>JAVIWB010004695.1:0-626536 GCA_031893035.1 Dermolepida albohirtum | reverse complement strand
GTTTAACTCCTTCTTATTCTGAGACAAGGTGTAGCAGGTAATCACTGGAGTTGGCTCTACGAGCGTTCATTCAGTACGCGTGCTTCGGGGAAATGTAAGGTATTCAGTAGGTAACTAAACACCCCTTTAAGCAGCGTTTTCACTATGCAAACACACACGGTAGATAAAAATAAATATCCATGTAATCATGTTTGCTGTGAGAAATAAATTATTTTTATATGCAAAGTACGACCATTCGACATCTGCTAATGAAATACTTAATGGATATGTGGAGCCACTATCGCCAAAAATTTTGTTTTAATCTGGTACAATCTGAATCTTTCATTAACACACTATGTACTACTAGCAATAACACTAATATTTCTTGCGTCGCTGAATGCATGTAGCTGTATTTGCACTGCGTCTAGTATTTGCATTGCCTCCACTAATAACAAAGATGAATTTTGTAATTTTTCAAGTACTTCAACTAGTTGCAATTATTAAGACAACCGGCAGCAAAAGAAACAAATAAAATATATGAACGGTTTAAAATAGGGGCATAATGTCAATGAAAGTAAGTTTAGGCATATAATATTTATAATGAAAAACAACTTTTCCTGCAGAAGCGTTTAATAGGCAACACACCATACATGTTGATACTGTGAAGTAACTTGGTCTATAGTTGTACCCTCGATTAGATTGGCAAAAATCTGAATTTGTGAAGAGGTAGGTCTTAGGTCAAAAATTAAATAAGTTTTATTGTAATAAAATCATGGTTATCAATAAAGAAAACCTTCAGCTGTGTTTTGAACTGGTTTGTTCTTACGATAGAGAGCAACTAAAGACAGCAAAATTCAAATATTGAAATTTTACCTTATCAAAGCAATGTATGGTACTTCGAATAGTAGTGAAAACGCAGCGTAACATATTAAATAGAGTTATATATACATTGAGACGTGCCTATGCGTGCAAACAGTATCACCGTAGACAGGTCAGAGAATGCAAGGTTGATAGGCATAGTAGAAAAAGTGTATCATAATGTACTAGCAAATAATTCAAACGAGTAATAAAACTAAGTGATTTAAGGCAATATACGAGGGTGGTCTGAAAAGTTTCCGACCTAACAAAGATACAAGACATTTTTTCTTAAAATTTATATCTATTTTTCTACATAGTCTCCTTGTAACTCAACACACTTTCCTCAGCGATGCTCCCATCTCTTTAACCCGTCCAAATAGTACTCGGTGTTTTTCTTTGCAAAATAATTGTTCGCGAAGGTGATTGTCTCCCAATTTAGCCAAAATCTCTGTCGTCCGAGCACAATTTTTAGATGAGGGAATAAAGGAAATCGCTTGGGGTTAGATCTAGTGAGTAAGGCGGGTGGTCAAGCAGTTCAAACCGTAATTAATGAATTTTCGCCATGGTGTGAGACGGTGAGTTGTCTTGGTGAAACAGGATTTACTTTTTCTGCAAATGTGGCCGTTTTTCCAAAAATTTCTGCCTTCAGCTTGCTAAGTAATGATGCTTAGTATGCTCCTGTAATAGTTTTTGCTTTTTGAAGATAATCGATTATGATAATTCCATGACTATCCTAAAAAACAGTCGCCATCACTTTCCTGGCTGAAAAAACAGTTTTTGCTTTTTTGGGGCCGGTTCCCCCTTTGCAGTCCACTGTTTTGACTTTATTTTTGTTTCGGGCGTACAATGGTGTATCCAAGTTTCATCTACAGTAATTAATCGGCGCCAAAACTTGGATTTATTGCGCCAAGAGAGCGTTAGGAATGTTCATTCGACCACATTTTTCGTCTAACGTTAGCAAATGCGACACCCAACGTGCGGACAGCTTTCTCATTCTTAAATCTTGATTTAACGTATGACGAACACGTTCTTTGGATATATTTATCGCCTTTGCTATCTCTCCCACTTTAGTATTCGACGGTCGTCTAGCACCAGTTGGTGAACTTTAGCGATGTTATCATCAGTAGTTGCAGTTTTTAAACGTCCCGAACGTTCATCGTCTCCCAAGCTCTTACGGCCACGTTTAAATTCAGCTACCCAAAATTTCACTGTGGCAAATGATGGTGCAGAGTTCCCGTACACAGAGTCCAATTCATCTTTGATTAGCGTAGGCGTATTGCCTCTCAAAAACAAATATTTACTGATAGCTCGATACTTGACACTCACATCGACTCACTCAAACGACTACCTAATAAGGACTGCGCGCCCAAAATGGCTGAAACTTTGGTGAGTACCTGACAATAGATACATAACTACATTTTATTGATGAGTGCTGCCATCTTCACGTTGAGGTCGAAAACTTTTCAGACCACCCTCGTGTGTAATGATTAATGCCTAAAAGATTAAGGGAAAATTGTACGTATATAAGTGGATATTAAAAAAAGTGCTATATAAACTGCTTATTTCAAATATCAGACTAAGCTACTTCGTTGTGAGAAGGAATTCGGTAAGATTATTTAACAAGTTTGTTCAATTAACGTTTGAGTGATGTAATGCTTTTGTAGTTTGAGGAGTGCAGGCTGTAGACTTTTCTTAAATTTGCAATATGTTTCTAGAATCAATTGATTCATTAATAGTTCAAAAATTGTAAATGATTTGTTCAAATTTATAACTTGTACTTTTAATACCTTTATAATTGTAATTAATTTTAAAAGTATTTGTCATATCAGTTCATCTTTTAAGAGAAGAAATAAAGGATGGGATGTCTCTCTTTAGGATTCTTATAAACTTACATATATTGTACATATGCTATAGTCATTAGCAAATTGCTTTGAAGTTAATGATTAGAAACAGAAAATAAATTTCTGTTAACAGATATTGGGTCATAATGCTCTTAATTACTCTCCTGAAAGTAGGAAGAGGCTTTAGTTAATATGTAAATGGGTCAAATTTTATTAGTAGTTTCGAATTAAGCGTAGGTAATTATTACTTTTTTATGATAAAATAATGCCGACCAACGAAGTAGAATTTCGTGTAACTAAATTAAAGCCAATTGTGAAAACTGTATTATTGAGTAATCGATTTATCCATCAGTGACATTAATTGGCACGAACAAAATAGACTTCAATGCGACAAAATATATTGTTTGTTCATGTTTTATCAGCATTAATCTTAATTATATTTACTTTATGTTTGCTATGTACAGAAAATCTTGGAGTTAATTTAAGAAAGGAATATATGTACTTTGATTGATTTGTATAGAGCCGGAAAAACGAAAATAAATTGGAGCAAATAGTAGGATTTTAATAAGAAATGTGATATATATTTATACATATACACAGTGAGCCCACGAGAAAACTAAACTCATTTTTGTTCATGATTATTAAGAAAATTCAGAAACTGTGTACTTGGATCGATGTAATGGCGTGTATTCAGACACAATTTGTTTGAAAATTTGACAGCAGTTTTATGAACAATGTTACTTAATTAACAATAATAATCATTATTCATGCCTTCACATCCTCCAACAGCTTAGTGTCAATTTCAGGGTACTTTGGCAGACCATGAGTTATTATTATGTCCACGCTAGTGAGGCGACTTAAGATCTTCAGTATTCGTATTTGGTAATGGAAAATCACGGCAAAATTTCCCGGACAACAGGACATCGGACTCAAACCCGAGCTAAGCCATTGACTTACTACTGAGCTATTAAGCGGTCGTTTTGGTATAACTAGTTTTAATTTTTTACTGAAAATTCCATGCAACTCATAATTTATGGTTGTATAGATATTATACAAAGGGTACTAGGAACGTTTTGCAATAAGACGCAACAATGAATCGTAGGAAGCTGCTTGTTGAGACATGTTCATACGTGTATAGTAGCCGCCGCGCCATGCCGGTGGGCGCAGTTATTCATTAGCAGTGAGAGTGTAAAGTGCTTGCGATGGCATCGTGGTCACGAAATGAGATAAGGGTAGTTTTGCGTTATAATTTCGTGCGTGGTTTAAACATAGACAAGTGCTTCGAAGAAATGACTCTTGCACTTGGTGATGTTTGTCCACATTGCACAACGATATTCAGGTGGTATAAAGAATTCCAAAGGGGAAATTTAACTGTGGAGGATGTTGAGAGGCCGGGAAGGCCACGAACGTCAGTTACGGAGGAAAACGTTACTACTGTGAGGAAAATGCTTGGCGAGGACAGGCGAGTGACCTACCAACAGATAGAGGGTACTTCAGGCCCTCCCTACAGTCCAGATCTTGCTCCCTGCGACTTTGCACTGTTCCCGTATGTGAAAATAAAGCTAAAAGGGAGGCGGTTTTCCAGTGATGAGGACCTTCTGCGGGCTTGGGACAACGAGTGTGCTTTACTCCCTAGTGAAACTTGGCAGAACTTGTTTAAAGATTGGTTTCGGAGGATGGAGAGGTGTATTGAGTGTAGAGGAAATTACTTTGAAAAAATTAAATAAACGAAGCTGTATTGCAAAACTTTCCTAGTACCCTTTGTAGATATAATATTTTCATTTAAAATGACGCAGACTTTCAATTTTACGATTTTATACAATCATTCTGCGCAAAAATCTAATAAAATAAACAGTGTACGATATGTTTGACTCGAAAGATAACATATTCTAATAAGCCTGGAATAAAAAACTCTTTCAGAAAGAATTATCTTTTCTGAAAAAGTCGTTCTATATTTTTCGTTAGAGAATTTAGAGAAAGGAAAAAATATTTTTTATCAATTATTACGTCTGCAGTGTACATATATGTATACATAAATATTCCATTCTGCACTAAATTACAAAAAGAATTACTTTCCGATGATGGCAGCTATGAATCTGAGCTCAGCAAGGAACGAGGTAAACATAAATAAGCATTTGTAAATTTTAGATAATAATTTTTTGAAAAATTAGTTAGAAGAAAGGTCTATTCTTTTAACGACTTGTTTATTGTGTTTGCAATTCTACGAAATTTTATTCTATATGGATGAGTTTGGCATAAGAATGACATTTAATCTTTCAAATTGACTTCCTTCGATATTGAAATCATTGCCATAGTTATAAAAATTAAATCCTTAAGCAATCGTCATAAGAAATGTTAAAGTGAGTAAAACGCGCTAATCTTGTACAGTTACAATGAGTAAATGTAATTTTTTCATCAGCATAGTGAAGCTATATGTACATACAGGTTCTAATATCTTTAGAAACCAAAATTATAAGCTTTTGCGGTATCAGAATCACTCAATTTATTGCAAGGAAACTAGCTCCGAAGTAAATAATATTTATTAGTTAGTTTCCTTGTGTCTAACAGTGTATAAACGCATCGTGGAGAAATGCTTTTAGAAATAATAAAAACATGTAAGAAAATATGATGAACTATTATTAAATATTTTAGTATACATCCTTCATCATAAATGAATATAAATCGTGTTAAGAAAATGAATAAAAGGTACATACATAAAAGTAATTATAATATTTTAGTATGAAATAATTAATAATTTAAAAATTATTATTAATCGAAATTCATTTGTAGTTTAACTTAGTAGTCTTGAAGTTCACGTCCTAATGTAGTAATTTCGAAATTTTGCGTTTCGCCTTTCAAGAGTACTGTTGAGGTTTAGTAGATTGAAATGGATATTCTCTTAATTTGGTACGTAGACTTCCGCGGTCGTTGTCCATGATATCTGCTTCTGGGTTTCCGGGCTGGAACCGCGTCACTAGTATATCTGCCGACGTTTCGTACCCATTTGTATGGGACATCTTCAGGGCTGAACTACTGCACTGAAGTTTCACTGACTACTAGTGACGCGGTTCCAGCCCGGAAACCCAGAAGCAGATATCATGGATATTCTCTTACTTGGTAAAATTTCGTTCTCCACTTTTGCACACCAAATGTGTGTAAAGTGGTTTGACGCTAAAAAAATTTTGAAAATTTAGCAAACTAGTTAAATGTGTTAATAAATTCAAATCGACATTACTTTGAAGAGAAAGGCCTTTGGTTAGAAAAAGCATTATCGATTAGTGGTAAAAGCTTTTTTAAATTGAATTTTTTTGAATTGTAGTAAATTCTTTCACTTTTTCTTTGTACATAATTTCGATATTTGCAATGATTTTCCTTATTTCCACAGAACACCGTAAGTAAAACACACTTTTAGAATCAACATTAAACGACGTTTTTCCCACATAATACCGATTTACAAATACTACAAAATTTACCATATAGAATTGCATTGAAGATTTTATTACACGTCCCCAAAATAAAATTTTATTGATTATTCTATTGCGATAAATTAAATTTTGGCACTTTCTCTCTGTCTGGGTATGTACTGTGACATGATTATTCTTAGCGAAATGAAGCAACATAATTAGATTCAAGACACACTGGGGAACCACCCTACCAGAGCGACACTTTACAAGAATCCATTTCTTTTCATTATGTCAAAATAAGTTCTGAAAGTGTAAATTGAATTACTACACGGGAAAATGAGAACTGGGGATAAAAGAAACATTCAAAATCACATCTGTCTGTATTAGCTTTATTTTTTTTCTCCTATATTTTAAGGAATTTTACTTATTAGATCTGCATGTAAATTGCAGTTTTTTCTGAATATTGATCTTTACTTGAAAATATTCACGTTCGAGTTTCCAACATTTATTGTGACACTACCTTTATTTAAACATAACGTTATAGTAAAAAATTATTAATGGGATATATTATTTAAATAATGGGTGTTTTTTAAGCTGCATGAGAACTATCGATATCGATAACTATGGTCTGACAGCTGATAATGTCAAACTGTGTTGACATTTCTGTTCAGTAAGGTTTGGCAAGTCATCATGAATCGTTTAACGCAAGAAGAACGCTTCCAAATTATGGAAATTTACTCCGAAAAAAATAAATCTGTTCCTGAAGTTCATAGAGCACTTCGTTCATCTTACGGTTAACATAATTGGCCTAGTAAGCAAACAATTCGTGCAGTTATTGATCGTTTTCGCACTAATTTTACTCTGCTCGATTCAAAACCATCAACAAGACAAAGAAATGTGCGTCCCTAAGAGAATATGGCTGCTGTAGCGCGAAGTATTAAAGAAGAAGCCCAAATGTCGATTCGTCGTCGTTCTCAACTTGTTGGCCTTTGTCCTTCGACTACGTGGAAAATTCTACGTAAGAATCTGGGCTTACGTGCCTATAAAATACAAACGACCATCGCTTGCATCACATTTTTGCTGATTGGGCTCATTTGAAACTGGTCGAAGGTGAGCATTTTTATCAGGGAATTGTGTTTAGTGATGAAACTCATTTCTAGTTAAATGGTCAATAAGCAAAATTGCCGTATTCGGAGCGAAGACAATCCTCAAGCCGTTAACGAATCACCATTACATCTATTAAAATTGACTGTTTGGTACGATTTACACGCTGGCGGCATCGTCGGTCCTTATTTTTTTCGAAATGAGGAAGGAGTTGCTGTTATGGTGAATGGCGAGCGCTATCGAGACATGCTGACTGAATTTTTATTTCCAAAAATTAATCAGCTAAACATCGACGACATTTGGTCGCGCTTAACAATCGAATTTATTGGAAAATCAATTTGGTGACAACTTTATTTCCAGAAGTGGTCCTGTTCACTGGCACCCTCGTTCGTGCGGTTTAACGCCTCTGGATTACTTTTTATGGAGCTATGTTAAGTCATTGGTTTATGCCGACAAACCAGCAACTCTTCTTTAAAGCACTGGAAGCCAATACTCAAGCTACCATTGACGCCATACGGCCAGATTTATTGGAAAAAGTAGTCAAAAATTGGACTGATCGAATTGACCATGTAACTCGTAGCCGCGGCGGACATATGCTGGAAATCATAATTAAAAAATAAATGCCATGAAATTATCTACCAGATTATAATAGAAAAATTTCATTCCGACAATATTTTTGTCTTGTATTATTATTTAAAGTTCTCAAGCTCTTATTATTTGAATTTCATACAAAATTTTTTTTATAAATACAAAATGAATACGAAAGAATATTAAAACACGAACGATTAAGTAAGCAAGCCACACTAAACTGTTTTTCCTTCAACTTTTAATTCATAGATAAAAATAAGGATATTTGGAATCATAATTGTTTTTCCGAAGCAACAGCTTTCTGTTGAATAAAGAAAATCCCAAACTCTTTCCAGATGATCATATCTTTATCAACAAAACGCTATTTGTGATTTATTCAAAAGTATCAATTGAAAGGGCATTAATGGAAGTAATTCAAATTTTCGGCACATAGATTGAAGGTTGATATATAACCCCTTTCCACGTTTATTTTGGTATACTGTATACGTATTTCGACAACTAAGTTGTCATCATCAGCAAATAATTAAATAGTGGCGCACTTGGAAAAATACGGCAAAATACCCATACGAAATAAATTCCGCACCCGATCTGTACCGTTGAAAACCAAAACGCTCACTGTGCGCGTGAAGGTTGATGCCTAAACTAGCACCATCTTTCTATTAAAGCTAAAATATTCCTTTGTGTCGTTTAAATAGTGTATAATAATTGCCAGTGAAATTAATCATAATTGACTTACTTCAAACTTTAAAACTGTAAACTTTTCAGAGGTTCACAGTTAGTGTGTGTCAATATGGAAACCAGCGTTTTCGAATATCCCGAGCTAAACAAAAATAGGTTATAAGGCATCGTGCCGAGAATTGTGTGAGCACGGAGGAGTATGGTCGTTGAAATTGCCAAGGGGACATCGGGAATATTTTCTTGTATTTGGCCTCACCTGGTTAAGTGGGACTTCGATGAGACAGTATAGAAAAGGTACAGAGAAAACCCTAAACATATAGAAAATCATGCCTCAGACTCTCAAGCTGCAAAGCCAGAAACCTTCATGGGAAAATAAGCCAGGAAGGATATGATGAACTAGTTCATCTATATAGATAAAGATACATAATATATGATGGTTAATACGGTAGAGAAAGTGGGTCTGATGTCCGACGGAAAGACTTAATCAGCTAGGTGATCTGAAATTTCTAAGGATAAAGTGCAAAAGCTAATGAAGCAGAGCCAAGACTACATACGCAGTCATGACTCTAACAGATTACGTAAAGGCTGGAAGTCAAAGCCAATTCCAACAGGCATGTGCAAAGAAACCAAAACATTTTAGGGATACAAAGATCACATTAAATAATCTCTCTTTCTAGACTAGTAACTCAATACCTCTGAAATTCGTTGAATTGATGATAATTTCTATGTAGATGTGGACTTTAGGCATAGCACCAAAAATAGTCCAAGAAATTCACAGAAAAGCGTTTGGTAATAAATTAATTAATAATTTATTATCAATTAATAATAAAAGAGTACATATTAGGCGGTGTTTCTCATCTGAACGATGTAAAATACGCGTTCATAGGAAAAACGTATTGCTTCCGCAATACACTTGAGTCCTATTCGTCGATCTTCTAAAATCAATCAAATATCATAGGTAGAATAAATGTTTTCCGCAGTGATCACAGAACTTGGAATCGGTAATATATGACCATCTGATCTTCTCATCAGTTCTTAATTTACAAAATAAATAGTAACTGATCGAAACTCGATTTTTTCGAAATCCAGCCTTTTCTCAAACAAGCCGTTTGCAAACATTCATCTTTTTATTACCTTTCAATTTATGGATGTAAAACTTCCACATCTTATTATGAAATACATATGCAGTTGCATATATGCGTGTACATATGTATGTACATATACAATGAAGTGCATTTCACGTTAAAAATTAATGAAAACTCGAAGTTTCCAGCTTATTATGCCGTTTTAATTAAGGTAGAAATTAATGAAAAAATCATGCCCTTGGAGTGGAGCCGAACCCCTGTCCACTGCTTACCGGGTAGGTGATTTACCATTAAGCTACTAAGAACTGTCTGATTCGATTCCTTAAAAGCGACATAAATTTCATTATGGAAACAGATCTTTAATTTAAAAACCTGTAGTAGAGCAATGGACAGGGGTTCGATTCTCATCTGAAGCCATGATTTTTTATTCATTTCTGCCTCAATTAAGACAATGTAATAAGTAGGAAATTTCGAGCTTTCACAATTTATTTGTAAAACACTATTATTTTGATCATACTAACCATGTTAAATTTCTTGCGAAGCTAGCTAGATATCAATAGCCCCTTCTTCACTACAGGATTACAGAATAACAAAAAAATCTCTATCTATTATTAGTTAGTGGACGCTGAAACTAACAAAATTATTTTAATTCTTGGTGGGGAAATGAATTGACTAAACGACTTAATGCGAGTCATTTGAAAATTGCATTTTAATTTATGATTATAATTTTTAATTTTTTTTGACAAGGTAACCTTAATATTTGTCCAATTTATTTAATTTCTAAAAATTTTGTATTTGTATGTACGTATATCAGACCTAAACAAAGTTTTCATGTTATGAACTAATCTATTTAACTTATGATGGACATATGTGCGTCTATTATATGACTAATAAGTATGTAAATACGAATATTCTGAGAAAAAATGTGCACGAGCACCTAATTACTCACTTATCTTAGTCATTTAGTCTAAATGGGCTTTTCTATCTCACCCTATCTTATTGTATTTGTTATTTCAATGTGTAGCTTGGATTAATGAACGATGAAGATTTACGACAACCATTAGAAAAATTATACGTTCTCGTGCAGTTCCTCTATATATTCTCCCCTTGTTCCGGGGAAATGAGGGTGACTAATTCCGGAACTTCGACCTGACACATGAACGTCTTCGATGCGTCATTCTCTTTTTTCGAATTGGGGTGAAAGAATTACAGAAGAAGGGCACGGAGAATTCGCGACAAATTGCTTGAAAACAATACGCGAATAGACCGTTGTTGACTATTGAGAGTGTTAAATTGCTGTCGTTAAAGCACAGATTACTATGGATCCCTCTGGCTTCGTCGTCGCTCTTGTATATTTTTTTCGGCTTGTACGCACAATTTTCGGCAATTTTTTACAATTCACAAAACACTCTATCACTTTAAAGCAAGGATTTAAGGGAGTCGCGTTAAGAATAAGGGGGAATCGAAGTAGAATGCGGAGGAAGTAATTTAAACTAAAAATTCTAGAGACGGCTAAAATGAAAGAATTACACTAACGCTTTTCATTTACAAAGAACGTTTCACAGTTCAAGAACTTTTAATTTAATATAAGACTGGTTGATCCTTGATTATATTTCAATAAAAAACTATGAAATTAAATTATTCGATATATAGTCAACCCCCCTATATACATACATTCTCAAGTTTGTCACGTATTCGTTATCCGTGTTTTCTACCATAAATGCTTTTGAATATGTTTAAATTAATATAATCAATTTCTTTGGATTTAAACTTTCTTCACAAAATAGTTGGTTTAATTCTGCAAATCTTTCGCAGGTCAAACGAGAAGAAATGTTTACTATCTTTGTAGCTGAGGTTGAAATTTGAAATATCTTGTTTGAATGATTTGAGACAAAATAGGTCTCCAACATATATTAGTGTGTTGATGCATAAACCGATGACACTTCTAAAATAGAAATTTTTGCCACATTTGAGTAAGTTTCGTTTTCATCATTTTCTAATCTGTCGAAAATGGTTTGGATAAACTCTAGTACACTCACTTTGATAGTTTGGATGACTCATTGGTCTAGCGGCTGTATTAACAAAGTGCAGGAGGAAGAATAACAATTTTTAAATTTAGATGATCCAGTTGCTATGGCTATTAGCGAAACTTTGTAATCTAAATTTTTTTCATATAGCTTTCTGTTGGCGGGTTTATAAAACCAATACTTAAATAAATCTTAAGTCAGACACGTTTTTTATTAGATTGCTAGAATACTGGTAACTAGGTAACTACTCGAGGTAGCTCAAGCTTAAAATTTTGGTCAGCTCAGCATTAGCGGAGGCATTTTGTGTGCAATGAGTACCGTTTGTTAGTCTTTCTAACCACCCTTTGCTTGCAGTAGATGACTGATTTTGTTGCTCTGTTGCTTCTTTTTAAATCCTCATAAATTTAAAGTGCTTTCCGTTTGATATGATTTTGGCACACATGGATCTTTTTGGCTATACAGTTTTCCATCTAGATTATCAGAGCTTACGAGTCATGCGTTTCCTACCTGACACCTAGCTTTCCTTATTTTTATTGTATCCTTTAAGGTCCGAATTGTCGATTCATTTAAATAATTTTGTAATAGACGATATGTTTCCTCCTTTCTTCAAATGATTTAAAATTAGGATTTTCTCTACAAGAGATATAAACATCCTTCTTAATTGTTTTCTGCTTTCATTTATTGCAATCGCAATGCAAACCTAGGGTTAAATAAAAAAATTTACCTGGGCGTTCTCTAATGTTGTACAATTATAATAAAAAAAATTAAACGAGCCAAAAGGGCAATTGCCTGATCATTAAAATTGATAAACATGATGCCAACTTACTACAAAAAGAGGATTTTCCATTAATTTCAACCGCAACAATTTAATGCACTGAAGAAGAAATGTCATGGATAAACTTTTAAAACCATTTAAGTTGTTGGAATCTTCTTCGTTCTGTATTTTATGGAAACCGCGTTGTATTAACTGTATTCTCTATATTTCAATAGTTTTATGCAATCTGCCTAAGTCGGTCGAAAAGTAGGGTTAAATCTATTTGTTTCGATACTTACGACGCAAGCAAAACTCATAATACAGGCATTAATTCGTGCTCAAAAATGCATATTGATAGAGTTCATTTAAAACACTGTTTTTTTTTACATTTTGGGGGAAAAAAACATCAATTTGTTGGTTGTGAAGAAAATTTTTTATAATGAATGCGAAGTTTAGAAAAGTAGATTCAGTTTTGCTAATGAACCTCCTTCAGATCACTTTTCGTAGATTCCCAACATTTTATGATGAGAATTGAAGTAACTTTTATATTCAACACTAACGAAATTTGGAGAAATTTCCAGAGTATTGCATTTGATTATTTTGGAATCAATTGTTTTGGTGTATTCTAAGTGGGTGTTGCATGAACATGATGAAATCAGAGTAAAATTTAATTATTGATGCTTGTGTGGACTAAATATGTTCTGTTTTGGATCAATAAATTACAGGCGATATAGTAATCCTGTAAGAAATATAAAGCATATCATTAACCCTAATTATTGTAGTGTGTTTTGCATTGAAAAATTATATTTGATAGAACTAAGAAGGTCCTCTTGGTAATGAAAGTTTAAAACTAGGATGAACCATTAATTTCTTAAGTATTGATAATAATTCAGTTTTGGCCAATTTTTGAAGAGGATAATAATTGGCCTACTGCAAGGTGAAAGACTTGTTCAAAATAGTGAGCAGTACATTCATAACTAATTCTTGATATATATATTTCCATGTTTACTTTACTTTGATGTGATTGTTTTGACACTTGAAAATTTCTTTAATAGTAGGAAGTTACTAGGAGCTAGATAGGGCCCTCGAGGTGACCATAGGGCCTATTACACTGGAATAATTCCAAATATACTTTTGGGTTTTTATGCCTCTAAAGTCTCTTCTCTTCTTTACATATGTATGTCTGTTGAAGGTGGCCTGGGTCACGATTCTTTTGGCCTCTATATAATATTAGTATCATCACATCAGCTTTTACAATTAGAAATTTCAGATCACTTAGCTAGCTGGATCTCCTTGTCAGACATCACACTCACTTTCTCTATAGTGTTGATCTTCATATCTTTATGTATCTTTATCTATGTAGATGATCACGATTCATGCTTACCATCCTTAATTGTTTTTTCCATAGAAGGTTGTTACCTCGCAGCTTCTAATATATTATTTCCTACTTTTTTTTTATTTTCGAGACTTACTGTGCACTTTTTCTGTATAGTTCTTACGAGCAGTAAGGAAAGTCTGTCTGATCGGAGCCCTGCTTGATCGCTTAAGACTAAATACAAGAGGACATCTCTTGGAATGTTTGAGTATAGCTCAGGTTCCCTGGGGCCGCTAGTTCCCATACTTACATTCGTTTTGAGCCGGTGAAATTAATGCAAAGAAATAGGTGTTCCATTAATTACAATACGAGAAACGTAACAGGAGCGATGCTCAGAAGAAATAACAGCCAATTCCCCATGCTATTTTCCCTTCATGTTTTGCAAAGTGAGACATAATAGTTACTAGTAATATAATTTATTCCTGAAGGTAATTGATAAAAATGATTTCTTGGGGATTCATTGAGAATAACGGCGTTAACAATACTTTTCCAATTGATGTTATCACCGCGATTTCTTTGATATTTAATTTGTACCAAATTTTTCCGTGTTGCGTTCTATAGTAAATATAATTTTTAATATTTAGATATTCCTTTTACTATAAAAAAAATTGTCACTGCTATTCATTTGCCTTGAATGTTCAACAGACAACAATATTTTGCTACTATTTTACGTTACAAATTAAATTTTCAGTAAATTGACAGAATATTATGTAATAAACAGGTATGGAAAAATGAGTTGAGGTACGAATTATTAAAAAGACTCCAAGTTAAGTAATTGTAAGACTGTTAACTTCTGATCAATCTTCACATAGGATTACTCCACTAAGCAGTGTGGTTTTAAGTCTTGACGTGGTAATTTATATTTGCCTCTGGGCTTGTTTTTAATGATGCACAAACGTCATTTAGGATTACATTAATTTTGTATTGGATTCTTATATTTATTTTGGTCATATATGTAGTTAATCATTGCCTAATGGTAGTATACTTACATGTGATTACATTAAATGATCTTTTCTATTCTTCTGTATAAATAGATAACTCCTGAAATAGATTCGACTTTCGCTTTTATCGAGCTTTTAGATCGGTATAATGGTATGTTTACATAAGGCAATTTAGAAAAAAATGAACGAAAATGTTTCTTCAATCGTAACGAACATTATTTATTACGTTTGCCCGTCGTTCAGATAAGGCGGATAAAATCCGGTTGTTAGGCGTTCAGTTTCCCCCAAATTCTTCTTTTTCTTGCTTTACTCTCCAGGAAGCAAAAAAAGAATGTGTATTATAAATTTCATTTCTTTAAGGGTTTAAAAACCGATGACCTGCAACAAATTACGAGGGTGGAATTGCTACGTAAAGTCGTCTATACCCTTCTACCTTATACACTTCCTTCCCCTTCCGTTGAACTCTAACAAGGTATACACGTAATAAACGACAATTTAAAACCTTCACGTTTAAGCGATTGTCGTCGAAAAATATTTCTAGTTTTTATTTTCACGTTTTCGCGTTCGAACCTCCCTTTGTTCCCTCGTCCCGTTGACGGCTGGGAAAAGGATCGATGCGGTTCCCGGATTGTTTTTGTCTTTCTAAAGACGTCAGAAGCAGTTGATCGGTGAATGCGGAAAAACAACAAAAGATATTTACGGGTACACTTGCGGTTCACTGAAACATAAAAATATAACGTATGTGGCCACTGACAAAAAAGAAAGAGACGACTAGACATACATACGGCTTTTGTTTTTTGAAGATAGCATATAGCGTTTTCCAGTTGTATATGGGAATATAAAAATATTGGATATAACACACAAAAGATACGCCACACCATTTGCTGAAAATATACTGGACTTTAAAAGCTCTTCATTTTATGGCGGATGTACGCTGTGCATTGGTAATATGAATATTGGTGTTGAAAAGAAATAGTTAATTTGAAATAATGTTATTTTGACAAGATTCCTTAGATACTTTAAAATACAGTCATTTTCGTGCTATCCTTGCATACCATTCCAAGAGAGCATGTAAAAATATTTATTTTGTATAACATCAATGAAGGATATTATTATTGAGAATGACACATAGATGGCGCTCTAATTAGTAAAACAAATGCACTGTAATTTAGGTTGCCTATTTATATGTTTACATTCCGATATTTAGATAAATCGGTTGATTAGTTTATTTTTGACAGCTGATTGAAAAAGAAGCAACACGTCGTTTTGTTAAAATGGAAAAAGCAGAGTATCGTGCTGTGATTAAATATTTCGTAATTAAGGGTATGAAAGGTACCGAAATAAAAGATGAGTTACGGGAAACATTAGGTGAATCTGCTCCATCATCTGCCACAATAAGTAGATGGATAAATGAATTTAAACGTGGTAGAACAAGTTGTGTTGATGAAGCGCGATCTGGAGCACCCAAAATCGTGACTTCTAAGGAAATGATTGTAAAAATCCATATTATTACGCAAGATCGACGATTCAAAGTGAGGGAGATAGCAGCATGGTAAACATTTCAACAGAACGTGTACACTACATTTTAACGAAAGAATTGGGCCTTTCCAAGCTTTCGGCAAGATGGGCAAACTAAACAGAATGAATAAAAATAACTGCCAAATATTTCAGTGACAAAGAACTAAGCACGTAAAGTAAGACATTTGCTCAAATAGACCAATAAGATTTTTTGAGATGGTTCGCATTAATTGATTGTAAAATAATTAATAATTTTTTCTTCTATTGCAAGAAGGCAAAATAATGAAGTTATAAAAGATTACACGCTATTTACTTAGTAAAGGTTTCTCTGGCCTTGACAGCCTTTTAATTTGTGAATTTTTTTACACATTATTAGTGGTCAATGAATTCTTTCATAAAAATTAGTTCATTTTGCGGATATAATCATACTAGTCACTTCCTTACATAGATTAACGAAAGGTATTTCAAAATTCAACTTAACACATTTTTGACCGGCAATTTTACGCTGAAGCTATCTCATGTCACCGGCTATTATTTCATAATTCAATGTGGAACTGAAACAATATAAATAACCTTCAATAAACTTTATTTATACATAATGAATTGAAATGAAATTTTGTACAAATCTTTTAGATAACTTTTAATATTTTTTTTAGTATGATATGCCGTATAGCAATCACCTACGTGTAATGGTACACAGCAGGTTTTGCAAATATATCTTGTTTCGCTCCGTTTTCCTTTTGATGAGCATACTCTACACGTTCTAGTTGGATTAATTTTTACACCGGTGACTATTCTTTCTAAAACGTGGTCTTCTAGTTGTCCTGACAGCCTGTGAAAGGTGGACCATTATAAGGCGCCTTTCTAGAAGTACGCGAAGAAGTGCCAGATACAAAGCTGCATTCATTTGAATCTACAGTTATCCATTCCCTAGCTACTTCCAATAGAAATTTTTTGAATCTAAGTTTATTTTGTAAGTTAGAGTTACAGTAAATTTGAAATGCATTAAACAAAGTACAATTAATGAGAAGGAATGCAACTTTTTTAGACCACTTCACACTTTTTTCTAAAGATGCTGCTGTTTGCTAAATATTGGTCTGACTTTTGCTCGTTTAATCTTAGACTCATAACTGTCTTCCGATAAACCATCACTTTCCGAATCTCTACAAATTATTTCCAAATCACTCGGACAATCAGATAAGTCATCCGCGTATAATTCATTGAAAAATTCTTCGCTATCACGATCTGCCATGGTTGCAATTTTTACAGAACTAAAATTGTTATAAAAATCTGAATATCTAGAAAAATAACTTTTTTTTATAATAAGAGGGACACGTCTAAACACGATGAACAAAGCTCTTGTAGTATTCTATATTGCCCCGGGTTTTATAAATTGAAATTGCTAATGCAAGTGCAATCAATTTGGGCATGAAAACACGAGTTAACTCGTGACCGGTCAACAATGTGTTAAAACACTTAACATTCCTTGTAAGTATAAAATATGTTTTTTTAAATTAGTAATTGCTTAAAAGTTAATACAAAGGAATCATAAACAAGAAAGATATTGAAAATTTTACAATTTCGACTACTAAAGTACTTATATTTGCAATTTGAAATACACCGGGGACATAAAGTTTTTGTCACCGGGTATATTTACATACTGGATATATACATTCAAACTATCGGCACATATTCTCCTAATATATATTCCCAAAGCAATAACGGTCCCATTCAGAACCAACATTAATAATAACAAGACCCTAGGTAAGACACAATGCTGTAATAAGGCTATTAAACACACACATCTAAGTACTCTCGAACTTTCAATAACTACTTCCAGATGGCGTTAATGCCGTGCTCATTCGCACGCGAGGGCATCTTACTCTATTATGACCGCCTATAGAAAATAGAACACAGAGTCGACATAGCTATAATTTCTGAACTTCCCTCTCGAATGGTTTTTGTAAACCGCCACTATAAACGGTAAAATGGTCCCTTGGATCGAATCCTCGACCCTGATATCCTAAATAGAATATCATGTAATGCTCTCGTACAATTTAATACGACAGTCTACACAATTTGAAAGGCCAAGAAGATCACATCAGCGGCCATTATACATAATAGAAATTCAAGGCAGTGGCTCTTGTCAACTTTCCGAGGTATGTATATACGGAAAGGAACCGGGGGTACGCAGGAATTGTTGTCGTAGACGTACACAACACAAACAAGCACACTGCGGTAGTCAGATTGTTGTAGAGTTAAGTTTATACGTTTGTCAGTTAAAGCCGACAGTTTTCAGATTTTATCTGGCTGAAGTACTGTTAAATGTTAATGCTAGAGCAGAGATTCTTGCGCCAGTTGCCTTGTTTATTATTAATAAAACACGCCCGCGCTTTCACACTACTAGCATGTATACCTACAAAGACGTTGTGTGCTTTTATAACTTCACATAATGTGCTCAGTAATTGCAATGTTAAAGGTTCAATGACATAAACGTGTATAAATTAAAAGCCTTATTCGACAAGGGTGCTACTAAGTTGTATTTAAGACATTCTATTTAAAATGCAAGGCAATCGAGGACTTAACCTCAAGTGTTACATATGTATATATATGAATATATATTGCTTTAATTCTTTTATCTGAAATGTGTGTATGTATAATACATATGTATATAACTATAAGAACATACTTCATTTAGTGCACTTAAAATGAATTTAGTTTGTTTGTTTTACATTTTCTATCTTTTAATAATTGAAATGTAATAAATATTTTAATGAAAGGTAAACAATATTTCTTAACGATAGGAATACACATGTAGTCAAAAATACAAGAAACCATACTGCTATACATGTATATGAACGAAAGTGTTTCAATATTATCAAGAGCTCTCAGAAGAAAACTTTATTTCACAGGTAGATAGTCTAATATCCAGTAACATGGCGTTAGTATGCACTGCTTTTCAAATAATCACGAAACTTGTCCAAACGCTTGTTCCTGCAACCCACCAAGGTATCGACTTTGGTATAGAAGAAATTTCTATCGTCCTTCACCATATTACGAGGGTGATCCTAGAAGTACCAGAACCAACAAAGAAAACTGAAAAATTTAGGAAAGAAATATATTTATTTTTCAACATAATCTCCTTTCAGCTCTATACACTTTTCCCAGCGATGTTGATAAGTTCGATACCCTTTTTATAATAAGAACTGTCTTGCTCCTCAAAATAGCCATTAACTGCCAACATCACTTCTTCATCGTTGGAAAATCTTTGACCACTAAGCCTTTTTTTCAAGTTTGGGAAGAGAAAATAATCCGAGCGGGCTAAATCTGGCGAATAGGGTGCATCAAGTAGCAATTCAAGCTTTAATTCATTAATTTTGGCCATTCCAATAACGGAGTGCTGGTGCATAGTCTTGATGAAACAACACTTTTTTCTTAGCCAAATGCGGTCGTTTTCGCTTGATGTCTTCGCTCAAACGTTGCAATAAGTTTGTATAACACTTGACTGTTGATAGTTTTACCTTTTTCATCCGCACGTCCCAAAAAACTGGTGCCATGCCCTTGGCTGCAGATGAAACGGTCTTTGCCTTCTTGGAGCCGGTTCTCCCTTTTGAGTCCATCGTTTTGATTATTCTTTTGTCTCGGGTGTGAAGTGATGGACCCATGTTTCATCCGTGGTTATGAAACGGCGCAAAAATTCTGCTATGTTGCTGCGAAACTTCGCTAAACACTCAATTGAAACATTTTCACGACACTGTTTTCGCTCGAGTATGAGCAAACGCGGCACCCATCCTGAACACAGCTTTCTCATGTCCAAATTTTCGGATAATATGCGATGTAGCACACTTTTTGAAATGCCTACTATGTCTACTAGCTCGTGTACTTTCAGTCAACGATCATCCAAGATTTTTTTCACTATTTCTGGAGTCGTCACCCCATTTGGCGTCGTTTAAACTCTGCTACCCAATATTTCACTGTTGTAAACGAAGGAGCAGACTCGCCCAGAGTAGAGTTCAGTTCAGATTTTATATTGGTTGGGCTGAGGCCTTTCAAATAAAAGTATTGTATCACGTAACGATGATCAATTTGCTCTATTCTTACAAATTCACTGAAAACGTTCACTATTGATGACTGCCAAACAAATACTAAACAACGTGGCGTGGCATCTTCAAACTTAAAATATATGCATTATGGATTGTGTACTTTCTAATACAGTGATATTTTTCAATCAACTACCGCCATCTCTAGGTCAGGCCGGGTACTTATGGGACCCCCCCCCTCGTATGACTGCTTGCTAAAGTTCCGTATTATTACTGACAATCGTTTGTAATTCAGACTTTTTTTCAATAGTTTGAAGATATGTAAATCACTAAGTATCAGGTTAGGACTGCAGAGAAGACGATTCAGTAGATCACACCGGCGTTGTTCTCCAGCAATGTGTAACAATAACAATATGATTAAAATTTAAGTTTACTTGAGATGACCATAAAGTCTTTTCCATTGCAGAACGGAGTGTCATGGATTCTTTGCATATCACTGTTGAAGTTGGCTTTGGTTACAGCTGTCAGTTTTTATGTAATCTTGGCGCTCTTTCAGTAGTTTTTTGCGTTTTAGCCTTAGAAATGCCAGATCAGTTAACTGATTGGGTGTTTTTGTCAGATAACAAATCTATTTTCTTTACGGTGTTGATCTTCAGTGACTGGGTCATTCTTCTCTTTCTGACTACCCATACCCTTGGAGGATTTCCTCCTTTCAGTTTTCGAACCTTTGACATGCTTTTTTGGACTTTTTTCTGTTTTGTTCATACGAGCAGCAAGGGAAATAATAGTTTACAGAATCAGTTCGGCGCTTGTTCGGGTAAAGAAAAATACAAGAAGATTATACCTAATGTCTTTAATCTTTGAACTTTAATTATTGCACCTTTATCTTGCACCTTAGTTTGTGCTCTAGTTTCTCGGAAGCACTATTTCCCGTATTTACGTTCTAGTTGTGAGCCTATAAGGGGCTTTGTGTCAATAGAGGGCAGTATTTGCAGTTGCTACTCTGGTGAGAAAGACAACTAGCGACCGTTTCTGTTGTTTCAAACCTTCTTCGTAAGCTGTTCTGCATTTCTTGGAAGATGACGACGTGCGTTTCCGTAGACGTTTGCAGTATTTGCTGTTACTACTCTGGTGAGAAAGACAACTAGCGACCGTTTCTGTGGTTTTAAAAGACTATTGATATAAC
Source organism: Dermolepida albohirtum (assembly GCA_031893035.1). Lineage (NCBI taxonomy): Eukaryota > Metazoa > Arthropoda > Insecta > Coleoptera > Scarabaeidae > Dermolepida > Dermolepida albohirtum. Next base: position 605,158 of record JAVIWB010004695.1, on the reverse strand, counting down.
CTTCTTGGCAAGCTGTTCTGAATTTCTTAAAAGATGACGACATGTGTTTCCATAGACGCTTGATTTGTTTTCGGTGTGATGCGTTTCATCCCCTGTATATTGTGCAACAATGTTTCCTTTCGAAACAAAATCGATTATTTGTGACGAAATACTAGTGATGCGAATTTTACCAAAAATTCTGATTCCATTTGGGTCCAAGACAAATTTCTGGAGAAAGACCGAGATCCGAACCGTCGAATCGATCTTTTAGCATAGAATCGTGATTCAATCTAAATTTCATGGCCAGATAGTAAATACCGAGGTATTGACAAACTCAGCACTAAAAATAACGATCTAACGGTTGTACAAAAAATAGGGATTTGTATACAAGATGCATTTTAAACTTTAAAGTCTGCAATGTGACTTAAATAAATTATTTTTAATCTCAGATATAGATTACTGTAGTGCTATTGCCTATATTTTTCTTATCATTTATTATGATTTATTATGATTATTATGATTGACTTGCGTTAATTTGCATATTACTATTAAAGAAACATTTTTTGAATATATTTTCAATGGCATTTATATGTGCGTATTTTGCCTATGACCACAAGTTACTACGGTAACATTTCTGTTGCTGAAACTTACTGAGTGGCATTTACAGTTAAAAAGAAATTATTGCATATAAAATCTAATCTGTTGTCTATGTGTATTCAGAAATAAATCGTAAATATTTACATCCATACATAATATGTATATAGAATTTAGTTTTAGTGTTAAATGATTTTAATTGTTTATTTTATCCTTTAACAGCTTTCGTCAGTAAGCAACAATGAATTTGGAAATATTAATTAATAACATGAAAGTAATATTATTTTATTAACAAAATTTTATATACGTGTACAAGGAACCGAATCGTTGTGAACTTAAAATGGGTTTAAAATACAAACTTGGTCCGAAGTTCGAAATTATTACATTTGAATCCGATTCGATGATTTGCATCTGTTGTGAACAAATCTTTTAGTACCAGCTGTTCATAAACGATATAATCACACTACCCATTTAAACGTTCTTTGGAAATAACGCTAAGTTAAATACAATGAATATCTTGAATGGAACTCTATATTAGATATGCTTTCTATTTTTGAATAATTTCTAGAACTGCTCCTAGAGTATCTTGTTTCCATCACTCGTATTACGCTTTTGCAAAGTTTTGTCAGTATTTAAATTTTACTTTCAAACTTTGACCATTTAACTCTAAAAATTTGCTTAAATATTTCCGTTTCTGTTTCTTCTTATATCGTTTTTCTAGACGAAATAATTTTTTGAATGCTTCTGTGCTTGCTTTAACATAAAGAGGAATTCATAAAATTATTAAATAACAGTACTTACTTGTATAAAGTAAAATTACTATTTAGAGTAAAAAGAAGGAAATTCAATTTCATCCTCGAAGTTTAGAAATTACTGTTATAAATTCTAATTCTAAATAAAGCGTATAATTTTGACACATATCATAGGTGTACGAATAGCTTCCTGTTATAATTTCGTCTTGCACTCATCATTATATTATAATGTAATACCAAACACAGAACGTTACCAATACAACAAAAAGCCATACGAATCTAACCGAGAAAACTTGTACGACAGAAAGTGACGTCGATTTATTAGTACGGATGTTTGAAATTCGTCCGCCTCGACAATAAACTCTTATGTATCCAAGTTTATTCGTCGAATAAAATTTTTTTATCCATCCCTTAAATCGTAATGCAGTTAGTTTAAGTCCAGAGATTATGACGACTTATGTATCGAACAATAATGGTCAATCCACTACTAAATCGAGCTGAATTGTTTAGGAAACTGTGTACGAGGGTGGTCCCGTAAATACCCGGCCTGACCTATAGATAGTGGTAGTGGTTTGAAAAATGGCACTGTATTATAAAATACACAATCTATAAAGCATATGTTTCAAGTTTGAAGACGCCACGTTGTTTAGTATTTGTTTGGCAGTCATCAATAGTGAACGTTTTCAGTGAATTTGTAAAAATGGAGAAAATTGGCCACGGTTACGTAACATAATACTTTTATTGGAAAGGCCTCAGCCCAACCGATATAAAAGCTGAACTGGATTCTACTCTGGGTAAGTCTGCTCCTTCGTTTACAACAGTGAAATATTGGGTTGCAAAGTTTAAACGAGGCCGTACGAGCTGCCAAGACGAGCCAAATGAGGTGGCGACTCCAGAAATGGTTAAGAAAATTCACAAAGCGGTACTGGATGATTGTTAACTGAAAGTGGGCGAGCTAGTAGACATACTAGACATTTCAAAAAGTGCGGTACATCGCATATTTTCTGAAAATTTGGACATGAGAAAGCTGTGTGCAAGATGGGTGCCGTAGTTGCTCACACTCGAACAAAAACAGTGTCGTAAAGATGTTTCAATTTAAGTGTTTAGCGAAGTTTCACAGCAACAAAGCAGAATTTTTGCACCGTTTCATAATCATGGATGAAACATGGGTCCATTACTTCGCACCCGAGACAAAAGAACAATCAAAACAATGGACTCAAAAGGGAGAACCGGTTCCAAAGAAGGCGAAGACCGTTTCATCCGCAGGCAAGGTCATGGCGTCGGTTTTTTGGGATGCGCATGGAATAATTTTCATTGACTATCTTGAAAATGGAAAAACTATCAACGGCGAGTATTATGCGAACTTATTGCAACGCTTGAGCCAAGAAATCAAGCAAAAACTGCTGCATTTGGCTAAGAAGAAAGTGTTGTTTGATCAAGACAATGCACCAGATCACAAATCCGTTATTGCAATGGCCAAAATTAATGAATTAAAGTTTGAGTTGCTACCTCATACACCCTATTCGCCAGGTGTGACCCCTTCGGATTATTTTCTGTTACCAAACTTTAAAAAATGGCTCAGTGGTCAAAGATTTTCCAACGATGAAGAAGTGATGTCGGCAGTTAATTGCTATTTTGAGGAGCAAGACAGCTCCTATTATAAAAAGGGTATCGAACCTATTGAACATTGCTGCAAAAGTGTATAGAGCTGAAAGGAGATTATGTTGAAAAATAAATATATTTCTTTCCAAAATTTTTGGTGTTTTCTTTGTTGGGTCGGGTACTTCTGGGACCACCCTCGTATATGTCAATGGACATACGTATATGACTGATACACTGATAAACAAAGCACATAATTTTGGCACATAGGTGTACGAATAGCTTTCTGTTATTATTTCGTCTTGCACTCATCATTATATTATAATGTAATACCAAACACTGAACGTTACCAATACAACAAACGAATCTAATCTAGAAAACTTGTATGACGGTAGAGAGTGACGTAGATTTATTTGTATTAGCTCGGATCTCTCAAATCTCTAAAATTCGTCCGCCTCAATAATAAACTCTTTCGTATCCAAGTTTATTCGGCAAATATCAATTTTTTATCATTCCCCTAAATCGTAATGTAGTTAGTTTAAGTTCAGAAATTATGAAGACTTATATATCGAACCATAACGATCAACCCATTACTAAATCTAGCTGAATTGCTTAGGAAACTATGTATATGCCAATGGAACAAAAATAAACAATTGCACACGACTTTTAAATATCTATATAACTGATACGTTGATAATAACCTTATGAGCATATACATGCACTTTTTTTGTAATGATCCAAACAAATCATATTTTCTTTTATTTGAATCACCTTGTATAAATTAGAAGTAGATTTATACAGCTCGAGTTCTTTTACTTGTGCCAGATTAGAAAAGAATAATATCAATTACATAATAAACGAATGACTTCGTGGAAATTGTTAAGTAATAATAAAATCTGGCAACTAAGAGCTTGTCTATTTTTATTAGTTCACGATTCATTCTCAACATTAGATTTATTTCTAATACGCAATTACTATATACGTCTCCACGTCTTTTTCTCATCCATTTTAACATTAGTACCTTAATGCCCTGACATCAATACTCTTCTCAACTAGTGGTGTTGAAACATTTATAAAACCCGTCGCTCCACTAGAGAGTTTTCTTCTGCTTCTTCTATATCTGGTGTGTGCGCTTGAAACTCTCAACTCTCTTCAGATCCGGGGAAGCGGCGATCTCGAAACTTATCTATATTTCAAACGCACTTCGCGTCGAGCTCTTTCTCGAACTCCTCCAGATATATTCACTCAGACATTAGCTCGGGAATTTCATTTCAAGTGCTTAACGGCTTTCAGATCTAACCGTTTTAGAACTTGTAAAAGTGTGTGTGTTTTTTCCCTTCGCGATTTTCATTATATCTTCCGAGTCTGTGATAAGAGATTAATGTCACCCTAACCAAACGAGCGCGCGTCTTAAGTTTTGATGGTTTAATTCCATTCATTTTTTAGAATTACTTAAAAGTATTACATCACTCCTTATACATAAGTAATTAAGTGTTTACACCTTGGGCATTAATTAATTTCTATTAAAATATAAGTATATTTTTTATTGCATGAAGATACTCGTATTTATACTTGAAATGTTTAATCATTAGACCGTAAGTTCACAAATAAGACTAAAATAAATGTGCATTATTATTTGACTTATGCCTAATGAAAATAAATCGATAACTTTGCCGTACCAGTAGACAAGTATGGTATGTACAAAGCAATGACCGACGAGGGTGCACACCACGAAGTAGATCCAGTATCTATAAACATTTTCAATGAGAGAATATACGACCCTAGATATAGATGATGCAGATGTACTTCAAACAATGATTTATCTACAACGCCGGGACGCCGGACAATAAGAATGGAGAGTATGAGAAGTATGTTGATTCCTTTGTTATTAATAAAGAGTAAAAGCAGTCTACTTGTTACTTCTTCTTACTTTAATATTGTATTCTATTTTGGCGTTATCGTCTAATGTATAGTTACATTTTTCTCTTTCTAATATCGATGGAGATTTCTTTAGTACACCCTTTTTAACCGTGGGTGATTTTCAAAGGTTTTTTCAGCATCTATACTCAAACAAGACTGAATTTAATAATCCCTTAGGACCTTCTGTTCATAATTACCACTTGATATTACTGCGTGTTTTCTTAATTTGTGCTCCAGACGGTTCAAAACCTAAAAAAGGCTATACTATAGGTCATGATTGGTTTTCTAGCGTCACTGTCTCTTCTTAAGCATTTAACTTAATTTGTCAGCTTGTCTCTTTGTTCTCTGGTTACTTATCTAGTTGCTGGAAAATCACCAGAGTTATGTCCTGTTCACAAAAAGGATCTACTGCTCTCATTGAAAATTAATAACCTATTGTTATTATTAATTAATTAAGGTTAACATAACTCCTTTCCACAATAGGTTTCGTAGTATGTATACGCATTTCGACAACTAAGTTATTATCATCAACAGATAATTAGAGTGTATTTGGCTTTTGACGGTGAATATCTAGTACGGACATTGTGTTTCTGCGGATTTTTCCGTGATTCCAGGTGAGATATTGTGATTATCCGCTGATGATGACAACTTAGTTGTCGAAACACTTGTACAGAATACGAAAATTATTGTGGAAAGGAGTTATATTAAACTTAATTGATTAATTTAATCAACCACAGGCTCTGTTAGAATTTACCTTATTGTTATTATTAACTAATATTTAACATTTTATCACATTCTTATTTTTCTCCAGTTAAGATGCTGTTTATCTTAAGATCGTCATAAGTTTATCAACAAGTGCTTCACCGTCACTAACCTTACAATTATTATTCAGTTTATCTCAAAGTGCTTGAATGGAAACGAACAAGTGGATATTGCTTACGCTGATTTTGCTAAAGCTTTTAACCAAAGTAGATCATAGTTTGTTACTCAGTAAACCTTCTAATATTGGATTTTCTACTGCCTTACATGATTGATAGAATAGATCGATTCTTTCAGGCATCAGTCTGAAAATTTTTCACCTACAGACGTCTGATATTCTATAAGTAAGCAATCTAGGACTGATGTCATTTCCCGATTTTTGTTAATGGTCTCTGTGACAGGATTAAATGTAATAAGTGGGGTCTTTTCTGAGATATGAAGGAGAAAAAATCAATTTGATATATTGGAATCCAAGTGTGTAATATTTCTATCCTTCTCCCGTTAACTTCTTCCTTTTTCATAAATGTATCGGCACGGATATTTGACTCCAAATTAACACTTACTGATCACATTAACTCAATTCCTTATCATTAATAGATTTAGGTTCTATAATACGCAATACTCGGGCTATCGGTACTACTCAATCTATTTTACCTATTAAATTTGGTATTGTTTGCTTGTATATACTTCGCTACCATGTCCCCCACCCCCCCATGATGATAATTTAATGCATCGCTATTGCAGTATTTCGTAACGTATTATTTGCTATTGAGGGTAATTAAATAATTATTATTATTAATATTAAATAAAGAAAAACACTTTAAATCAGACAAAATGAAGCTTTTATAACTTTTATTCTTCATCTTTCAAAATTACACAAGATTATCCTAATTGTGCACTGATTACATGAATCTGTGGGCTGCCACAATTTTTTGTCTGTCTCAATGAAATTCATGGCCCTACCTTAGTGCCTCAAATTAGTTTTCATGTGTCTTTATGAGAAGTTATTATACTTTCACAGCCCAAGTTTTAGAACGAAATTTTTACTCAAATCACCATTTTATCACATAATTAATGATTATAATATTTACAAATGCATATATAGTATAATCTTATCTAATCATCTTATTACAATTAATTGTAATCAGGAATGTAAGGGCTTTTACAATTTTTTGTGTTAAATATATAAATAGTTTCGTCATAAGTTTTCATTACAATTTAATAGATAAATAATAATTAGCTTAGCCTAGAAACAAGTTAGTGTATGGTGCATTCATATTTAAATCACGAACAAAAGGAGGAGCCTTACAATGAATAATCACTTCACGATAAATAGTTTCACACGTGAAAATACAATCCTTAAAATTAAATCTTGACATTTTCTCGATTAAGGCTAGTTTATTTATTATAGGTTGCTTTCATTGCCTATAATGCATTGACGTCTTTTTTCTTAAATGGAAATTAGCAGTTTTTACGGTATGTTCAGGGATATAAAAAATATACGGTATACCTTATAATCTATAAGATATTTTTGTCAATGTATAATGACATATTCTCCTTCAGAGTGTTGCTCAGTGCACAAGGTTTTTAGGAAAAACTTCTGCAAAAAGACATTTCAGGCAGACTATCTTAAGTTTCTCTCTAAAGCAGTCAATTGAATCAGTGAAACATGTGGAGGTCTCGTCCATATTTTCGTACTGTCAATAGGCGTTATGTACCTTGGCTTGTGTTAGTAAGCGTTAAAGTTACAGTCTGTGTAACAAGAGCGTGTAGACCATCTATTGTTTCAAGATTCCGAGAGAATTTCTCTATAAAAAAATTGTATTCCGTTGTTTTTACAAAACTAATTTAACATCTTCAATATACTCTCCATTTAACTTTATACATTTGTCTAATCGATGATTCCATTGTTGGAAACATTGCTCAACTCGTTTTTTGTGTGTGACTGCGAGCTGCTGTGTTGTTTTTTCATCACCTCTTCCACGTCTCTAAAACAATGTCGTTTCATGTGTGTTTTCATTCGTAGGAACAAGAAAAAGTCGCACGGAGTAAAATAAGGAGAGTAAGGAGCGTGGGACAAAGGACTGACAAGGCTGTGTGAGCAAGTGCATTGTCATGGTGGAAAAACCATTCCCCTGTCTGACACAAATCGGACCTCTGTCGTCCCACATTGTTGCTCAGACTTTTCAGAACCTTCAAATAGAATGCTTAATTAAGTGGCTGACCGGGAGGTACGCTGTTCACTTAAGTCCGACATTACAAAAAACGACGAGGAAACGAAAATGTACTGTAATAAGATTTAGTTTGGGTACCTCCTCGTATGTATGTACATTTTTCTGTTTCCGCTCATAAAAGCGCTTAATTATAAGAGGATAGTTGGACAAGTAGTGGGAATGACACAACAAATGCGCTCTAATTTAGGTTGTCTATTTATATGTTTACATTCCGATATTTAGATAAATCGGTTGATTAGTTTATTATTAGCTGATTGAAAAAGAAGCAACACGTCGTTTTGTTAAAATGGAAAAAGGGTATGAAAGCTTCCGAAATAAAAGATGAGTTACGGGAAACATTAGGTGAATCTACTTCATAATCCGCCACAATAAGTAGATGGGTAAATGAATTTAAACGTGGTAGAACAAGCTGTGTTGATGAAGCGCGCTCTGGAGTACCCAAAATCGTAACTTTTAAGGAAATGATTATAAAAATCCATAATATTATTACGCAAGATCGACGACTCAAAGTGAGAGAGATAGCAGACTTGGTAAACATTTCAACAGAACCTGTACATCACATTTTAACGAAAGAATTGTGTTTAAAAAATTCGTTTTCTTTTCCATTCTCACTACTTGTCAAACTACCCTCGTATGTATGAAATAACAGTATTAGATAGATGCGACAATGTGTGGGCTTATATAAAAGTAAAGTTAAGGAGAAGGCGCCTGTGGAATTTGAAACAGCTATCATATCGGATAAAATTAATTTAGCCGTCTGGTAATACTAATTTGGCAGAAAAGTTGTTGCGAGTATAGAAAAATACTGCCAAGCAATAGTTGATAATGAAGGTCACTAGATGGCATGTTCAGTAACTGATATAGAAATACTTTCTAATGAAACAAAAAATATTTTATCTTAATACAGGTTTAGTTGAAAAATCGTGCCTCAGCTCTTGCGACAGACACATATCGTAATAGTCAATGTTACACAGTTTGAAAATTTTTTTGTAAATTTATATTTTTGATCTATCTTTGACTTTTTCTTTAAATACTTTTAGCTTCGTTTTATTTTTTATGCGGCAAACAGTGGGATATTTTGACAGATTATCTTTCTAATTTCCGTAAGGAAGAGAATGGAGAATGGAATTATTTTAAAGCCAAAAAGTTATAACTTAGTCTATGTCGAAATGACAGTATTTTTACAAGCTCCTATAATTTATATAGAAATCAAAGGCTGTGTCGGAAATAAATATAAATATACTGCATTGTGTAATTTATTGTGCTTCGTGAGCCTTTCTGAAGTGAGGTATTGCAGCTTTTTTCCCCACAAGAATACGACTATGTTCCAGTCGAATATGAATTACAGCTGTCGCCTGACGTGGTCACGTGACGGGCATAAACTACCGACGCGTCACGGAACAAATGGCTCCATAAACGATCCAAGATAGAAACTCACTGCAAGACGACTTTTCTCATTGCTCCTGTTACATAATGACATAGCGCATAACTTTAACACAATGGTGGCAGACTTAACATGATGTATACTGTCAATTATGCGTAGAATATATGTACGAATGAAGATATGTAGATAACTGTTGCTAATAAATAAATAAGGACAACGACCTATACCAATACGTTATATGGGATAACCGGTAATTTCATCTGAAAAGTAATAAATTTATCTAGGAAGCAGATCGTTATTATGGAGCGGTTAGTGCCGTAAGTAGTGCTACTTAATATGCAGCTTTAGATTATCTATACACCGAACTGTTGTGTTTTAATGCCTTGTGAATATCAATCAGTTGCTTATGTAGGCAATTTAAGCTTGTGAATATAATAATTTTTACATTTTGCCATATAATCGATTGCTATAATACACGTATAAAGCGTTATCGTTTTTGCACCTCTATAAAATAATAAATAACAGCGTCTTTGCCACGACGTTATCACATCATCTTCCTAGTACTAAATAAATTATTGAATTATTTATTTACGCTCCTATATACTATATATACTATACTATACTATATAGAGCAGTAGTTCCAAACTCAATTTAGCCAATGTGTTGTTAGCGAGATAGGCTACGTGTAGGAGTTGAATTTGATGGAGCCTGTGGTTGATTGACTTGATCAATAAGGTTGATATATAACCCCCTTTCCACATTAACTTTGTAAATTCTGTATACGCGTTTCGACAACCAAGTTGTCATCATCAGCAGATAATTTCAAAGTGTCGCACCTGGTAAAACACGGCGAAAAACAACCGTACGAAAATCAAACTCCGTACGCGATCCACACCGTTCAAAACCTAGATGTACACTGTGTTTGTTTCACAAGATTTTTAAAAATTATTTTTACTTAAACTAACATGCACTACATTGAAAAAGGGAATTACGGTCAAGACAGTCAAGTGCCCTGTCTGTGATTTATTATATTGTTTGTCCTCTGACATTAAGTAGGGAGAAAAGGTTCGATTGTACGGGGCCAGTTTCATTATTGTTCACCACATGGTTTAAATTCTTTAAGATGTGCATGCTTTCATACGTGTCTAGTTCTCGATAATTATACACGTTTTTTATCAGATGTAAACAATCCATATTAACACTGTGGTTATTTTCTAATACATGTCTCGCTATACCCGATTTTTCCGGTCGGTTGAATTTTATGTGCGAAAGGTGTTCTTTATACCTGGTTTCGATCGATCTTTTAGTTTGGCCGATGTATTGTCTATTGCACTCTAAACATTCAATTCGGTAGATTCCCGATTTTTTATTTTCTTCGATTTTGTCTTTTGCATTTCCTAAAAGCGTTTTAAGGGAATTATTGGGGCGGAAACAGACTTGAAGCCCGCGATCTTTAAAAATACTATTTAGATTTTTTGTCATGCGATGATAAGGTAAACAAACAAAATGCTTTTCCCGATTGCTCTGTGGTGATAGACATGTGGTGTCACGGATTGTTTTTCTTATGTTGGCCTTTCTAATTAATCCATTGATTATTTCCGAATCGAAACCGTTGTATATCGCGATATTCTTAATGAGGTTCAATTCTCTTTCATATCTTACTTTTGTTAGTGGGAAATTGATCAAACGATTAATCAGAAAATTGAATGAAGCCATCTTTTGTTGCATGCTGTGATTTGAGTCCGCCGTGATGAATCTATTGACATTGGTTTCTTTTCGGAAAATATCAATTTCTATTTTGAGATCATTCCTAATAACTAAGGTATCCAAAAAAGGCAACTTGTCATTGTTTTCTTTTTCTACTGTAAATTTAATTGTCGGGAATTTTAAATTTAACTGTTTAACGAAATCATTTAAGTTGCATTTTTGTGTATTGAAAATCGCGAAAATATCGACATACCTGACCCAAATTCTTGGAAAATATTTAGCTTTATTTTTTAATTCTATTTCAAAGTTACTCATAAATAGGTCCGCTATGAATGGAGAAAGACAATTGCCCATTGCAGTTCCCTGGTTTTGTTCATAGAACTTCCCTTCGAATTGAAAACAATTTTGGGACATGCAAAGGTTTGTTAATCTCACGTATTCCTTTATTTTCTCTGGTTCGATCTTATTTTTGTGAAGAAGTTCTTCTAAATATTTTAAAGTTTCTGGAATCGGTACTGGAGGAAACAATGACGTTACGTCGAATGAAACTAAAATTTCCCCTTTTTGTAATTTACAATCTTTGATCCTTTGGATAAATTCTAATGAGTTAGTGACTGAGAGACTTTCAAGTTTTTCGAGCAAATTTTTGTATTCATTCACTAGCCATTTTGATATCAAGTAAGTAGGGGAGTTGATCCCTGAGACAATTGGTCTCATTGAGTTGCCTGGTTTGTGTATTTTAGGTAAACAATATAGTCTAGGGATCAACGGATTACTTACACCAAGCCTATAATTCAGATTCGGGGTTATTAACTTTGAACAACTTTTTAACGCGTTTTTTGTGTCCCTAATCATTTTTGGTAATGGAGTTTTCGTACATTCAACATCAGGGAGAAAAGAGCTGGAAATGTGAGAGACAAAAATATTGAGAAGTATTTTCGATGGGAACAAAGTGAGAAAGAATTGGAAGACAAAAAGTAACAAGGAAGTAAACCAATTGTATGGAGAAACACCAATTACATTGTGTAATTGGCGTTTCTCTATACAATTGGTTTATCTCCTCGGGTTTTGAATAGCAGAACTGGAAATATTGACGGTTGGATCATGTATATAGGAGGAAATAAAACTGGTTAATAAAGAAAGTTTTAGAAGTAAAACCATGGTGATATCGAACTGGAGGAAATTGACGGTGATTAGAAAGAAATGAAAACATGTTTCTAAGCTGTGGACCAAAATTATCTTTTAGCACTGTATTATTGACATTTCTTTCCTGTGAAAGAATTCGCGGGAACAATATTATGTTAAAAAGCCAAATAAAAACAAAAAAGGTCTAAATTTTTTAATGAGTGATATAAATATTTTAGAGTAGCCTTTCCAAAGCCAAGGTCGTAACCTCATTATAAATTTTTGGCCAAAGCTAATCAGCGTGATATTGATAAGAAGGAAAAAATAAAATATATATTTTGAAAATTTAGAAAGTGTGTGGAATAGCTTGGATGAATACTATATTTAAAAAATTAATGTAGTATTCTTTAACGATACTATCATCAGAATCGCATTAGACCTTTCTTATAACTGACAAGAAAGAAAACAACAAAATGAATATTACTTATCCATTCAACTACAGGTTGTCTCGCTTCGAACATTTTTTTCTCCAATGCGTTGATTCATATTCATAAGTATTCGATCTTGAATAAATTTATAGGATGCTTATGGATTTCAACTTGTAGGGACTGATATTTAAATATATAAAATAAGCACAATGCTGGCACTAATGCATTTTCTTTAAAAACAATTGATTGATACGCTGAGCAGAGCCACTTTGTACATGGGTCTAGCTCCGCCTCCGGAGTCTCTTTTCTATGCGCCTCTATTCTTCTTGAGCTCTTAGACCCAACTCTCTCTTGTGAGCTCTGAAGAGAATTTTAATAAGAAAGAGCGTGGCTATCTTATTAAAGTCCTCCGACTACTTATATAATTACCCATTTATGTGGCGCACCCTAAAGGCAAAGGGAATATCCTCTTCCGACCACCTGGGTTATTACTTCGTAACATAAACTTTGACAATATACATAATACATTCAATAACTAAAATAATAACTATCTAAAAGCAGAAAAAGATATTGTAGGTGTTAACGGTCTATATAAATTCTTTTGGAGGCTGTGGTTAATGGAATTATCAAAAAAGACAAAAAACGTTCACCCTAACTAAGTTTACATCATCAGTCGATAATTAAACACAGTATCGTATATTGCCCCACAGTAAAGCTACACAGAATAAACCGTAAAACATTCTACCATCGTTTGTGTGGTCTTCGAGTAGTGTTTCGTAGTTTGCTCTGCTTAGTTTCGCTGTGGAACAATGTACGACGCTATTTTTAATTTTCGGCTGATGATGTAAACTTAGTTGTTAATGTGGTATGGGGTTCTTTGTTTTTTCTGATTAACAGTTTTTAGTTGAACACTTAAATGAGAAGTATGCCCTAATTTAAAATATATCCAATAAAATATAGTCTAGCTCGAGTAGATGTTTTAAATAAAAAGATTTAAGAAATGTTAAAACGTTGTTTAAACCTAGACATAAGTATATTTTGACTACTAAATTTATGTGAGCAATGTACAAACTATTACATTAAAATTAATGAAATTGCAATTACAAAGTCGAATTGGTAATATCCACAAAATTTTGAAGAATATCCTAGAAGCTCTTTTTTAAACGAAGCTGTATATAACTCGTGACCAAATTCCTGTCAAAAAGATTAAAGGTTATCTCAACGAGCATTTATCCGAAGTAAATATAATTACGGTATTCGCAGAGGAACGAAATCATTTATACAGTAGACTTCCAACATTATAACACGTATTAGGATTAGCAAGAAGTCGATATTTGGAAGAAATGTCGGCGCCACTTTCGCCAATTTTCAGCGAGTTTATTTTACGAGTTTTCTTGATGAGCGACTACACAGAAAGTTACTTACGTATTCTCCTATTATCGCCAACGCCCCGAATACAACTGGTTGAGCGTTAATTTTTTTCGGAGCACGATATACGTATAAACTTTTTTCGCTCCTAAAGAAATCTGTTTTCATTTTTAATGCAAGGTGTTCGTTATATCGTCCATTGTTAATAAAGCGTGGACGCAAAATAAATTGTATGGGGAACAGGCCTTACAAGAAAAATCCATTAAGTTTAACAAATGTCTTTAAATGAATATTTCATAAATTAAAAGTTAAAAGATAATTTTTTACAGTATATTGTCAACTTATTTTTTTCTTTAAGACTAGCTATTTTCTTTTTGTAAATTTTCCAGATAAAATACTCAATGTTGAATATCATGCAACGTTTTTATACAATGTTGAACTTTCTCTGTCCAAAATTATGGTGACAATTTCTATAAAGCCGTTTCAATAATTCTGTATTATATATTTAGCCATGAAAAGAAAAATAAATTCATCGCATTAACCCCGGTGGGTTAATGCGATGTATTTATTTTTTAATTACATAAAAAATCAACGGGTTGTTTTTCTATGTAACTATTTTTTTCTGATTGACTCATACCTTTAGCAGCTTTGATTGTGTCATCTAACGCAAAATCTTTCCTCTGACATGCTGCTCAAAATTTTAAAGTTAGGAGACTATAAACTCGCAATAAATGATTATTTACTGGATTTTGTTTGCTTTATGTATGTAGTAATGAAGTTGTTTGAGAAAAAAATGTGAGCGTTTTCTTCCCAAAAAGTTTTTAAATTTTCAATTGTATTTCTACAGGCGTCTTTACTGACGGTAAATCTCCCTGAGCATATATAATAAACAAGATTCCCTTAGCAACCCAGAAAAATATGTTTCCATAAATTTCACGAGTTACTTCTTTTCATTTTCAACAGTTTTTGCTCAGGTTTAAATAATTTTGAAAATCAAATTATAATGCAAAATTTCCAGGACATTTATTAACAATAACGAAAACCTTTGAAGTTGCTAAGGTAGCTACATGTCTGTAATTTGTGTGTATACACAAACAAGCTGTTAATCAATTTATGTATTTATTTTTTAGTTTAGCAATTTCACATATGCATATTTGTTTATATTTATTTAATTTAAGTAAATATAGGCAAATAAATTATTTAAATAATACACGCTAATCGTATATAACCTATATTTGCATTTAAATTTAAATGCAAATATAGGTTATATACGATTATTATGATATATATATATATATACTATCACATATGTTCAATCGAAGAGTCTATAACGTCTGCATAATGCAGTGGCTTACCGTACTTGTATCTGTCGACACCATCTATTACGATGCTCTTCATTTAAATTTGGCGCGAGTGTGATCATTTGACAAATTTAGACCACGAAAATAGTCTTTGCCCATTCGCGCCACAATATATCCACACAATACACGATGGTGGGTAGTTCCACTAATACATGAGTTGCAGTGTGAGCAATAAGGCAAGACAAATAGCATATAAAAAGGTCTAGAATTTCGGGGAGTCCGTCGGTTGTATTGCAAAGATGATTGAGTTAAAATTTGCTACTATTTTCCGTCTTAACGTTCGTGCTCCGATACGCCTTGAACTGTTTAAGCAAAGGGGATCCTTAATCTGTAATTAGGTAGAATCGATTGTCGATTAAATTAAACTTATGCGTAAGTAGTACGTACTTACACATAATGAAAGACTGGTTTGCAAATAAACAGTATCGAAGTGCATATAAAGCACAATAAAACGTCCGCTAGGAGCAAAATATTTATAACTGTAAGAAGTAGAATAAACGTCATTTAGCGATAAACATATATACATTCAGCGGCAAACAGAATTCTGTTAAGAACTTATATATATCTGGGTAATGCATTTGTATCTACTTATAGTCTATGTAAATATTGGGTCTGGGAAAAAGTTCGTGGCGTTTTTCCCGATAGATGGCATTGGTTGCCGATAACTAAAGAACAACAAGTCACAGCGACACCACCGACGGCTCGTTTTTTAGATGATCTTCCGAACGTTAGTTTGAGCGTAGAAACATTGTAATCGGTGCAGTGGTTGGAAAGTTATTCGCACTTGAAAATGGAGAAGAATAATGAGAAATTTCGCTATATTCTGCAATATTATTATGATAAGGGGAAGAACGCTGCGCAGGCTTGTGATCAAATTTGTGCTGTGTACGGTGAAGTTACTTTATCGAAATCTGTTGCGCGGAAATGGTTCGCTCGCTTTCGTTCTGGAAATTTCAATGTGAAAGATGAGTCACGCTGCGGTCGTCCAATCACTGAAAAATCTGATGAAATTCTTGAAAAAGTCCAACAAGATAAGCATATCAGCAGTGTCGATATTGGCATGGAGCTAGGCATTGACCACAAAACTGTTTTGAACCATTTACACAAAGCTGGTTACAAAAAAAAGCTTGACGTATGGGTTCCTCATGAGTTGAGCGTGAAAAACATGATTGACCGAATTAACATCTGCGATGCGCTGCTGAAACGGAATGAAATCGAGCCGTTTCTGAAACGTTTAATAACCGGAGATGAAAAATGGATTACGTACGATAATCGGAAGCGTAAAAGATCGTGGATAAAGGATGGTGAGCCGTCACAAGCTTTCGCTAAGCCAACATTGACGCCAAAAAAAGTGATGCTGTGTGTATGGTGAGACTGGAGGGGAATCGTCCACTACGAGCTACTTCCAACTGGTCAGACGATTGATTCTCAACTCTACTGTGCACAACTAGAGAGATTACGCCAGGCGATTGAAAGAAAACGGCCCGAATTGATTAATAAGAAAGGTGTTGTCTTCCATCATGACAACGCCCGACCACACACTTCTTTGATGACCCGTCAAAAATTGAGAGAGTTTGGTTGGGAAGTTTTGATGCACCCACCTTACAGTCCGGATATAGCACCCTCTGACTATCATCTGTTTCGATCTCTGCAGAACTCTCTCAATGGAATTAAGTTGGTTTCAAAAGAAGCCTGTGAAAACTACTTGATTCAGTTTTTCGACCAGAAACCACAGAAGTTTTTCACCGATGGGATCATGGATCTACCAAAAAAATGGCGAAACATTGTCGATAATAATGGAGCATATTCGGTTTAAATGAATTCGTCCACGCGCCATGCGGGGACCAGTTGAATTTTACTGAAAAAACGCCACGAACTTTTTCCCAGACCCAATATGTATAATGTATGCCACAACCATTGAAACTAAGAAACACTGAAATGTATTTTTTTTATTTTTAAGTTATCACAGAATTTTTTTAGCTCCTCTTCTATATTTAAATATTTTTATTTTATTTCAAAAATGTGCTAAATAGACTTTCATTTAGAAGTACAAGTATATCTTTACAAATCGAATAAAATAGTATTAATTTTTTTATAAATAAAAGAATTGCGCTTAGGAAGTTAATCTTCTGACCCAATTAACCCACAACTTACTCAAAGCAGAGTATGATCAATGTAATGCAAGGGTTTAACTACTGAAGTTATGATTATGATTATAACATAGATGCTTCACATTGCTATGATTATTCTAACAACCTCAGCCATTTGAATTGTTTAAATGGAAGAATGAAAAATGCAAAGAAATTATCATAAAAACTTCTACTAGAAGAAAATTCTCAATAACAGATAAACGGGAGTCTCTTTTCATTTTGCCAGATAGTGAAAACCCCATTTCTAGTGATTTAGGCGTTTTTGATCTTCGCTTTTTTAATTCTATTTAGTTGCTTTACTACTAAGCTTCTCTAAATTCAATTAATTTGGCTAACTGAATATGTACAAAGTGCACTTCATGCATTTGAGAAAGATAAACTTTATGTATTTTTGTCATAAATTAAAAGTTTTATGGAATTAACTATGATTCCAGTATATATTTGACGAATATTGAGACATAATAAGTAGATCATAACAGTAAACATGATATTCATATTTTTTTCTAGTTATTTCGAGTTTAAAAACATAGAAATTCAGTAAAATAAGATTTAATTGCATCGCATAAATATTACACTGAATTTTAAGAAACTTCTATATTAAATAAATACAGTGTAAGGAGTATGTACAGTAATGGCTGTGTATAATATACTTTTGGATATAAGAAATATATAAGAATATATATTGTTTACTTTTCTTCAAATAAAATAAACTTTATTTGAATGCAAAAATTAGTTATAGTGTAAATAAGTTATTAGCAACATTAGCAAAAGAAGTCTTAAATACATCTTAAGCAAGTGATGAGTAAACATCGGTAGAGGCAAAGGTTCAGGAAAAAGATAATATATGATACTAACAATATTAATTTAGTATAGTTTTTTGCTTTTTTGTAACACCGTAAATAAACATTCACACTTAATTTTTTTTATGGAAAATGCTTTTGCAACATACATTATTGCAATCTGTACTATCGAGCGTAATGTATCTTAATCACAATAAAAACAATACCGGTAATGGTGATGTAAAAGAAGCTAATGTTGCGTTATATTGAGTTGTAAATCTTACACGCGCAATATAACATGTAACCTATTAGGATATAATTGTCTTAATGACTAATATAAAAAGTATCAATATAACATCGAAATAGATTTTGTTTTCAACGTGCTTCAAAAGAAGGAAATCTTTAGTTTGAGTTTCATCCGGAGACGAATTTTTATAAACAAATTCATTGCACTAGATGGTGATCATATTCTGTAGAACTACAACTTGTATACCTTGAATTTAAAAGACATACATTCTATTGATGCAGTAATGTACAGATCTCTGTTGGTAAGACTTTCGCAGCTACGAGGGAGCGTTTTTATATTCGCGGAATGAGGGACAAGGGGTGGAAATAAAAAAACCAAATTATTTTTCTTTTTCAATATATTCACCTGCTAGACGGATACATCTTTCACATCTTTCAATTAATTTATTTATACCCTCACAAAAAAATGATTTCTCTTTATCTGCAAAATACGCCGAAACTGCCTCCTTGACTTCATCATCGGCAGTAAATTTTTTACCCCGCAGCTCTTTTTTCATTTTCGGAAACAGGTAATAATCACTCAGGGCCAGGTCTGGGCTGCAGGGTGGGTGATTCACAATTTCGAAGCCCACTTTATGCAGGGCAGCTAACGCAACGCGGCTCTTGTGGACGGGCGCGTTGTCGTGCAAAAGCAGAACACCTTTTGTCAATTTTCCCCATCTTTTCTCTTTAATGGCTTCTTTTAGTCGCTCTAATAATGAAGCGTATATTCTCCGGTTATAGAAACACCTTTATCTTTATAATCAATCAACAATATTCCTTCCGAGTCCCAAAATACCGTTGCCATGAGTTTCCCAGCTGATTGTAACACTTTATATTTCTTGGGAGGTGCTGTGCCCTTTTTATGCCACTGCATGGAGTCTTGTTTGGACTCAGGTTCATAATGATGAACCCAAGTTTCGTCTCCAGTAACAATTCCACTCAATACACCATCCTTGTCTTCATTACAGAGGTCCAAAAATGCACGCGAACATTCTACGCGCTGTTGTTTTTGCGGCGGCGTGAGCATTCTCGACACCCATCTTGCGCTGACCTTAGACATGCCGAGATGATCGTGTAGGATTTTAAAAATTGTTGTATCGGATACTCCAACCATTTCTGCGAGTTGTTTCTTCTTTAGTCGAGCATCTTCGAGTACAATTTGTTCAACTTTTTGGATAAGTGCTGGGGTGGTCACCTCAATGCTCCTGCCCGGCCTCGGGTCGTCTTCAAGAGATTCCCTTCCTTGTTTAAATAAACTATGCCACTTGTACACCATGGTTTTTCCTGGACAAGAGTCGCCGTAAACCAATGACATCTCATTCATTATGGTCGCGACTGATTTTCCTTGCCTGGTAAGGAACTTTATAACGGCACGATATTCGATTTTTTCCATATTTCACTTTTCACTCCTGATTATGTTACTTGGTTGACGATAGCTCAAAGACTAACTGTCTAATAACAATGAAACTTCGTATTTATACTAATCATGAGTCGCTGCACAGGCCACGCCCCCAATGCGCCTACTCACCCCTCTACAACCCGCTCATTCCGCGAATATAAAAACGCTCCCTCGTACTTATGGAATCGTTTTTCACAGCTCTACCTCAACGCTCGAATCAAATCAACGCTCTTTCAATGATTGTTTTAATATGTCGAACACATGGAAACTGTATGGAAATCACTCGGGATTGAAGGTGTGTTAAAACTTTCCGAAGCATATAAGCAAGTACGACGTTCATTATTATACCAAAATAGGATACCTTTTGTGAGGCTCCTAAGGCATTTATTCTTAAGTTGTTTGTATATCGGTCACCACTGATATTGACACCAAGTTCTTTAAAATATAAGAGAAATGCTTCTTGATAATAAAAAAGATAAGGTCATTGCCACTTTTCCTAGTCATTGTCAGTTGTCCTACTAAGTACTTTGGCATTTGAGCTCTGGTTCGTAGTGGCAACACTAACATTGATCGCCAGCTGCAATTCGATGAAAAAATACGTGACAATGATAAGGACGAAGATAAGTTCTTTTGATCATCAGAAAACAGTCGCAGTACCTACTTCGTGATTGCCAAAATTATGTATAATGGAATGAATATTCCTATACTCACTATCAACATTTGAAAAGGTTCTCTAACTTTATGCGCCTATTTGTTCATAAAGCAATTTCCAAAGGCCTCAGAATTTCATCTGATGCTGCAACACGAGCATTTACCGGACGGGGCAAATTACCTGGATTCCCTTCCTTCATTTAGGTAATCCTGATCATTTCCTAAATCCCGAAAAATATTCCATACTTAAGAAACAGCCTACAAACACACTTGAACCAGAAATTAAATTCAAATTTTTTTAGCAAGACATACGGCAATTATTACTGATGAATGCACATAAATTATAGTCATTTAACAAAATTACTTAAAGATAATGATCCTATCAGGTTAATAGTTTAATATGCGACGGCCTCGTCAATTCAACTTTCCAAAAAGCTTATTGATTTAATAGATATGTATATTACAGAAAATTTACATCGAAATATAGCATAAAAAATACGTATGAATTAATGAACAAAAATATTAATTTACCAAATGTTTCGACGTAAGAAGCGGTTCCCGGAGGAATGTTTGAAGCAATTAAAAATTAAATTTCTCTTTAATCTGCTTATATAAGGTATAAACCAAAACTATTTTCAATTCAATAATACTTTACTCATTCAATAATATGATATACACAGCAGTAAAGAAGGTTTAATTATCGGGAGGTCTATTATTATCAGAACTTTTTATGGACAGATTGAAAACTATAATATAAATAATTCATTAACATTTTTTGGCAAAGATATGTTGACGATATATGTTGCTTTAGGTTCAATTCAGTTCTTTATATTTTAACAAAATTCTTGCACAACAAAAATATATTCTTTTATTTTATGCCTTATTCGAAATTATTCTTTACATCGTTTTATTCCTTGACCTACATGTTGAAGTATATAATTCTTGTGCGAAAAACAAACAAAGTCTGTAGTTAAATACAAGAAGAGCATGTTTCCGTCAAATTAAGTACGACAAACATAAAATACAGTGGTGCATTTTATTGTTACAGTTGTCTACTATAATAACCCATCAAGTTATATAGTTTGATGGCACCATTTTTATTACTTGCGATCACAATCTCTACGGAACATATTTGCTTCATTACGTTAACGTACACAAATGCAGCCAATTATTGTAATGTATATCATGGATATATTTTTTTTCAAATGAAAGATAATAATGTTATCTTTTGTGTATAATATAGTTTCTAGTATTAAATTCAATTATATTTTATAACTTGTACATCTAATTAGTGTCTTTTTGAATAACTTACAATGACACGTTCGTGATAAATAAAAAATATTCCGATTGTGAACTTGCCTTTCAAGAAATAAAATATAAGATATCCATTTCATTATTCTTTTAGCCCATTTCTTGTCGCGCATCCGCGTAATGTGTCCCAGTTATCTAGCTCTTTGCATACTCACCATCTAAAAAGGTTTGGTCTACTGTATAATTCCTTTATTTATTTATTTGTTCATGTCCTTATTTTATTTTCTTTCAAATTTCCAGTTTGTTTTGCATTCTTACTTTACTGTTCAATGAGTTACTAACAATTACTGGAAATGAAAAGGAAGTTTCAAATCTTAGAAGATGTCTGTTAAAATACTGTACGTTGCTTTAATGCTCATGGAGAATAAGAAAAATTGAAAAGATGCCAGAAAAAGTAGAACGAGAAGGCCGGTTAGTATTGGATGTTAAAAATTTTAATTTTCTAGACGATTAAGGTAAAAGTAAGGGCTAGGTTAAATTTATTTGACAACAGAAACAACGGTAAAGTACTTAATCTGAGAGTTAAAAGAGAATAGCTTCGAAATATTAGTGTTTCTATAAACTTTGGTAATTTAAAAAAAATATATTTCTTTACTTCTTAATCATTAATACTAATGATTTTCTTATATTTCTAGATAGGAAAAATTGTGAAGAAGCTTTTTGAATTCTACAAACTGGAAAAATATGAAGTTTTAAATCAATTGTTTATTTTTCTTATAGAAATGTAGTATGTTTTGAGAAGAATACAAACATAAGAAATTTTATAAATTTTATTAATTAAATTCTGAAATAAAATGTCTATAGGGAACCACCGAAAATAAAATATCCGAAATCTTCTACAAATTAAATGAAAATAAAGAAGCTTTTTTCAATTAAATTTTCTTATAAAAAAGATAAGCAAAAAGAGGGAAGCCAACCTTTTTATTTTCATTTAATTATCTCCATCTTACTTGGTAAGATATCCAACAGTACATTAAAGCAATTCGTTGTACTCTGTAGGTATAATGTTTAAGCAGAATCAACACACGACTGAATTTCTCGATAGCCCTTAGTCGATCAATATGCGGTTTCTAAATAAACACCGGGACAAGGGAAGGGACTTTCGTTCGCTTGGTTCGCGCTGAATTGCCTCCAATGTGAAAAATTCGCTCTCGTCTTTTTAAACCCGAATAATTTTTCATCGGCATAGTTGTGTGTGTTTTATACGTACATACCTATAAAGATAAAAAAAAACTATAACGATCGATGGTGAATTGATTTGCACATGAACAACCTCGGTCATCGAAGCCGTAGCATACTGAAATAATTTTCGGAAAAAAAATAAAAAGCTATACAATGAATTTTAAAATTGTTCCACGTTGTTCGAAGTTAAGGAGAAACTTGGATTATTAATAATATTTTTAGAGGGAAACTTTTTGTTTAGTGATGTAAATGCTGAGAATATATTTATATGTATCTCAGATTAATTTTTTTATGGTAATTGTTATTAGTCATAAACTGCTAACTTACAATTTTAATCAAATGTTCTCAAAACTAACTACTTATCTAAGATGTCCCCACTGATACATCTGAAGTTAATCACAAGTTCCTATTAACACAGAATCACTATACACTTCTCTGTACTTTGCCGTTTCAATTTGCACTAATTCGACAGATTTGATCCTTCTGAGCCGTCTTTTTACGACAGTGTTGTCCAGTAACTGCAGCATCTCGATGTTAGTGTCAAAATGAAGTCTTACTTCGCGCTTTTTCTCAAGCCTCTTCATTTCTTCTCCGACTGGGGGACCCACAATGCATCGAAGTACTTTATTTGAAACTTGCAGCTTATTTATATTGCTTTCAGCTGCCCAAGGGTGGTTGGCATATGTCCAGACTTGTTTTAAAATTTGTTTATACAAAAGTAACTTACACAGACATTTCTGATTTTCTTCCAATGAAGCAGTAGATTTTTTTGTACTTAGGATCGAGTTCTTTTCTATTCCTCTTCATATGTTCTATTCACCTAAGACGCATGTTTAGATTCACTCGTAGATATTTTGCTGCGACGCAATGGGGGATACTGGCTTCCTTTACTGTTATCGCGAGTCATTTCTTTTGCCTATAAGTAATATGTGTCAACTTTTTCTCATTGATTCTTATTTTCCAGTTCTCTCTCACGGCGAGTCATTCTGTTGCACGTTTCTTGAAGATTGATGACTGATTCTTCGTTGTTATTACCTATTGCTAGGATTGCTGTGAAATCAGCAAATATAGCAATTGTAACATCTCATGTCATACAAATGTATAGCAGATATAAAATATGTTCCAAAACACTGTTTTGGGGCTCTCCTGCCCTGTCATTTCTCATGCTTTCTCTTTCTTGCGTAACAAGAAATATTCGTTTTAGCAAGTAAGATTCTAATATCTTAGAATAATGACAGAACTTTCCCAAGACTGACAAACATTAAGACTTCATATATAGGAAGAAACTATATATTAGGCTGAGCCTTGAATTGATGAATAGGATTTAAAAATATTTAGGAAATACATTTTTGATAATCAAAATAATTTTCATTTGTTCGAACGGGGTTCTACTAATAATTACCGAGAAAGTAAACACTGTTTAAAAGAAAATTTAGTCTCTAGAGCTGAAGAAGATTTCGATCATACTTTTAAACTCTCTCTCATAAATTCTTTATATAGATGTCCAAATAATAAAGGATATGATAATCTATTGATACAAGGTCGGTCAATATAGTATATGCAGAAGAATTTTCATGGCTTAAATAGAACAAACGTTAACTATGAAATATGACATTTTGCGATATTTGGCCCAAAATAATGTTACCCTTTTTTGGAAACAAAAATTCAGTCAACATGGCTCGATAGCGCTCGCTATTCACCGTAACTGCAACTTCTTCCTCATTTCGAAAGAAATAAGGACCGATGATGCCGCCAGTGTGTAAACCGCACCAAACAGTCAATTTTAATGGATGTAATGGTGATTCGTTAACGGCTTGAGGATTGTCTTCGCTCCAAATACGGCAATTTTGCTTATTGACGTAGCCATTTAACCAGAAACGAGCTTCATCACTAAACACAATTCTTTGATAAAAATGTTCATCTTCGGCCAGTTTCAAATGAGCCCAATCAGCAAAAATGCGACTCAAACGATGATCGTTTAGCTTCAATTCTTGCATGAACTGTATTTCATAGGAATGTAAGCCAAGATTCTTACGTAAAATTTTTCGCGTAGTCGAAGGACAAAGACTAACAAGTTAAGAACGATGACGAATCGATATTTAGACGTCTTCTTCAATACTTCGCGCTACAGCAGCAATATTTTCTTCGGTATGCATATTTCTTTGTCTTGTTGATGGTTTTGAATCGAGAGGAGTAAAATTAGTGCGAAAACGATCAATAACTGCACGAATTGCTTGCTCACTAGGCCAATTATATTGACCGTAAAATGGACGAAGTGCTCACGAAGAAATTTATTTTTTTCAAAGTAAATTTCCACAATTTGGAAGAGTTGTTTTGGCGCTAAACGATTCATGATGACTTGCCAAACCTTACTGAACAGAAATATCAACACAGTTTGACATTACCAGCTGTCAAACCATAGTTATCGATAACGATAGAACTCATGCAGCTTAAAAACACTCATTACTTTCTATTCGCTGTTATACTTTCATCATTAAATTAGAGGGAATAATAAATTATTCTACGAATTTTTTTGTGGATGGAAGTTTTGTAGAATATCTGCTGAGAATAAGTATTGTATTCTTTTAACTTCAAAATATTCTAGGATTATTGTTAAACATCACTAATTAGTTTAGAAAAGATTTGCCAATACTTCTTATTAAACACGAAGAATTCGCAGTCAATCCATTCAGCTTTTTTTCCTGAAATAAGTCCATGGCATGTTTATTAACTTCTTAGACAATTACCATAATGGAAAATCTGGTGTAGTTACAAAATTACTAAAATAGTTATGGAAAGTGAAACTCGACCACTACCCCAACCTTTCAGAAAAGCATTATATTCAAATTCTGTTATCTTTTTTATGACGACTAGTAAAATTTGGTTAATTTAAAATATTTTATTCGAAAGTTGCAGCAGTGTTGATAAAGTGTCTAAATGGGATGATCCAAAATACTCAAACTTGCAAATGGTGATGTTTAATTTTATTCAATGTTTATATTTTAAAGAATTAAATATAAATTTAGCTGCTATACAAAAAAACTTTGGGTGACAATGTTCCTTTGAAAGCTATTGTTCGTCGCTGGGTTGCACGACTGAAACGTTGTGATATGAGAATTAAAATAATGTGCGGCCAGAACTAGTAGAATTGGATTTTATCTAATAATAAGCTAAGCTAAAGAAAATCTGTAACGGTTGATAAAATTTGACTTCACCTTTTGAATTCCCGTATTCAAATATAAGTTCCATTATTGGACATATCGCAGTAGCGTTCCTCCAAAGGAAGTTCTTAAGGTTCGAAAATACGACTATCTTGCCTAAGCCTAAACCATATTAATTTCTAAACGACCTGGAACGCCTCATTTTTTTATCACGATAACGTCCTCTCGCACCAGTGAAGTTGCTATATTCTCCACCTTCCACCCATCATCTTATTCACCAAATCTAGCCTCTTGCAATTTCTACTTTTTCAAACTCAAACTTCTCTTAGTTGGAAGAAAGTGTCAGCTGGATAAAGAATGCAAAGTTCTTCCACCGAGTAGTATTTTGAAGATTTACAAAACTGTTATTACAAATAAGGCATATTAGCACTTGAACATAGTTGGTATAAATGCGTTGATGGGAAGTATTTTGAAAATAATAACAAACAGCGATCCGAAATCATTACGTTGAAATATCTCGACAGACGTTGTATTATATAAACTGCTTTGAAAGACAGTAATAACTCGCTCTAGTTGTGTAAGCCAAGCTCCTTTCGTTGGTAATTAGGGGCAGAAAAAAGCGACACGTTTTTGAAACATAATATCTCATCAGTCTCTGCCAGTGTTCTTATTCGTTCAAGTAAGGTGTTTCTCGATTAAAATTGGATAACGACATATTGTGCCGAGATTGGAAACTTCATTTGCATGCAAATGTTTCTAATAGTCGTTAGAGCAGCATTTACACGCTTTACTTTTACTAAATCAATCAGAACGTACAAATTGTGGTTTTTGCTTTAAACAAATTGAAAATCGTTTTATCTTGTTTGATCACTTGTCGCGGTCTGAAATATCATTTATTATTTTCTAGCTTTGTGTGTTTATTTCTGCGTGAGATTGTTATAGACTTTGTCGGGCCTTTGGGACGAATGGTTTCAAATCTACAATGTGTACTGAATTCAAGTGTTTGCATTCCTCGGTTTCGTTAAATATGTTTATCATTTTATTATTAACACTTAATAAACCTTTTTTCCTATTATACAGACTATTATTTTTTTAAAGCTTTGAGTAGGTGGCGGAACAATAGTGACATACTAATTACACGGAGCACACATATTGCACACGATGGAACTGAATATACGCTACCATCCATATTAGTTCGGACACTCAAATAAATTTCAAAAAGGGAAAACAGTTAAACTAGTTTAAGTCAAAACTTAAAATTTTTATTGCATTATTGTTTATAGATGTTTATAAAGTATAATAATAAAAATGAAAATAATTATAACGTTAAATAAACAAAGATGTCTTAAACATCCCGCCCATCGAAGAAACCCCCCTTTTGCGCGAAGAACTGCCCGTACAATTACAGGCATCCGTTTCACAAGTTTTTCAAGGACTCTATTCGGTACACTATTCTATTCTTCTTGCAATATATTCCACAAATGAGATTTTTGAGGTAGCACACACCTTTCGGACTTTCCTGTGCAATTCATCCCATAACAATTCTATGGGGTTTAGGTCATTATTTGTAAGGCATTATTGTTTTGTCCTCTATTTAAGAAATTCTTACTTATTACTGCTAAGTGTTTGTGGTCGTTGTCCTTCATAAATATAAAATTTTCGCCGATTAAACGCAGCACCGATGGTATTGCATTTTCTTCCAATACTTCTAAATAACCCTTCTTTTCTAAAATACCGTCGATTTGCTTCAAGTCCCCTGTGCCGGCGTGGCAAAAACGACCCCAAACAAACACAGAACTTCTTCCTTGTTTGATGGTTGGCACTTTACAACCACGCAGGATTTTTTGATCACTCGCTCTTCTTACAAAAACACGCCTTGATTGTCCAAATACTTCAAAATTTGACTCATTAGTTCATAAGACCCTTTTCCAGTCACCCAGTGCCTAATCTCTGTGTATTTCTGCCTATTCCTGTCATTTTTGCCTGTTTCCCCGTTGAAGTAAAGGTTTTTTAGAGCAATGCGGCCGTGAATATTTGCGACTTTCAATCTTCTTTTCACTGTAGTAACAGAAATTTTTCTTGTACGGTCGTGATTCATTTCTGTAATGATTTCGGGTGGTCACTCTCCTATTTCGTTTACTCAGTAATTTTATACACTCATCGTCGGCGTGAGATGTTATTCGCTTACGACCTGAACGTGCTTGATCTCTTAAACTGCCCGTGCATTGATGTCGCCGAATCACTAACAGTCGATTTATTAACATGAGTCTTTTCGGAAATTTGACGCACTGAATAACCTTCTTGATGAAAAGCAATAATTACAGAACGTTTTTCTAAAGTTGTTGGTTTTCCTCCCGTAGTAGCAGGAATTGGAAGGAAATGTTAACAGATTTAAAATAATCACAGCAAGAATAACTAAAACGTCAATGTAATGGAAAAGGATATTTAGAGTTTAATACAAGTTCATTCATTAGAAAAAACAAAAAATAGAATGTTTATTATGGGTCTATAAGAATAAAAATGCGCAATTAAGATAGTGGATAGATGATATTGCAAAGAAATATTATTGTTACAGATAACAATATGAAAAGTCGGATCTATGATATGAAAAAGTTAGGTTATAGAAACACCGGTAAATGAATATTTAATTTTGAAAGTATATATTTTATGGGAATAAAAGAAATAGGAAATCAGGATATAAATAGAAATTCATGATTTATAATTAGTTCATTCAATAACCGTTAATAAGATTAAGAAGAGACGTTAGTTTTTTGTTTATTATTAAAATCTTATTGAACGAAAAATATTAATAATAAGATGTTATAAATATGACCGGAATTCAAAATTAAGATTCTCTATTAGTTGATTGCCTAGTACACGTATTATGTACCTAAAATAAAAAAAACAATTGAGACATGTTTAAAGTAAATAGGAAGAATAATAAATTGTAAATAAGTGTTATTTAAACTGAATAAACTATTTTTAAAGTTAGTATTTTCAGTGAAATAATCAAAAACTAATTGTGATAGTATAAGGTAGACATAAACTGAAATGGATAATGCGTAAGAACAACTAATAAATCAAATGTAGAAGAATACAGAACTTGATGCTGAGGAGAACGACATCTATGAAGCAAGATGACAAGGAATATTAAGAAATACGTTATTTAAATATAAAAAATATATTTTTAAGTTTTAAATAAATTAATATAAAATTGGACAAAGGTAAAAGTTAGATAAAATAGATTTGAAAATTTAAATTATTAAAAAAGTATTGAATTATTAAGTTGTACAGCTTTAAGTGAGTTCTTTTGAATTAAAGTTTACTAGTAAATAATAAGAATTGTCTTAATTGTTAAATGATAGAAAGTTTTATTTATTTTGATTTACAATATACAATTTATTAATATAAGTTGGAATCTTTTATTTAAACAAGTTCAGTAATATTAATATAATAGTAAAAATATAAAAAGATTCCAACCAACAATTTAATTTTTATTCTTCTGGATAGTAAATTAATATTTGAAATAAATCAATTGGATAATAATCATAAAGACATATCGAAGAAATTCAATGTATCATATTAAAGACACTATATAAGATAAGAATGAAACGTATGTAAAATTTATTTTTGATTTGTTCTAAATAGAGTTTATTAAAAGCTGTAGCCGGTAGATACTTTGATTTTTATATGTTTATATTAATCTATATCTCATTAAAGCGGTGCACAACTCAAAACCTTGAGAAAGACTAAAAAAAATAAATACACTTATTTAACATCACACATCTAATTATATAGTATACATATAAATTTTGATAACCACAAAATCAATATTTATTATCGTAAAATCATGTATTCATAATTTTTGAAAAAAAATTGTCATAAATTACCAATGTAATGTATTCCGTTAATATTTCACATACATATATAAATACTTTAAAAAAACTACAATTTTAAATTCGTTTTGATTTGCTTTCCATTTTAGTAACTACAAACTTTTGTTCCGTAAAAAATTACATCCAAATATAAGGAAAGAAAATAAAAATCGATCGAAGGTTATATTCGCAAAAAGAACATAAAAGATAGCTGGCTAAAAGCGACAAGCATGTAACATTGATTAATGCAGATGTGACGACGACATTAATTTTCTAAATAGGTGATGTGCATCATTAATCATGTTATTTCACAAAGTATAGGACGTCGATGTGTATTTAAGTCAAAATATATTCGTTCAATCACAATTTCTCAATATCATCTTAGGAAAAAATGACAAGAATTGTAGTAAATTATACCAACTGTTTAATATGTTTTCGTATCTTTTTTCGTTCTGGATTTAAGTAACTTAGAATGTGAATATTATATAAGTGACCATTTTAAAAATCCAAATGTCTTATTTTGAAATTAGTGACACAGTCTTAAATTTCTATGAATTAATATTTCTATAAGCTTTGTTTATTACGTTCTGGTTCATTAAAGACATTAAATTTATTTAAATAAAGTTCCACTGGCTCGCTATTTAATTATTATTATATTAAATACTATACCCAGGTAATTCTGTAAGCGATAACACATATACACTAGTTCAAAAACAATACATATGATCGTTTTATCGTTAAAAGTATTACACTCCTCGATACCGATAGTTCATCTTGGTCAGGCTTGATTTTCATAATTTCTTGTATACAAATGGGAACCCAAACCGTATAGAAATTATTTGTAATATTGTAATATCGAATGTCACAACAGTTTTCGTACACTTCATTCTTCTAAGATATTTGTCTATTGCAAGCCATAAATTTAGAACGAATTTTGGATGCTTTCGCAAAAATTAATTGTAAAAGTAAATACATGTCCGGTAATATGCGCGAGTTAACAGCACTATACAAAGAAAAAAACCCTTAGGCCGAATAAACAAATTTATCGAAAAAGCATGTTCTGCAGTGCAGATTGAAAAAAGTATTCAAAATATCCTGAACGGTTGAAATTGATGCTAAATGAACGCGATCAGGGAACTGTTTCAAGTGCAATGAGTTAAAATTCATAGATAAGTGAACCGTACAGAAATATATTATAAAAATGAACAGTACGAAAATTTTGGTGATATTCGACATTCACGGTGTGTACACTTTTGTGACTGATTGTATGCAATATATAACAGAATAGTCTTACCAATGAATCAGTCATTGAAGACACAAAAAAATAACGGACGCGATTCATTGCGATACAAATGAGATTTCTTAGAGAAGTAGCCGGAAAAACAAACTACGGCAGAACAAGAACATGAAGCGAATAGATAAGACAAACGGTGAAGCGGAAATTAATCACAACCGAACTAAAAATATTGTAGACACCTAAGATGTTACAACGCTCAATGTTTAGAGTACGCAGAAAACTAGTGACATCTAAATATGTTATGGAATGTGTAATTCAATCTTCTTTTAGACTTCGTGGTGTTGTACTTTCTATCGATATTTCGCTGATTATACTGTTAGCTTTTTCAAGATCTGTTACCAGATTGATTCAGTCATGATGGATTCTCGTAGTAGGTTACTTCAGGTGCTGTTGAGTCTATAACCATCCTTAGGTTAATGTTAGAAAGATAGAAAGGATATTGACGAAGAAGAATGTGAACATTTTACTACTGCAATCGTCATTCAACATAACTTTCCTGAAACCTACTTAATAAAAGGAGGAATCCACAAATTAATGTGCTAGTACGAAAACAGCTACTTCAGGCAAACAGGAAGATCGATTGAAAAAAGTGTTAAGGAACGTCAGAACGATATACCAAGAAAAATAATTAGATAATCAGCGGTTGCAGAACATGTTTACGAGAGTGGATACACAAGGTTATAGAGTCAGTAACTGCTGTACGAGTCTACTACGAAAATCCGTCACAACCAATAAATCACAACGGTCATGCACTAATGAACCAAAGACGGAAAGAACTAATCTGATAGCAGAATCTGAAAAAGCCTGCAGTACGTTCAGCGAAACGTCAATGGGAACTGCGATAACATGACGAAGCCCAACGACACAGGTAGTGAAAATTCACAGAAAGTTTTGGAAGCTGAAAGGAGAAAGAAAAAAAGTAAGCCTAGAAAAACTTGGTCAGAAAGAATTGGGGAAAGAGGAAGAAACGCAGAGATGTCCATAAAGAAAATGAAAAAACAGGGTCATATAAAACGGAAAGAATAGATAAAACACAGACAAAGACTATAAATAACAAGAAAATACGTTCTAACTATCTACGAAATTATAAACAATTTTTTATTGGTCTTTTTATGTATGAATCTGGCAATTCAGGTGAAGTTACTTTTTGTAATTTATTCAACGTATTATTAGCAGTTGTAGTATTTGCTACTCTTACTCTATAACCCAATTCTTTCGCAGTGAAATCACTGAAGAAAGCCAATATTTCATTCCCTTATTATTGACCAGTTACTTTTTAAGGTGGTTTTAAAAAGTAATTTGTGTCATGTGTAAAATGCATCCAATGGATTTCTCACCAACCCATTACAATTCTCTGAGGATCGAGTAGAGGTTTTGAAGAATATTTTGAAACATATAATATTCGTTTTTCATCGTATTGAGTCTAGAGAAGGTTCGCTATTGTTTCTCATTAAACGCGAAGAATACACATTTCTTGATTTTAGTTTGCTTTCCTGGGACAGTTGATAGAATACCCAACTTCTTTTACCTATGGCATAAATTTGCGATTAATATCTAATCGACGTGCAAGTTCTCTCTGTGTTTGATTCAACTTTTCTTCGACTAAAATCCTTGAAATATTGTTGATAAAGATATTTCGCGAATCAGAGAGTGGAGTTCGTTCCAGTATGATAACCTCTCTATAAACTCTGGGAGTTGTTAGAAGTTGCGACAGTATACTACTTTTACACGTTTAAATACATATCATGTGTGTTTCTTTTGTACTAATTGTAGATCGATTAAAAAAGTAAGTAGTTAAATACATACAACGAAATAAGTATTCATCCCGAACAGTTTGAAGATCAATTGATTTGTTTTCAATGACCCGATAGTCTTCGTTTGACTATAAAAGGCGCGTTCGTTTATTCATTTCTGGTGGTACTTTAAGTTCAGTATTGTAAAGCGCGGAATTTAGAGAGCCGCTTCGAACGAAAGCCTATAAACAAATTCAGCCAAAGGGACTCAAGTTTTACATATTACTAGCAACAAGCCACAATAATATGCAGTACAGTTAAATAATGAACATTACGTACACACTTCAGACAATTAGCCCGATTTAGGCCGTTAGTGGCTAAGGTTTAATTTAACTTGGAGAATACCAAAAAACCAGAGGTTTCCTTTCCCGTTCGATTCAACTTCATATTTACCCCCTTGTGTCGCTGCCGCATCGCACAGCTTAATAAAATTTAATGTTCTGTTAAACGTAATTAGATCTAATTCAGAAAACGCTTTCTGTGGTGAACGGTGGTACTTCATCGCGGAAAACTTTCTCTTGTTTACTAAACAAAAGAGATTCACCGTAATTTTCGACAGGAGCCGCAACGAGAATTCACGTTTATTTACTGTAGGTAATGAAATTTTACATTTTCAAAATGCTAAATTCTCGACGACGCGACGGGCTTTTAGCAAGTCCGTACATTGGTAACATTTACGTAAATTTATTTCTAATTCAATATATGGTAATGCAAATGTTCTGTCGCGGAAAGTATTTCCATCCTTTAAATATTAAATATATATAAATATGTTCAAAACTTTCATTTTTAGAAGTGGGTTCTTTGTTTTTACAAAAAATAACAGGTATACACGAGAGTATTCAAGTGGGATATTTATTGCTTTATTTTATAAATTGTTTAATTTTTTTTCATGTGGTAGTTTGAATATTGACCCATTTAAACTCGTATTCAACATTTTCTAACGTGCGTTCAAAAAAAAAATTGGCGACAAGGTAATTCATGTAAATGTCATGTTTGAGATAAAGTGCGATAGAATGAAACATTTGCTCAAAACTATTTTCTAAGGTATTGTACACATAAAATGTCAGTTTATGTTGAAAGATATTTCCGTTTGCAAGTCGTTGTAATATTGCTTGAAATTTTACTATGCTAATTAACAAAACGTATCAACTAACGATCTTAGAAAGCAAGAATAATTAATTTACAAATACAAAATTAAATGTTTCCATATTTTAGAGAATTCATTCTGGTGACATAAATTTAAAAGCAAAAGTTTTATTCATTTCATAATGAAGATAGTTTGGTTATCATATTAGATTAATAATATGAAAATAATGAATAACTTAAAATAATTTTGAAATAGATTAATTGTTCGTATAGCCCTTATATAATATATATACATATTCTTAAAATAAAGAATGTAACGAATTAAAATTCTTTATTTAAACAGTGTGACAGGTTTTTCTTATAAGCATCTTCTGTATAAAATAAATAGGTTCAATAAATAAATGTTATGATGCTGATCAAAATAGTCACTGATTAACATATATTTATTGAACCTCTGTATAAAATAAATAGGTTCAATAAATAAATGTTATGATGCTGATCAAAATAGTCACCAATTAACATTTATTTATTGAACCTCTGTATAAAATAAATAGGTTCAATAAATAAATGTTATGATGCTGATCAAAATAGTCACCAATTAACATTTATTTATTGAACCTCTGTATAAAATAAATAGGTTCAATAAATAAATGTTATGATGCTGATCAAAATAGTCACCAATTAACATTCATTTATTGAACCTCTGTATAAAATAAATAGGTTCAATAAATAAATGTATGATGCTGATCAAAATAGTCACCAATTAACATTTATTTATTGAACCTCTGTATAAAATAAATAGGTTCAATAAATAAATGTTATGATGCTGATCAAAATAGTCACCAATTAACATTTATTTATTGAACCTCTGTATAAAATAAATAGGTTCAATAAATAAATGTTATGATGCTGATCAAAATAGTCACCAATTAACATTTATTTATTGAACCTCTGTATAAAATAAATAGGTTCAATAAATAAATGTTATGATGCTGATCAAAATAGTCACCAATTAACATTTATTTATTGAACCTCTGTATAAAATAAATAGGTTCAATAAATAAATGTTATGATGCTGATCAAAATAGTCACCAATTAACATTCATTTATTGAACCTCTGTATAAAATAAATAGGTTCAATAAATAAATGTTATGATGCTGATCAAAATAGTCACTGATTAACATGCAGACTGTTGCCTAGTTGCACGCATTAAAAAATTACAGTTGTATAAATGAACAATATTAATGATCATAATAAATTACAAAAAATGTTGAAATTGTCAGCCTACCACTTTTTTCCAAGCATTTTACACACCACCTTCTAGTGCATCCAGAAAATTTATCAGCAAAAGACTATTTTCAATTTCACTAATTTTGTGTATAGTTCTATCTTGCACATCTATATACTCCTTGGTACTTGAATTCTTACGAAAAAGCCATAAAAATAAATGACGCTGTGCAAGATCACAAGATCTTGGAGGAAATTTATATTTGCTATTCAAACTAATTAAACGATTTCCAAACACTTCTGTAACATATTTATTGTTTCGCCTACTATATGAGCTCTAACATCATCTTCTTGAAAGTAGTATAAACCTAGTTCATCATCACGACGCTGATTAAAAAAAGGCTAAAGTATTTTTTCTCGATATATCTCAGTCAAAGTACTACTAAAAAGAAATTGTACTCATTCATAATTCTACTTCTACTTATAGCGCAACAAAAATCGACTTTCTGAGGTGTAGAAAAGCTTCAGCATAAAAATTATTGAATTGCAGATTATCATGTTTTGTGAATTAACGTAGCTGTTAGCATGAAACCATGCTTTGCTCGAAAAGAAAGTTTGGTCTATGAGTTCATCATCAAAATTATTTGAAAACCATTTATAAAATAATAAAATACTGCTTTGAAAATCTTCTTTTAAAACTGTATTATAAGAGTCAACTGATGACCTAGTATGTTAAGTGACAGTTCGTACTGAAATTCTTTGGGCATTAGTCATTTTTTCTCTAACATTATTCATTGCTTTTTCTGACTGGGCTTTTGGCCAGCCACTCTCTTG
This sequence comes from Dermolepida albohirtum, assembly GCA_031893035.1. NCBI lineage: Eukaryota > Metazoa > Arthropoda > Insecta > Coleoptera > Scarabaeidae > Dermolepida > Dermolepida albohirtum. The sequence continues at coordinate 568,914 of JAVIWB010004695.1, read as the reverse complement.
TAGTCCCACGCTACCGCTTTATCAAAAAATTGTAATAATAATTCTATTGAGCGTATGCACAAAAGTACTATAATCTAAAACGAAGTTGGGAAATTTTTCTCTAAATTTTTTTTAAAGTTTGAATGGATACTTCGAAATATGATTCAATTATAAATACTTTCTGTTCATTATTAAATTTGAAACTTAAAATTTAACACAAATCAAAAACTTAAGATATACGATTTTTTTGTCCACAACCTATAAACTTTGATGTTTTTGAACACCCAAAATAATCCCGTATGTGTTATACACTCCGCGCAACATGAATAGGACCACCCGACTTGTTGCAAGCTTTCGGTGGTTTGAAAAACAATTCATTTACTAAAAATACAATGCAAGTTTGTAATGGTATGATATGGCAAATAATACGCATTATTGCGCAATAGTGCCTAACGTTATGCATTGGGTGACGTAAGTACCACGTACATATAAAATGCACCGCGCCGGTTGGATACGACCAGTATTTAATAGTAAGCTACCGGATGAGTGTCGAGTTACAACGTGTATCCGGATAAACAAACATCTGTAATTAAGGGTATTGTGCAACGATGGGACGACAGAAGTGCTTAAGTATGGAAGAAATTGGAAAAATTAAAGCGTTCCATCAAGAAGGGTATTCCTCAAGGGCTACTGCAAAGAAAATAAGTCGATCACACCAGGTTGTGAACAATTTTATTAGGGATCCCGAGAATTATGGAAAACGTTTTAAAGGGCGAACAACATCCGTTACAACTAAGAGAGAACGTCGAGCCATATTACGCGAAGCATCGAATTCGGCATTAACGGCAAGACAAATCGCGAATAACGTTGGAACGAATGCATCGGTAAGAACTGTACAGAAGTTACTGAAGACCTGTCCGCATTTAAAACGTTTGAAAATTAAACGACGGCCTCCTTTAAGGGAATTTCAGCGCACTGCACGTCTTCAGTTTGCTCAAGCAAAAATGGGGTGGACAAGAGAATGGTAAACTGTTATTTTCAGTGACGAGAAGAAGTTTAATTTAGATGGCCCGGATGGGTTTTCTTATTATTTCCACGATTTACGTAAAGATGAAGTGATTCAGTCACGAAGGCGAGCCGATGTTGGTTCAGTCATGGTATGGGGAGCTGTTTCCTATAACGGACCTGTTGATTTTGTAATAGTGAAGGGCAGACAGAATTCGGAAAAGTACGTCCAGCTGCTGCAACAGGTGAAAGACAAATTTTCCAACGTTATGGCAGGTGGGCCATTTATTTTCCAACAGGATAATGCCAGTATTCACACCGCGCGCATTGTTCGACGCTGGTTTCAAGAACAAGGCATGGAGGTTCTCGATTGGCCATCGCTCTCCCCCGACCTGAACATCATAGAAAATGTTTGGGGATGGTTGTCGCGTAAATTGTACTCCAATGCTACCCAATTCAGTTGCGCTGACGAACTAGAGCAGGCGCTGAAACGAAGTTGGGCGGAACTTCCCGTTGACTACTTGAGAACCCTGTATAATTCCATTCCATCCCGACTATTTGAGGTTATAAGAAATAATGGCAAAAGTACTCATTATTGAACAATAGAGTATTTTGTTATTGCAAACGAATCTTTTATTTTGTAGATTGGTCGTATTCAAGTGGCGTTTAATTACTCTACTTATTGTCATTAGTAACGTACATTTGCACTGACTTTTACAAAAATTATATTTGGTACCTACATACATCTTTTTATCAACCCTCTTATTTTCGAAAATAACAATTCCAGCGCGCTACCATGTTTATACCAACTACAAATGTCATATATGCAGTTGGTCCTATTCATGTTGCGCGGAGTGTAGTTATCATATCTAACATCATTACTTTGCTTAATTTCAAAGGAATTTACGTAAAACATACCAATTTTTTGTAATTGAGTTTTGTACTAATGTTGACAATAGCATCTTTGACAGAGACTAATGGTACTTCCGCAAAATAACTTCGTCGGACACAGCGTGTTCTGAAATATTTGACAGATGATATTGGAATCACTAGCTGTAGTCTATGGTTGAATTCCATAACTCCAGACCTGTTCTGTTGAGTAGTAACTTATTATGAAATAATTGTAAATTCTGGTTAATGGTCCAATACATTTGACTGAATTTAAGACTTAATTGTTTGCGTTTTGTGAATATGGATTCTTGTCAGGTAAGGTTTCTGCATATGTTTAAAAATTTGCCTTGTTTCTCGTGTAATTTTGCAGTTATTGTTTTTGACTAATTGCCATGTATCCTTGTGTACTGACACATGTGTAAATTTAGTTAAATATTTTGTTGTTAGTTTTTGAGAAACTAATGTTGTGCAATTTTTGTTGATTTTGTAACGTAACGATTAACGTAATTGTATTATTAATTATTTCATAAAAAGTGATCTAATCAAAAATACTATTCCAGTAGCACAGTCCTTTTTCAAGAAAAAAAATTATTTAACTATATTTATTGAAGTCATTGCGACAGTTTTAGAACATTGACTAAAAAGAAAGCAACGCACACCATCATCCGTCTTTAAATAAGTCTAAACCTAAATTTAGCTCTTTAGAGTGCATCTATATTAACCACAACTAGCCTCCGGAAGGAGATGAATGGTTTCATTCATTCTGTGTGCATTTAAAATTAGACAAGGTCGCACCTCTAATGGCCGACTTGTCTGTTATATATCGGCGCGCGTTACCGTGCTTAATTAAACACCAAGATTAATAGTTGTCACCGATAAATCAGGTTAAATAGTTCATTTTCTTTGCTTCCTTTCTCTGTTAAAGTAGTAGTGTAGATGTTCTTGATAAACTTCTGGAATTAGACGAAACTATTATTACCACTAAAGTCGTCGAGATTGTGCTCGTTTCCGAAATCTATTATTACTGAGAGTCGACATTTTGTGACTTACTATTTATGTTTATATTTACTACTGCTTAGGACACGGGTGTACAAAATACAGTCGCTGAATACAATATAAATGTCACTTCAAAATTTTTACAATTTGATATGATTTAATTAACATCATTTAGATATGAAATTAGGTTTTCCATCGATCAATCACACAATTTAATCGAATGATACAGTCGCGTTTGATACGTTTCGTAATTAAACTTGAAGTTCAGGACATTAGAAAGTTATGTACGAGGTTTGTTCAAAAGGAAAGCTGAATTTTGAATTTTTTTGAAAAGTATTTATTTATTCATCAATATCCCCCTCAGATATAATGCACTTATGCCAGCGCTTCTTCCAATCCTGTGCCTTGGAGCACTTTATTCCATTTTTAACGCAAAATTTAATACATAATTCTTTGATCCATTTTTTTTTAAAGTCAAAAATCAAAGAACACACACAAACGTGACTAGGCTTTTCAGTTGTCAACAACAAACTACTAATCCAAATTGGCTGATAATGCCAACATATGACTAACACATGTGTACTAACATAACAAAAAAAAATTTCGATAATGGAATGTACACAGCGCGCAAAATTCACCTTTCCTTTTGAAAGAACCTCGTACATATCTGATTTTACGGGCATCTTATTCATGCTTCTGTGAATACGAATAGACTTTATAATGATATTTTTTTTTCTTAGTTGATTTATAAAATATTCTTTTATTTGTAAATATTATGTATGACACGGTTTTTATCTACTTATAACCATGCAAAATGTACTTTTTTTATGTAATGTGGTGAGTATTAATATATCTTATTTTAATTTTAATTTTGTAAATGGATTATTATATTGGATATAAATGTATATTATTACTATTATTATTATTGTTATTATAAAGCTATGAATTGTTAAAATACAAAAGTGAAAACTAATTTAGTTTAATAAGAAGTATGTTGAATGTATCCCGAAAGTACAGCAAGGTAAAATGCAAACCAGGTAAAGAAAGATAATTTTGTAGTATACTTTTTGCAATTAAGCTGATAAGATATATCCTTTCCGAGCTGTTGAGGTGGACAACTTCTTTCCGCAGCTAAGATCGTATGTATATTAATAATAAGAAAGGAGAAATTAGGATAAGGTAAGTAAAAAATGGACTACAAAGACAAATTAAATAAACTATTAAGAATGAGAAATTTAGCAACGTTTACATAAAGTATAAAAACAGAACGAAATAAGTGGGATTCAGGTAGAGAATAAACAGATAAAAAATATAATGATAGAGAAAATGACTAAGTTCGAAAGTAATGGAAAATGTCAATAGAAAATTAGAAAGGCAAGAAGAAGGAATTAAAAACATCATGGGAACTGGGATAAAAATAAATGCAAAGTATGAAAGTACAATGAAATAGGTTATGAAAAATTTTATAGAGAATGAAATAAAGGTAGAAGCAGAAATAAAATCAACACATAAATTGAAATCGAAGGCCTGTTTGGTAGAGTTACAATAAAGGAAAAGAAAATACAAACTACACAAACTAAAAAGCCCCTTAAAGGGCTAAAAAAGAAAAAGTAGATATTAATTATGACTTAACACCCAAGAAATAAAACTAATGCACTGAAGAGATAGTTAGCAAAGAGAGGAAAGATGGAAACGAAATAGAAATAGGCTATAAAAAAAGATAAGTATAATTGATAAACTATTTAAATAGAATAATGATATAGACATTTTACGAAATAAAAGATTATATTACAAGAAAAAATAAAAAACAGAAAACTAATTAAGAGTATAAAGGTTCATCATATTAAGATGGACTTGACAACCGAAAAGGTTATGGATATGAGTGGTAAAATAACAAAAAACTAATATGAGTGAAAATATAACTTTGTGATTATTACAAATATTTAATCAATCTTAACTACTTTGTCCATTTGCATATTAAAAATATTGCTTAAACTCCTTGCACTTCTTCGCGCTGCTGATTAAACGTTGCCAAGTCTAGTTTTAATCGTGTTATTTCTAAATATATAGTACTTATTTATTGATAATACGGTTGTTTTTTGCTTTTATGTGATTAGAAGATTTCCTTACTAATTAGTTTTTGAATTTTATTTGTTTCCGTTCAACGTAAGTTTAGTGAATGTGGGTAAAGCTAAAGGTATACCAAATGATAATAAAAACTAAGGATTTCGGTGTTATTATTCATAACGTAAAATTGTAAGGATAAGAGTTTCTTCAGAAACGGTGTAACATATTGCTATTTTAATGAGAGAAAATACTCCCACTGCAAATAGCAGAAGATCGTTCTGTGTTAGAAAAGGGAAAGTCTACTAGTCGAGATGATTTGCATACCTTAAATAGAATGTTGTACAGTAGAGGCATTATAGAAGTGCTGGTTTAAGGAGAACGTCAAGTAACCTAACACAGTTCGTAAACGCCTCTATGAGCTGGATTTAAAATGTGGACATCCCGTTAAAAAGACAACATAAACAATTTCAATGAAATCAGAACGAAAAAATTTCACAAAAATTATATAACTGACAGACACACCCTGCAGAAAGGTAGAATAAATTAAATATGAATTTATATTTAAACGACACGAATAATTTTTTAATTAATTGTAGGAATATAAAAGGTTATATTCAACGATGAAATAAGAGTGGAGGAGGTGATTTATTGTCGTCAGGACTTTCACCAGATTTAAAACCTAACTGAAATATAGTGTTCAAAACCACTTGTATATTTGGGACAAAACATCAAAGAATAATTAATAACTAATATTGTGGATATCGCGAAACAACGCAAAAAGAAAAGAATTACCAAGGCTTGCATCTACAGTATTCCAAAAAGAATAAAAACTGTAATTAAATTAAATATAGCATTACAAAATATTAATCAATTATTTGAAAATATCATTTCCGAAATGTCTTTAACTTGCTGATTTATTATAACGTTTCAATAAAATCATTTTATCAGTAGGTGGGACTAATACTTTAGCTAAGAATTGTATCTGCATGGATTTAAAAAATCTCTGGTTGTACTTCGTACATTTTGTTATGCTGCTTTACATGAATGATGCTGATCATATTATCTCAATAGTAAAAACTTCTATAACCAAATCCTTATTAAAACTTTTTAACCATTTCAAAAAGTCACAAATAAAATTAACACCAAATTAAATAATTTTGAAGTATACTATACGTTTTGAATTAGTTTGTAACAATTTAAATTCCCTTTAGTTCCCTTACACGTCCTTAGGGACCGCAACACAGTACTCCGTATTCTTCCTGCTTATGCTGATTGACGATATAAAGAGTGTACGAAAGCAGAATTACTTCAAAAATATGTTACAAGTACAATCAACACGGCATTTGCCTAAGATAAAACACAATGAAAAGGTTGTAGTTATATTCTAGTTTTCTTATTTTAAGAAAAGAAAGATTTATTTAAGAATTTCCTTGCGGTTATGGAAACTTGGGCTAGACGCTGTAAGGACAGTTAAACAATGAAATATCGACATGTACTATACTTAATTACATCAAATATCTTCTACATGTTTACAGTAAAATTTCCTTGACTACGAGAGCTTTCTCTATACGTATAAAAGCCGAAACATTGGAGCGTATTACACTATAATCAATATTTGGTTGTACTTACACAATGCGCAATCGTCTCGGTTAAACAGCTGGCAGCGAAGTTAAACAATGCCTTTTACGTACAAGCTCGAGGTATGCGTGTTCGATTGTACCAGTCTATAGTATATACGATGGTATTTTATAATGAAAACGAATCGATTAAGATGGAAGGCGAGGCACCGTTTCGCTAACTTACAGTAATATAAAAAACGATTTGTCATGTTAATATATCTGAGAAATTGGCATTTAATTGAAACTAACTGTGTCCAGTTATTTTCTTTATTTCAATCGTTTCGTGACAAACGATTGATAACGGAAAATTTGATTCGTTACGCGAAAATTTCTGGAAGCTTTTCTGTAAACTTCTCGACTGTCTGGTATGCGACACTATGCAGTGTATATGATTGAAATGTACTAATATATCGACTTTACTAAAATGATATAATAGATCGAAAAATTAAAAAGCTTTCATGATAATATTTCCAATTGTAAGTTCAAAATTGTGGTACAATGAAGAATGTATAAATTAGAATTGAAGTAAATAATTAATAACTTATTTCATGTGTTGACACTGATAGTAAATGTGATGTTTTATCAACTCCTTGTTAATTCTAAAGTAATTATGTAATTGAATCTGCTATATAGTTTTAAAGCAAGCTTATAATAGTTTCTGGTCTTCTTTCCCAGACCGTTACCAGTTACATTTTTGCTGTTCTAAATTTGGATTTTAAACAATTCATAAGTGGTCTAAACCCGAAAAAAGCTGAAGAAATGCTACTCTTAAGCAGGACCCAAATTAAAATTAATGTAGATTTCATGAGCGACTACACAACTGTAAACGAAAACACTTACAATTTAATGGGTAGAACTATATAAGGACCTCAAGTACAGACTTTTGCAATAAGAAACGAAAACCAGTAAAACATACTGCGTTTTTATGGAACATTTGAATCACAGCAGACATATTATTATTTTAGTAAGAGCAAATAGAATGAGAATTATATTAGAAACTTGTATAATAAAATCTGTTACACTAGGATACTTAAGGTAGTACTGCAAAACCTTATGTATTTGCTTTATTACGTGGTCCACTAGTATCTATCACAATGACAATTGTAATGCTGTCGTGATCGGTGTCTTATTTGTTCTATCAGACAGAAGAAATACAAACAAGTTGTCGAAAGATAAAATTGAAACAAATAAATGTAATAAAAGAAAAACATACGAGGATAGTTTGACAAGTAGTGAGAATGACACATAGGTGGCGCTCTAATTGGTAAAACAAATGCACTGTAATTTAGGTCGCCTATTTATATGTTTATATTCCGATATTTAGATAAATCGGTTGATTAGTTTATTTTTGACAGCTGATTGAAAAAGAAGCAACACGTCGTTTTGTTAAAATGGAAAAAGCTGAGTATCGTGCAGTGATTAAATACTTCGTAATTAAGGCTATGGAAGCTACCGAAATAAAAGATGAGTTACGGAAAACATTATGTGAATCTGCTCCATCATCCGCCACAATAAGTAGATGGGTAAGTGAATTTAAACGTGGTAGAACAAGCTGTGTTGATGAAACGCGCTCTCGAGCACCCACAATCGTGACTTTTAAGGAAATGATTATAAAAATCCATAATATTACTACGGAAGATCGACGACTCAAAGTGAGAGAGATAGCAGACATGGTAAACATTTCAACAGAACGCGTACACCACATTTTAACGAAAGAATTGGGCCTTTCCAAGCTTTCGGCAACATGCTTACGACTGATCAAAAGTTCACTCGTTTGCGCATTTCCAATGAGTGTTTGGCCCTTTATAAGCGGAATCCGGTTGATTTTTGTAGGCGATTTGTTACTTGCGATGAAACTTGGATACACTACAGTATACACGAAACTAAACAACAGTCGAAACAATGGTTAGAACCTGGTTCTGCACCTACAAAGAAAGCGAAAACCACTTTATCGGCAAACAAGGTGATGGCATCAATTTTTTGGGATTCAAAGGGCATTTTGCTCATTGATTACCTTCAGAAAGGTGCCACAATAAACGGATAATATTATGCAGAACTTCTACAAAAATTAAATGTTGAGATTCGTGCTAAACGGCCAGGAATGGCAAAGAAAAAGATTTTGTTTCACCAAGACAACGCTCCCTCGCATACCAATTCAGTTGCGATGTCCAAAATCCACGAGTTGCATTTCCAATTAGTACCGCATGCGCCTTATTCGCCGGATCTAGCCCCTCCCGACTTCCACCTTTTTCCAAAATTGAAAACGGCACTAGGTGGAAAGAAATTTTCGTCTAACGCCGAGCTTATCATCTTCGTAAGTGAGTATTTTGCAAGCCTTCCGGAATCGTATTTTAGGGATAGCATAAGGGCATTGGAGCACCATTGGAGTAAATGTATTGCTCTTTTAGGAGAATATATTGAAAAATAAAAATTATTTTGTATTTAAAAAATTCGTTTTTCTTTTCCATTCTCACTACTTGTCAAACTACCCGTAGTTTTTAATTTTCGGTATTAGAAAGAATGAATAACAAACTTTTGAATGTATTGAGGAAAAAAGTGTAGGAGTTTTTGCGAAATTTATATGAATTGACATAATAGACAGTCAAGCAATGTTAATTAGATACTGTTATACCTAATACCTAAATTTTATTGGCCCTTACATAATTTCAGTAAGATAAGAAAAAAGGGCCAGTCTAAATTTTGATAAAACCAAAACATCGCGTCTAATTCACACTTTTATACTTATATATTTTTGTCTATTTTATATATATTATATATTTTACTATATTACTCTACTATACTATATTTTTACCAACACACTTCATAGTTAAAGTAAAATAATATTCATGTAATATGTTTTGCGCACTGAAGTGTAGCGTTACTTCGGTAGGTAGACCGATGTGGTTACAGCTAAAATCCTAAGTTTAAAGCTTGAAAGGCATTCAGTATTCCAATTTATCGTGTTTTTTTTTGTAGTTAGGTAAAAGATTTGCTTCTTTAAATATCGTAGCCATGTTTATTTACGCTACACTTCAAGTCTTACTTCAGGCGTTACTTGTGTAGGTACGCCGATGTGGTTACAGCTAAAAATCTTAAGTTTGAAGCTTGGTATCAGAGAAATAGAAAAATATACCATTTCGAAAACACATTTTCTTAGAAATGTGGGAATCTGCGAAAATCTCCAAGTCGACAGTTTTTATTGTCACAATACTTATTGCCTAAAAAAGGAAAAAGACTAGTAAATTTCCACTTCAAATTTCTTGCGTGCAATAAAAATTAGTATATAATACAATAGAGCTTCGCCAAATTTTTAAAGGGTGCTTTTGCTGTGCATCTTTTTTGTCTATATTAAGTAAACATGGCTAAGATATTTAAAGAAACATACACTACCGTTCATAAGTATTTGGGCACCCATATTTTATAAAATTATTTGAACAGCATAGCTTCTAGGAAATTCATTCTTGTAATATTATAAGGAAAGTATTAAATCTACAGAAACGCTGCATAAGTAACATTATGTATTACTTTATTACCTGCAATAAACCAAAATTTGTTATTGGGACTACCTGGGGATTAGCGCAATAAAAGTTTCTCCAAGTTCTTGTAATTGTCTTTCTGTGAAGGATACTGAAGGATAAGTTTAGTAATGATGTTTTAATGACCTCGGGCGAGTTTCATGTTATATTTTTGAAATTGCCCTCAGTTACGTTTCTGTATTCGTTGTGAGATATTCCTGTGCTAGTAGTGTTGTTAAGATCGTTAAATATGCCAAAAAGAAAAGAGATGGACATTGAAACGCGTTCTCTTATAATTGCGCACCATCAAGATGGCAAAAGCAACCGGCAAATTGGGAAATAATTAAAATTAAATAATACTTCCGTAGACTATGTCGTCAAAAAATACCGAGAAAGTGGCAGTGTTCTCAATAAATCACGGAGTGGGAGACCCAGAGCGACAACTTCTGCTGAGGATCGTGCAATAGTGATCACAAGCAAAAGAAATCGACGGAAAACAGCCCCAGAAATCGCTGCAGAAATCAATGCAGACCGTCCAAAGTCAATAAGCGTAACAACGGTCAAACGTCGCTTGTACAAAGCAGGTTTGTACGGACGAATTGCAATGAAAAAACCGTTATTGCGCAAACAGAATAAGCGGAAACGCTTAAACTGGGCTCGTGAACACCAACATTGGACAGTTGAACAGTGGAGTAAAGTCTTGTGGACCGATGAGTCAAAGTTCGAAATTTTCGGGTCCAGAAGACGTGTTTTCGTTCGGAGATCTACAGGTGAGCGTGCGGCAGAGCAATGTATTGTGCCTACGGTTAAACATGGCGGTGGTTCCGTGATGATATGGGGTTGTTTTGGTGGTACGGTCGTGGGTGATATTGTGAAAATTGAGGGAATACTAAGGAAAGTATCGAAACATTTTGGAGACCAACGCTATTGCTTCAGGATTAAGACTTTTGGCTAGGAATTTTGTATTCCAGCAGGATAATGACCCAAAGCACACATCCAAAATATGCAAAGACTATTTGCAACTCTTGGAAGCGGAAGGATCCATCGAAGTTATGAAATGGCCTCCCCAAAGCCCCGATCTAAATCCAATAGAGTTATTGTGGGAGGAACTTGATCGGGAGGTCCGGAAAGCAGTACCAACATCGGAGGCTGATTTGTGGAGGAAACTGCAGGAAGCTTGGGTCCGTATAACACCGGATACATTAGCAAAACTAATTGCAAGAATGTCGCGATTATGTGCTGCCATTATAAAAAACAAAGGAGGTCACATAGATGAATCGAAAATTTAAATATAATATGTAATTCTACTGCCAGATACTGTAATTAGTTATGTATGTACATGTAATAAATATATTTTCATTTTTTCACTAGTGCTTTTAATCATTTCTTCTAAATTTATGGGTGCCCAAATACTTATGAACGGTAGTGTACATCTTTTACCTAACTACGAAAAAGAAACACAATAAATTGGAATACTGGATGCCTTTATTTACGTGGTAATTATTGATAAAGCTGATAATGATTTTGGTTTATTAATTTTAACTAGGATAGATTTATTCATATTTAAAAAAAAGTCATTAGATCTGTTATAAATACTCACATTGTTTAAAATTTAATGTCTCGTGTCTTGAAAAAAGAGCTCCCTTGTAAGCTAGGATACCAAAATTGGAAGGTAATTAAGGAGTCAAATAATAAATTTCAGAAAACTGCCGTAGCAGTTTCTATTTAGGTTGTAATAAAGGAGGACGTTGACAAATTGGCAATCAAACCGTAGAACTCGGTAATAATGGCAGAGATTATCGAGACGAACACTGAAATTCAGCACTCAATTTTGCACGGATCAACGACCCGTATTATTATTGTCTAATGATATATACATTATGTTGAATCTGTATTGTGATTTTGTAATGCTAAATTCAAACGAATATCTCCTTTAATCATAAGTACTACTAATTCGATATTGTATTCTATTAGATATATTATTAGGACAACGTTAATGTCTAACTTAAACGTAATTGTTTGAATATACGAATCTAATTATAGAAATTAATGTAAGGCTTCTATTATAATACTACGAGTACATAGAAAATTATTGTCACTTTATTGTTTTGTACAAAGAGAGTTTTATTAAGGGTGTTTTTTTAAGAGTTTGAGATCTTAAAATGATAATACAAGACAGAAATATTGTTGGAATGATATTTTTTTTATTATAATGTGGTAGATAATTTCATGGCATTTATTTTTTACATATGATTTCCGGCATATATCCGCGGCGGCTACGAGTTACATGGTTCATTCGATCAGTCCAATTTTTGACTACTTTTTCCAAAAAATCTGGCAGTATGGCGTCAATGATGGCTTGAATATTGGCTTCCAATACTTCAAGAGTTGCTGGTTTGTCGGCATAAACCAAAGACTTAACATAGCCCCATAAAAAGTAATCCAGAGGCGTTAAATCGCACGAACGAGGGGGGCAGTGAACAGGACCATTTCTGGAAATAAAGTTGTTACCAAATTGATTTTGCAATAAATCGACTGTTAAGCACGCTGTATGGCAAATTGCCCCGTCTTGTTGGAACCAAATGTCGTCGATGTTTAGCGGATTAATTTTTGGAAATAAAAATTCGGTCAGCATGGCTCGATAGCACTCGCCATTCACCGTAACGGCAGCTCCTTCCTCATTTCGAAAGAAATAAAGACCGATGATGCCGCCAGCGTGTAAATCGTACCAAACAGTCAATTTTAATAGATGTAATGGTGATTCGTTAACGGCTTGAGGATTGTTTTCGCTCTAAATACACCAATTTTGCATATTGATGTAGCCATTTAACCAGAAATGAGCTTCATCACTAAACACAATTCTTTGATAAAAATGCTCATAATCGGCCAGTTTCAAATGAGCCCAATCAGCTAAATTTGTGACGCAAACGATGGTCGCTTGACTTCAAATCTTGCACCAGCTGTATTTTATAGGCACGTAAGCCAAGATCCTTACGTAAAATTTTCCACGTAGTCGAAGAACAAAGGCCAACAATTTGAAAATGACGACGAATCGACATTTCGACGTTTTTTTCAATACCTCGCACTACGGCAGCAATATTCTCTTCGGCACGCACATTTCTTTGTCTTGTTGATGGTTTTGAATAGACAAAAGTAAAATTAGTGCGGAAACGATCAACAACTGCATGAACTGCTTGTTCACTAGGCCTATTATGTTGACCGTAAAATGGACGAAGTGCTCTATGAACTTCGCGAAAAGATTTATTCTTTCCAAAGTAAATTTCCACAATTTGGAAGCGTTGTTCTGGCGCTAAACAATTCATGATGACTTGCCAAACCTTACTGAACAGAAATGTCAACACAGTTTGACATTATCAGCTGTCAAGCCATAGTCATCGATATTGATAGTTCTCAAGCAGCTTAAAAAACACCCATTTTCTTATATCACTGTAATTATATACATACATACATTCTCTGTCAAAAAATTAACGATATTGTTCTTACGTTGAATTTGATTAACATGTGTGCTAATTGTGGTCGGAATATCAATTTCATAAACGCTACTTTTTTTATAAAGAGTAAAATACTGATTATTCGTTTTTTAAAGGTGTGTTTGTATTTACAAATAAAAGCTTTGTAAACCTTTAACACATTCATTCAAATACAAATATTTACATAAAACACCAAATTAAAAAATTGTTGTTTAACTTAAAATATAATTCACTGCGTATCAATAACTGTGGCGTGGACTATACATATGTATACGTATACTTACATTATAAACAGGTATTAAAATCGTCTGCGTAATGATTTGCAATTCCGCATATATATATTTATTCTTAATAGGACGTGCTGGTATGCACTTTATATACAAGTCAGGTTATAGTATAATACAGTTCATCTCGAATCCACTCTTACAGGACTATATCAATATATGTAATGTGTAAGAATACATCATTAACATATACGATTAATTTAATTGAGTTCAATAGGTAATTGGAGGATGAGAAGGAAATAATGAAGAGATGGAGACAGTACTTTGAAGAACTTACAGAAATAACGGAAGACAGAAGAATAGAAGAAGAAAACCAAATAGTACAAGGTGACGAAAAATATATCCCACCAATAAGCGAGGCAGAACTCAGAGATGCAGTTAGCAAGCTAAAGTTAGAAAATATATGGGGGATAAAGGAAATAAAGAATTACTTAGCCTACTAAACAACATCGTTAAGAAAAAGATAATACCAACGGAATGGAACATAGGGATAATATTGCCAATTAGTACAAGAAGGGAGATATAAAAGAATGCGTAAACTACAGAGGAATAACATTAACAAGCATACCAGGAAAAGTACTTACAAGAATACTGGAGAAAAAACTTCGTAAACAATTGGAAATAACATTAGAAGATACACAACATGGTTTTAGAAAAGGAAGAAGCACGCAAGACCTAATATTTATAATTAGACAACTGGGAGAAAAACTAATAAGGAAAGGAAGAGAAATACATATATGTTTCATAGATTTTAAGAAAGCTTTCGACAAGATAAGAAGAGAAGATGTATGGCAGAGCTTGGAAAGAAGAGGGATAGAAAGGGGAATGATAGAGATGGTTAAGGCATTATATAAAAGCAACAGGAATAAAGTTAGAACTTCTAATGTAGAATCCCCATAATTTGAAACACGGATAGGCCTAAAACAGGGATGCGTACTGAGCCCATTATTGTTCTCTATAGTTGTAGACGATGCTATAAAGAGATGCAAAGAAAAAGGAAAGAACATGAAAGTGGGGAACTGGAGAATGAAAGCAGTCACCCTGCAAGAATTGATGTTCGCAGATGATATGGTACTGATAGCAGAATCAGAAGAAATATTACAAGAAAACTCAATGATTTATTAAGAGGAGGTGAAAAAGATAAATATTGAAATAAACACAATTAAAACCAGTACAATGATAATGTCAGCAGAAGTAAAAAGACATAACACTATGATTGAAGGAAGAAATTTAGAACAAGTTAAAAGCTTGATCAATAAGGTTGATATATAACCCCTTTCCACAATTAACTATTTGTAAATTCTGTATACGCATTTCGACAACCAAGTTTGCAACGGTGCGGATCGCGTACGGAGTGTATTTTTCGTACAATTTCTTCGCCGTGTTTTACCAGGTGCGAAACTTTGAAATTATCTGCTGATGATGACAACTTGGTTGTCGAAATGCGTATACAGAATTTACAAATAGTTAATTGTGGAAAGGGGTTATATATCAACCTTATTGATCAAGTCAATCAACCACAGGCTCCATCAAATTCAACTAAGTTAAAAGCTATAACTACCTGGGAGCAATTATAGAGTAAAATGGAAAAATAGATAAAGAAGTAAACGAAACAATAGCAAAAACTGCAAAGATATACAACGTATTGAGAAATACATTTCTAGATAAGAAGGAGATACCAAATTATAAATAATAATAAATAATTCACTGTGTATCGGTTTCAATAACTGTGGCGTGGTCTATACATATGTATATGTATACTTACATTATAAACAGGTACTAAAATCGTCTGCGTAATGATTTGCAATTCCGCGTATATATTTATTCTTAATAGGACGTGCTGGTATGCACTTTATATACAAGTCCGGTTATAGTATAATATAGTTCATCTCGAATCCAATCTTACAGAACTATATCAATATAAGTAATGTGTAAGAATATATCATTAACATATACCAACCATATAACAATAGGTAATTGGAGGATGAGAAGGAAATAATGAAGAGATGGAGACAGTACTTTGAAGAACTTACAGAAATAACGAAAGACAGAAGAATAGAAAAAGAAAACTAAATAGTACAAGGTGTCCGGTTATAATATAAGATAGTTCATCTCGAATCCAATCTTACAGGACTATATCAATATATGTAATGTGTAAGAATACATCATTAACATATACGTTTAATTTAATTGAGTTCTATAGGTAATTGGAGCGCGAATGTGTGGGTAGTGGAAAGCAGCAAAATTTAGACGTCCTAGCCTTGCGAAAATGTTACTCGACTCACGATCCCTTGAACCGTTCTCTAAAAATGGCAGTTATAATTGTCTTTTACCATTTTGCTCTAGCAGCAAACCAATTGTACGCCATCGCGTATTGTGTTGATCGGGAGGGGCAGTGGGATAATATTGCGCGCGATTGCCAAATTTGAAGGAAGAGTATCGATGGGGTCCCTTACGTAACAATATGTAACACAATATATATATATATATATATATATATATATATATATATTGTGTTTAATATTGAATTAGAAATTAATTGGTTGAAAAAGAAATAAATTAAGTAAATAACATAATTAATTCGTAACTAAAATATGAGAAAGAAAGATTTACTTTAAGTCTACTGTTGGACGTTCAACATTAGCAGTTCTAAGCTACGACGATTTCACTTTTTAATAAATTTCTCCTTTTCCTTATTTTTCCTATGATACTTGTAGAAAATCTTAGATAAATTCTCCAGGGTCTCTGCGTTAAATCAGCTCTACAAAGACAAAAGTGCTTCCGATATTTCTATGCGAGAAGCACTCCCGTAAATAGGTTTTCATCCACACTCGTAAAATGTCATACACACATACCGGTTTTGTTCTCGTCGAGTACGAGGGGCTTTACAAACGTAATATTCTCCTCTGCAAAAGGATATACATATATTCAGTGAGCAGGCGAAACAAGAAATCATTCGAATTCATTTCATTATGCATTCCGCCAATTCGAGCTTCGTCTGCGTATGTACATTTGTAGCGGTAATGTCAGACGAAACCAACAACCGACGCCAAAGTAATGCAGAACGACGTGTCCTGCCGCATTTATACGATAAGACGTCACACAGAACCCGTATAGTGCAACACAGACGAGTTTCAATAAAGGAAATGATCACGAACGGAATTATAGAACGTAGAAGTCTGTCATTGTTATTTATCACGTCGTCCCGGTAAAATGTGAAATTGTCACGTTTGTGCGGATAAAGCGATAACTGTATCAATAAATAATCCTTGATTATTTTTAGAAAGGTATATCGGATATCAGTAAATCAGTGAAAATTCGCAGTAAATGGATTTTGAGATTTCTCTCAACAAAATCAAAATATGTAGATATAACAAATAATTATATTAATGTTCGTTACCCTTTACATCATCAGATGTCGCAACTAAAGCGTGAATTATATAATATACTAGCTGTACCCTGCGCGCGTTGCTACGCAACCAACTAAAATAAACTTGAAGGAAAGGCATTACACAAGTATTCAATTCATTTTGAGTCATTTTATTGATTTTGTTCATTTTGAAAAAATTGTGACATTACAGCGTTTCGTTTCAATTCGATATTTATTGAAGTGCTGTGGGATATACAATATTTCTTGTTTTTCCATCTGGTGCGTAAACGAATAAATCAGAAGGTTTTCCGACGCGTGAGCAGGCCACACAGAGCTACCCATGTGAGAAGCATGGATTCTCCAAATTTAATCCACACACTTGCAACGATTGCCCTTGTACTTTGTTGATAGCCATTGCGAAAGCGAGTCGCACCGGGAACTGCAGACGTTTGAATTCGAATGGCATATCGGTCGGGATCATTATGATACGTGGCAACAATACGTCTTCACCTTTGAATTTTCCAGTCAAAATTGTTGCCTCGATAACATTTCATGTTTCGTGTTCATCATTTTCTTGACTGAGAATCTGGTTCCGTTGCAAAGTCGTGGTGGATTTATGTTTCGAAGAAGAATGATGGGTACGCCAATTTTCAATGAAAGAACGTGCGGTGGCATGCCTGGCAAATCAAGCGAATTCAAGAATTCAGTTGGATAGTTGACAACTTCGTCTTGATTCACCACAGTATCGATGGACTTATATGTTGTCGTTTCGCCGGGTATTCCATTCTGAATGGTGAAGTTGATGGTATTGACATCGATGTTTTTGGCCGCTAATATAGCACGTGTACTCAGCCACTGATGATTTTTGTAGTTCTGTACAATGCTTGGGAAAACTTTTTGCACCAATTCGTCTATGCTTTCTGTGATCTTACAGAAGTTTGCTAGCAAGGTGATACATTGCGTAGATTCATCAATTTGCATTCGCCCATCTATCTATCTATCTATATATATATATATATATATATATATATATATATATATATATATATATATATATATATATATGTATATATATGTATATATATATATATATATATGTATATACATATATATATATATATATATATATATATAATGAATGTTTGTATGTCCTTTATAGATTCGTAAACTATGCATTTGATCATGTGATGATCTTTAGCAAAGTTGTTGTGCATGAACTCACGAAGGTCTCTAAGATGGTACGACCAATTTTCGACAGATGGGGCCACTGCCATTTCAATGAATTTAATATATATTGCCGTGACAGTTTATGCTGATTTGAATAGAAACGAAAACAGTGAACGAATGATAAGGTTTCGAGTTGTGGGTGACATAAGAATTTATGTAAATTGTGAAATTCATGTCCGGCCCACATTGAACAGACAATATTGTGCGTATTTTTATATTTGGAAGCGTTTTTCGAATAGTTTTGTGCATTTCATTGTGAGTTAAATTAATTTTATTATTTAATTAATTATTAATTGGCCATCTATCGAAAATTTGTCGTACTAACTTAGAAACCTTCGTGGGCTTTGCTAAAGATCATCACATGATTAAATGCATAGTTTACGATTCTATAAAGGACATACAGACAAACATTCATTTATATACATATATATATATATATATATATATATATATATATATATATATATATATATATATATGTAGATTGTGAAAATAATATCGATGGAATATGCTCATTAAAAACCAATGTTTTTCCACTTTTAAAATACATTTTATGTGTCTATGTATGTGTATCATATCAGGTTCCTGCAGTTTTGTTCGATAATATGATTTCTTCTTTGATCTTGATACTTGTCAAGCAATGGTGTTAGAGCGTATTGTATTATATCCAGTATTGCTTCAGTTTTTTTCGTAAATTTTGTCTTAAAACTTATGATTGTTTTGCTTTATGAACGTTTGTCTAATCAATTATAATTCGAGCGCATGATTACCTTAAGAATTTAAAAACGAGTTCAAAGCTGCATAAGCATGTGGTATATTACGCTTAGTATTTTGAGGTGTGTTAAAAGAACAGACTACACGGAAAAGGTATAAAATTCTTTTATTCTTTATTTACAATGTTAAGCAGATCTTCCTTAATCGATAACGAAAAGTTACTATTGCGGGAAATTCCCAATTAACGTGTCTGTTCAAAGTATGTGATAAAAGAAAACATTTGCATAATAAAATGGATGCTGCATGTGCATATGTATTGACACAGTGGTTTACAATGGAGGCTACAAAAACGAAACAATATTGGATAGGCACGGAGACCTTTGAGTGGGCCACGAAAATTCTCGTTGACAATATCTTAAAAATAAATATTCTGAAGCACTAGTTATACGAAGGTCTATCTATATTTGATCGGACCTTTTCGAATTTTGGCAAAAGGCATACGTTGTTAGCGTGGCTTCTATCAACCGGTAGATGAAATATCAGGAGTGGGAACACGGCCATAACCGCTCTGATTCTTCTCTCGTTTAGTAGTAAACACGATGAGCGGGAAGGAAGTATACACGTCGGTCGCGAAGCGCATCAAACGTGTTTAAGTTTCTCATGTACTATATGAGGCATCAAACCGTCTGAAATTCACCGTCAACTTGAAAGGCAATTTGGCAATGATACCGTCAAATGGAATTGCGTGAAAGATTGTTGCAGATAGTTCAAGGAAAGTCGTGGCTGGGTTGAAAATGAGCATCATGTTCACCGTCCTCGAACCAAAAAATCCTCTGAAAATATCGTCGAAATTCGGAACCTCATTGAAGGAGATTGACATTTCATGGTTAAGGAAATTTTTAAGGGACTCGGCTTTGGTAATAGCCTACAGACAATCACTAAAATCGATTTGGGATTCATAAATATCTATCTATTAGATCTAACGCCTTCTTAGTGAAGTTTTTGTTCGTCACTAAGCAGGCTGAGCAGTTTCGCATTGTTCGTCTGCATTTCGACCGTTTTCATAGAAAGAGACGGACCTCGCTTTGCCCAAAATTAGTACCTGTAACGAAGCGTTAGTTCACCACTACACCTCTTCGTCAAAACAAAGTAGCATGTAGTGACGGTGGAAAAAAGTTAGTAGACAAAACCGTGGCTTGATTTTTTGGGACTGATGGTATTGCTTGTTGATTTTTTGCATGATCGCCGCCATTAAAACCGAGTACTGTTGCAACTTTCTTGATGAAGTCAAACTAGCATACAGACGAAAAAGACGTGACTACCTTATCCATGAAGTTTTAATATAATAATATATAAAATCTCAATTAACTATCATTTGAAATGCAAACATCAAGATAACCTTACTTCTTCATCATAAATTTAATTTTTCATATAAAATTCATAACAATATCTCTTTAAAATATTTACATTACCATATTCCTCTCTATTTTCCACTTTACATATAATGTTATCACTTACCCTCTTGTCTTTTGAATTATTTAAAATCAATTGTAAATTTTATCCATACAAACACATTATAAATTTCTATATTTTACTATTCCCTTATAAAGAATCCATATTAAACGTTCAATCTTCTTTTCTAATACAATAAACAGTTAAATAAACATAATAAACAGTTACAGTTAAAAGAGAATAAGTTTCAATTAATACAAGGTAAATTAATATTGGATAGAGGTAGGAATCAGAGGGAAAATGTTAGAAATTTTAGAATATATGTATATACTTTATATATATATATATATATATATATATATATATATAATATATATTCTATATATAAACATGTATTCTAAAATTTCCAACATTTTCCCTCCGATTCCTACCTCTATCCAATATTAATTTACCTTGTATTAATTGAAACTTATTCTCTTTTAGACTTATTATGTACGATGACCTATTTACAAGAATTACTACCTACATATTTGAAATTTACGAGAGTTGTTTATACTTTTATTTTATATCGATGCCATGAAATATTTTCTATCAACATTTATAAAAAAAAGTCTAAGTATCCTCTGTTACGCTTTTACAAGAAGGTGTATAGAATTTAAATAGAATAATACTGTACATATTTATTCATCATACACTTACATATACAAAACTTCGGTTTGTTCAAAATATAATACATGTACAGCGCGTTCTCAAATTCAATAACTAATAATTTTGTATTCTTAAATTGCAAGTTATTAATTAATTTTCCTTATATGTTAAAACAACATTATACAAATATATGAATATACATATACTACCACAACCGCTCGCTTATTTTACACAGGGATTATATTCATCTCTAGAAATTACTGTGTTTATAAAATCACTAATCTCTAGTGTGTACCATTAGAAGACAATGCAGTGACTTATGTGTACTTCGGGTTTTGCACGTATTCATTCATACTGTTCATATAACTGGAGTAATCTGTTTGCGGTTATTAATCGAATACTTATTTAGAGTAATTTTTGCATATGCTTCCTACTATGTGTACTTTCTACTAGGTCCATGTCTTTATTGAAGTAAATTTGATACTGAAATAATGTATAGTGACTGCAGCAATTAGTGGTATACACAAAATATAAGACATTTTGCTATTACAGAAGAGTGATGGAATATATATTAAAGCGAATAACACAACGTCATATTTTATTTTTGTCACGTGCATTATCCTCTTCATCCTTACATTTAAATTTATTCTGAAACATGGAAGTTTTGTACCAAACTTTACAAATTATTTTAGTTCCATCATGTATTAAATCTAGAAACTCACCGATAAACTTCTTTCCTTTTTAAGCCAATGGTAGCTTTTTCGATATTCGTAATTGCGATATCATTAAACTGAACTGTACAAAACTCCCAACATAATAAACAATCGTACAAACGAAGTATAAGCCCGGTCCGAAGAACGATTGCTGGCTGACGATCTCCCTACTACAGCGTTTGCTATACCTTTTGAATTTTGTCGGAACACCCGATATTTATCGAACGTTCGCAGTATCAATTCCACATATGTCTGCTAATGCCAATAAACTTTTATCTACTCTCTAAACACTACGTTGTCTTCATTTTACTATTACATATTTATAGTTTAAGTAAGTAAGGATTTTACACATTTTCTTTCTTGCTCTTGTACTAATAATTTATCTTTCTTTAATGTACGTTGTCCTATAATTGGTTGCGTGACTGTTGAATAATAAACAATAATATTATTATTATCTTCTACGTGGCCAAAAAAAACTGGTTATTATATATACATTTGTTTATACAATTACTTACATTATTAATATTAACATGCAGTTTTGACATAAAAAGCAAATGAAATTATAAAAAAAATATATTCTCTATGAAATAGCATTATAAATAGACTTTTGAAACTGCACGCAAAATGCTTGCCGCATCGCCGATTTAAATCAAACACGTTATCGAATTGCAAACCGGAATTTTCAGTGCACTGCGAAATTTAACCATGTAAATGCGGAATTGGATTGAATTTCGGATGAGTTTTTTAATATTCAGTATCAGTTATCTATTTAAATTGCTTTAAAAATTCGAAATATCCATTCATGTATGCACGCACATACATGCATGATTTGCACTGAATAAGTAGTGTCAATAAGTTTTAATTTAATATTGGAAAATCTACTCTACAAAATGAGTGTTTTATTACTGCCAAACGAAACTTGTAATTATTTGTTATATAATTCAAATATTACAAACATCAATATTAACACAATATTAATATTCAGTTAATTATTGTATAGGAAAAATTACTAATACAAAAGAATATAAACAAGGTGTACGTAAAATTTTACCAGATTTGTGAATACTAAAATGTAGAACACTCTAACACCTGCATTTATAATTACAGGCATACAAGATCTTCTAAATCTCTTAATTCTTTTAAACATAAACGATATATACAGGTCATTTTTGTAACGCGTAATAACCAACACCTTGAAGAATTAAAAATAACAATATTGTATTTTCACGTTTACAATTATAAGCAAATACAGTGAAATCTGTCCAGTTGTTCACCTTTATAAGTTGAAACTCTGTGTATATTAGTCTTTTTTTATGGGAACCGCTAGATTGCTATAGTTTTGGATTACGTTTAATCCGTGTATGTTGTCTCCCCTAAAGTAGTTATCTTGCAAAAAGAACCTGTGAAAGTTAACCACCATTGTACATACGTACATATTTTTAAATGCAAAAATGTACCAGTAGATTGGTATTCTAATAAAAAAGTATGGATGACAAGTGTTATTTTGAACGACTAATAAATAAATAAATGAAACACCGAAATTACAAAATAATTCTTTTGATAGACAATGCTACATCACATAAACAGGTCTAAATTTGTCTAACGTAAAGGTTAAATTTCTACCACCTAATTTAACTTCCGAGGTAAAACCTTTAAATCAAGGAATTATACAAAACATGAAAGTGGCCTATAGAAAAAAAATGTTGGAGAATCTTGTTGCAAACGCCGAACTTTGCAATTCCGTAAGAGAATTTAACAAACGGATTAACGTATTGGATGCCATTAGGAGGATCGATAATGCATGGAACAGCGTGTCTGTAGATACAATTAAAAAGTGTTTTAAACGTGCCGGGGTTTTGGAGAAGGAAGCATTTGATGAAGAAGATAATATACCTTCAAATCTTATAAACATGATCCAGAATCTTCCACCTATATTAAATAAGGAAATAGCGCCTGCTTCTGAAATGCTTCATTTTAAAAACGATCTTATTATTCATGAACACTTGATGAGGTGCTCCAAGAAATTTTGAAGACTAGAAATACAGAAATCCCAGATTCAGAAGGATCAGATGACGAAAATGAACAAGAAAATGTTCATGAGACTGTGGAGCCTCCTACTCAGAAAGAAGCAATGTTTCATGCAAAACAGCTTATAACGTTTGCTTCTATCCGACAGAAAGATATGGTGAATAATTTATTTGACGCGTATAATCAAATCGAAGGGCTATGGTTGTAGGAAAAACTTAAAGATTGATAATTATTTTTCAAAACAGTTTAAATATATTTATGTTAAATAAAAAAACAATTGTTTTTCAAACTTTTTTATAATTATTTTTGTAAATAAATACGTATCTGTACATTTGGCTTTAATTTTTGATCCAAGTACCTTTTCTCTATAAGTTAGCCACCTGTCTAAATTGGACGTTTTTCGGTGCACCATAGGTGACCAACTTAGACAGAGTTCACTGTATATAATTAAGCACTTCACGATGGGGAAATAATAAAGACTAAAATTTTCTGCATTGGACTAGGACTCCAACCTGTATCAATCGTTTTTTCGGCGGTTGCTTTAACGAATTTAGCCACTAAACCAGTACAAATCCAGTCTTTTCTTAGGAAACGGAAATAGAGGTATAGCAAAACACACTGTAGATGACTTATCGGAAACATTTTATTTTTAGATAAGTCTTTTTTAAAAAAACGGCCTACGTGTTCTTGTGATGCAGACTTTATATTCTTAGCGTTAAATTTTAATTAAAAATCAAAAGTAAAATTTGAAATAAAATATTTAGATTAGATAAAAATTGATCCTAAACATTTAAAATTAAAGAGACTGAAAACTGGGAGAGAGACAGAGATAGTTACACGCTATGTACATTCTCTATAATGTAAGAATTTTACTGATAAACGTTACTGCTACTTCTACAAAATGAGTACGCTGAATACTATTAGCCAAATGATTTCCTTCATTATAATGAAAAATATCTTTTCATCGGAAGCAACTCGGTTATGCTGAGTTTAAGAGAAAAACGAAGAAAGTCCTGCCGTTACATGCATTAAAGATCTTCTACAAGTTCCTTGCTAGCGAGATACAAATATCATCTTTGATCTTTTCCATTAGCATTACATTAGTCGTTCTTACTCTTGATATTTGCTTTAGTCTTCTAATCGCTATGATCGATAACACACATAAAGAAGCAAATACTTCCTGAATGAGTTAATTACAATTAAGTAGTTTTTTTTGTTAAGAGAATTTGGATACTTTCTGTAATTAATTTTTTGTAATATTTGTACAAACAAAATTAAAAAATATTATACAAACAGTAGATAAACGAGGGATTCTTTAAAATACAACAGTTAAAACTTTTTGCATTAATTTAATTAACAAATAAATATCACATTTTAACTAATTCTCAACATCTATTAGGAATTTTTCTCCTTCCAATTACATTAGACTATATTACATATCATCACAAACTTATGAAACCAATTTTGTACTATTTATGATACTCATATACGTGGTGTGACAATTTAGTTCTTAGAATAGCTGCTCAGTATTACTCGTGATGTAATTGCATAAAAATCACATTAAAACATATTTGTACTAATATGTGAGTAAATTTCAAGTTAATAGAGCCAGTTGCTAGTTAATTATTGAGAATCTTTCAGGGACTCAGTTAGTATGTGAGTGAAAAACTGATGTCTCTGAGGAACTCGAGTTGAACACAAGCTGTACGTTTAAATATTCTACCAAGAGCTTCGTGAGCACAGAGAAGTGCGGTAATTAACGATCCCTTGGGGATAGGAAGCGCAACGTCTTTGCACTTAGTCTTACTGGGTCAAGTGGGCTCTAATTGTCATTTCCGTTGCTGCCCGTATGAACAATATGGAAACGGTACAAGACAAAAAAGTACATGAGAGACATTCTACAAGTCAAGTATGAACAAGGATCCTCTGCACAGATAAAGATACATAAAGCTGTGTGGGTATACATAGTAGAAGAAGTGGATCTGATGTTCGACGGAGAGACTCAAACAGCTAAGCTATTTGGCATTTCTGAAACTGTAAAACTTTGTGAAACAGGACCAAGATTGTATACATAGAAGTCAAAAGAGACGTAATCAAGGCAAACTTCAACAGATACATATATGCAAAAAAGTCTAGAGACTTCAGAAGAACGTAACGATCGCAACAGATTTAAAAAGGTCGCAGTTGAATAAGCTGTATGGTCACCTTAGATGACCGCACCCCTTGAAATGAAAACATGCGACCAGAGTAGAGTTGTAAATGGCATATCGTGAAAATGTTATGAAAAAATCTAGTGCGCTTGAATAGCATTAGAGATTCAAAGTGAACAGAAGATGTGATTCTAGAAATGGACAATAAAACCAATGATGAACGCTAATGGACACTATATAATGCCTCAATAAAATACAAAAATAAAGATATATAAAACAACAATTCGACCTGCTGTTACATAGCTTGCGCAATAATGTGCCTGACAAACATAAATGAAGAGAGATTACCTATTTTCGAAAAGAAAATAATTAGAAAAATTCTAGCCTAGTAAAAATGAAAGAAGGAGAATACATAAACTACGAAATAAAAATGTTGGGAAAAACATTGTTAATTTCACTGAAACTCAGAGGATACGCTAGTTTGGGCGTGCACATAAAAGATATAATAAATTATCATCAAACGGATAAGTGAGTGGAAATCTGTGGTAAATACACCGAAAATAAGGCTAAATCTCAGATGTAAGAATGAGATAAAGACTTAAGTAGTATAAAAGTTGGGGCTTGAGAACAGACGTCGAGGTTAGAGAAGAGTTGAAGAAAATGGTGAATAAAGCAATAGAAAAAGCGGTGTATATTGCATTACATAGAATGATGTGGAATGATTTGTCACCTTATAGGAATTGATAAAGCTCCATTGTGCACGATTCCAATTCCGAAGAATCAAATACATGGTATGTATGGACGCTAATATTAATGAAGTGCGAGATACAGCACAGCCAAACAGACGATTAAGAACTATATCTATGATATGCAAATAATTTGAATGAATAAACAGAAACGCTTAAACTTTCTTCAAATATGCATCTGTTTTATCTAAAGTAATTACGAGTAACTAAACTAAAAATGATGCTTCAAGTGCAAATAGGAATTTCAAGAAGAAAAATTTAAAGAAAACACGAACTCCTAGATGCCCTAGTGGTGACAACGAAACTAATAAATGTAACGGCCTAAAATCTGACAGTTTGCCGGCACACTACAAAAACTGTACCATCTATCCGCCATTCCACGGACTATTTAGTTCACCCGCGTATATGTTTCAAAAGTGCATTCTAGAAATTATACTACCACACCTATACTGTTGACATCAATATTCATAGAGGATATAATCTACAGAATATTTATGAAAGTACAGTACCAGTGCCTGTATCCTGTAGAATAGGGTATAGTATAATAATAGATCTTATAGATTTTCTATCATACCTTCGCTGAATAATTTATTTTTTAATTTTGTATTTACAGCTTCGTATATTGTTTGCTTATAATGAAATCTCTGTGGAAACAGGTACGAAATAAAACGCAAGTCCCCATACAAATTATTAGACTTAATGGTTTTTATTTCTATAACGACAGCGCCGATATTTTAGACTTAGGGGTGATTTATGAAATTGTATCTAATCTTTGGGCGAGTGTTCAGGCCGTTATTAATAATATATTTTTTGGATTGTTTTACTTTTACCAAATGTTCGGTCTTTCAGTGTATTATTAATGCGTTTTGAAGAAATTTTCAGACAGTCTGATATAGTCTAACATGTTCTAGACAGTTTATATCGATTTATCATAAATGGTGTTTGTCAGTGTGTAGGCTGTGTAGACTTTAAACGAATGTACGTTTACTAACGGTAAAAAGAGATATGGCTGAATCGAAGAATAATAGATATTATATGTACATATATAGTTACCTTACAAATACTTTTAGTGGAAATACGTACCTGGAACAAAAAAAAAGCAATTAAATATCAATACAAAATATTGAGGTAGATATTTATTTCTCAGAAATAAAGAAAATGTTATAATGAGAGAATGGGTTAACGCAGAATATATTTAGTTGCACTTGACCATTTCTT
Organism: Dermolepida albohirtum; assembly: GCA_031893035.1. NCBI lineage: Eukaryota > Metazoa > Arthropoda > Insecta > Coleoptera > Scarabaeidae > Dermolepida > Dermolepida albohirtum. Next base: position 540,801 of record JAVIWB010004695.1, on the reverse strand, counting down.
AGGTCATTAAATTAGAACAATTAAGAAAAAATTCGTAGATTACTTTATTATTTAAATTATATGTATTACTGTTCCAAGATGAAATGTAAGTGGATATCATTTTGCCCAAATTCAGTCTTTAATTTACAACCGACTGTGCTATAATAAAGAAAAAGTGTTCCGAAATTGGAATAAAATACTTTGCATTGTGCTTCTTTACTTTTGCCGCGGCTTTCATTTTATTTTACGGTTTTCTTTTAATTTTAATTTTAACGTGAACAAAAAAAAATATTTATTGAATAAATATTTTCCAAACTCAGTTTTTGTGTTGACATCGAGTAGGGTTTCACGGGTTTGTTCTGTGACGCTTTATCGCGAACTCATGTTCAATACTGTGTTTATTTTCTACTGATGATGACAACTTAGTTCTTGAAAAACTTGTTTAGGGTACAAACATTACAGATATGGTTTCACATTCCCCAACAGCTTAACGCCAAATACATAGGCATCGGCGGGCCATGAGTTAAGATCCAATATTATGTTTGGCTGTCTGAATGTATATTAATGAGAATAACGAAAAGCCTTCTGGGCCTGCACTTTTGAACTCGAATTCGAGATTTCTGCAAGATTAATCAGTAACTTATCATTAACATATTAGGAGAGTTAATCGAGTTACAAATGGTAATTATATTTTCAATGGAAAATTGCACAAAATGATAATGTTTCTCGTCAAATAGCATTTAGGATTGCTGAATTACATCAAGAAATTATTCCTAGTACCAATACTTGACGCCAATTTTTGATAAAAAAACGGAATCAACATATCGTGATCGTCAAACGATAGAAATGGCAACTGAAAACCTTCAATTTTCATATAAACATGTCACGTCGAAACAAATGAGAAACATTCGCCTCAATTGGACTAAATATGTTAGTACGTAATTACTCAGTTAGTGAATGAAAAAATGTAAAAAATAATGCTTAATTTAACTACTTTGAATCACAAAAATCTCAATGTGTTCAGAGATGGATCAAAAATAAAAGCAAACTTCAATATGTTCAAAGACTAGTCAATATTATAAAAGCAAATCCAGAATAAAAACAGCGAAGCCTCTATCTTCTATGATAACTTTGTCTTGCTTCACAATGGCATGTCCAGAACCTCTGAATTTCATTCAGAGTGCAATGAAGCAGATGTATTTTGTTCCAAAAGTGAATATATTGAAAGAAAATATCCTGCATACATTTATTAATGATAGATCACAATCACTCAAAAGTTACTTAAACATAATAATTTGTTGTCATGATTAGTTCGGGAATTCTCCGAAATTCTATAGAAAACGTACGCAATCTATTAAAAAAATTGCATCATTAAAGAAAAAATGAAAAAAATAACAAGGAAATAAAAATGATAATGAGAAAGTCCATGGAAAGCAAGAGAGTCGGTTGTAATAAAAATTACAACCGACTCTCTTGCTTTCTATTGACTTTCAATGTACGATCATACCAAGTATTTAATATTACGCTTATATACTCAATGACATTAGAAGTGTTACACCTAGAAGGAATAGTTTCCTGGACGTCATTTTTTGGTAATGTGATAAGCTTAAGTCAAGAATGAAACGATCAGATTTCCAAGAAATTTTATTAACATTAATTTGAAAAAAAATCAATAATGTGTTTGGCGACCCCGTAGCTGTAGACACTCCTGTACACGTCTAGGCATCGACAAAATAAGATGGTCGATGTCTGCTTGTGGCACCTCGTTCCAAGCAACTTGAACTTGGTGGATTAACTGTGCCAGAGTTTGTGGTGGATGGTTCAAATTGGTCAGTCTTCTCCCCATTATGTCCCACACATGTTCGATGGGATTTAAATCCGGTGAACGGGGTGGCCACGGCAAAACATTAACGCCAGCTTCTCGTAGAAAGTCCATAGTACGACGAGCAATATGTGGACGCGCGTTGTCTTGCTGAAAAAGGACGTGTGGACGGCCATCTAGATAAGGCAATAAAGTGGTTTGTAGGACGTCATCAACATAACGCGCAGCTGTCATACTGCCCCGAATAAACAGAAGAGGTGATCGGCTTCCATATGCAATAGCCCCCCAAACCATTACTCCAACAGTCCTGTGCACGTGCCTCCCAACAGCAAATCCAATATCACGTCGCTCTCCCCGACGGCGTCTTACCCTCTGACGGCCATCATGCATGCCTAGGCAGAATCGCGAATAAATAAAGCGTTTTGTCTAAATTTCACACTATATTATATATTTACTGCAACTATTGGATTGGCAACTAAGTACTTTCGGTTTTTACTGATAGAGAGCGTTGCTTTATTTTTTGTATAACGTATGTTAGTGCTGTACTTTACCGTTTGTCGCGTGATACTAGTCACATTGACGTAACTTCAGAAGCAAGTAGTGCGTGATTTTTATTAAAGCTATTAGTTGTGGGTTAATTTTAAATGGAGTGCAGAAACGAACATTTTCGACATATTTTACTATTTTATTTCCGCAAAGGAAAGAAAGCTGCTGCGGCTCACAAAAAGATATGTGAAGTTTATGGTGCTAATTGCTTAACAGAACGCACGTGTCGGAATTGGTATAAAAAATTCCGTTCTGGAGATTTTTCCCTCAAAGATGAGCAACGTTCTAGTCGGCCTACTGAAGTTGATGATGACCAAATCAAAATCATAATTGAAGAGAATCGTCATATAACTGTTAGAGAGGTTGCGGAGAGGCTACATGTGTCGCACACAACAATTGAAAAACATTTAAAATGTCTTGGGCTAATTAAGAAGCTTGATATTTGAGTACCTCACGAATTGAAAGAAATTCATTTAACACAAAGAATCAACTTTTGCGATATGCACCTTAGACGAAATTAAACCGACCCTTTCTTAAAAAGAATCATCACTGGTGATGAAAAAATGGGTCCTGTACAGTAACATAGTTCGAAAACGATCATGGAGCAAACACGATAAACCAGCTCAAATCACATCGAAAGCTGAATTGCATCCAAAAAAGATCATGCTGTCAGTTTGGTAGGATTACAAAGGTGTTGTGTTTTTTGAGCTGCTTCCAAGGAACCAAACGATCAATTCCGATGTTTACTGTCAACAATTAATAAAACTGGATGAAGCAATCAAAGAAAAACGGCCAGAATTGTCAAATCGGAAAGGTGTAGTTTTCCACCAAGATAATGCAAGGCTTCACTCATCTTTGGCAACTCGTGGGAAACTATTGGAGCTTGGCTGGGAAGTGATGCCACATTCCCCATACAGTCCTGATCTAGCACCATCTGATTACCATTTATTTCGAAGTTTGCAGAATTCTGTGAATGGTAAAACTTTCACAAATGACGATGACCTTCACTCGCACCTAGTTCAGTTTTTTGTTGATAAGGACCAGAAATTTTATGAGCGCGGAATCATGCAGCTGAAAGAAAGATGGCAAAAGGTCATTGAGCAAAATGGAAAATATATAATTGATTAAAAACTATTCTTTGTTTAAAAAAAGTGTTTTATTTTATACTACAAAACCGAAAGTACTTAGTTGCCAACCCAATAGTTAACTTGCATTTAAATGCAATAACAGGCGCTTATAACAGCAGTAAACTTATTTTTAAGCAGATAATCTAAATTAGTCAGCATCAGATATGTATGTATTGTACATACGTTCTCACATGCAGTTTCACAAACGGTATTATAGAAATTGAAATGCAGTTTTATCGAGACCAGTCATATATATTTATTATTATGCAAATATATCTTGCATGTGCATGAAGTACAGAGTTCGAGAGAGGAGGGTTTAAATTAGTTTGTCGCACGAACTTTGCGCTAAAACTATTCCCATGAGTTATTTGTCACTCTCGAAACGGACGAGAGTATATAGAGTCGCCATACAGCTGCGGTGTTATCGCTAAAAGTCAGTCCAATATACACAGAATACACACATACTATGTACATGAATATTGTACATACATATATATGCAATTTCGGTTACATATAGTTTTATGTAACGTAAAATATGTACTAAACACAGGTTAGTTAGTTTATGGCTTTCGCTGGTTTTCAAAAATAATGGCATTATCTAAACGTGTAATACATACACCAAGCAAATGTTTTGCGTCATATAAATCATTACCTATTTCTATTTTTCCTTTCACTTCTACATAAGCTTTTTTGTTGCGCTTAAAATGTATTTGATTTGAGATTAAATTAAGAGCCTCGTTTTTCTACTAATAAATAAACATTGAAAAGTAAGTTTGTCGATGAAATGTATTATAATGTCCCGTGAAGTCTCTCTTATTTATAATACAGGGTCTTTCAAAAAGAATATACGTATTTCGAATGCATATATTTATTAAACTTTAACACATACGAATATAAAACTTTACACACATATTTACGAACCTCTCAAGTGTAGATTACAGATGTTCAATATGTCCTCCATCAGCGACACGAACAATATCACATCGATACTCAAATTCCTCCCATACTCGGGCAAGCATGTCCTTCGTCACTGGTGGTATGGTAGTATGGATTGTGAGAGTAGTGGTACATAAACGTTGTCTTGAACAAAACCCTACAGGAAGAAGTCACAAGATGTCAAATCCGGTGACCTTGGAGCCCAACTGAGAAATGCTAAGTCGCCAGCCCCTTGACGACCAATCCAACGGTTCGGTAGAGTTTCATTCAGATATTCACGCACTTGGCGACTCCAGTGAGGGGGTGCCCCGTCTTGTTGAAAAAAGAAGTTGTCTTCGTGCAGCCTCGGAAATAACCAGTTTTGTAACAGCGAGATACTGCTGACCGTTAACCGTGTTTTCATCAAAGAAGAATGGGCCGTAAACAGATGATCGGGATATCGCACAAAACACATTGATTTTAGGCGAATCTCGTATATGTTCAATGTGGGTTATGTAGACTCCAAATTCCAACATTGTGTTTGTTCACCAGACTACTAGCATGGAAAGTCGCTTTATCACTGAACACGATGCGTTGTGCGAAAATGTTATCATTGTCAATAGCATCATGAATCATCTCGACTTCATAACCAACCGACGTCTCAAAACACGCCAAATTGTTGTTGTAGGCAGTTGTAACTCCCGACTGGCACGACGGGTTGATTTTGAAGCATTACGTTGGAAAGCAATTTGAATTCGTGCCACATTTTCTTCAGAAACACGAGGGCGGCCAGGACCCTTTCCTTTACCTACACATCCTGTATCTACAAACTGTCGATACCATCATTATTTTTCTTTTCTAAGACATTTAGCTACTTTCCTTCGTAATTCCCCGTTTATAATATATATGAATATAGAGCTTACAGTCTCTAGTATGAAAATCATAAAGTATTGTCATCCACAAATATACTCCGCGCTTTCTATATGATTCCTACGCCGTCGAAGGGCACCCGCAGATCGTGTCTATAAACCGGGTAAAATTCGACTTTTGTAATTATATCTTTTAAATTTATTTCAGCCCATTTTCGCAAGTGTCCATTCACTAGAATGTACTTTTATGATCTCAGGCTGTCAAATTATGTGATGGAAGCGGAAAAGGCTCGCCATGTGTTACACATAGTGCTAGAGTCCTTGCCGTATCACAACATTCACTAATTATAACCGCTTTTCTAACAACGTGGAACCACAATGGAACGGTTCGCAATACATATTTGCTGTGAAGACATATTGATAATATGACGGCTATTCTAAAGAAATTTCGAAATGATTATAATTAAGGATGTCATGACTGTGTCGCATCTTACCATGCAATCAAAACATGGGCTGAGAATTTACAGGATTCGGTTCTCAATAGAAAACCTTCCACGAGCTCCACGGACTCACCAAAATCAAATATCGAAATTGTTCAGGCTGTATTCACAAGAAGTCCTCAACGTTATGTTAGGAAACGTATTAGCTCTCCACTTCAACTGAACAATTGTCCACAGAATACTTCATTAGAAGTTAAATCTTTATCCACATAAAATCCAAATTATGCAAAACTTGAAGTCAACTGATGTGGTGGCAGTTCTGTTAAGAAATGATAGGAAAGTTCAATGTCTAGCTTAGTTTGAATTACAGGAATGTCATTTACATAACCTCGGCCTTATCCTATTATCATGCAGTGTGATAGCGCCGTATTTCTTAAGGAGGAAATGCACTGGGTGTCACGTCAATTGAATATGTTGCACTACTTGAAACTTTTGTTGCAGAACAACTCCAAAACTTATCTGAAGTAGATAATACGTACTGTACTGTAAGAACATCAGTGATAGTCGTTCGATAGCTGTTTGTTTACGAAGTATCTCATGGTTTGGTCACCTGGTTTATCAAATTCAAGAGGGAATTCGTTAGGTTTGCACAGAAGTATTCTAAATTGCCATGTAAAATTTCCTCATTTTGAATCAATATTTCTTTTTTTAAAGCACTAAACACATGAAAAGTTGACTGATACGTAGTAAACTTTAAACGACAATGGCTTCAAGTCACAATTTGTAGCTGCGTTACACAATATCAGTGATGAGCATTAAACATATGTGGTGGGGATCATCAAAAATCGTAACAACTCGATAAATGATAAACACAATTAATGATATTGTTTTGAACGAAGAACTCACATCAGGAAAGTAGATAGCTTTAATAGCTGTCTGCTGACGAGGTATCTTACGGTTCGGTAATATTTCTTGTTCCACAAAATTGCCTGGCTTTTCAAATTCAATAGCAAAGTTTCCATAAGTGTTCTAAAACGCCATGTAAAATTTCCGTATTCGATCTGAGGAATACCATACGGAGACACAGAAAGAGTCTATTAGGAATTGTTTTCAAAAATTTAAACTTTTTGAACTAAAGTTTTAATAGCATATAATGTAGTTTTTTTTTCAACATTAAAAACTCGAACCCAGGTGTATTTCCACCACATTTCGGCCCATTGCATCAAAGTCTGTACGGAGTATTGAGAAATAACTTGACTGAAATTGTTGGAACAACGTTCTTCGAAACCAGTCACCAAACCATCTTTTGAGGTTTGGTGACAAGTTTCGAAGAATTGACAAGTGTAAATTATTTTGAAAGATTAGCTATTTTGCAACTTTTTTAGATTCATTTCTACGTATATAAATTGACCTTAAGGACTTTGAAATCAGATTCAATCTTGAGATGTTACAAGGAAAATGTTAAGCTTTATTGCAAGCAGCTATTATCCATCTTTTACAATCACAAAAGCGCCAAATACTATATATATATATAATATATTGCGTTAATTAAAACTGCGTGAATATGCATCTATTACATGTTTTCTTTTAGTCATATATTTACGATGTAAATTTATCAAGTTTCTATGATTTCGATTACATATCTGGTATTCAAATAGAAATACCGATGCCAACCTGCTTTATTTAGACGTCTGAATCCACCATCTCTCGGATTTAGATTAACTAATTCTAGCAGTTTTCCTATACAAACCTTGGAACAATCTGATAGATCTGCACATTTACAATACTTGAATATAGATAGCTTTGCCACGGAAATGAGGATATATTAGTACTCTTGATGGATGTATGGTATGTATTACGATTTTAACTATTTCTCGGCAGGATCCTTTATATTTTCTAAAGTAAACCATGAATTTACATCATTTGTTTTTGCTTCCTTTACATTATTTACTTTTGGGAACTTTTGTATGCTATCTATTTAGCAATACAGTAACGTATGTTACTTAATCTACTTCTTGTTCTTGTAATTGGAATAATAAGTTCCATTGAGAAATAAAGTTTATTGTTTTTAACTTTAGACTTAATGTCATTCATTATTCTTATACGTCGATATTTAACGAGAATCAATTCGCCATGAAAATATCCAATATTTGTCGATTAGAAACGGTAATAAATGATTGCAATGACAATTCCTCGCATCAAGCGAAATGTGTTTTGATATCACGCAAACTGTCGTAAACAAAAGTTTTAAAAAGAAGGAGGGCAGTCAGGTCACCACAACGCGCCAACACAAGGGCCGGTCGGCAGTCCTGGATGATTTATTTCTAGGCAGATAACGGCGGGTCCGGTGACCGTTAACACCCTACATTTATCAAAGCGCTATCACGGCTCCGGAGTCACACGCACACAAACACATACTAACCCTTTCATTCCTTTTCACGCTACGGTCCGTACTTTGAATCATTATCGAATGGCTGCTCAATTGTAGCCTGAGAACAATTGGTCCATTTAAAATGCATGAAGCACAGCGTCTTAATGGAGTGAAGATGGAAAAAAATACCGGGGAACAATGAAGCATCCTTAGTTCGCATTGAAGCAGCCCTATTTTACGATTGCGGTAATCTAATCTTTTTCTAATAAACTCTTTTTCATTAACCAAATGCATAGAATACTAAAGATAATTTAATCTACAGATTAAAATCGAAGAGATTTTATTATTGTGGCGATATAAAAGAAACTAATCAAACAAAGCACTACACGTTTCTAACAGATTTCTTTCATTAACTAGTAAGAAAGTGGCAATTTTCTAGTTTTAAAAAAGCACACAATTTCCTTTCAAGTTTTATTACAATTTGTCAGAATAGATTGATGAAAATATTAAGTAAAACAGTAGTAACAGAGTTTAAAAATAAAAATAGAAAACTATTCAATATTTAAATTGTTGGTTAGACAATTTGTACATTAAATATTGTGATATATAGTGATACAAACAAACACTATGAAATAAATAGAATTATATTAAAGAATATAATTCCAAGACAGTAAATTATTACAATATAATTTAATATATTGTGAATACATTTAGAGACCTTTATTAACACTTTAGGAGAGTTCCAAAAAATTTAATTATTTTTATTGGTACTTTTGTAACGATTTCATAATAAATAAAATTATATAACTTCAAATTAAAGTATTCAACGGTTTGAAGACATCAGAGGTTGTTGCCCAAAATGTTTTCTTGAAATTCAGGCTGAAATCACTTTTCTGGCGCTGCTGCTTCACTCAGTGACGTTTCGCCTACTTTTGCAAAGTACAACCTCAGGGCTGCTACTGATATTCTTACTTTTGTATTGAAATTTAAGGTCAATTAGTTCTAGAAGGTGTTATTCCCGGTCATTCGAGCTTTGCATTTACGGTGGAATGGTTTACCACGTGTTGTGTTAACGGTAACCGTCATCGCGGTTAAGATTATAGGGATTTTTTTTCGATTTCTCTGTATCACGGATTTTGCGATTATAATATCGATTGCAGGATAAGAATTCGGACAGAATCAAATTGAATTTGGTGTCCGATTTCCAACCAAGTGCAGATCCAGTTGCGCGCAATATCCTAACGCTCGTCTTCTGCAGCATAAGTAGCAATCAAGCACTTTGTCTTACCATACAAGTATGGAAGTCCGTAATTTCTGTAGTCTGTTCGTGTGGCAGTATATGCATTGGCGAGACAAAATATTCTGTTGGCATTAGTGTTGCTGAACACGGGCGTTGCACTGAGACGCTACGCGTGATCGGATCTGTGCTTACTGAGCACGACTTGAAAACATGCTGAATTAAAGTTGTTCTGTCCCACAATTCACATTATTACAACCTAAAAATCTGTGAATTCATAGAACTCCAAAACCACCCTGATAACCTTAACCGCGATGATACTTATCATTCATACAACATATAGCAAACAATAATATCATAAATACACCATTGTAGTGATCGAAAAAATTTTCTATGAAACACCTTTCCGAACTAACAGACCTTGCAATAGCGGAACGTCAGCAAGAAGAGCATCAGTGCCAGAGACGAGATTCCAGCCCAGAAACCAAGAAGAAACGAAGAGTTTAATGTTTGTGACACATTTAATAAAAGTAACAAATGCTTTATTTCTAAAATAAAGCACTTGTTACTAAAATACAGCCGACTTAGTAAATTACAGGATATTTTGTTCAATATATTCTTAAAACAGGTGAAGGGTAATTCACAAATAATTACACAATCAATACAAGTGCTACATAACCGTACAGTTTCATTAAATGTGTCACATTAATGTTTGTGATACATTTAATGAAACTGTACGGTTATGTAGCACTTGTATTGATTGTGTAATTATTTGTGAATTACCATTCACCTGTTTTAAGAATATATTGAACAAAATATCCTGTAATTTACTAAGTCGGCTGTATTTTAGTAACAAGTGCTTTATTTTAGAAATAAAGCATTTGTTACTTTTAGGCAATACCTGTTGCAAAAATTGGCAATAAAATGAGCCCAGATTTTTGTGAGAATAAATAAAATGAAACAAATGAACTACGGCATTTGTTTTTCTTATTATTTTTAAACATATTTCCCTTCAATTCTCACGCACTTGGACGCACAATGCTGAAGTGCCATTATGCCATTTTTATAATAATGTCTCTTAAAATCCTGAAAATACTGCTCCGTTGACGTAATAAATTCCTTATTCGACCTAAGCTTATTTCCAGCAAGAAAAGTTTGAGTTTAAGGAAAATATAGAAATCATTTGGAGTTAGATCTGGCAAATATGGTGGGCAAAGCATTACATGAAATCTAAGTTAATGTAATTTTTCGTGAGCAATTTGACTGATGTTATAAGACGTGTAGTCATGATGAAAGATAACTTTTTACAGGCTGTTAGGTTTTCAGAAACTGCTTTTCTCAATTTGTTTAGTGGAGCGACATAATATGGTCTATTAATGGTTTGGCCTTTTACATGATAGTCTCTGAAAATTATCTCATTCGAACTTTAAAAAATCGTAACCATTATCTTAGTCGCCGATTGCAATACTTCGTCTTTCTTTAGAGGTAGGGCTATCATGATTTATCCATTAAGAGAGCTGTTTGGAATTAGAAACATAGTGATGAAGGAAGACTTCATAGACTATATTATATCTGCAAAAAATCAATTGGTTTTTATTAAACAGCTTTAAATGATCGCTTGCCGGTCGCATTCCTTTACGTTTTTGATTAAAAACCAAGATTCGCGGCAATAATCTTACTGACAACTTGGACATGTTATTAATTCTTAGCATGTTCAAAAAATATCGTTAACTCTATTGAACATTTGACGAGTTACACAGTTTTCGATGGTTCAGGTCGCTTTGATGCTCATATCACCAAGATTGAATTGTGTAACTCAGCAACATATTGCGATTTTTCAAAGGAGCTTTGTCTCCAAAAGTTTGTTGCATATTTGACCAAATGCCAGATACGTCTGGTTCTTCGAAAAATAAATAGTGAATTGTAGCACGAGTTGTAAATTTTGCATTTTAGAATTTTCTATTTAGATACATCATTCACATTGCTGAAATTAAGCAAACTTCATTTGTCACCATAAAAAAGAGGAGTGATTTAGAATATATTGCCAAAAGATAATATAATCGAGTCTTACATGCCACCAAATTACTCTTGTATTTATACTGTTTTCCGATTACTTCCAATATTTAATAAAGTTTATTATGTAAGAAACCTTTTCTGATAAAAATGTGTATTTATAATATAGTCAACTTTTTCTCTTGGGTAGTAAAAGACGGTAAACGTATACATGCATTTTTTAATCATAACGATCTTTCTGGTTAAGTAATATAGAATGATTGATTGAACAGGATGTTGTAATAAATACTATTCATAATTTTATTTAAAGTAGATTCAAAAGAAAATTAGCAAATAAAGAATCTTTCTGGACATATGTACATATGCATTTACAATGCCTTGTTATCAAAAATACAAGAGGTTTATTTAATTCAATACATAATCCTATTATACATACATATATAAATCTGTGCAGGTCAAGCGCTCAAGCTTGTTTTCTTGTGTCTTTATTATGCGATATCTCTAAAGCTCTCGAACATACAAAATCCATTACTGAATTTCACCAGCACGTCTCTTTGCGGAACGGAACAGTCAAACAAATCTCGTGCTTTTTGTAGAATTTATAATTTCTACAGGAAGGTTGGTTGTCAAGTGGATTTCATTTATTTAGATTTTGATAAAACTTTTGATTGTTAGTCGTTCCTTCTTAAATGAATCATAACAACACTGAATCCAAGGCTGTAGCAACAAGTTCTCCAGGTAATCGTTTAGCTTATATTCAATTTATATTGTTAAATATATAATGTGCTCTCACTAAAAATGCACCCTCAAGAAAAAATATCCATTGTAATCGTGAAGATATTACGGGTGCCTCTGTAATCCAAATTAGAGATTGTTTTAATACATGTCTTTTGAATTGATCAATAAGGTTGATATATAACCCCTTTCCACATTAACTTTTGTAAATTCTGTATACGCATTTCGACAACTAAGTTGTCATCATCAGCAGATAATTTCAAAGTGCCGCACCTGGTAAAACACGGCGAAAAACAATTGTACGAAAAACAAACTCCGTACGCGATCCACACCGCTCAAAACCAAGATGTACACCGTGTTTTACCAGGTGCTACACTTTGAAATTATCTGCTGATGATGACAACTTAGTTGTCGAAATGCGTATACAGAATTTACAAAAGTTAATGTGGAAAGGGGTTATATATCAACCTTATTGATCAAGTCAATCAACCACAGGCTCCATCAAATTCAACTATGTCTTTTGAAGTTTGAATATAGGACCCGCACCGATCCAGTGCCTTAAAATGTCACTCCCTAAATAAGTTTGGAATAGACATACGCGTAATAAGCATTAGGACCAACCTCAACACTAAAAAACGAGAATAATAATCGCAAACTGCAAAAGAATTTAGACAACTTTATAGCAAAATTAATATGAGATGCCAAATCTAAGTGGAGATCTATTTGTAGTCCCAGAAAGGACGCCTTTTCCGAAGAGGTAATTATGTTATTTTTATATTACTCTTGAAAATTATTTGAAATGCATTTTATCTAAATTTAGTTATAAATTATGCAGGGCAAACGTCATCCAAAAAAAAAAAATACCTACATATTAGTATAGGATCTTCAATTATTTATGAAAGTATCACGCAAGAGCAATCAGCGAACAAAATTGTTAGGCAATCGATTGCTTCTGGAAGATCGTTTACGTACAACAGGAACAAAGTGGACCTAGGACGAATGCTGTGGAACTGCAAACGAAATTCTAGCTCATTTTGATCGTATTTGTCCTCCTAAGTCGCTACTACTCAAGACACACTATTGCCTATCAGACAGGCATATTCAAATCCACTGCAACGAAACATCTCTAAATTCAATAATTTCCATTTTGTGAAGCAGGTGATCAACACTGTCAAAGGTTTTACTCAAATCCATGGAAAGGCTTATTGTGTGATCTCTTGCATAGATATCACTTATCACATCCTCCAATAGTTAGAAAATGAGGTAATGGTCGTGTGGTATAGCTGTATTTTACAAAACCAATTTAAGTATTGCTGAGCAAGTTCTTTTCGCGTAAGAAATATATTATTCTGTTCAATCAAATGCCAAAGCAATTGCTATAATTCGCAAATTCAGATGTTGATCCCTTTTTGTTTTTTGGTTTTATAATAGTATATCTGTGACTATTCGAAAATACAAAAAATTGGAAAGAGGTGTTAATTACATAAGCTTAACCAGTTGATAGAGTAATTGCCGAACTCAAGAAATATTTGCCATGCATCTAATCCAACATTATTAATCCAAAGTAATTAATCTTATATTTACAAAGACACGTATTACTTTTCCTTTATTTTTAAATTTGTTTAATGTGTACCAGTCGATTCGGTTGATTAGTTAAGTGTGTGCAGGCTTCTAATTTCGTATTACCTATTCTTTTTTAAATACTTTATTTGTTCTCCTTATCCACGTACTTTCTCTTTTTCCCCCAGAGATTTTTCTCGGTATTTTTTTTCAAATCGTTGTAGGTTATTTACAATTGGGTTCATTATCCACAAATATATCTCCATATAAAGCTGTTAATCTCGTTATCTTATTGTATGTTCTCATGTTAATTTTCTTGTGAATCTCTAGTTCTGTATTTCTTCTCAGTCAAGGTAATGCCTAGGTAAATTAGTTTATTAGTTAAATTATATTACGAGATTAAGTAAGATTGAGTAAGGATTACCTCACATAATGTGAATATGGGAGCAAAAACGAGGGAAATGGTATATACATATAATTAGATTAATTCACAGAATTTAATATTGTTTTTCTTGAGATAGTTACATATCGATTTATAGAGTAATGAAGACAATATTCAGATTTTTTGCTTAGAACGTTGAAGGTTCTAACATGTGGAACGAAGATGCCTTCTTTTTGCAGTCCTGCGAAGCCTTGGTAATTACTAAAGTTTCATAGAAATTGATGAGTACATGTTCGTCTACTTTCCCTGTGAGTAATGGGACAAGCTACGCCGGGGTATATTTCAACTTCCCACTAACTTTGTACATGTCCATACACATGTGTTAATACTCGATCTTCCTGAGTAATTTTTGCCTGGAAACTGTTTTGTGTAAAAGACCAATATGTAATGTAATAAATAACTTCGCACTTTTTGTTTAACGAAACTGCGTACGAGGATAGTATTTACTTTAAAATTACATTCTCACGGTGGCACTAAGAAAATCTTCAGATTTACAAAAATTTCTATTCGACATAAATTTAGGATCTCAAATTTACATAATGTACCTTTGCTAAACAATAAGGTATTTGCAATTCCACCCTTCTTCACGCAGTACGTATATTCATAGGCTTTCATTCCTTTGTAAGTTCTCCACATTATTATATATGTGCATTAAAACGATATGTACACACTGGGAAATGATAATATATTCTATTTTGCAGTATTGTTTATAACTGTTTGCCAACAGTAAATTGTCTACAGCTCGAATAGCCTTCTCTCTTCAAGATAGATATTTTCTTTAATCTCTAGAAATGAGTCAAAATAATTATGCCATATAAAAGGTGTTTCAAATTGCGCGATTTTTTTTCAGAATAAATAAAATATAGATGGCACACTGAATTTGTCTGGGTATGTGGGCATTCAAAAAGTGTGATGTATGACATTTATAAAAATGGCTTCGTACACGGTACAACAACGCGTTCAAATTGTTGAATTACTTTATATGAAAATCAGCGTTCTGTGAATAGGGTTTTTAGAAAATCACCTGAATTTTATGGTTTACATAAACGTCCATCTGAAAGCACTATTGATCGAATTATTAAAAAATTTCAAGAGACCGGTCCCGTGGAAGATCAAAAAAGTGAAAAATACAGTGGTAGTGGTCGTTCACAAGAAAATATAGGTTTAGTTCGTGAAAGTGTTGCTGAAGATCCTGAAATGTCCATTAGACGACGTTCACAACAACTTGGACTTAGTGGATCAACAACATGGCGTATTTTACACAGGGATTTAGCTCTGAAGGCATATAAGGTTCAAATAACACAGGAAATGAAGCCATTAGATCATTTAAAACGTCGTTCATTTGTCAAATTCATCAATGAACAACCAGCTGATTTTCCTTAAAAAATAATGTTTTCCGATGAAGCACATTTTGAACTGGCTATGTTAATAAACAAAATTACCATATCTGGAGTGAGAAAAATCCACGAATTATTCATGAGAAACCTATGCATCCTAAACGAGTTACTGTTTGGTGTGCATTATGGCCAGGTGGTGTAATTGGACCTTACTTCTTTAAAAATGCTGCTGGTGAAGCTGTAACTGTCAATGGTGATCGATATCGTCGGATGATAACCGAATTTTTGTGGCCTGAATTAATGAATATTGATCTAGAGGATATGTGGTTTCAACGGGATGGCGCTACACCCCACTTTGCACACGAATCAATTGATTTATTGAGAGAAAAATTTCCTGGACGTGTAATCTTAAGAAATGGTGATGTTAATAGGCCACCAAGAGCATGCGATTTGACACCGTTAGACTATTTTCTTTGGGGTTATATGAAAAGTCAGGCTTATAAAAACAATCCACAATCAATTCCTGCTTTGAAAGATGAAATTATTCGTGTCATTGGTGAGATAGAGCTTCAATTATGTCAAAATGTCATTGAAAATTTTAACAAAAGAGTGGACGTCTGTGCAGCTGCAAGAGGAGGCCATTTGGCAGATATTATTTTTCGCATATATATGTCATAACTGAAACTTCAATTACCAATAAAAAGCTTTTGAAAGTGAATGCAAATTATGTGTTTTATTTATTTAAAAAAAAAACGGCGGAATTTGAAACCCTCTTTATAATATCACCTCATTGCTTCATACGTTGTAATTTTTCTTATACTTCATGGTAAATTTACAAGTGTATATTACTCTTGAGTGTAACTGCTGAAAGAGAACATGTATAAACATAGAATTTTAAATCATTCGTCTTAGTATTAGAAAATACGTTTTCCGCTTCGTTTTTCTTTTGTTTTAAATTAAATTATTAAATTAACAATTCTACGTCATTCCCTTCGACAATACGTGTTATCGGCATATAAACATACTTCACTGGTAACGTAAAATCATAGGCCATTAATGTATTACTAGAAAGAGTAATGGGCCTAATATTCAGTCTTGAGGTACTCAATATTTATATTAAGATCTATCTGAAATCTTGTCACTCTATCAACAGTCATGCAAGAAGCACTAAAAAACTCTTACGATATGGTTCAATCGATTGTTGCACGCTGTGACAAGTTTAGTGTTGATTACGATTCGTTTAAGCCAATATTGCAGCCGGCAGTTCGGTTACGCTGTGACAAGTTTAGAGTTGATTTAAATTTGTTTAAGCCAATATTACAGCCGGCAGTTCGATCTCTTTGGCTAGTTGCTCTCGACTTTAGTAAAATATTGGGTCTGGGAAAAAGTTCGTGGCGTTTTTTCAGTAAAATTCAACTGGTCCCCGCATGGCGCGTGGACGAATTCATTTAAACCAAATATGCTCCATTATTATCGACAATGTTTCGCCATTTTTTTGGTAGATCCATGATCCCATCGGTGAAAAACTTCTGTGGTTTCTGGTCGAAAAACTGAATCAAGTAGTTTTCACAGGCTTCTTTTGAAACCAACTTAATTCCATTGAGAGAGTTCTGCAGAGATCGAAACAGATGATAGTCAGAGGGTGCTATATCCGGACTGTAAGGTGGGTGCATCAAAACTTCCCAACCAAACTCTCTCAATTTTTGACGGGTCATCAAAGAAGTGTGTGGTCGGGCGTTGTCATGATGGAAGACAACACCTTTGCTATTAATCAATTCGGGCCGTTTTCTTTCAATCGCCTGGCGTAATCTCTCTAGTTGTGCACAGTAGAGTTGAGAATCAATCGTCTGACCAGTTGGAAGTAGCTCGTAGTGGACGATTCCCCTCCAGTCCCACCATACACACAGCATCACTTTTTTTGGCGTCAATGTTGGCTTAGCGAACGCTTGTGACGGCTCACCATCCTTTATCCACGATCTTTTACGCTTCCGATTATCGTACGTAATCCATTTTTCATCTCCGGTTATTAAACGTTTCAGAAACGGCTCGATTTCATTCCGTTTCAGCAGCGCATCGCAGATGTTAATTCGGTCAATCATGTTTTTCACGCTCAACTCATGAGGAACCCATACGTCAAGCTTTTTTTTGTAACCAGCTTTGTGTAAATGGTTCAAAACAGTTTTGTGGTCAATGCCTAGCTCCATGCCAATATCGACACTGCTGATATGCTTATCTTGTTGGACTTTTTCAAGAATTTCATCAGATTTTTCAGTGATTGGACGACCGGAGCGTGACTCATCTTTCACATTGAAATTTCCAGAACGAAAGCGAGCGAACCATTTCCGCGCAACAGATTTCGATAAAGTACCTTCACCGTACACAGCACAAATTTTATCACAAGCCTGCGCAGCGTTCTTCCCCTTATCATAATAATATTGCAGAATATAGCGAAATTTCTCATTATTCTTCTCCATTTTCAAGTGCGAATAACTTTCCAACCACTGCACCGATTACAATGTTTCTACGCTCAAACTAACGTTCGGAAAGTCATCTAAAAAACGAGCCGTCGGTGGTGTCGCTGTGACTTGTTGTTCTTTAGTTATCGGCAACCAATGCCATCTATAGGGAAAAACGCCACGAACTTTTTCCCAGACCCAATAAATAGTCCGCTATATTCTTTTTGGTCAAAAACGAAGTACCATGTAATTTTATCTATCTGGCTTTACTACTTCGACATACCAATTAAAGTACACGATAAAGTCTGACCCTTTCAAGATGAAAGTACGCCCTTATCTGCACAGAATTTTTGATCCATTAAAAAAAAATGGTGACCTTCTTTATCAGTGTATCGTTTCAACATCAGTATTGAGTGTTAGTTAGTAATAACCAAAGTGAATGTGCTGGAATAACCACCCTACAGCCTAGACTTTGTTTCACGTAACTTTTTTCACTTTTACCAGGTGAAAAACAGCGTGAAAGACAAAAGTAGTTTGTCAACTATGAAAATCTTGGCTCATGGAACAACGAGTATGTTTAACTTGCAAAACAAGCGATGAAAAGTTGCTTTAATAGCAAGTTTGAAAGAATTGACAAGAGTATAGAAGATGGTGCAGATTATTTTGAAAGAGTCTTCAAAATTAACACTTTATTGCAAAACTTTTGTAGTTTCCTTTATCATAATCCAATGGTTTTTAGTTGTTTATACTACCAGCTTCTTTAGGATCTTTTGTTTGATTTGAATCCTATGAAACGTTGATCGTTCCAATGACCAAAAGGCAAAACCCGAACGAAGATTGTATTATTACAGTATTGCTTTAGTTTAAAAATGTCAGCACAAACTTTAAAAATAAAATATTGATTATTCTTGATTAAAATTTTTATTGGCAAAGAATCAAATTGGTATATTTTTTGCTTCACTATTTATTTATCTAATTAACATACATAAGACTTTAAAATAATGCTACCGGATATTTTATTGTGGTATGTACATGATGAATAGAATTAACGGCTTAAGACCCGGAGAAAATGTATGAGATAAAATAAACATTGTGTATTCTGCAATATTTTCCAAATGTTACAATATTATGCAGTCAAATGATGTCAACAGGTCATTGACTTCTTTAAAGCGTAGGGTCGCTGGTTAAATTTCCCGAGGTTATACTTAGATGTGGTTTCATACATGATATTTTGTGCTGAAGAATAGTCAAATATACTAGAGAACGCGGGCATTTTTCAGATTTAAATGTGAAAAAAGTACTCGTACGTTTCAAGTGGGTTTCTTGCCCTCTCTGAGTTTGTACACACAATTAAGAATGAATACGCAAGAACGTAGGCAAGTCATAATCATTAAAATATAAATATTTCTTTTTGCAGAGTAGAGAATATTTCTATATATACATTTTAACAGGTGTTAATAAAATTGACAAATATAACAATGCATATTTTGTACATCATAAAAAATCAAAAAGATTACTTTACTTTTTTATATGTATATGTTTGGTAGTAGAAAGCACTTTTCTTGGTAAATACAAAGGATATTTAAAAAAGAAAAGCGGATTTTCTCTTGATATCGCACTGGATGCTTTAGAAAATAAAATTCGAAGCTGTTGATATGATTCTCTTCTTCAAATACCATCTTGAGGAAATTTCAAGCTGAATTCAAGTAATCAATTACTTCAGATACTCATATCTAAGAATCGTATGAAAAGGTTTTCAAGGAAAAAAAAATATTAAAAACGAGAATTGCTGGTATCACCGTTCGGATGTTCGTACATTTTTTTGGAGTAACTTCTATGTTAGTCTAACATAAAGTTTGCTGGTACTCGTATAGCCATTAAATACTGCCTGAGTTATTAAAAAGTGTCAGCAACATTGACTTCAGATTTTGCAATCCAATAATAGAATTTTTAATTAGAAATCTCTTAAAAGAGTATGACTCAATACTAAATAGAAGCAAATACTTTTAAACTCTGACCTATAGGAAATTTGAAAGCGTCGTGTTGGACTCAAAATACGTCCAAATGGGATGCTGGAATAAAAAAAAATCTGTGTTGATCAAATACAAAACGTATTTGCTAGCTAATAACATTCTTGCCATTGCTTTCTGAAATCTCAGAGCATTTTTTAATTTTCTTCGGGAAAGAATAACAGTAAAGGTGGGTAATTATAACTAACTTTCTTTCTTGAAGTTAATTTGTTTTTTTAATCCAATACATTATAGTAAATAATTTTCCATTTATGTTTAACTAATCCTTGTATGAGCGTGGACTAGAGTACGTGGAAAATATATATAAATGGCGCAGTTCCAAACAGTTTT
Source organism: Dermolepida albohirtum (assembly GCA_031893035.1). Classification (NCBI taxonomy): domain Eukaryota; kingdom Metazoa; phylum Arthropoda; class Insecta; order Coleoptera; family Scarabaeidae; genus Dermolepida; species Dermolepida albohirtum. The sequence continues at coordinate 520,592 of JAVIWB010004695.1, read as the reverse complement.
TGTGGTGTGTCGGCAAGTTGTCTCCCCTACAACACCAACTGTCAATTTCAAATCGTTACATTTAATAGTTTCGTTATGACGACTGTTGAAATACGTGCTGTCCTTAAGTACTTCTTGAAAAGCTTATCGACAATAAATACTCATAATATGTTAAGATGAACGATGGTCTAAAGGGTTTGGCTCCTTGTTGATAAATGGATTCGTAAGTTCAAACATGGTCATGCAACAGTTAAAGAGGGATCAAGCAGTGGAGCAATTTCAGTGCAACAAACAGTAGCAGTAGTTGAGCCCTGAAGATGTCCCATACGAGTGGGTACGAAACGTCGGCAGTTATACCAGTGACGCGGTTCCAGCCCGGAAGCCCAGAAGAAGATAGTATGGACCACGACCGCGAAAGTCTACGTACCAGATCAAGTAGTGGAAGTCTAAAATCGGTTATTATACTGGAAATTGTTGCAAAAGTGCCTGCTTGGATGTTAAAAGACCGTCGTTTCAAAAGTCTGACATAGCTGAGGCTGCAAACATCTCTAAAGGATTAGCCATGAAGGAGCCGTCTGCAAGGAGGCTGCTGCGACTTCTCAGTGTTACAAAAATTGGTCGCGAATGCAAACTTCTGAATAGTGTTTGGAACATTTCCGAAAAAGCAAGATTGATTTTATGCGCTGATTTGTTACCGCAGATGAAACCTGAGTTCATCACTATATTCTCGAAACAAAACAACAAACTAGCTAGTAGCACCATAGTGGTTGTGCTCCACCAAAGAAAGCGGTAGCAGTTCTAACCGTAGGAAATGAAACGACTTCCATGTTTTGAGTTGCAAAAAATATTTTTCTTGTCGATTACATTCCAGAAGGCTAACGCGTCGCACATATTACGCGAGTCTTTTGAAAAAATTAAATCTGAAAATTAATAAAAGGCGCTCTGGTGTAACCAAGAACAATATCATGTTCAAGTAATTAAGATTATTGCCTCACCCGCCTTATTCGCGGGATTTCGTACCCTCGGACTACCACTTTTTTCACGTCTAAAAAATACTTTGCAGGCCAGAAAATTTTAATAGACAACGACATTAAAATTGCTGTGGATGTTTAACGAACTTGAGAATTCTGAATTTTATCAAGGCATATAGAATTTCAATCATCACTGTCATTCAAATGTAACGAGGTGTCGTAAAACAGTATTTCGAATCGCAAAATTCTTTTCTTAATTTTCATTCCACGGACTTTTCAACCCATCCTCGTATGTACTACTGTATGTATTACACGTAATTGAGTTACGCAAGGCGCAAACTATAGTAAAATGATATTTATGAGCTCTATAATTTAATGCTAAATATGTCAATTGCATGTACGTCCATATTAAGTGAAATTTATCTTCTAACATAACCTACAAACTGTGACCTTCGATTTTATAGTTATATAATAATTACCAAATACGGACTATGTGTACCAGGTAGCCGGTGAATTTAATTTAAACGATACTCCCGGACCGAAACTATTTCCTGTGAAACTTCAACAGGGGGATTACTGAATTTCTCGACAAAGATAATATTCTAATAGGTAAACTTAAATTATGCAAATCAATGTGTACGGACGAATTACAATTGCAAATTGGTGTCTCCTCTTCTATCAACTAGAACATATACAAACACAACAGGGGCGTTAGATTGAAAGTCAGTGTGCCTGGTCTAAATAACTTAATGGTAGCAGGAAGTGGGAGAAATAATTTAAGGTAGTGTTTAAATCAAACCGAGATTGGTGATATATGAATTGCATATTTATAATGTATTGGATAGAGTTGTATTTTTAATCAGCCAATTTCATTGTAAAGCTTACTGTTGTTACATATTTTGACAGTTCATATTTTAAGGTTTGTTCATTAAGAAAACGTTTTTGTATATCTGCGCTTGCTTCTTTTGGTTTTGAAAGTGGAAAATAAAAGAGAGAATTTTCGGCATATTTTGCTATTTCATTACCGAAAAGGGGAAAACACACTTGAAATAAGAAAAAAAGTTTGTAGAGTATATAGGGAAGACGTCTTAATAAAACATCAGTGCCAAAACTGCAAAATTTCATTCTGGTAATTTCGAAGTGATGAATACGCCTTATTCTAGAAGACCAATAGAAGCTGGTGACTACAAAATAAGATATTAATAGAGTTAAACTATACAAGAAATTGCTACGAGATTAAATTTGTCAACGTCTACCGTTCACGACCATGTGAAATGAGATGGTTTATGTACATCAAAGCTGGATACTTGAGATTCACATGTTCTAAAAGAAACAGATTTGCTCCACCGCATGGCCGTTTATGAGCTGTGAAGAAAGTGATCCAGTTTTGAGACGAATCATAAGAGGGGATGAAAAATGGATTATACAACAATGTTCAACACAAACGATAGTGGAGCAGAAAAGATGAGCCGAATCTAAGCACTTTGGTAATATTTCAAAGGAATTGTTGCATTGAAGATCATGGCATTGTCAGTCCAATACTCAAACTGCTTCCAATAGGTATTTTGCAGAACGATAGCTTTTTTTATTACCCAAGATATTATTTGAATAGTATTTAAGGATAATATGAGCAGTTAGTGGACAAAATAAAGTGTTTTTTTTTTTGGAGGCAGATAACTTTAAATTGGCAATACTGTTTTATGTGACAGCCGATTTGACGGTTCTCGGTTGTTTTGGAGTTAGTTTGGTTTGGCAATTCATCATGAATAGACTCAGTTCGGAGAAACGTTTACAAATTGTCCAAATTTATTTTGAGAAACATTGTTCAATTCGAGAAACTCATCGGGCATTACATGCAGTTTATGGTGCACATAATCGTCCATCAAAGTGATTAATTTGAGAAACTATGAACTGTTTTCGCAATACGTTTACTCTAAACGATAATACGCAGCCAGTAAAACGTCGTGTAGTGCGCACACAATAAGCGATTAATGGTGTGCAGCGTAGTGTTGATGATGATCGAAATGTATCAACTTTATGGAAAATTTTGCATGAAGATCTTGGTTCACATGCTTACAAGATTCAATTTGCCTTACGATCATCGTAGCGCCGTATATTTGGTGAATGGGTCGAAGGAAACATTGCTATTGATTCACAATTTCATTTGAAAATTTTGTTCAGTGATGAAGCACGCTTTTGGTTAAATGGCTATGTCAATAAGCAGAATCGCATTTGGAGCGTCTCCACAACCAATTGTCGAAACACCATTGCATCCAAAAAAGTCACCGTGTGGTGCACTTTATGGGCAGGTGGAATCATTGGTCCATATGTCTTCAATAATGATGATGGTCAGAACGCTAGAATCAACGACGAGCGGTACAGGGACATGATTACTAACTTGTTCGTGGCTCAATTGCAATTAATGTTGCATACATGTGATGTCAGCAAGACGGCGCCACATGCCACACGCCGCGCGATACAATTAATTTACTGAAAGGAGCATTTCACGAACGATTAATTTCACGAAACGTAACTGGCTGATTTAACGACAATAGATTATTTTCTTTTGGGATATATAAAGTCACATGTCTACGCCGATAAACCTGAAACAATTCAGCACTTGGAAGCTAACATTCGAGTGTGGGAAAATTGGACCTCCAGATTACGCCATATACGTGCCAGCCGTGGCGGCCACTGGCCCGAAATCATATTCAAACATTAATAACATAAAATTATGTTTTAAATAAAGTCAATTTCATAGATATTAAAAACATTTTTCTGTCTTTTATTTCAATTTAAAGTTGTCCGCCTCCAAAAAGAAAAACCCGTTAGATGTATGCTATAATGTTATTAATAAAATTTGAAAGTTACTACAAATGTGGAAGCATTGGAGGAGCATTGGGATTACTTGCAAGAGGCAGATTGATGCCAATTTTTGGGAACATAGTAACGATCATTTGAGAGAAAGTGGATTATGCATTAAACATGATTATTTCGTGAATCACATTTTATTTGTATGTGTTTCTTGTATTACTAATAAGTATTGAGGCAACCTACAACACATTCACTTTCTATAGTTTGTTTCTGCTTCCAGAACTTTGTTTGGCTATAGGTTTTCTGTAAACTTCAAAGCTACTACTTTAAGTTTGTATCAAAATTATAAATTTTACTTGGGATTCTAATTTAAATTTAAGCTCTTTTTTCTTCTAATTATTAAAACACAGAGATTTTATATGAATAAAATCTATTACATAAAATCTGAGTTGAATATTTAACGCTCCAAAGAACTCGTGCTCCTTTATGAACGTGCACCTAGACAAGCTATGTTCAAGACGAAAATACTATTAACGCTGTAAAGATGACGATAATAACATAATTAAATTATGTGCCGCCGGATTGGATCTACACTCGTGAATTCCCTCCTTGCGAAATTACTAAATATCTTAGCAGTAACAGTTCAAAGTAAATTGCATTAAAAACTTCATCAGGCCCGAATAAATCGATTACCCATCTTCACCAAAGAACTTCATGTGCGACGAGCCAATGAACACATCTTGAACGTTTTCATCGCATTTCGTGATAAAGATGGCTCCTTTCTTCGCGCTTAAGCAGCTCTAATATGGTAGCGTGAATATGTTAAAATGTAAACGTCTGTGGATGGATAATGTTTCATCATCTGTGTTGGTTTAATGCACATCGCATTTACATGTGTGCTGAGATTATTGTAAATAAAGTAAATATATCGGGTTAAAAGTATATTTAAGTTCTTGAAAATAAAATCTGCAAAATGGTATTAAATTACTTGAGTACAAACTATGGTGTTACTATAGAAACAACTATTTAATACAAAACATGAGCAAGAAAACAAAAGATCGTAGCATACCGAGGGATATAAAAGTTATATGCGTATTAGGAAGAGCTAAAATTTATTAAATATACAGGCGGAAATTTATTGAAGCAACTTATCAATGTGCCTTAGACATCACTGTATGTACGAGTACATATATATAGTAAAGAAATTGCGCATAAAGTAACAGTGTGTATTTGGCATTAGTCGAAAAATGAATTTTGAACAAAGAGCAAATAACAAGTTCTGTTTTAAACTCGGTAAATCGTTTCCTGAAACATTTAATTTGATAAAACAAGTGTATGGTGATGCGTGACATAAATGATGAAGGACATCCTGGCGCAAAAAAATCTGTGATTACGGATTACGAGCTTGTGCATGAATTTATCGGAAATGAGCCGAAATCCTCATTGCGATACGTGGGAATTAAATATTTCCAAAGATTCAATTCATCGCATTTTGACACAGCATTTGGGACTGAGAAAGATTTGTGCAAGGTTTCTGCCACACAAGCTAACTGAATTCAACATTGTACAGACTTGATTAAAGACTCAAAAAAGGGCGAAAACTTCAGATATTCTATTGTAACTGGCAATGAGACGTGATATTTTCAATATGATCCAGAGACCAGCTAATCAAGCAGCACTGCTGTCTATTATCTTGGTGTTAGGAAGCGTCTTCGTCGTGTACACCCTCAATATCGCGGAAATGGTAACTGGCATTTGTTACATGATAATGCACCATCTCATCGCTCAACGCTTATCACCGATTTTCTAATTACGAATGGTATTTTAACCATGAACCATTCACCGTATTCACCAGATTTGACCACCTGTGATTTCTATCTTTTGTCCAAACTACATCTGGCGATAAAAGGACAGTATTATGCCGACGTCGAAACTACTAAAAAGGCGTTGACAGCGATCGTGAAGGACAACTCTAAAGATGAACTTAAAAATTCATTCGACATGTTAATTGACAGCGTAAAATATTGTAGTAACATGAATTTTATCAAAATAATAAGCTGTTGTTTTTATTTTAAAAAAGTTCGGTTTGCTCTGCGACAGATTGTGTATATCCTTTATTTTATTACACCAAGCGGAATTTCCTCGGTCCTAATTTTATTGCGTACCTAATACATAAGCGCAGCTGTATAAAATTATAGATAATAAAAATAGTTATATAACAAGGATCCTCACATAGATACATATATTTCATTTTTGTACTATTTTTTTATTAATTAAAGATATAAAATTCCAACATGTAGAAACAACAATGTAGCGACTAAAGAAAATTTCAAAAGCAGTTCAGATGAACAACATCTATTTACATATATGCCGTCTTCTGCCCTCCTCCTAATACGTAATAAAACGCAATGCGTTTTCGCTTTAAAAGGATGCGATAAATTGCATGAACCTTCACATAACACGGCCACTTACAACTCGGTTACTGAAGATTGTGTAACACTACTGTTGTTGTTGCACTAAAAGACTTTATATAATAACAATATTCATACATGTACACAGACCTTCAAATCCCCATGCATTAAAAACGAAAATACTTTACTGATATACCCTTTCCGGTATATCAGTAAACAAATTCAAAATCTAGGATAACTGAACATTTATTTAGAAAATGATTTTTAAAGTCTTTTGCAAGAGGTTAGAAATTATTTAAAAATTAAGAATTTGGACTTCAATGTGTGATTAGTATTAGACAAAGCTCCGGATCATTTATAGGGTTTGAATCATTCCGACGTCGAAGTACCAAGTAATGTTAACACTAAACACTATTGTGGTAGGTATTATTTACCTTCAAAACTGCATTAGACGAATTGATTAGAGTGAGCATAACTGAATCAAAACCAAATGGTTCAATGAATTTGAAAAATACTTGACTATTTGGGTTGAATCGTCAAAAAAATGAAGTTGGTGTCATATTAGAACTTGTTAAATATGGATGGCTATTTAAAATGTTCAAGATTTATCCCAAGAGAAAAAAACGGCAAAATGGACTTGGAAATGGAAACGTAATAAAAGAAAATTGTAATTAATTGCATACGCTGTAATAAAGTGTGTAATAATGTAATTAAGCTGTAGGTGCAAAATGTAGAACAATAAGTAGAAAAAACTTGTTAAACGATACGTAGGTATAACTGTTATGTATAATATATCGTATATATGTAACTATGTGTGTATGTATATGTATATATATATTTGGATAGGGTTTGTTATGTATTGCAAACGCAATTGAATCACGTTAAAACTACACGTACTGAGCAGTAACGAAAATATGTATCTCTCAGTTGCGGGTACTGGCGTTGTAAGACCGATTTGCTAAAGACTGGGCTTTTAAAGGCGCGATATAATTAAAGGGGTTATAACGGCATGCGAAATAATTATTAAAAGCTTAGTCGAGAAAAGTACTTTAAAATGACATGTTACACGACTAAGCTTTAATGAAGGGAAAAAAATCGTCAAAGAGCACTTGAAAATAGTGTCAGAAATAGTAAATTAAATCGATTCTGAGGCAAATAGCAGTGACAAAGTTTGTGAATTTAATAAATTAACACCAAAAATTTACAATAACGTAGACGCAGCTGAAAACCTAGAATCATTTTTAATAATAATAAATATTGACCTACTCCCTGAATGGAACTGATAACTTCAAAGTGAATAGCAAAATTGCCTATTTCTGTATTAGGAAATCTACGATTTTGAGAGGTAAATAACCAAAAAGTAAATGAAAAAGATTCAAAGAGTGAAGATGATATATTTCAAAGACGGACAACACGATCTATCTACTGCGTTATGAGTGGGTTACCTGTAATGCAAAATAGACAAAATATTAGATCACGAAAAATTAGTTTGGCTGAAACATTATGTTGATATTCTACGACACTGTCTTACTACAAGTATAAAATAGTAAATTCAAAATTTAATAAAATAACAAAAAAAATACAGTATAAAATATCGTTGACATTAGAATATAAAACAGATAAAAAGTGAGCAAGAACAAAATGCAATTTTATATTTCAAACAACATTGTAATAGCAGAATCCCAAAATTCTATAGTCATATAGGAAAGAATGTATTTTATTTTCAATTTCTATCATCGATAAGAGTATTTTTATATTGTCATCCTGAAAATTACATTTAAAATAAAGCAGAAAATTAAGTAAGTGAATTAGAAATAAAAGTGATCCTAACACCTAACCTAAAGCATTAAGGAGTGCGAATAAAAAATACACAGCTTTTAGAGACCTTTCTATGTTAGGTAAACATGCAAAGAACATATGTATATTCATAAATTTCAAATTCAAATTTCCTTTCGAATGTTTGTTTATGTACGTTTGTTAAACATTTCATAAAATTATGTTCAAATAAGTATTATTTTCCTAATTTAAATTTCATTTGAATTTTCGAGGATATTGTAAACATTATGGTTCAGAAAAACGGAATCAAATATAACGAGTTATATTTTCCGAGCAGAAAATATTGATTTGTTCTTTCCATCTCCGGTAAGGATACCGACCGGCCGACCACTTCTGCACGCAATTGCAATTAAACGCTTGGCAAATTGCTCAGATTATATCAAGTGCGGACGCAAAACCGTCCTATATACTCACCAGTCACCACTGATTCTACTTCTATATATACTGACATAAAACAAATTACAATCCCCGCAGGGAAACGCTTTATAAAAACATCTAATTTCCCGCAGACTAACCGAGAATTCAGTTCGCCGCCGCGCGATATGTATTTAATGCCGGAGATCCTTTTGGTAGGGCTAAAAGTAGAAGGGGGGGAAATAAAGCAGGATCGTGCACAGTGGAGGCGAAGCAGGAAAGTAAATGATGCAAGAAACCTTCGACAAGTTAAAAGTTGTGGGCAGTACGTTGCCAGTAAATGAGATTTTAGATGGGCGCGCTAGCAGACAAACAGTGCACTTAGTTTTATTTAAACTGGAACGAGTAATTTATCAGTGGACAATGGTCGCCTGGCGTGTTAAAGCAGTATTAAGTTACACTTAGGGCATTCATTGTCTGCGATACATTATGTTACTAAATGCTTCAGAAAATAATTCCCTTACTCCTATATTGCTTTAAGTGGGTGGATTAATTTGCTTTGGTTTTTTTTTTTTGGGGAGTTAATAGCAAATAATTAAGGTATGCAATTAAAAGAGGTAATAACAAAACCTCAATGTTATTTGATCAAATTTAATTTTATCTAGCGTACACCATACAAATGATATGACAAAAATATTATAAATCTAAGTATGTCGCATATTCTCACAAATATTTACAGTGCAAAAGACAATTTTTTAATGAATAGTGAAGTTGTGTTAACCAAAATTAACATTCATTTTGCATGTACATATATGGAAGGAGTGTAAAATATTTGAAAATATCCTTGGATACGTGATACAATATGTTGTATTGTTAGTTAATACAGTTAGTTAATTGCCAGATATTGATGTTGTCTGCGGATGACGTTAAATTTTTTTCAATTGTAGCATCTGAGGCTGGTTGTGAGGGGTTACAGCATAATTTGACTGGTGTTTATGAATGGTGTAGTGGAAATAAGTTAACATTGAATACTTCCAAATGCAAGGTTATGTCTTACACACGCAGGAAATCATTATTAGAATACAAATACGAGGTTCCTCTGGTCCTCTCTTTAGATGTGATGTGGTAAAAGATTTGGGAGTGTATTTTGATATTGAGTCATCTTTTAATATCCATGTTACCAATGTAATTTCATCGGCATATGGTATGATGGGCTTTATATTGCGAAATGCTAAGTAATTTAATAATATATTCACATTGAAAACTTTATAAATTTAGCTAGTCCGTTCGAGATTGGAGTATGGCTCGATAGTGTGGAATCCTTACTAGGAAGTCCAAAAAAAGCTATAGAATATGTGCAAAGACGATTTTTAAAATACGTTCTTTCCTATATGACTATAGCAATTTCGAGCTCTACTATTGCAATGTTGTTATTTGAGATGCATTTTGTTCTTGCTCATTTTTTGTCTATTTGTATTTTATTCTAATTTCAATGATATTTTATACTTTATTATCTTCGTTATTTCATCATGAGAGTGTCGTAGAATATCAACATAATGTTTCGGCCTAACTAATTTTTGGTCATATAACATTTTGTCTATTTTGCATTACAGATATCTCTACTATAACACGGTAGATAGGTTGTGTTGCGCGTCTTTGAAATATATCATCTTTACTCTCTGAAAGTTTTTTCTCTCGAAGTTGCAATTTTGCTGTTCCCTGTCAAATTATCAATTCTATTCAGGGGGTTGGTGTATATTTAACAATGATTCTAGGTAAGCGTTCTTATAAACTTTTAATGTTAATATATTAAATTCACAAACTTCGCTACTGCTATTTGCCTCCGAATCGAGATAATTTACTACTTCTGATGCCATTTCCAAGTCCACTTTGACGATTTTTTCTCTTCAATAAATCTTAGTCGTGTAACATGTTATTTTAAAGTACTTTTCTCCACTAAGCTTTTAATAATTGTTTTGCATGCCGTTATAACATCTTTAATTATATTGTGCCTTTAAATTATTCCTTAACTCTGGCGGTTCCTTTTCTGTTTTGCCATTGATTAATTTCTAAATGACCACTGCACACATTCTTCAGTCTACCGATTCTTTTAAAAGCCCGGTCTTTGGCAAATCGATCTTATAATGCCAGTACCCGCAACCTAGAGACAGTACACAGTTCACGGTCGGCAGTCTATATTTTCGTTACTGTCCAGTACGTGGTGTTAAAAATGATTCAATTACGTTTGCAATAAAAAACAAACCCTGTCCAGGTATACATACACTATCGCTCATAAGTATTTGGTCACCCTTGTTTCATTACAGGTTCTATAGAAAAGTTGTAATTATAAAATCTATTTCTGTAATAAGAAATAGTTTCATAGTCGAAATTAAAATCTATAAAAACCCAGTCCACCGTAGGTTATATCATCAAAAAACACCGCGCATGTGGAAGTGTGTTGAGCAGAACTCGAAAAGGCAGCAACCTCAGCAGATCTTGCAATGGTGATAACAAGCAAGAGAAATAGACGAAAAATAGACCCAGAAATCACAGCAGCAATTAATGCTGTTTGTCGAAAACCCATAAGTCTTTCCACAGTTAAACGGCGATTAAATGAAACCGGTTTTCATAGATGAATTGCAATGCGGAAGCCGCTTCTACGCAAGCAAAACATTCAAAAACGTTTAAAGCGGGCACGCGATCAACAAAATTGGACCATAGAAGACTGGATTAAAGTATTGTGGACTGATATGGGGTTGCTTTTCTGGATCAAATGCGATCTCGTAAAAATCAAAGGTATACTAAAAAAAAGAACAGTACAAGCGCATGTTAGAGGAAAGCGCAATCCCTTCTAGAATTAAAATTTCGGGTCAGAATTTTATTTTCCAGCAAGATAATGACCCGAAACACACTTCTAAACTATGCCGGGAATATTTGCAGAAATTGGAGAACGAGGGAACCATAAAAGTTACGGCGTGGCCTCCCCAGAGTCCCAATTTAAATCCCATCGAGTTGCTGTGGGAAGAACTTGACCGAGAGGTGAGAAAATCAGCTGTTAATATGTGGAAGAACCTCCAAGCGGCATTGGATAAAATAAAACGAAAATTAATCGAAAGAATGCCTCGATTATGTGCTGCAGTGATTAAGAATAAAGAAGGGCGTATAGACGAGTCTAAAATTTAGATAAATATATTATACAACAATTTATTTTAGCTGTAATAATATATATTTTTCATATATGTAAATAATAAAAAGATATTTCTTTCAGCTTCCCACATGTCTTAAACTTTTCGATGCTCGTCATAAATTAATTTATTATTAATTCCTTTTTAATTATTATTGCAACGCTAGAGGTAGGCGGCAACTAGATCAATCTTTTTTTTTATTTCCCACATCGCAGAATAGTTAAAATTTTTCCAACATATACTAGCGTTTGTGAGTATCACATCGCAGTCTAAAAGTTCATTTTAAGAAATCTTGTATAATTACATCCACTATTATTTTACGCATTCTTTAAGTTCTTTCAACAATTTCGAAATTTCATTTGCACTAATGAACATTTTCAGATGAATATCTGTAACTATAAATAATACTCCGAAGAGGTCACTGATCGGCAACAGTAATATATGCTAATAAGAATAGCATTTTATTCGAGAGTATATTTGGTGTAAGCGATTTAAAAGCATAAAAACTCAAACGTAGGTGTAATAGAAAAGAGCAATATATTTAAACGACACAGCTGACGCCGACCTACCGCTTTACTAAAGTATATGTATAATAACCTATAACCTTTCACGTAGAAGCGACGTCCTGCTGTTTGTGAGAGTGCATTTCTCAAATGTACCATACTTTTCCCATTATGTACATAGTTTGGAAAAGCGCAATTTCTAGCGATATTGAACATCTTTTACAACTGTCTAGGCGGATACTGTAAAGCACTCATTTTTTTGTCTGAAGTCGATAATGCTGTTATCGTGTAATATAAAATTCATCGAAAGAACGTATAGTATGAAAACTTTTGAGTTTAAGAACATTATTTTAAATGCTCCAAATAATTGTACGATTAGAAACTGGAATCTGATCTCTAAGTACAAACATAATAGAAAGTACCACAATTAAATTTATAATTAACCCCTATAAGCGCGGCAAAACGACACGTTCTATTGCGCTGCAAACTACCCGGTCACCTATATGGAGTTACGTAGAAAACAGGCATTTTCCCACTAAATATCTAGTTAAAACATTGTAAAATATATATGAGATTGACAGTAAATATCAAGTTGTTACAAGTGTAATGTCCGTTTTTTCCTCCAGTCTGAACTGAATCGCACCTGTGTGAAGACGTGTATGTTTTTGGTGAAAATTATTATTGTATTTGTAGAAAAGGGTATTTATTTTGAAGTGTGTACCTGTTCCATTTCTTGGAAAGATTAATACACCTGTCCTTGTCTCGCCTATGGAAATGCTGTCGGCAAGAGATATTCGGGCAATTTACCTCTTTCAATTTAAAAAGGGATTAAATGCAGCTGCAGCAACGCGAGAAATTAATCAGACGTTCGGTGAAACCACGTGGAATGAACGCACATTACGGCGATGGTTTAAAAAATTCAGCGAGGGAAATTTTGATTTGGAAAATGAGCCTCGAGGATATGCGCGTAGCACCGTTAATAACGACGAGCTGTGTGTAGAAGTTGAAAGTAATCCGTCGACAACAGTGGTAGCCTTGCAGAAACATTTCAAGTGTCCATTGCCACCATTAGTCGTCACCTTTCTTCGATTGGCAAAATGAAGAAACTCGATCGATGGGTGCCGCACCAATTAACGGAAGCCAATAAGCTCCGTCGATTAGAGGTGGCTACCTCTTTGGCTAATCGACAGAAAGTTGAATTGTTTCTTCATCGAGTGATAACGTGTGACGAAAAGTGGATACTTTATGATAATCGGAGACGGTCAGGACAATGGTTAGATCGAGGTGAAGCACCAAGACAGCATGCACGAGCATCACTTCACCCGCGAAAGATTATGATGACTGTATAGTGGACCCGTAAGGGTATTATTCACTAGTCATTTTTGCAACCTGGCGAAACCATCACGGCAGCGTCCTATTGTTCCGAACTGGAAACTATGCATGGAAAATTGAGCCGCTTGCAGCCCTCACTAGTCAATAGACATGGACCCATACTTCTTCATGATAATGCAAGGCCTCATGTTGCACGACAGACAATCCAAAAACTTTCGGAATTTGGTTACGAAATTCTCCCTCACCCACCTTATTCACCTGACCTTTCGCCAACTGATTTTCATTTTTTCCGAAGTTTAGACAATCACTTAAAAAATAGGGACTTCCCTGACCGGGAGTCTGTAATAGCAGTGTTTGAGCAATATGTGAGCCGTCAAAACCTAGATTTCTTTTCGAAGGGCATTTTTCAGCTTCCAGGCCGTTGGCAACAAACTATTGATGTAAATGGAGACTATTTTGCAGAATAAATATTTATATTTTTTTAAATTTAGACTTTTTTTTATTCCTTACAAAATCGGACATTTCATATGTAACAACCTGATATATATGAGATTGACAATAGATATAATATATATTTTCTATTTATACCACAGGTCGACCAGGACGTTCATCGTCTTCGACGTCTTCCCGACCATGAGAAAACCGATAATGCTATTCAAAAACTCGTGCAGGTGACATAGCAGTATTACCAAACACTTTTTTTAATACTTGTAAACATTCTGTTAGCGATATTTTAAGTTTGACAAGAAATTTCGGATTAATTCTCAAAAGCAAACTAAAGCAGATAGAGAGACGAAACTACGAGTTTTTACTTAGGAAGTATCAAGGTCGATGACATTCTAACTACAGCCTCGCCCGACGCGGCGGCGCAATGGATGGAGCGCAGTCTCGTTATTTAATCGCCATACCTCGTATTTTGAACCTATTCATTGCTTTCCAGAATAATGCTCTGGTACATATAGCATGGCTGTTGATTTTTTTTTTGTTAAAGTTTGTGAGTTCGCCTTTATTCTAAAGTAAAAGAACCAATTCATGTTCTTCGTTCCAGAACAAATTCTACAAACAGTGGATAGCTCCATTTGAACTATCAATAGTTTAGACGCTGATAATTTTCATAAGACTTCAACATCGTTAACAATAGTTGTACATAATGCTGGAGGTTGCATTATTAAAATGTGTAAATTGTAGAAAATGCCCAAAGTATCTAAGTGAAAGTAAAAATTTCTTAATTTTTCTGTAAGTGGGATGAGATTTCTGAGGTTTTCCATCAGGGCCGACGCATTTGTAAATCAAGATATCTGTCAGGCGGCCGCTCTGCTGGGTTTGTTCTCTTTTTTGCATATGTTCATCTGTGCCTACCATCTCATAATAATAATAATCTTTAATAGACAAATTGCCACTTACAGGACAGTAATAAGCTATAATTATTGGTGTAGATATTTCATACCAAAACATACTACAAAGTATCCCCCAAAAAAAGAAAGAAAAAAAACCGAACAATGATTAATAATGTACACGTACATACACATACAAAAGGTAGAAAATAAATATAATAGAGATAAATGAGAATCAATACATCGTAAATAGAATGGCTGTATAAAATTATTATTACATTACAGAATAACAAATAAACTTATACATTATTAATAAAAACATTCATCAATGTAATCAATATGTGTGCGTCAGGCAAAGATTAATTTAAAAAATATCATATTGAAATGTTGAAATCCCTACACTTAACGTGTACAGGTGACTTTAATAAAGCATTGGTTTTCGCCCTGGGTAATCTAAAAGTAGCACCGTATCGTGTATTAGAAACGAGTACATTAAATAAAATCAATACAGGCCGGAATCATTAAACAGTCGATTTCATTTAACAACAGTTTTGATAAAAATCTACTACTGTGAAGTTCACGGCGACAAGATAAAGACTGTATATAATGGCAAGTCAAAACACCATTGTAGTCCGTCGTTTCTCGCTCAGGATAAGTGCCAGTCACTATGTAGGAAAGCTATTTCGAGAACCTCTTCTGGATTCCCAGATAATTGTTGGCATGTGTAACAGGGAAACCACACTAAGGACAGATACTCCAACTTGTACCGCACCAAAGCATTGTGCAAAGTATTAATTGTAGTAATATTATTATAGTCTCTAGATGATTTGATAAGAAAACCTATTTTTTAAGTAAATGCGGAGATCGATGAAACATGCTGACAGAAAGTGATTTGAGAATCAAAAAGAATCATCATACAGTGATACACGATACACGTTTTAATGACGTTTACAAATTATACAGATGTTTTATCAAAATTCATATTCAGTCGTGGTTACTAATACGTACATTCTTTCCATTTTCGATCGTTATAATCGTCCAATTCGAAAAACAATTGAACGCCACAATTCGAATCAATATGTTCGCTTCATAACGTTCCCAATGAGACGAAGAAGTGTAAAAAGCAAAGGGAATATTGCAGCTGTACGTCAATATTCGTGAAAATCCAAATGTGTTAATTCCTAGTCGATCTCCGGCATTGGGTATTTTCCGTGTGTGGTGAATTTTGCTGACTTTGATTACTTTAACTCAAGAACTCGAACTAAATGATTATTTGTTGTATAGCGGACTCAGTAATTGGGCTCTAAAGAAACTTGAAAATGATTCCGAATTTAATACGGAAATCATCTTCCGGGACAAAGCTCATTTCTGGCTTAAACTTTTATGAATAAGCAAAACTGCCGTATCTGGTCGGGAAATCAGCTAGAAATAATACAGGAAAAGCATTGCATGTACTTAACTGATGTACTGCCTGATGCACAATTCTTCATAGATTTTACTTTTTTTCAACAATGTTAATAATCACATTGCTGCGAATGGAACTCACTATCGCTTGACTTAGGTTTTTTGGACCGAATTAGATGTTTTAAATTTGGACATGTGGTTTTAGCAAAGCGGTACCACTTGCCACACTGCCAATCAAATAATCGACTTACTGAAGGAGAAGTTTAATGAATCAGTTATTACCAAAATATACCAATCAATTATCCTCCACACTCATGTATTTAAAACCTCTAGACTTCTTTGTATGGGATTGTGTTCAGTCGTTAGTTTATGCTGACAAACCAGCAACATTACACGATTTACAGACCAATATTGGACGTCTCATTGCTGACGTATGACCCAATTTATGAGAAAATGTCATGGAAAATTGCATTCATCGGCTTCCATCAATAACGGTATTAACTGTACTTTACATCAAACCATATTTGCGTTTCATTTTGCAAAGTGTGTTGCTCTTGAAAAAACCCTATATAATACCTTTCCTGACGCAAATATAATGTCCGCGTTAGTATTAAAGAAATGAATGACATTTTCTTATCAGTTTAATATGAGATTATACAATGAAAGATGTTTCATTACGCCGATTGCTTACGCGTTTTTATTAGTTTAGAATTGTATTCTTACTCCAGCAACTTATATACAAGGTGAAGCTTTAAAATTAGAATTAAATAAAACACGTCCAGTGAAACAGAATCAAGCATTTTATCTCATTTTATTCGCTAGATGTGTTTATTTGACACTAATCTAGTGAAATATAACCATGTGCTTTATTTAAATTGAATTTTCTTGTTAAATATAATTCATTAGTTGTACACCGTATAATCAATTGAAGTTATGAGGTGAAGACTTTTAAACTTAATACCAGAATATTACTTTCATTTTATTCTACTAGTACTAAATAGACTTTGTTAAGTAATCGCAATTACATATTTAATTTCAGTTTTATCTTAATTTTACCATTTAGATGCAGTTTTTTTGAATTACGTTTATTCTATTGGCTTGTTTCTTTACTAACTTATTATTTAATGTTGTACATATTCTTCATTAGTAGGCAGTTACATACACTCTTTTTATATTAAAATTTAGGTAAATTTGATGGAACCTGTGGTTGATTAACTTAATATTAAAATTTAATCACTTAAGGTCGTCATATAACCCCTTTCCACATTAATTTTCGTATTCTGTATACTTATTTCGTATACATAATCTAAGTTGTCATAATCAGCAGATAATTAAACAGTGTTGCACCTGAAAATCACGGCAAAACTAATTCCGTACTCGATCTGTATCATTCCACGATTTTTGCCATGGTTTGCAGGTGCAACACTGTTTAATCATCTGTTGATTATGACAACTTAGTTGTCGAAATACGTATATAGAATACGAAAATTAATGTGGAAGGGGTTATATATCAACCTTAAGTGATTAAATTTTTATATTTAGAAATATATTTCATTCTGTTTATACTCTGCTCATATTTTTATAACTTGATTTATAAGATTAGATTCAACTTACTTACTTCCAAACGTTTAAAAATTTATGTGAAATTGATTCACAATCTTTTCTAAATTTGTATCGTTTGCTTCGATTTTAATTTATTCAAAAATAAATTCGTTTGTCTCCGTCCGTGCGTAAAATAAAATAATTCAGGCATTTTATTTCTCATCCTCACTTGATTGGCGACGTGTTTATAATATTACATCTAGGCTGCGGTTTCTTTTGTCGCCTATTATGCCAAAACTTAACATGTTAGTCATTGACTTTGATGTAATCAAATAACGACTCAAGGACCTGTCAATTTTCTATACGAAATTGGGATATTTCAAATATTACGAACATGTTGAAATTATAAATTTTATTTCTGCGTAGTCGTCTAAATTCGTATTTGTTTCACATATAAGAATTATCATAAACCAAGTTTTATATAATGGTGAAATTACTATTTATACGTGAGATATTGTTTTCTTAGTTCGGTCGTTCTTAGGTTGTGTACAACTACTGTAAACAAGACGTTTAAAAAGAATTTTATGTAAGTAAGAATTTTATTGCAGAATTGCGGAAATAATTAATTAATTACCCTTTGATAATTTAAATCCCTTTGTATATACAATTAAAGTCATTCTAATCTTTAATACATTTATTTAATAAAGTATACACTGACAACTATTTACCTTCTTTGGAATTTTAAGCTTTGGTAAATTAAGATAAGATACCAAACGCAGATACTCGTCATTGTGAACTAGGACCTGTACTTTTTAAATGACTGAAACTAAATTACATTATAGAACAGCTAGAAAATGTAAGCATTTTCTATATAAAATATAATTTTATGGCACAAAATTTCAAAAATATCTCAAGTGTGTTCTTAATAACGACAGAATAAATCATGTAGGTACTAAAGACTTATTACTAAAAAAGCGAATTTCGGTTGCGCGTCATAGACATGAGCTTGATAGTAGGTAGATGAAATAAAATATATTGTAAGTAATAATTTAAAAAACGTTGTGCAACACTTTCCGTTTTAAGCATCTTCCGTAACGTCGCAAACTGGATAGCATCCGTAAAATAATGGGTGATTTTTTAAGAGCCTAAGAACTATAAATGATAATACAAGACAGAAATATTGTTGGAATGACATTTTTTTATTTTTTAAATATGGCTTCCGGCATATGTCCGTCGCGGCTACAAGTTACATGGTCCATTCGATCAGTCCAATTTTTGACTACTTTTTCCAATAAATCTGGCAGTATGGCGTCAATGGTGGCTTGGATATTGGCTTCCAATGCTTCAAGAGTTGCTGGTGTGTCGTCATAAATCAATGACTTAACGTAGCCCCATAAAAAGTAATCCAGAGGCGTTAAATCGCACGAACGAGGGAGACAGTGATCAGGACCACTTCTGGAAATAAAATTGTCACCAAATTGATTTTGCAATAAATCGATTGTTAAACACGCTGTATGGCAAGTTGCCCCGTCTCGTTGGAACCAAATGTCGATGTTTAGCTGATTAATTTTTGTAAATAAAAATTCGGTCAGCACGACTCGATAGCGCTCGCCATTCACCATAACGGCAGCTGCTTCCTCATTTCGAAAGAAATAAGGACCAATGATGCCGCCAGCGTGTAAACCGCAACAAACAGTCAATTGTAATGGATGTAATGGTGATTCGTAAACGGCTTGAGGATTGTCTTCGCTCCAAATACGGCAATTTTGCTTATTGACGTAGCCATTTCACCAGAAATAAGCTTCATCACTAAACACAATTCTTTGATAAAAATGTTCTCGGCCTGTTTCAAATGAGCCCAATCAGCAAAAAAACGATGCAAACAATGGTCGTTTGGTTTCAATTCTTGCACGAGCTGTATTTTATAGGCACGTAAGCCAAGATCTTTACGTAAAATTTTCCACGTAGTCGAAGGACAAAAGCCAACAAGTTGAGAACGATGACGAATCGACATTTCGGCATCTTCTTCAATACTTCGCGCTACAGCAGCAATATTCTCTTCGGTATGCACATTTCTTTGTTTTCTTGATGGTATTGAATCGAGAAGAGTAAAATTAGTGCGGAAACGCTCAATAACTGCATTAATTGCTTGCTCACTAGGCCGATTATGTTGACTATGCGTACCGAATAGAATATTGCTATTCTCTTCGGTACGCACATTCCCTTGTCTCGTTGATGGTTTTGAATCGAGAAGAGTAAAATTAGTGCGAAATTGATCAATAACTGCTCGAATTGCTTGCTCACTAGGCCGATTATGTTGACCGTAAAATGAACGAAGTGCTCTATGAACTTCGCGAACAGATTTATTTTTTTCAAAGTAAATTTCCACAATTTGGAAGCGTTGTTCTGGCGTTAAACGACTCATGATGACTTGCCCAACCTTACTGAACAGAAATGTCAACACAGGTTACATTATCAGCTGTCAAACCATAGTTATCGATATCGATAGTTCTCATGCAGTTTAAAAAACACCCATTATAACGACGGAGTAAATCATGTACGTACTACAGACGTATTACAAAAATGCGCGCGCCATAGACGTGCGCTTGATTAGTAGGTACATTAAATAAAATATATTGCAAATAGTAATTTAAAAAACGTTGTGAAACACTTTCCGTTTTAAGCGTATTCTGTGACGTCGCAAACTGGATAGCATCCGAAAAATACTTTAAGCATAAAATACACTTCCACTGTTATTTCAGCAAATTGAGTGCGCCGTGAGGCAAATTGTTCTTATATGTAGAAAACGAGCGTTCTACATTTAATGATGCAGTATTTACATAATCGAAATAATCTTTGAAACTAATTAACGGATCTGTAGAGATACTTTCACAATTTGTGTTAATGTGGTAAAAATCACACTTCCAAACTTTTCTAAAATGCAGTAATTCTTTTACGTCTTCTACAGCGCATAGCGTTCACTATTTGCACTGCTTTTATAAACTACAACAAAGGATTTTCTAATTTTTGAATTTCCTTCACTAGACCGAAATAATAGTAGTTGTAAATACAGTTTAAATCTGTTTTAACTTTCTGAAATCTTGTCTGACTTTTTTGGTAGCTGCAGCTTCTTTCGGATCTAATTTTAAAACTACCTTATTTATATAATTAAAATATTTATGACGCTCGCTGTTCCCCAATGTTCCCTAACATGTGGGAATCAACTATAGTGGTTAAGGATATGCGTACATAGTCTGTAGAATTCTCGAATACGTTTCGGGCACTGGGAGACATTACCTTCGTATTTGCAATTAATGCATCGACTTCTGGATGACAACTACGACTAGCTTCTAAGCACCATTTTAGGTGTTACCGGTCTTCTTTTACAGGACGCACAATTGCGGTTGCATCAGTCATAAACATTAAGAGTTGGTTTCACAAAAATTCAAATTTTTCCATTGTGTTTAACACCACTTTTGATATTAGTTTGGCTCTCATGGAAGCTAGTAAGATTGATGACGGGGGTTGATGTGGTTCCATTGTACGTACTATGACATTAACAATAGAATTTATTTACAATCTGTTGTTTCGTCCACACATAACCTCAATTTCTTATTTTTCAATTCTATTTTCAGTACGTTGACGAGCAGATAGTATACAATTATTTAACGTTACCGATTAGGTAATATACAACTCACGTATTTATTCCAGAATGAGGCAAATGATTCGTTGTTTAATAAAGTAAAGGGTAAGTTACACAAAATAAGTGTTACACGTAAATCGAATAAAAATTGCGTTCGTAAACCAGTTTTCTTTATAATTGTGCTTCACACTATTCACGTGTTGCTTAGTTACCTTTTGTATATTAGATATATTACAAACTACATATTTGATTTTCGATCCTAGTAAATTAAATCTGGTCAATTTTTAACAAACCTTTATTCATTGCTCTAGCAGTGGTCGTGTTCTCGAACTACGTAACTGCGACATTATTATTTCATACAACGTACAACAGTCCATACAGAAGTCTACACATTCGCGACCGACACGTTCATTCCAATCGGCGAGCAAATCATAACTGAGAATCGAGAAAGTTTTCAGAGCTCACTCTCTCTTTATATATATATACTGACATCCAGCGCAATATTCGCATCTTTACTTATTACAGTTCTATATAATGTTTCTAAACTGTTGAATTTGTACCGTACAATTACATATAGTCAACAAT
Organism: Dermolepida albohirtum; assembly: GCA_031893035.1. Classification (NCBI taxonomy): domain Eukaryota; kingdom Metazoa; phylum Arthropoda; class Insecta; order Coleoptera; family Scarabaeidae; genus Dermolepida; species Dermolepida albohirtum. The sequence goes on along the minus strand of JAVIWB010004695.1, from coordinate 498,699 downwards.
AACTATTTAGGTTCACTTTAGACTACGTTTCTATATTCAAGGTAAATTATTTAACTATGAGCAGAACTAGTTAAATTATTTAACTAGTTCAGCTCATGTAATGCAATACGAAAAAAAATTCCATATTTATCGTTCAGACAACAGGCATCAAACAAAATTGTGGAAAACATGGTGAAAATTATTATATTGAGATTGTGAAAATTAAAACCATCTGTAGTTCCTTTTGTATAACTAAATCGTCAATTAATTATTAACAACTTATGTGACTTCTAAGAGTAAGATGACGTTTGAAAATCATATCGATATAACTATTGCAAGTCATATCGAACGTAGTATTTTCTTATACATATAGTAACTGCAGAGTTTTCAATAATATTAAATATTTACTTTACAATTATTGGACTTAAGTTTGAATAACGTATTTATGGCCTAACAGACATACATCTGAAAAGAGGATTTAATCAAGACATTGTACTGTATCAAATAGACTTCGTACCGCTGCATAAAAACGCCTATCAGCTTTTTATTTGATTTAATAACTTTATAGATAATCCATGGTTATTGTTCACTCATAACTTAGTATTCCTGGGCTAGAAATGTGCTTATAGTCAGTGTTTAATTGTGCTGTTAATGGAAACCAATGTTTCAGTTAAATGCTTTCTATCTATATTATATTAAATAAAACTCTTCTAGTAATTATTGATTTATAAGTGCAGAAAAATATATTACCTCAATCAATACATACCTACGATGCTAACATGAAATTGATATGTCTTCAGGTAATGTGAAAACCTATGGAGATATAAATTCTTAAATCTTGTTAAAATGAGCTCAGTTATTCGGTACTACATTAACTTGAAACACATTAACAACAGATAACATGTTAATCTAATTACACAAGTTGACAAATTTGAAGTTATTTTGGTTTCGATTATGTCTTATGCATTCATTGTTTTTATTTTATTGAACATCATTTAAATACTTTAAGCGATTAATGACGACATTTATATATAGACGTTTCATGGAAAACTTTGAGAGTTCTTATAAGTGTATTCATATAATTATTTTATATTGTTTACGTGTAAAGAAATCCAAATATGTCTAAAAAATAGGTCGAACATTATTCTGTGTATATAACTAGACAATCCTTAAAATGTAGAACACATTCAAGTGATTAAAAATTGTGTACCTACAAATTTGTTGTACATTGTTTATAAGTAATAATCTTTATTTAGCTTCAAAGACACAACATAAAGAACAATAGATAATATAAATCTGGGTGCAAACCACCGAATTGAAACAAAAATGAAAAGGTGAGGATTCAGATGTTCCTAGTCTACCACCTAAACCTTTATCAAAACTTAAAATGACGGTTGAAGAAAGAAATACCTAATTCTAACACTTACAATTAACCACTAATTCTGCAATGTATGTACAATGATAACGAAAATAATATTGCTTGACAATTACAATACCAGTGATACAAAATCCTACTCGCTATTATATAACAGGACGGTATTTGAAAGAGAGATCAACGACCGGATTAAAGTAACAAAAATAAATACTTATTGTCACTTGTGTGAAAAAATCCTAATGTAAGTAATTTGCTTATCTAAATACAATATCTCTAATCTTATAGATCATTTATGTATTAAATGCATTATATATTTCTAAAGGTACCTTGAATATAAAAACGTAGTCTAAGAGCCCTCCACCCCCCGAAAACGAGCGATTGAGCAGCTAAAAAAGTTATCGTTGTTCTTACACTACATCAGTCTATAAATCTACCAAGTTTCATTTAAATCGATGAGGAATACTTGCTACATACCTTGTAAGAAGTACAGATATTACACAGGTGAAGATTGGAAAGGATTAACACATTCGATTCTAACTACACTAGCTTTTTATTTATAATTTTTTTAGTATAGATACGCTGAAATCTCATGTAATGTTTCTTATTCGCCTATATATACAGGTTGTAATCGATATTACTCGCTGCCTTCACTCTGTATCTACTTCTCGAGTTCATTTAAATCCCACTCTAATTTCATATCTTATTAAAACTGATACAGAACAGCTCTGAACTGATTTTGATCACCTGTCCATTAATCATTACTTATTCAATATCATTGATTAATCATTACTTGTTCGATATCAGTTCAGCGCTGTTCAATATTAGTTGTAACAATAATTGTGAAGTTGGCTGAATTACGTAGTGGAATGGTGCAAATGGTCTCGACGAGTAGATATAGAGTGAAGTTCAAGTTGAAAAATCCACATTGATTACAACTTGTCTATAGAAAAATGATCTTGAATTGCAAAAATTAACCACCATAAGAAAATATATGACCCATACTTATACTACCAAGGAGTAACGAAGCAAAACAAAAGGAGGTAAAACAAAATATGAATAACATTTCTTTATTTACTACGTAATTTTTGCATATAGATATAAACATAACACAATATATATTTACTGTGAAGGTGTATTTTACTTCTTTAAGCACTTATACTATAACTACAAATATAAAAGATTTGCTAAATTGTAAAAGGTCCTAATGCATTACATGATAATACATCAAAATATATTTGACATTTAAATTAGAAATTAATCTACTGAAGCAGAATTGTCACAGTCATAAAGAAAATAAATCCGCTTATTCTTTATAATACCTTCAGCTATTGTGAAGTTAAAAATAGTCCCTAACTTATACAAAGCATTCGAGAGATTATTCTTAAAAATTCGGTCAAATTTCATTCAGATTATGTACCACAATGAGCTCAGCATCTGAAGTTCAGTTTAGACTTCGTATATTTTGGTATGCGTTTGTATATGTGTGCGTCTAACTATATATTTCGGATATAAATATGGTGTGCCAAAATATCCGTGATAATGCGATTCCTTTGAGAACTATTAGGGCGATCAGTGCGCTTAATGTGTTTATTGGCAATGCTGGCAGACGAGTAGGCGAAGGGTTTCATAGAGGATTACCGGGTTCGAAATCGGAAAACCGCGCTCGCTTCGTTCCCGTCCAACAGACCGGGCTGGCTCATTTCTATTGAATCAAATTCGTAAAGGTGGATGAGTAGTGAACCGAACCGTATCGACATAAGTTCGTAATAGAATCAAGGATGAATGGGCTAATATCCTTACGTTCTGATTGCAATCATAATGGCAGATAAATTGGATTATGCAAAAATGCATGAATTTCGTGCATATAGGTTTATTAAAGCGATCAGATTTTCTTTTAGTTGAATAAAACTTTTAAATTAGCTTTTACTTGATATAATTTTAAGGATACCATAGGATTTTTCCAAATAATGTACTTAAAATAATTTATAGAATAAAAATTAATCAAAAGCAAGAGAGTGTGAATTTCAAAGCAAATCTTTTCTATAGGAACTACGTCTCGTATATATATATATTCAAGTAGTACTAGAATTTTGTGTTTTTTAAGTTAATTCCAAGAGATATGATCATAAATTACGAATTAGTTAATTGAAATACGAGAGAAACTCATCAATTTCCGTTGAAAATGTTGATAAAGTTTAAGAAAATAGTTCTTGTAAATAATTCTTGCAAACTGTTATATATTAAAATTAAATTTTGGGCAAAACATTTTTGATGAGATCGTGAAACCATTGAAGATGTCCCAAAAAGTTGAAGACCTTTGGACCTAGCCAGTCTCGATGTTTGCACGAAAGTTGGAGCAGTTGTTTTCGAAATCGTTGTTTGAAAGTTTCCACCATTGCTAAAGCACTAAATATATCTAAACCACCACTTTAACAATTCTATACAGTAACTAGGTATGAGTAAAGTTTCATCAACGTGGGTTGCAAGATTGTTGATTCCCTAACAAACACTGCTTGGGCAACAAATTTCTCAAAACACTTCGAATATAGATATTGATTTTGGGATCCAGAAACAAAATTAAAGTCGAAGAAATTGATCTATAAGCATTTTCCACCTCCGAAAAAGGCCTGCACACAATATTCATAAGGGAAGCTCATAGTGACCGTCTTTTGGGACCAATCAGAATCAACAAATGTTTCCAAAGTCTACTCATAAATAGACTACCTATGCCCATCTCGTAAAATGGGCATGCAACACATGGAAGGCTTATCTACAATAGACAATGGTTATGAAAGCCTATACTCAACAAAGATAAATTACGACGAATCTGTATTACATTGATTAATTAATGAAGCTGTTGATGCTCATAACAAGGATATAAATGTAATATTTTCAGAAATACGGAAATATTTCTTCGAATACAAAGTTGTATTTCCTATGATAGCAAGCTTTGTGAAAATGAAAAGGCTTTTTAACACTTCACCGACGGGCTGATCACGTAAATTTGTGTTTTTCCGTAAATTTGGATTATGTTTTTAATTTCTCATTTTTATGCGCATTGCTCTGTATCTGTTACGAGGGAGCGTTTTTATATTCGCGGAATGAGCGGGTTGTAGAGGGGTGAGTAGGCGCATTGGGGGCGTGGCCTGTGCAGCGACTCATGATTTGTATAAATACGAAGTTTCATTGTTATTAGACAGTTAATCTTTGAGCTATCGTCAACCAAGTAACATAATCAGGAGTGAAAAGTGAAATATGGAAAAAATCGAATATCGTGCCGTTATAAAGTTCCTTACCAGGCAAGGAAAATCAGTCGCGACCATAATGAATGAGATGTCATTGGTTTACGGCGACTCTTGTCCAGGAAAAACCATGGTGTACAAGTGGCATAGTTTATTTAAACAAGGAAGGGAATCCCTTGAAGACGACCCGAGGCCGGGCAGGAGCATTGAGGTGACCACGCCAGCACTTATCCAAAAAGTTGAACAAATTGTACTCGAAGATGCTCGACTAAAGAAGAAACAACTCGCAGAAATGGTTGGAGTATCCGATACAACAATTTTTAAAATCCTACACGATCATCTCGGCATGTCTAAGGTCAGCGCAAGTTGGGTGCCGAGAATGCTCACGCCGCCGCAAAAACAACAGCGCGTAGAGTGTTCGCGTGCATTTTTGGACCTCTGTAATGAAGACAAGGATGGTGTATTGAGTGGAATTGTTACTGGAGACAAAACTTGGGTTCATCATTATGAACCTAAGTCCAAACAAGACTCCATGCAGTGGCATAAAAAGGGCACAGCACCTCCCAAGAAATTTAAAGTGTCACAATCAGCTGGGAAACTCATGGCAACGGTATTTTGGGACTCGGAAGGAATATTGTTGATTGATTATAAAGATAAAGGTGTTTCTATAACCGGAGAATATTACGCTTCAATATTAGAGCGACTAAAAGAAGCTATTAAAGAGAAAGACGGGGAAAATTGACAAAAGCTGTTCTGCTTTTGCACGACAACGCGCCCGTCCACAAGAGCCGCGTTGAGTTAGCTGCCCTGCATAAGGTGGGCTTCGAAATTGTGAATCACCCACCCTACAGCCCAGACCTGGCCCCGAATGATTATTACCTGTTTCCGAAAATGAAAAAAGAGCTGCGGGGTAAAAAATTTACTGCCGATGATGAAGTCAAGGAGGCAGTTTCGGCGTATTTTGCAGATAAAGAGAAATCATTTTTTTATGAGGGTATAAATAAATTAATTGAAAGATGTGAAAAATGTATCCGTCTTGCAGGTGAATATATTGAAAAATAAAAATAATTTGGTTTTTTATTTCCACCCCTTGTCCCCCATTCCGCGAATATAAAAACGCTCCCTCGTAAGCTTTCTGCACAGTTCTGCGTCTTAGAAATTTTTTTCAATCGTTTCATAACTGTAAAAATAGCGAGCACGAAAAATTTTTGGGAGGAAAATGCTGTAAACTCATAAGATATTTTGCAGATAAATTATCCGATATATAAAGTGATAATGAATCAGAAGTTCATGATAAATAAAGTGACATTTCTAATCATTTCAGTGAAATTATTGCTCCCAGAAAAGTTATAAACATATAAACAAGTAACTATTCAAAAATATACTAAAAATAGTATTGATTTATTAAAATTGTAGCGATTTATGATCATACATACGTATTTATTTAATTTCTTAAGAATTGTTAGGAAACTGAGAAAGGCAATGAAAAAAAGCCGTTCGTTGAATGTTAAATCAAGTTATTACAAAAACAAATTAATTAAAACATTTACTTGGTTATAAATAACTATTTGCTAATAAAGTTATGGTTGCGACGCATTTCTCCTAATTCCAGGGCTCAACAAGCAGACTGAAACAGCATGTAAATGTTAATAACAAAACGATAAATCAGTAACTATACGCACATTTCTCGGATCAAAGTGAAAGCACTAATGTTGCATTTAAATCATTATGTGTAGACGAACACTTCTATCAGTAAAGCAGCGATGTGTGCATATATGGTAAACAGTCGTTGCCAGTTAGTGATGGAAGTGTTCTCTACATAGTATCTAAAATACGACATTAGTGCATCCACTTAGCTCCGAGAAATTGACGTATGATTCTATGTCACTGTTACTATTTAATTTATTTGGTTGTCTCGTCAACAGCTTTATACAGTTGTACAATTTATATAGACAAAACCGCAGCATTTCGGTTGCTCTCTTCAAGTAACGTTCTTAATTTAGCTGTAAGTAGTGTATGCATATCGTGGTAAAAAAAAGCGTGGCGCAGCTTTCATTTATAATAATAAAACGTCTAAATACTTTATTTCTATTTGAATGAAATATGTATGTAAAGCTTTAAAGAACGAGTACCATTGAAAGATAGAATGGTAGTAGAATTTTTCAAAACAGTAACATCATGAACCATAATTTAAACAGAAAATTGAAAGCTTTAGTATCATCAAAAAATATTTAATAATTGCAATTATCAAGTTTGTTATTGGATCTAAATTTTTGAGCAACTTTAAATAAATTTTGGTAAAAATAATATACATAATCCCAAAATAATTGATATAGTGTCGCTAATAAACTTAAATATTGGAAGAACTGGTATTATTGAAAAAAATTTCAGTTCAATGTTTAATAGTATAAGACAAAAAAGACATTAATATGCCTTGCTAAATTTAGGGAAAATTATTAATTGCTTCGTTATGAGAACAATAACCAGTTGGCTTAGTTCGGCAACACGATACATATATGCCTGATAATTGAAATGTTAAAAAAATTTTGGAAATGGGGAGTAAGCGTCCGAAAATAACATGAAATAAAAGAGTGGATAAAACTTCTAGGTGCTAAAGGACTTTCCTGGAGGGACAGAACGAATAGTCTACATAACATAAACAAGAAAATGAAATATTTTTTTCAATTATAAATAAATTACCTTGTACAGATACCTACAATTAGTTTTATTATTTAATTAAGGGATTAAATAAATTTTTAATAAGACAATAACATAAAAATGCAACCATCTGTCATTATTGTTGAGTACCAAACAGAGTACGTGACGCCATGTCTTAGCAAAATGACCCTGTAGAGTTAGCGTCTCTCATAAATATTGTATTAGCGTCGCTTTTCATGATTTTAAGTTAGTTTTAGGTGATATGTTTTTATAGTTTCTTCATTAATCCTTATACAAAGACACATTTACCATGAAAGCTGGATTTACCAACGCAAATAATTCTAATTTGCTCAAAATTCATGTGACAATGCAAATGTTGCTGCATCAAACAGTAACTTTTCCTCCGGGACGTCAGAAATTCTGTGTAAGTGAATATCCTTTAAAGCTGAAAGGATAATTTTGTGTAGAAAAATGTATTTAGTGTCATTTAAATAGGTCTTATTTTTTAGGCTTAAGCGATTAAATTACAGAAAAGAGAGTTGTAAATAAGGTGATCATTGAATAGCGCTGTCGTATGGAGACGATACCACCTTAAACATACCGCTAAATTTTACACTGTTAAGTGTAAAATTGGCCTAGTATAATGTCAATGCAGAGTTGTGTAGGACCCCATTGACTGCTAATGAAGAAGACGACGTGCTTCTTTCTTTCCGTGCACCGCCATGATTGCTTCACCAAGGGGTTTAAAGTATTCATTAGTTTTGCTTTTGTGTAATTTACACTATAGTGGTCTTCGCAAATATAAATAGAAGCATCTGCAGATACACATACCTGGTCTCGACGTGCAAAATGTAGCCACTTCTTCCGTATTGTTTGTTTACCTCGTTTGGAATGTGGAAAAAATAATTTCTGAGAAGTTTTGAATGGTGTGTTTTTACATTGAAGTAAATTGATTTTAGCAGAAAAGTTAAATCACTCGTTAGTTTACTAAAAATCTACTAAGGAGTAATGTAATGTAATGTAACTCCTTACTGAAGAACTAGACGCCATGCAGCTGTGAACATTTTGGCGTTAAAATTTGATTTGAGATACAAAAATAAAGAATTTAGAGTATTTACGTTTGTTTATTCCAAAATATATTTTCTATACCAGACGCGTAAGTACACTGATAGAAATAATGCATTCATTCAATACAAAATGCCTTCATTCAACTACTGTTTTTAATTATCTATTACATTTTTTTCTACGAAATATCTAAAAAATGTTAAAGCAAAAGATCACTTCAAGAACTAATTCTTTTCAATCAAATACAAAAGTATTTTGAGTAAATACAAAATTTGTTGTTGTTTGTCAACATATTTATGTCTTGAATGTCTTGGCTGTTCAAAATGAAATAATAATTTGTTAGTGCCAAATCTTTGATCAAAGAAGGAAAGAAAGCGGCTTTATTAAAAGCAACAAAGTAATAATTGAATGTATACGGTTGTGAGAAAATTATATGTTAATTTCTCATATAAAAGTGATAGTACCTTCAACGCTTTAACCGACATTCAGCAGTACATAGGTTGACCAAGTAAATAGCGATGTGTTCATATAAACACGGCTAATTGCCAAACAAAAAAGTGTAACAATAGTCAATAAGTTATATATTCCTAGTGTTCTAATGAGTGTCAGTATCGAAACGATTTATTTTATTTATTAATTAATATAAAGTAGTCAGAGAGAACTGTACGTCCATCTCTCGATTAGAAGCAAAGAACTTATATAACAACATAGCTACGTAGTTATTTGCTTTCGAAATTCTATAAATTAACTAGAAAATAATACTGAATGTTCTTTTGATCGTTGCCAAAAAAAAAAGCATTTGTTCCGTATCTTGAAATTCTCATAGTTTGGTCCAGTGAACATTTGTAGTATTTTCATTGAAATAAAATAATTTAGTCTTTTTTAATTATTTCCCGTATGCATTACTTTATGTTTATTTAACTATTGGTTAACTCAACTTATGAAAAAATTACATTCAATAGTTTATTGAATTAAGAAATTTATTTGTCTCCGGGTACTGTACTGACCGGTTTTCAAAAATTAGTCAATTGGAGGAAAGCATGTAGAGAAGAGGAGCTAGGCACGAAACTCCAGTTCTCGAAACTGTAGGGGATGTAAGAAATGAATATTAAGTAATTTATTAGACTTGCACACTTCCGCTGTCGTTGTCTGAAACAACCGATCAGTTTTAATAAAGCAATGTCAAGGTCAACAGCAGTCCTGAGATGTACCTTGGAGGAGTAGATGAGCTAGAGACGGTTCCGGTTTATGAATTTATTCTACTGAAAATCTATCGACTTTATTTCATTATTTAAAAAAAATCATCTTTTATTTCCATAGTAGAACCACATGAAGAGTAAATTCATGGGATTCATAAATGATGTATCTTTTAAAATCTATCGACATGAAATACTTTATTTCATTTTATTTAAAAAAAAACAATCTTTTATTTCTATAGCAGAACCACATGAAGAGTAAATTAAGGGATTCATGAATGATGTATCTTTTAAATAGGAAATTAAGTAAAGAAAGTTACTTCCAAAGTAAATATTTTATGTTTCAACGCCGCATTACTCACAAAATCCATTACGTGTTGTCCCTGTTTTCTAATTTAAAACAGTACAATGTTCGTAATTTAAATATTTATTTTAAGATAACATACATGGAGTAATCAAAAAGTCAACCTGAATATCTATTGTTTGTTTGGAAAGAAAACATTAACTTACCCATGTGTATTTACGAAATTTATTCACATCACACTGTATTTATAGAAGTGTTTTTATGTATATACCATAAAGTGATTTTATACGAGAAAAAAAGATTTCTTTTACACCGGTTTAATCTCTTGTGCTCTCCTACTACAGACATAATAAGATTTCATACCAAAATGTTGAGAGAGCGAGTAAGTTTCGAAATCCGTTCATTCTAATTTAACTAACACACACATACATACACATACAAAACTACTACCTGGATAATTTCATCTCGCAAACGAGATCTTGAGTTGATTGCATTACTGCATCACCGTCACTGGCGCAACACTGTTGTGTAATCAAACAAATTTCTTCAACAAATAAACAAACAGACGGAACTGCTTCCGACGGGCGACGACTTATATACGTAAATTTACTTGCTGACGGATTCTGTTTTAAATAGGAGCGGTTTTGGTATTTACAATATCCTAAACACCATTATGTGGAGTCCTTCGAAAAGATTACATCGTTTCAAATATAGTAGAGAGAAACAATGAACGTTCAAATCATGTTAAACTAATTCCGAAAGTAACATGAAATTCCCTGTTTTAGTAAAATATGGTGCTTACAAAATTTTGTAAGGAATACTTTTAGTTTGTACGAAAGATGCCTTTAAATAAATGAAAGAGACCACCGAACTGATTCTTAATTCCTTTCAATTAATTACAGATTCATTTATGAATCTTCAATTATACAATTTTTCAGTGCCCACCGTTAATTTTATTCCTCTGTTTATTTTGGCGTTTAACTGTATGATTTTCAATAAATCAAGTAAAGAGTGCTTTTCTTTGGAGGCGAAGAACTCTAAATTGGTAGTACTACATCCTGTAATAGCCGATTTGACAGTTCTCAATTGTTTTCGAGTTAATTTGATATAACAATTAATCATGAATAGACTGATGCCGGAGTAAAGTTTTCAAATTGTGCAAATTTATTTTAAAGAACATGGTTCAATTCGAAAAACTCATCGGGCATTACATGCACTTTATGGTGCTCATAATTGTCCATCAGAGCGATTAATTCGAGAAACTATGGATCGTTTTCGCAATGCGTTTACTCTAAACGATAATAAGCATCTCGTAAGACGTCGTACAGTGTGCGAAAACAAGCGATTGATGGTGTGCAGCGTAGTGTTGATGATGATGTAAATACGTCATCGTGCTCAACAATTAAATTTGTGTCCATCGACTTTATTGAAAATTTTGAGTAGAACCTGGTTTTCGTGCTTATAAGATTCAACTTGTACAGGAATTGAAGCCACACGATCATCGATCGCGCCGTGCATTTGGTGAATGGGCCGAAGGCAACATTGCTATTGATCCACAATTTCATTTGAAAATTTTGTTGAGTGATGAAGCAAACTTTTGGTTAAATGGCTATGTCGATAAGCAAAATTGTCGCATTTGAAGCGATGATAATCCACAAGGCATTGTCGAAATACCATTACATCCAGAAAAAGTCATCATTTGGTGCGCTTTATGGACCGGTGGAACCACTGGTCCATATATCTTCAAAAATGATGATGGTCAGAACGTTATAGTCAACGGTGAGCAGTACAAAGACATGATTACTAATTTTCTCGTGCCCCAATTGCAAGACGTTAATGTTGCGGACATGTAGTTTCAGCAGGACAGCAACAAATGCCACACAGCACACGATACAATCAATTTATTGAAAGAAACATAAGACGAACGATTAGTTTCCCGAAATGGAACTGTTAACTGGCCACCTCATACGTATGATTTGACGCCATTAGATTATTTTTTTTTCTAGGGATATGCAAAGTCGCATATCTACGCCGAACCTCAAATAATTGAGCACTTGGAAGCCAACATTCGACGCGCTATTGCTGAAATACAGCGTGACTCACTGCGAAGAGTGTGAAAATTCGATATCCAGATTACGCTACATATGCGTCAGCCGCGGTGGCCACGTGCCCGAAATCATATTCAAACATTAATGCCATAAAATTATCTTTTAAATAAAGGCAATTTCATGAATACTAAAGACATTTTTCGGTATTTTATTTTGATTTAAAGTTCTCCGCCTCCAAAAAAAAAAACACCCTTTATTATTATTAATAATTATTGTAAAGAATTCTTTCATTTGTTTAAATATAATGGTTTAATAAATTCATTTACTTCAGATTTGCATACAACCAATTAATATTTTTGTTCTACAACGATTCTAATTTTATTTTGCATTATAAACCGCTTCGAATTATTTTTAAAACCATTTCGTGCATTTTTAATAATCCCCTCGAGATTTTCTAACGCCATCTAGGTATTCATAGTTTTATCGATTATTATTATCATTACGGTTTTGTTTCCTTCATTGTTAACAGCAGCCTCGAGGATGGCCTTGCAAGAGTAGATGTGCTAATATAATAATTAATTAATTTTAGTCACTTAAATATCTTCATATCTGTTTTCCAGGTTTTTTAAGTTAATCTACTGGTCGCGTTTTAATTAATGATCTCGTAAATTTTTGTTAATTTTCCCTTTTCATTAGTACGATATAAATTATGTAATGACATTTTTAAAGTTCTCTTCTCAAAAGGTCGTTAAATGTGAACATCTTATACTTTATAAAATGTTATAGGTGATTGAATTGGTATTTTATTTTATGGATGCAAATTTTCCTTCAACTGTATTTTTTATACTCAAAATAGTATAAAAATACTAATCCAGAAAATTAGTTTGTTTGTGATGAAGTTTTATTGGAGAAAATCTACGAAACGATATTGGATGATCGTAGACTAAAAGTGTGCGAGCTAGCAGATATAGTAGACATTTCAAAAAGTGCGGTACATGGTATATTATCTGAAAATTTGGACCTGAGAAAGCTGTGTGCAAGATGGGTGAAGCTTTTGCTCACACTTTGCTTTTTTGTTTCATAGCCATGAATGAAACATGGATCCATCGCTTCACATACGAGACATAAGAACAATCAAAACAGTGGTCTCAAAAGGGAGAACCGGCTCCAAAGAAGGCGAAGACCATTTCATCTGCAGGCAAGGTCATGGCATCAATTTTTTGTGATGCGCGTGGAATAATTTTCAATAACTATCTTGAAAAATGCAAAACGATCAACGGCGAGTATTATGCGAACTTATAGCAACGTTTGAGCGAAGAAATCAAGCAAAAACGGATACATTTGGCTAAATAGAAACTGTTGTTTCATCAAGATAATGCACCAACTCACAAATTCGTTATTGCAATAGCCAAAATTAATGAATTAAAGTTTAAATTCGTACCTCATGTACCCTATACGCCAGATTTAGCCCCCTCGGATTATTTTCTGTTTCCAAATTTGAAAAACTGGCTCAATGGTCAAAGATTTTCCAACGATGAAGAAGTGATGTCGGAAGTCAATGGCTATTTGAGTAGCAAGACAGTTCTTATTATAAAAAGGGTATCGAATTTATTGAACATGGCTGGGAAAAGTGTATAGAGTTGAAAGGAGATTATGTTGCAAAATTAATATATTTCTTTCCAAAATTTTTATGTTTTCTTTGTTGGGTCGGGTACTTCTTGGACCACCCTCGTATGTCAATATTTTCTAGCTTAGAATGTATTAGTAGTCATAATAATATGACTTAGGCTTATTATATATTGATGATTATTTGGTAACACACTAGTTGCAAACAATAAAAGCGGCGAAAGATTGAATTGAGATCTTTAAAAAAGTTTACAGAAAGTTATACTATATGAAAGACCGGATATTCAGCCTCTAAAAAGAAGGAAATGTTAGTTCCAATTGATATCATTAAACAGTTTATCATGACCATGTGACCATCTGTAAAAGTTTACCCATAAAATTAATTACTGCGTCGAAATACATAGCCAATCATGCGAGAACGAAAACTGCAATTTTCATAGTTAGCTTCATCATATCTTTCTAATTCCTCGAGATTAGATCAGATTCTTTTGTCTTCAGAAGAATTAGACCAGTTATGACATGAAATAATTTATGAATATTTCTTTCCATTTGAAATCGTGGGATAAATAAAATAACATCTAAATATAAATAGAAGGGATACCTAAAATAACATGTAAATAAAAACAAGTCCTGTACAATAAGGGTGAACATACATAATTATTATTGACTAAAGAACGTACACCACTTAGTATTTACTCGGTCTATTATTGTTTTAATTAATGTCAAAACTTCTTTTCCTCATATCATAGATCGGTTAACGCCTTTGTTAATTATTGCATTCTCCATCTTTGTTGAAGATCTCTGGAGAGTAGACATAAAATTGTCGTCATCCTACAAACTACGCTGGTTCGGGTTATAGCTATAATCACCATCAACAGTAGCTACTCGCTATTAATAAATGACAAACAAGGCGTTGCAACACATTAGGGGGGATAATTATACTCATTATTTGTTATATACTGTAGCCGACTCGCATGTTAAAATTTTTTTCGAAATTTTTTCTTGTCGTCAGTAATCCACCACAATTATTGTTTCGAAACAAACATTAATATAATAATAATGTTATTAAGTAATAACTTGTGAAATTTTCCAGACTTCTTACTCTTATTTATTGGTTAACTAGTACCTATAAGAGACGATAACTAATACATAACGAATCTATTGTCCCCTAAATTTTTTCGCTAAAAAATTCGAGCTATCGGTTGAAACCAGTGCAATAAATATTAACGAACAAAAATTTGGTATAAGTAACAGAACTATTGCTAGACAACTGAAATTAGTTAGTAGAAGAATATCAAATCACGTTACAAACCGGAAAAAAACGTCGGAAATTGCTGTAGATATCAACAGGTCATGGCGACAACTTATAAGTGTTAGAAGAAACGAAGGCGGGCCAAATTGTATGAAGGAAAAGCTGAATAAAAGCAGCTTCTCGAGAACAGAACAAACTAATACGCTTAAAATGGGTACACCAGAGAAACCGGACTTCAGAGCAATAGAAAAATTAATGATTTTCGAATGAAAAAGATGCATGCTTGTGAGTCAGCAGAAGAACGGTAAATTGTTTCGTTAAGAATTCTAAAAAAAAGTTATGTTAAATAAAAGTGACGCTATTTCTACAAGGACGCGATTTTGTTAACGATTTTTCTGTTCCAATACGACACTGAACCTAAACATAGCACTAATATATAATTATATAGGATTATCTGAAACAAGACGTAATTTTCATAGTAGAATAGTCACCGCAACTCTGAACTTTAATCTAATTTGTCCCACATAATCGGATGGATCCAATTGTAGATTGGCCGGCTTCAACGGCTTCTACTATAATATGCAAGAACTTTACTAATAAACACAGATCGAAACCTTTTCTGCTTATATTGCAGGGTTGTCAAAAGATCTTATGATTGTGTGAGTTCCTATATATACAAAAAAATCAAGACGTGAAACACAAAGATCAATCGCAACAAGAACTCAACATCTCTCGCCTGTAGCCGCTCAACACATACAAACCACAACTCTGACCGCGTTTGAAGAATTCAATCACGAAAGCACAGCGCGTCGCATCACAGCATGAAGGTAGAAAATAAATATAATTGATCATAAACTTGTTCGCAACTTATTCGAATTTAAGTTGCTGCTCGACGAAGGCGAATGATATATCGTTGAAAGGCTAAATGCTAACGTTTCAAAATCAGCAACCCGTAAGGACAAAAGTGACACTGACATACCGACTCAGACAAAATTTAAACATAAATACTATGATGTCGACGAAACAGAATATGATGTTAAGCGCACCATACTAGGAAAATCTGCAGAAAATCTAAAATTTCTTGCACATATTGACGAAGCTATTTTTAAAAATAACGCGAACATCAATTTCCACTATAATCATGTTCGAACAGATAAAAATTCTCAAAGCTAAAGGGTGTCTCAAATTGTGCGTTTTTTTAAAGAAAAAATAAAATATAGAAGGCCCACTAAATTTGCCTGGGTATGTGGGCATTTAAAAAGTGTGATGTATGACATTTATAAAAATGGCTTCGTACACGGTACAACAACGCGTTCAAATTGTTGAAGTATTTTATGAAAATCAGCGTTCTGTGAAAAGAGTTTTTGAAAAATTACGTGAATTTTATGGTTTACATAATCGTCCATCTGAAAGCACTATTGGTAGAATTATTAAAAAATTTCAACAGACCGGTTCCGCGGAAGATCGAAAAAGTGAAAAATACGGTCGTAGTGGTCGTTCACAAGAAAATATTAGTTTGGTTCGTGAAAGTGTTGCTGAAGATCCTGAAATGTCCACTAGACGACGTTCACAACAACATGGCGTATTTTACGCAAGGATTTAGCTCTGAAGGCATATAAGGTTCAAATAACACAGGAACTGAAGCCATTAGATCATTTAAAACGTTTAAACAACCAGCTGATTTTTCTCAAAAAATAATGTTTTCCGATGAGGCACATTTTGAACTTAGTGGCAATGTGAATAAACAAAATTACCGTATCTGGTGTGAGGAAAATCCACGAATTATTCACAAGAAACCTATGCATCGTAAACGAGTTACTGTTTGGTGTGCATTATGGTCAGGTGGTGTAATTGGATCTTACTTCCTGTGCTGCTAGTGAAGCTGTAACTGTCAATGGTGATCGATATCGTCGGATGATAACCGAATTATTGTGGCCTAAATTAATGAATACTGATCTAGAGGGTATGTGGTTTCAACAGGATGGCGCTACACCTCACTTTGCACACGAATCAATCGATTTATTGAGAGAAAAATTTCCTGGACGTGGAATCTCAAGAAACGGTGATGTTAATTGGCCACAGAGATCATGTGATTTGCCACCGTTAGACTATTTTCTTTGGGGTTATGTGAAAAGTCGGGTTTATAAAAACAATCCACAATCAATTCCTGCTTTGAAAGATAAAATTATTCGTGCCATTGGTGAGATAGAGCCTCAATTATGTCAAAATGTCATTGAAAATTTTAACAAAAGAGTGGACATCTGTGGATCTGCTAGAGAAGGCCATTTGGCAGGTATTATTTTTCGCATATAAATGTCATAAGTCGTAACTGATGCATTAATTAATTTTTATACTGACAAGATATCAACATTGATTTTGTTTAAAGGTCTGGCTTAGTATTTGGAACACCGTTTAACCGCAAAGATGTGAAACCTGTATATAAATGACAGGCGGTTGTGTAAAATATTTTCTTTTTTCGGTGAATATTTTAGGTAATAGCATATTTAATGTGCTATTCTATATTATAATATAATGTTAGTTTTGTTCATAATAAGGTAAGATAGCAGTAAATAATCAGCAATACCTTTGAATACTTAATTTACGAACATATGATCATTAACACTTCTTTATTTCTTTTGATGTTGGTTGAATATGCGACCTTTTTTTTGAACAGTTTATATATTTGTCTTCTGTCGCTAGTTTTACTTATCGGAATATATTTCATTGAAATTGTTCAATATAAAGAATTAACAAAGATTAATCTTCCTCACATACAATTCCCGCAAAAAGAATTGAAATAATTTCAACAAAATAAAGTTTATTTGCGGTAAAGTTTCCCATCAATGTTTATTAGGACCAAAACCAATATTGCCCGTATTTCATTTTCATTGCACTATTACTCGTTACTGACCGAGCACTATTCTCGTAATAAATTTCAATCTTCTCCACTGTACGAGATAGAAATATCAATTCCTTTTATTAAATCGTTCAACGTGTTTTGTTATTGTATTTGAAGAAAGAGAAAGAACGCTCGCGTTAGTTCTGTTTGAGTTATCTTCTGATGGGTATCGTGGTATTAATTATTTCTTTTTAAAAATAAGATTTGTTATTAGTAATTGGATTTTGTTTTACTATAACGTTACAGTTCGTATTTCAACACAGCTATTTTGGTCATGGAAGGTTTTTTTTCCTTTATACATAATAATGGGGAAATACGATTAGATTACAAAAAGACGGGATTACTATAAAACACGTAAAGTGGAACGACGAAACTAAAATCAATTTATGCGGTTCGGCTGGCATGCATAATTACTTTGTATAATCAGTAGAACAGAGATTTTCTCTCTTTCGATGTACTGTTAAGCCAATAAAGCATGTTAAGTGTCAGATTATGATTTTCGAACGTGTTTCGTGGTTTGTTGAACTAGATCCATTATTTCTCAATAAGGAAATGAATAATAAATTTTTAATATTACCACATTTTTTAAAGTTAATGATGGCTTACGTGAAAGTCAAAATGCCGCTGCTCTGGAGATTTAAATAAGATAACGACTCGGTATAGGAATTAAGTTCCGTAAATAATCACATGTATATTGGTCTCTACAATGCCTCAAAAATATTACACTATTGGACGGTTTGAGTATGTCAGATCCATACGTACTTTCTTTGTTTGGAGAAAAACTTGTTGCGTAATGATTAAAAAAATACAAACTAAAAGGACAAAAGATTTTATTAATAAATGTTTCATTTTATATTACTGAAAATATAAATTAAACAAATCCTTAAGTTGAACAATGTATGCAAAAATAAATTTAATGTTTGAAAGAAATACATGTTTTGCGAATTTTATAAAAGTATTTAGTTTAAGTTATGTTCGTTAGATATTTGTTATACTGGTAGGATAATTGTCAATATATTATTTGTAATTTAATTCAATTAATAAAAAAACACCATCAGATTAAAATAGAATATTATTTAGTTTAAGTACTTCTCACACGGTGATATTAACACTGAATATTTTATAACATTTTTAAAATGCACATCACATTGTATTGTACTTCTTGGAACACTTTAACATTATTATTACTATCCGATATAACACAATAAGTATCCTATAATAGTATTATGAACACATACGTTGCAATGGAAAAAGAATTTAATGAAGAAGGAATGTCATCGAAACATCAGGAGGCTGTCAAGACAGAAGTACACAGGAAAAAAATATACATGGAAGAAATTACACTTAGAAAGGTTATATATGTATATGTATATATTACACAAAGTCGAAATTACACATATGTATAATAAATATTTGTGGATTATTTGCAGCTCCCGTTGACAAATTCCTTATTCTAACTGTTCAGGTAACTGAGGGGTTTCAGTGAATGTAGTGATTAATAGAGTTGGTACCACGAGCGTTAGGTCAGCACGCATTTCGAAGTGCAAAGGACTAAGCATCTAACTAATATAAATAAATACGTATCCTTTTAAACTACGTTTTTAGGTACACAAAAGTGGTTAAGATTGGTTAAATATTTGTAATATCATCTTACTATTAGTTTCGCATTAGTATCTGGTTAATTATACATATATATATATATATATATGTTCGAACGAAGATTATCGCTGTTGTAAGTATGAGTAATATTAGATTCTCGGGCTCTCCGCGATGTTGGACAGAAATTCTCGAAAGAATCGGCGTCTCGGTGTTTCGATGATATCTCAAGCGTCTTCTTCAGGAGTTGTTTCGTAGTGAAGCGTCAACCTGAAACTGTTCGAAAGTTTGAAAATTTCAGGATTCAGGTTCATGTTTTATTACGAAACAACTCATGTCATTGAAATGTCGAGACGACGATTCTTTCGAGAACTTCTGTCCAACATCGCGGAGAACCCGAGAATCTAATACTACTCACACACACACACACACACACACAAATATATATATATATAATCACAGATTAATGTCAATCATATATGTATAAGCAAAGAAAATAATTTCAATACAATCGTTAGTAATGATTGTAATGAAATTTTGAAATGCATATTACTATTGCAAATTGACTACTGATAATATGAAAATAAGAAGTCTATAAAAAGTATTTAAAAAATATTTTCTAAATTGTGTAAATATTTTAATTGAAAATAATGATAAATTTAATGATAACTTCCTATTTTCTTTGTGTATTATATATATTATTAATATTAATCTGTGATTTACACGTTACACTCTTCAAGATTGTCTAAATCGTATTAACTGACTGTATACTAATGCGCAGCTAATAGTAATATAATATTACAAATATTTAACCAATCCACTTTGTGCATCTGTATAAACATACTGCTTAAAAGGGTGTTTATTTATATTTATTACTTACTAAATCCCTTACACTTCTTTGAAGCGCGCTCCTGACCAAATGCTCACAATGACAGAACTACGTATACTTCACATGATATGTGAGGTATGGGATGAAAATAGAACGAGTAACAGTAAGTGCAAAAATGGATAAGACTGTTCATTGAAGATTGGAACACGTCCATGATGAATCGCTCTCCGATCGGTTATATATAGTCAATGACGAATTCCCACATATTTCAAGGCCAGTTTTATGTATGATTGTGTCTGCTAACTTAGAGTTAAAGAAATTGTGTTCTCGACGGGTGCCAAGATAAAAGTGTTTGCGGAAAATTTTTACTTGTTTCGTTTTTATTATATTTATAGAACCTTACTCTTGTATTATATGAAACATATACATTTAGTTCGTGTAGCACATTCTCTTATATGTATGTTATATAAGGGCGAGTAACCTCTTGTACTGTACGTAGGATCTCCGGACTTACTTTTCATACACCATTCGCATGCTGTGTTAAGCCTTAAGTATGTCTCTTCCTAATATTTGTAGGCAGACCTCCGCTGACTACGCTACTAAGTCATGACAGTTGGTAATCGATAATTTTTTATGTAGATTTTACAACGCACACCTGAATTGGTCACCTGTTGTACATGCAGGGTTATTCTAAAAGAATGAACTTATTTCATAGCACATTTTATAAAGGAAAAATAATACAAAATTCTTCTATTTATATTATGTAATATTTCATGTTTCACAAGTTTTCAATATGGACACCTCCAGCGGCGCAAATAACTTCACGGCAATAGTAGCATTCCTCCCAGAAGCGTACTAGGATATCACGATCCGCTAAGTTGACTACTGTTGTTATTCGATGTTTAAGTGTACGTCCGATCTGGTAAAGCTTATTACTGTCGTCTTGCCATTTCGAGAATAAACAAACAACTAAGCGCTGCTATGGAACCAATGCGCCAACAGCGTCCATGTGACAGCCATTCTGAACTCAGAAACCACATCTTTCAAATATTTGGTAAGTTATTCTATGATAAAATGATAACAAAGAATCCAAACAATGCGTCATGGAATCGGTTCATTAGAATAACATCTTGTGAAGTAATTTGAAATTTACGGAATTTTATTTCGGATATAACTGCCATATATTATCAGAATATTGACTTTACATATACTAACGTTTTATCTAATGAATAAGGAGGAATTGTTGATTCATTTGTCAAAAAATACTTGACAATCATAAAGTTGTACCAAATTTTACACTCGGAAAAATAATAATGTATGAAATTATACACGTATGTATTCGATTAAGGTTATGATGCAAAAATTGTATAGAATGGCACAAAAAAATTTTAATTTCGATTATAAGAAACTCACATAAATGAATTAAAATCACTGTAATAGGATAGACCGGAAAGAATTTGTATTGTAGATCCAAAAAGTGAATTAAGAGGTCATTGACTTTTAAGAAAAGAGGTTTTGCATGTACGATCGATATCGTCGCTTCGTGGATTTTAAACACGACAATGCTCCGAGTCACACTTCGTTGACGATTAAAGAATTTTTAAGTACATAAGTATATATTATTTCTGAAAGTTAGGAATAGTTATATATTCTGAGTATTCTAAGCGTAACACTTTCATATTTGTTCTAATAAATGGCGGAATCATTAGAAATTGTACAATAGATACTGTCAAACAATTTATAACATTTATTGTTACTATTTTTCTCATGATTTTAAATATTACTAAACGGAAGTGTTATTAATATATGTTCCAGAAATGTCTTTAATAATTTTTGTACGATAAATTCGTGAAAGTACATAACGGGTGATTCATTATGATGTACCTTTTTCAATAGCGATTTTTTGATAGATAAAGGGTGAGTCGTGTCAAACTTTCACGCTATTTTAGTTAGTATTGTGTGACATTTTATTCTGGAAAGACTCAGCCCGGGACAGCGTCTACAAATTTTTCAGCTGTATTTCGAAAATCAGCGTTTCACGACAAATGTATTTCGTTCCGGTTACTTGTGACCTACGTAATCTGCCCACCGAACGCACAATTCACTATATTCGCTTCTGTTTATGATTTTATAAATACCTATTAATCAAACAAGATAAATAAAACCCCTTCCACAGCAATGTTCGTATTCCATATACATATTTCGAAAATTAACTTGCCACCATCAGCAGATAATTAATCACAGTACACATTTGATGTAAAGGTGTTTCAAATTTCGAGGTTTGCTTAAAGAATAAATAAAACACATAATTTGCATTCGCTTACAAAAACTTTTTATTGGTAATTGAAGTATCAGTTATGACATTTATATGCAAAAAATAATACCTGCCAAATGGCCTCCTCTTGCAGCTCCACAGACGTCCACTTTTTTGCTAAAATTTTCAATGGCATTTTGACATAATTGAGCCTCTATCTCACCAATGATACGAATAATTTTATCTTTCAAAGCAGGAATTGATTGTGGATTGTTTTTATAAAGCTGACTTTTCACATAACCCCAAAGAAAATAGTCTAACGGTGTCAAATCACATGATCTTGGTTGCCTATTAACATTACCGTTTCTTGAGATTACACGTCCAGGAAATTTCTCTGTCAATAAATCAATTGATTCCTCTGCAAAGTGAGGTGTAGCGCCATCCTGCTAAAACCATATATCCTCTAGATCAATATTCATTAATTCAGGCCACAAAAATGCGGTTATCATCAGACGATATCAATCACCATTGACAGTTACAACTTCACCAGCAGCATTTTTACAGAAGTAAGGTCCAATAACACCACCTGGCCATAATGCACACCAAACACTTACTCGTTTAGGATGCATATGTTTCTCATGAATAATTCGTGGATTTTCCTCACCCCAGATACGACAATTTTGTTTATTAACATAGTCACCAAGTTCAAAATGTGCTTCATCGGAAAACATTATTTTTTGAGAAAAATCAGCTGGTTGTTCTTTGATGAAATTGACAAATGAACGACGTTTTAAATGATCTAATGGCTTCAGTTTCTGTGTTATTTGAACCTTATATGCCTTCAGAGCTAAATTCTTGTGTAAAATACGCCATGTTGTTGAACATCGTCTAATGGATATTTCAGGATCTTCAGCAACACTTTCACGAACCAAACCAATATTTTCTTGTGAACGACCACTACGACTGTATTTTTCACTTTCTTGACCTTCCACGGAACCGGTCTCTTGAAATTTTTTAATAATTCGACCAATAGTGCTTTCAGATGGACGATTATGTAAACCATAAAATTCACGTAATTTTCTAAAAACTCTTTTCACAGAACGCTGATTTTCATAAAATAATTCAACAATTTGAACACGTTGTTGTACCGTATACGAAGCCGTTTTTATAAATGTCATACATCACACTTTTTAAATGCCCACATACCCAGACAAATTCAGTGCGCTATCTATATTTTATTTACTCTTAAAAAGAACAGCGCAATTTGAAATAGCCTTTATGTATTTGATGTCTGTGCGGTATGATTCTGTGCGGTATGATTCTGTGCGAGCTTCTCCGCGGATCCAGGTGCGACACTGTGATCAATTATCTGCTGATGATGATAACTTTGTTGTGGAAATACGTATACAAAATAAAAACATTGATGTGAGGATTTTATTTACTTTTTTTGATTAATTCAATCAACCACCGTCTCCATGAAAATGTACCTACAAATAGGTAAATGAAAAATAAATTGTGTTTAAAATATTTTACATAGCATTTCGGTCCTGCTCAAGTGGAAAGTTTTAATTAAGTAAAAACGTGCAACTATTCCGGAACTAAAAATATTGAAATAGTAATTCAAACACATTAATGTAAAAATATTTATGGTTAATGATGAATAATTTAAACAAATTGTGAGAAATATTTACATTGAAATTTAGGTATAATTTATTGACACAACGTGTGGTGTCAAAGCTAAAAAAAACATCATGTATAAATTACAATTTCCGACAAGAACAGTCACGAGCCGTTACTAAATTTGCAGGTAAGGAATGATGGGTTGTATTTGTCAATTCGAAAACTGTATTTAAGCTGTAGATACAATTGACTATATAATATTTAACTAGCGAAAGAATGTAGCAGGTGTGTGCGCAACGAACGTGCAAGCTGCTGTATAAGCGACAAAAGACAAGCTCGATTTAACCCCCCTTTTTTTTCTACATTTGCTCTCATTTAAGTACAGTATAACTCCAATTATCCGAATTAATAGGAACCAGGAGACCGATTCGGATAATCGAAAATCCGGATAACAGAATTTCTCATTGTAATCGGTTACATGGCAAACTTTAAAAAACCATTAACATACTTACATATATATGTATGTACATATGTATTTCTTTTTGTGTATATTATTACTCTTTTGATTTTTTTGCAAACCAAAATGCAATGAATAAAGTTTTATAAATACTTACTTTTGAAAACTAAACAATAACTAATTGTGCTCCGGCTAGCTTAAAGGATAAACTTTTAAAATCCCAGACGGCAGAAGAAACGAATCTAACAAATTATTTAAATCTTGATATTAATAAATAAACAAATAGTGTATTCAGTATGAAATCTAGTTAAATATGTGTGTAAATGATTATACATTAATATGTAGAGATGTTTATTTTCCTTGAATTAATTCAATTAAATGTATATTACTAGTACATAAAGATTAGGCTGTCTTAAGTAAAGTTAAAGTCTTATGTTTATATAAATATAGTTTGTATATTAAATATCCATTTATCTAATTTAGGACTTTGTTTATATAAGATATATTAAGATATTTCTTCGATGATTATGTAAGCTTTGATCAATATTTGATTCATGTACTTGTTATAAATCGACGAATTTCTGATTATTTATCGATGAATGGTTAGATATCATCCAGACACGTTTCTTATAAGAGCCCTCTTGCCTCAAAGGTATAAACATGATCAAAAATCATATATAGGATAACGATGATATTGGATGTAGATTTCTACAGGTCATACATCTCGGTATAAATTAAATATTGACTATTTTCCAGTAATAACTATTATCGGTGTAATAAATATATGCTAATAATATTTTTAAAACCTCGTATTAGGCAATTTGGGTACGATTTAATACTAATTTTTAATCAATTTACTCAGAGTAAAATTTTATCGATTAACGTGAACTTACCAATTTTAAAACCTTTTATCCCTTACTTCAATTGTTCATGTTTTAATCTCGTTTCTCTTAAAGTATTACTAATAATAATAAATATTACTCCCAATCATTTTATATATTATATTTTTTTATAGCAAATTTAAATAAAGTGTGGATTTTTATCATTAGATTATACTATTTTCTAAATCGTATCTGCATTTTATACAAATGGAGATTGTAATATATATATATATATATATGTAAGTTACAGTTTTATTATAGTATCGTTACAATTTGTATATCAATAAATGGCATTTGTTAAGATTAAATACACGTCCTATAATTGTTTGAATATAATAAATTAATAAACTTGAATCTTACTAAAATGTTGATAAATAAGCACAGATCAGTACTCAAACATATTAGCAAATCATAATGCTAAGATTGAAAATTCATTTTGTTATTAAATGTTATGGTGAATTTATATAAGTTAATAGAAATTCTATTAAATGATCAAATATTAATTACACTATATACAATGTTATCTAAATATCAGACCTGATCAAATCAATTAATTTTAATATATGATATTAAATAACATTATGATATTATTAAGTAATATTATATTTACGTATAGAACAATTTCTGTTTCAATAAGCTACGACACCGCTTTCTAGCCGTCAAGTTGCGAATTCTTTTAATATGAAGTAGTGTTCTTGATTTTTCATCCTCGCTAATGCTAATTCTAAAGCCTGAAATGCATAATTTTTTCGTCTTTTCACTTTCCCCGTCCGATAGATCTACATTTACGAGCATGTCCATAATTTTGTCCTCAGCCATGATTAGGTAGCCGAAAGAGTCACATTATTCACTACACATTGTGATGATTTAAGTAACGGTATATGCTAGCTCATTACTTACGATTTCTGACGCTATATCATTTCCATTTCTTACGTCACTCACAATTTTTTGGCCGTGCTCTCTTCAATGATATTGATTTGAGTTGATACCAAGCAACTGCAGTTACGTAAGATCATTTTTCCATGCGCCTACAGAAATCTATAACTTAATCTTCGTCATCAGAGACAAAACAATTCATGTGGGAGTATTTTTCTAAAATAGTGTTTCATACACTCAGTAATTCCCTGGTCTATTGGCTGAATGAAATCTATTACATTTGGTGGTAGGAAGGCAAGCGCAAACTATCCATTTAGGTAAACGGGTGATATAGAGCATTATCTAGGAACAGTAAAACATTTCCTTTTTTAGCAATACTTCTCTGGAATATTTTTACTTGTGGAATGAAACATTTATCATACTAGTGTAGAAATACGTCAAAGTTCATGCAACCACGTTTTTGCTGAATGTACACCACGGCAAAATTTTTAATGTTGTTTACCTTTGGTTTATTCAATTTCCCAATCTTGAGCAGTGAAAGTTTTGGTGTTCGTGTTCAGTTTGCGCATGTCAAAATAGAACCACCAAAGTGCTGTAAGATCCTTTTTTGAAACCAGTTCTTCTAAACAAGACTTTCCAGTGCAGACCTGTTTCATCCGCACTTTAAGTAAAATCTTTATCGAATTATTCTGCAAACTTTGTTCTAAATTCTGGATCAAACGTAATTGCAACATGCATCTTCCACCGCGAATCCCATGCTTTCTTTTAAATTTCTAGCCAATTGGACTTATAATAAATTGCGAAGCCCGACTTAATTTTCTATTAAGTGGTGCTTTTTTCTGAAAGCATAAGTTCAGATATCGGTTAACCTTGAGAACGTTTCTATACAAACCTGATGTAAACCGCATGACCTTTCACAGATTTTCTACATAAGCTTCCTTCATTTTCAATTTTGAAAATGCATGTTTTAATGAATCGGTATTTCTTTTTATGACTGAAATCGTTAGAGCTTCGTCAACATACCCATCCGCCAGCTTCTTCTCAGATACACCCTCTGTTAGACGATCAACTATTATTGTTTTCTCCTTTACTGTTAAAAAACAAATCATTTTCTCTTTGGCGCCATCACTTAGTCCAAATTTATTGACAATAAAATTTCAAAATAGCACTACAATTCACAATGAAAGCTAAAAGCTGACTAAAGAAGTCTGCTGTAAGTAATGTGCATATGTATAACAAATTAGGCAATTCCCTTCAATATGTGTTGGAATTGTAATAATGCGCAATTCATACACGTAGTACATGGGATTCCCCGCATGCTTCTAATTCAGTTACGTAGTTGTTTTATTTAAAAACTGAACAAAGTAGTTTTTGTTGTGTTTGATGTGTTTTGATATTTTTTGGTAAACTTAAATGTATTAATTTAAATTATTTTTTTATTATGAAATTATTATTATATTATTATAAACTTTTACTCTAATTAATTGAGATAATCAAATACTTCTATAATCGAAGTCTGAATAATTGTAATTACACTGAAATTCTAAATATAAGTGTTTCAATGTACGTATAAGTAACAACTCGTTTACTGCAACTGTTTACTACACAACGTATAAAATGCGGGGGATTCTGCATTTAACATTGGATTTATTTTTAAAATTTTAATTATTTCATGTAGAAATATTACAAGCACTACGATATTACAATACAAGACAAAGTAATATTAATAACCTCATAACGAACTTTGACATTAGCAAGTTTATAAAAGTTTATATCTAATTATACATACTCATATCTTGGTCCTATTCTATTTGTTACGCCCTACACAAGTTCTCGAACTCATTCGGAAAGGCTCATTCAGGCAATTTAAAGTTAAATACGTACTGCGTCTGAAACTAGAATTTGTCGTGTGCTTTTAATTTATCAATTTTCCCATCTCCATTTTTGTCAGAAGTTTTATTTCCAGTAAAAATAGAGTATTTGAAAGCTTTTATTTACTTGTTTTAAACTATTTTATAACGATAACGAGCAGCCTTTTTTAAGCATATATGTAGTCTATACGAGTATATGTTAAAAGCAGATTAATTCAATTTCGGGAACAAGTATCTCAGAGAGCATCGAGCTTATAACTGCAACAGATTACATGAAACTGCGAAAAAATGGTCATAATCATCCCTCTTTTCCGCTACTATTTCTGATCTACATAGATTAACAATAGTGTCTGATAATGCAGGATATATATATATATATATATATATATATATATATATATATAGGGACATTTCCAGATTATTTCTAAAAATATACTAGTACGAGTACATTTTAAAAGATTAATAAATATAAATGTTATTCAAAAACAAGCATTCAATTCTTTTTGGTATGTTAATATAGTTACTGAAAATAAATTGATAGATATAACTGTATATATTATAGGAGTGTAGCCTTTTATATTTCGGGAACTGGCAACACTGTTAGTGTTGTCTCCGACCTGATGATTGCATCGTGAAGTTTGTGATTTTTGACAATATATTTACCTTAACAGTTTTATTATCCGGTCGCTATTTTTATAATGGAATTAACTCGCGAACACTTTCGTGCAATTATTTTTCATAACTTTAGCGTGGATTATCTCAACAAGAATGCATCGACGAGCTGAATTCTTTACATAGTGATAAGCACCATCGAAAACTACAGTATATCATCATTGGTTTAGTCAATTCAAACTTGGACGGCGTTCTTTGGACGACGGATTTCGTGAAGGTCGTCCCACAAATGTCGTTGTGTCGGAAAACATTAATGCAGTGTCTGAATTGATAATGTAAGACCGTCATGTGATATACCGTGAGATCCAGGCATCTCTAGGTATTAGTAACACCTGCGTGCATTAGATCCTGTATAAACATTTAGCCGTTAAGAAGCTATGTTCACGTTGGGTACCACATAATTTGAAAACCGCTCGAAAAAGGAAATGCACAAAAAATACAATGGCGGTGCTTCAAAGAACATTTATAAAGGCGTCACAGGTGATGAATCTTGGTTCTATACGTATGAGCCCGATAGTAAACAGCAGTCAACTGTGTGGGTATTCCAAGATGAGTCAAAACCAACAAAAGTTGTTCGCGCTCGAAGCACATGAAAACATATGGTCGCCTGTTTTTTCGAAAAAATCGGTCACGTTGCAACCGTGCCTTTAGAAAATTGTGGAACGGTCAATTCCGAATAGAACAGAACTATTTGTTTGCCAAAAGCTTTTGAAGAAATAAGGAAAACAAACCGAAAACGACAGATCATTCTCCACCATGACATGGGCGCGAACAATTGAATATTTGACAGCGCAATACATTGAATGGTGAGCCATCCGCCGTACAGTCCTGATCTAGCACCCTGTGGTTTCTTTTTGTTCCCACACGTGAAGAATAAACTTCGTGGTTAACGGTTTTCGACACTGGAAGAGGCAGTTGAGGCATTCGAAACTCATATTTTGAAGATATCGCCTTCACAGTGGCAGTAATGCTTTTCAGGTTGATTTAAACGAATGCAAAAATGCATTAATTTTCAAGGAGAATATTTTGAAAAGCAATAAAACTATTTTCGATAAAAAATTTTTTTTTGTTTGCTATTCCCGAAATATAAACGGCTACCCTCGTATATATATATATATATATATATATATATATATATGAATTTACAAATATATTGGTAACGTCATAACATGTGAATTGGTGCGTATCTGTGCGTGTATACATGTATGCATGCGGTGTAATATGCGCAAATATATGCAGACGACAACTGCTGAACCAGAGTATCCGCTCACAGCAGTTGTTAAACATCTGTTTGTGGTGCAGTAAACATTTTGATACCCAGTGTTGAGTTGCAATGTGCTAATTATTATTTTGAACGTACGTAGAAATTAGTAAACTAGTTCATCGGGGAATTTACAGATTTCAAATACAGCGCCGTAAATTTGTTTAGTATGCGATAAATCTAAAAATGTTGAACTGGGACGAAACGAATTGCAGGAGGTGTGTAAATAGTGAACAACACAAATATATAAAAGGGACCTAAGCCCGAGGACTGAACTTTAATTCGAGTTATCTTTTATGTTGACAACGTGTAATTTTCCAATCAGTTTCCTTAATCAATAACCTTTTCGCTGCTTCTGAAATATGTATGAAAACTAGTAAATATTACGAGGTCGGAGTACGTTGCAAACGGATGCACCATTTATACACAAAGAAATTAAAAAGAAGAATAATTAAAGTTGAAAAAAACACATGTGGGTGTGCGTGGATAAAGCAACACATTTAAAAAATTCTATCTTTAATGCTATAACGGCTCCACTGAATCCTCTTAAATGATTTACTTCTTTGATATTGGGTAGTACGAAAATAGAAAACCGCGTTTTCGAAGCAACTAGAAAGCTGGTACTAGATGCATTCGCAAAATTTCCACTCTCAGCAAATCAAATGGTAAGGTTTGTTACTGATGGTGCCAACACAATGCATTTTGTAACTCGCGCCCTTAAAAAAGCGTGCGATAATGATATGTTACGTGTAAAATTTTTGCGTTACATCTTATGGTAGACATTATTCGATAATGTCATCAATAGATAGATGCACTAGTGGTAAATGCAAAGGCAGTATTGCGCAAGTCTCACAAACGACTCTGACAGCTTTCTATTAAGCTGAATATCTCCAACAAATAAAGTCCCAAGTTTTACAATTCAATCTGAAAGAAAGTCAGGCAAAATTTGAGTCAAGTTGATTCAGATTTTGTCACATTCAAGTGCATGTACAGATCCGTGAAGTCATTTCAAAGATTATTTCAAGAATGCCAACATTATCTCACTGGATCGCTGAAAGTTGAATGGGCCATCTTCCACTTATAAGAAAATTTTTTCCTCGCGGGAACAAACTTGGCTGAAATAGCTGTAGAAACTTACTATACATAAATGTTTAATTGTGCACCTAATCTATCTATTTAAAAGCTTCGAATAATTTTTTACTCGTTTCCATTTTAAAAAATTGCTAGCAACGTACACGTAGCCACATAACAATAAGTTTAAGGCGGGCAGGGAAGTTAATTGGCCCCCAAGGAACCACTGTGGCGGGGGACCAGCGTGCACTGCAGTGTGCGATCATTCTTTACCTTTTGGGCGGCCTTTGCACTTGTCGACTAACAAAGCTCACAATAACGAAGAGAGTGCTGTATATAATTCATCTAAATTGACGAATAAGTTCTTATGACTTCCTACATTTACTCGAAAATTTTATGTATAGAAGATCCTATTTTAGCAAGACTAAAGGTCATTGTTGCCGTGTTCTGAACAGCTAATGTTCATTCTTTCGCATTCAAGGTGACATGTTCCTTTTTTAGATCTTCTCTTCTCCTACATGTTTGACATTGATTCCTGTTTCTTGATGTATATTTTCGCTTGGGATGGGTTCATAAAAGAATATGCTTCTAAAGAGACGTTTTTGTTATTTTATTTAAGCTGATGATATAAGTATTCAATCAAAATTTGTGGTTTTGATCTTTGACTATAGACTTATATTGAAAACCTCACACTAAGATGGTTAAACCCAAAATATTTTCTGCACCTAACTTCCTATACAGGTAGTCCAGTCAACTTGATAAATAGTGATCGACTGATAGATTCTTTAATTGTAATTGCCATGTAATAGGTGTTTTCTAAGCTGCATGAGAGCTATCGATATCGATAACTATGGTTTGACAGCTGATAATGTCAAACTGTGTTGACATTTCTGTTCAGTAAGTTTCGGCAAGTCATCATGAATCGTTTAACGCCAGAAGAACGCTTCCAAATTGTGGAAATTTACTTTGAAAAAATAAATCTCTTAATAGAGCACTTCGTACATTTTACAGTCAACATAATCGGCCTAGTGAGCAAGCAATTCATGCAGTTATTGATCGTTTCCGCACTAATTTTTCTCGATTCAAAACCATCAAGAAGACAAAGAAATGTGCGTACCGAAGAGAATATTGCTGCTGTAGCGCGAAGTATTGAAGAAGATGCTGAAATGTCGATTCGTCGTCGTCCTCGACTTGTTGGCCTTTGTCCTTCGACTACGTGGAAAATTTTACGTAAGCATCTTGGCTTACGTGCCTATAAAATACAGCTCGGGCAAGAATTGAAGCCAAACGACCATCGTTTGCGTCACATTTTTGCTGATTGGGCTCATTTGAGACTGGCCGAAGATGAGAGAATTTTTATAAAAGAATTGTGTTTAGTGATATAGCTCATTTCTGGTTAAATGGCTACGTCAATAAGTAAAATTGCCGCATTTGGAGCGAAGACAATCCTCAAGCCGTTAACGAATCACCATTACATCTATTAAAATTGACTGTTTGGTGCGGTTTACACGCTGGTGGCATCATCGGTCCTTATTTCTTTCGAAATGAGGAAGGACCTGCCGTTACGGTGAATAGCGTGCGTTATCGGGCTATGCTGATTGAATTTTTGTTTCCAAAAATTAATCAGCTAAACATAGACGACATTTAGCTCCAACAAGACGGCGCAACTTGCCATACAGCGCAATAGTCCTGTTCACTGGTCCCCTCGTTCGTGCGATTTAACGCCTCTGGATTACTTTTGTAGGGCAATGTTAAGTCATTGGTTTATGCCGACAAACCAGCAACTCTTGAAGCATTGGAAGCCAATATTCAAGCCACCATTGACGCCATACGGCCAGATTTATTGGAAAAAGTAGTCAAAAATTGGACTGATCGAATGAACCATGTAACTCGTAGCCGCGGCGAACATATGCCACAAATCCTATTTAAAAAATAAATGCCATGAAATTATCTACCAGATTATAATAAAAAAATTTCATTCCAACAATATTTCTGTCTTGTATTATCAGTTTTAGTTCTCAAGCTCTTAAAAAAACACGCGATACAAATAAGCAGCATTCTAATCAATTTTTTAAATATTCAAATGATTTCTTCTAGTCTTACGTATGTTTAAAAAGGACTATCGAAGCAAGCAAAAAGTAATATTTCTTAGTCCGTTTGTCAGATTATGTAACGAACATATTAGCGACAAGAAATAAATGTCTAGCATAATTCATTCACTGTACAATGTTGTTAAGAGTACCATCAGCGAATCAATTTGTCCTTGGGGAGCCGTTTTCATATTTGCATTTATTATTTACAATACACCAATGATACAATGTACATACATTACATACATATATTACATACATAACCGATAGAGTTGTTTAAACACTTCACGCAAAAATTTAGAAACTATGTTTATTATGCGATATAAATAATAGAATTTTATGTCTACTTAATCGTAGATTAAAATGTGAATTAAAATTCTTACATTGACCGACTAATAAGAAATTAAGTTGTAGTAAAATTAATTATAATATAAAAGTTCTGAATGGCTATTGTGAAATAGCAATTCTCAATACTATTATTATATATTATGGCGTATTTATTTCTATAATTAAGATACTTTATATTTTTCAAGGAAATTTCCCTAAGTGCGGACAAAACTTTGTTATTTATTATAGCTTATGAAAAAATAACTTATGGCCTAGTCACAACAGCTAGTCTACATATTCTTAAAAAGAAATTCTTCAATAATTATATATGATGCGGCCTCCAGTTGATAAAATTGTATAACAAAATTAAATACAAATCTACTTACTCATGTTATAAATTATTACAGTTTTTATGGTAGTTTATTTCTGTAGTTTCAAATAATGATAACTTTATTCCTTTATTTTCAGACTGTAGAGCGGTGAACTCTGAAGTAAAACAATGATTAACAGTATTTAAATGTATTGCATAGTTGGAATCATTTTTGTTACGATTAAAACTTCTTTTGTGTTCTGATATCCTTGTTTCCATAGATCTTCCAGTTTGACCGATATATATCTTGGAGCAATCACCAGACAAGAAAGCTTATAGACTCCCAATTTGTTGGATTTATTTATTTTGTTTTTGTTATCTCTAGCTTTTCAAACTAACGATACGCAACCAACAAATCTGGAGTCCTAAAGCTTTCTTGTAGTGACTGGTGCTGTAAAACATTTTACTTTGATTTCATATATATTTACTTATTATCACCTTCAATATACACCCCTCCTCTATCCCTACGACGCTCCATGCGAATCTTCCATTATTCGAGACAGTGCTGGAAGTCTTCTTCTGTCAGCTCATTCCGGTCGCGTGCCGCTTTTGCTTTCACAGCTTCAACGGACTCAAATTTTGTTCCCTTTAATTCAGATTTCACCTTAGGAAATAGATAGAAGTCGCACGGCGCAAGATCCAGCGAATAAGCCAGATAGTCTAACACTGGGATGATGTACTTCACTAGAAACTTCTTGACTGACAATGCGGAATGAGGTGGTGTATTGTTTTGGTGGAGAAGCCACGACTTGTCCTTCCACAATTCGAGTCGTTTTTTCCTTATTCTTTCACGGAGTTGAGCGAGAACGTGGATGTAGTAATGTTGATTAATAGTTTGATCTTCAGGAACCAGTGAAGTTCCACAATCCCACGAATATCGAAAAAAACAATCATTATTGCTTTGAATTTGGATTTGCTCATTCGAACTTTTTTGGCTCTCGGTGAAGATGGGCTCTTCCAGTGCACGGATTAGCACTTCGTTTTAGGATCATAAGTAAAAAACCACGATTCGTCACATGTTATTACCCTTTCCAATAAGTTTAAGTCATTTTCAATGGCACTGAAAGTGTCAGTACAAACATTTTTGCGAGTTTCTTGTTGTTCAAACATGAGAATTTTAGGCACCATTTTGGCACACACTTTTTGCATGTCATGTAAAATTTGCCGTACGGATTCATCTGTGTTATATTTACCTTTTAATCTAAAAAAGCCACAGTGTTGGCGAAACAATTGTTACTATTTTTAATAAAGATATTTTGTAAAAATCACAACTGAGTATTTTGTTTAGTTTTTTTTAGTAATTATTCAATTTGTAGTTAATCGTGGTCACGAGTTAGTTTCAAAATTTAATAAAATTATCCAATTCGCAGAGTCGTCCATGTACTGAATGTAGAACAAGTTTTAAAATATTTAGAAGATAGTTTAACTAACATGCTAATGTAGATAACTGTACTCTTTATTTAGAAAAACTTAAACAATTAACAATAATTATCCTAGAATCCGGTGCTCCGCCTGTGGCACTACAACGAAAAATAACTGTAATATAGGTGAAGTTAGAAGTTAAAACGTTTTAGTATTTGGAAAAACATGAATTTGATCTGGAAGAGGATTGTGTTAAGGTAGGTTCTCAGCCCGACACAGAGATGGCGTAACTATAATAGAATGACTAGCATTTGTAAGTACGACATACTATAAAGTTGCAAGTGAGAAATAATGACCCAATCCAGATTAGGTTCTCAAAAAAGAAAGTTTGTGTTAAAGTGGCACTGTAGGTGCGAAAACGTGGTAGAAGTGGAAAGACGATTTCGAAGAGAATTTTACACTAATTCGCCTAGTAGATTCACCATAAGGTTAATTAGAGATAAGTTAGAAGCAAAGAGAACCGTTCAGACTGATCAAAGATAACGTTCCCAAAGACCAAGAGAAACGACTGATGCAAATAAAAAAAAAGGAGTGCTGCAAATATATCGTCTACACATAAGAACACCGCTTTCCCAAGTTGCTCTTGAAGTAAAAATTCAGTCCAAAAGTTACTCTTCGACATTAGCACGCGCTCTCAATGAAGATGATCGAAAGAGAAGAGTTTGACAGTTGATTTTTGCGAGTGACTTTGGTGAAATGTGTAGACGATCAAGAGTACACCTATTATTATAGGAACGTCGTGTGAATTAACCAAATCACATATTATGGAGCAACATCATATGAATTTAATAATTGAATGCGGTTTATCAGCAGAAGGATTAATTGGCCCATTTTGAAATTATTGCCAGTGGTGCTAGTTACGAATCCTTAGGGATCTTTTACGCCACGAATTCTTGTTTTTGACGATAAGGGATTTTATTCTCAACAAGATGGAGCTCCACCACATTACAATCGTGATGTCAGTGCCTACCTTAATGAGAACCTGTAGAGTACCCATCGCAATTACATCACACCACTATATTTTTTGTGGAGATTTTTGAAGAATAAAGTTTGGTAAACTGCAGCGCTGATCAATTGAAAGTAGCTAACGAAAGAAGATGTGCTGAAATTCCGAATGATAATAAATATGTGCGATTTCATAGCTTCACGATATCAGTACTGCATAGATCGGAATGGTTATCAATTGTAAATACAATCTAAAAATAAAAAAATTCCGAAACATTGTCCGTTATAAACAATGAAAACAAATACTTAATAAACACTTTATAAACAATCAAAGTGTTTATTAAACAATTTTTGCGATACCTTGTATGTACATTAAAGAAACTTACTCGGTTCAAATTTATCAATTCTTCGTGACACCAAGACAAATTTTTTGTTTTATTTAGTTATAAAAATACGTTCTATATTAAAAAATAACGCTAGGGCGCTAAAGCGTAGCGCAACAACGAAGTAGAAACCGTTTTTTTTATACATACACATATATTTAATAAATCCTTGTTCGGATGGGGAAAAAGAAATGCAAACAGTATCTACGTATTTTCGCCAATCCCCAGAATTTCTTCTGTTATTAAATGAATAGCAAAACCTTTGGGAAATACAAGGAAGCCTTTTAAAAAAGACACTGTTATTTTCGTTTCCTTTCGTTTACATTGCATTGTGCATGCAAATTATTTCACTTCGGGAAGTAAAATCCACGCGTGTATTAGTGGAATTTATATTTATATAATTACATACTTACCTATGAAATTTTACGCAATACAGAACCACATATTTATCTATGACATTTAAGCTTAAGAAATATTAAGTGATATATGTACATATATTAAGCCTAACCCAGGATATGAACAATTATAGTTTCTTGATTTCCCTTTCATATTTACAATTCCTAGTTCCCTGGTTTTTCAGAAAACAATGCAAAGAAGCGTTCACATCATTTATGACCGGACTTCCAATTATGATCAATTTTGGTGTATATTTATACCAATGCTTATGTAATATCTATATAAAATACTTTCATTAAATGATTTTCAAATATGCGTTGATAAACAATGTTATTCTAAACAGTATTATTGAATCTTTTTGTAAGAAGACATCACTTTCTACATATAGCTACAAAAATGCAAAATTTGAGAAAAATGTCAATGAAGGAAAGATTAGAAACGAGAGAAAAGCTAAACATTATAAATTAATACTTATAATTAACATTTACAACGGACAATTCTCATGCAGCTATATTGAAATTATTTAAGATCCCTGAATATATATGGTTTCCGGTAAAGTACCGAATATGAGGGGGAATTACTGAGTTTTCTAGTGATGCGTTTTATTTGCTTGTGCATTAAAAGCAGTGCCCTAGCTGGCAGCACTAAACTCAAACCTATAAAGTTGTGTCTGTTACAGAATAATTCAACATTTTTTTAATAATCCATTTCTGTTGTAATATGGGGCTGGCAAAACATTGTTTGTTGAAAAAAGGGCAATTACACTCGATCTACTTAGTAGAGGCAAAAGCTACAAGTTTATACAAAGTACGCTCTCGTGTTCTACGAAAATGATGACAAACGCTAAGAACTGGAGAAAAGTGAAAGAAAATCGTAGTGGAAAAGCGAAAACTAACTCTAGAGAAGACAGAAACATTATAACTTGTGCAAAGAAGGCATCGTTCCTAAGTTCAACTGCAATTAAAAGTGAGTTACAACTTTGTATAAGTACCTCTATTATTAGATGACGATTGATTAAAGGGAAGTTGCGTGCCAGAAGGCCTAGAAAGGTACCATTATTAAATAAAGGGCAAATGCAAAGTAGATTGTCATTTGCTTATAAACACATACAATGGGACGAAAAAGTTGCATGATGAATCGAAAATTGTTTTATTTAATTCCAGTACAGTCAACAACACATACGAAGACCACCACTGACAGCATTTCAACCCCCGTACACCAAAAAGACGGTCAAATTCGGAGGCTCGAGTATCATACTGTGGGGGTGTTTTTCGTGATATGGCGTAGGCCCTTTACACAAGATAGAAGGCATAATGAATGCTGATGTCCATGTGAACATATTACAAACTTTGCTTCTACCATATGCAGATGAAGAAATGCTATGTTTCTCGTAAAGCGAAAACGGTTTCGAGATAATGACATTCGCGTTTTTGGTTGGCCTGCACAATCGCGAGACCAAAACCCCATTGAAAATGTATGGGTGAAGTTGAAAACACTGTATCTGCTGCTAAGCCGCAAAATATTAACGATCTGTGAAGAGTATGCCAAGCCGAATGGTAATCAATTTCAGCAGAGACAGCAGACTATTGATGAACTCGTTGCCACACAGGTGTCAAGAGCTGATAAACAATAAGTGTTTCAATCCAATTATCTAAGTAAAAATGACATTTGGTTAGTATTTTGGCATGACTGCTATTTTAATGCACAATTATTTTCTTTGTCCTAGAATATAAATTTTGATTTTCTGCTTGGTATTAAGAAACCTATTTATTTATCGTTAGTTATGTAATATGTTGGGATAAGTTAATAAAGTTAAATTTCTTTTATTTAATGTATACATTGATATTTCAGTAAATATAAGTTCACTGCTATTTTTGTGCACATGCCTTGCTTTTAAAAACAAGAAGAAGCGAAAAAGAGAAGGGGAAAGACCTAGACTAACTTGGTTGGACGAAGTAAAGGTGACAATCAAAGCAAAGGAAAGTAGAAGTGAGAAACGTTATTAGGAACAGAAAGAATTATAGGAAAAGATGGAAAAGCAAAAACTAAGACAAGCAAAGTACTACAACTTCCGTGTAGCATTACGCAAAAGGTGGAAAATGTGAAGATTAAGCAAATAAGAACATAGCATAAAATCAGTTTTAAAAAACCATAAGTCTAGATAACTAAATTTTTTATATACATGTCGTGGCGTACGACTACGCGTGCAAAAGATAGTTTCGTCGAAATTTTTTTTACAGATATTAACTAAAGCATTTCTCAAAAACACGTAAAGTAATAATAACTTCTTCAATAGCATCATTTATGTAAGACTCTCGACTCTAGACACGTTGTATTCTCGAAATCCTAATCTTTCTGTGAAAATTTGGAATGTTTTCATTAAATCTGGTTTTGCTATAAGATTTTCTGGATTCCTTTTTTTTACTCTAGTTTTGACAAATATGTATGTATAAATCCCTTAGATGTTTTCGTACAAGGCCATTTCAAGACATTATCGTACACTATGTCAGTGGAAAATGACAAAAATTGAGAAATTGGATAATTGATGGGTGTATGCTATAAGAAACAATCCTGGTATCTGAATAAATTCTGTTGTCAACAAGGAGAAGAGTGAACGGATGCATGCATGCTAGCTGGTAATTAATAATCATTTTCAGCAGTTTTCTGAATTTAAAATCTTTACAAAAAAATTTTTTTTGCAAACAAAGTATTGTTTCCTTTTCGAAAGCTTTTGTCGCCCTGTATCTTCGAAACAAAGCATTTTCCCGAAAATCTTAGAATAAAAAAATCTTAAAATAGTTAAAGGAGCAACACCTGAATTTTTGTCAGATGTTTAGTAAGCACGCTGTATATAAAATAGTAAATTCTGATTACATAATATATTAAGAAAAATCATTTAACAAACTTTAGATTTATTCTTGTGCAACAAGTTGATAATCAAAAATAAAGTAAATAAAATAAATACAGTCATTTACGAATTCGAAATATTAAAATATGCCTGAAATGAAACAAGCGACAATGGAAGACAGGAAAAGTAAAAACACAGGCAGTAATAAAATAACAAATAAAATAAATTAACTAAAATTCTTTAACAAAATGGAAAGCTCGTTTCATATTCATGTGATAAAATTAATATAGGGAGCAATTAAAGTAATTATTCCCAAAAATTGTTATATAATTTGCATATTTATAGACTTTGACACCTTTAATTATTAGTAAACAACTTGGCAATGTGAAAAATAGAATTTTTTAGCATTTTTTAGCATCTTAATTGGTTTATTAGCAAATTTATTACACGAATGTTACAATATTAGAATCCCAAAATATTGTTAAGTAGTTAACCTTACAGTTCGTTAGAAACGATTGTTTAAATTGCTCTTTTTGACGCGTATAAAATGAAAAAAAAACATTCTTTGAACTTTGCTATCATTTTTCAGACGACTACCGATTTTAATTATCATTTCAATTATTTTGAATTTTTAGTTTCCCAACAATCGGCATGTTACTTACTGTTCATGACAGTATAAATTGAAGCATTGATTGTTGCTTTTGCAATGTGTGAACGAATTAAATCGAATCAAATACGTATTCTTCGTTAATGTTGTATTTTTTAATAAATTTCAACAATTTGGGCATACATTCTTGTATGTAGAGGTAAGATGTTACAGCTACTGATTATGTGTTCTTCTAAAAAGATTAGCCGTCTAAACTAGCATCTTTGGGAGAATTTTTTGCTATATAATTCACAAAAATTTACGACTTACAATTTAAAAAAATTTAGAATTAATTGTTTACGAAAATTTAATTTTAGTATACGGAAAATATCCTGTACTTCCAGGAATGTAATCATGCAATTTTCATGGTTTTCTTCGTTTAAGTGAATATTGACAATCAAATATCTTAAATCTCATCAGGAGCGCAGGCGTAAAAACATATAGCCTGCCAATATATCCTGTAATTCGCGTCAAGTTATTGAGAAAGGTGAAGCAATGGATAATTAATATTAATTTGCTTCAAAGAGATGGTATTTCTGGAGCTGTTTATCACTATATTTTAGTATTGATTCGTATTTGTAGTGTTTTATTCTCATTTTTAGTAAACTGTCGCATGTACTTAGTTACCTGATATAGTTTAACTTGCTTGTCAACTTTATTGCAAATGTTTTTTAATTTTTCCAATTGAATTGATCTCATGTTTCTTTCTGGATAACACATCGTTACAAATACTTCACGATTTTAATCATAAACAGTTAAATATGTGTATATTATAGGAAAGCAAATTCTTGGGCGCGAAAGTAATCAAAAATATATTTTTTACTACTCTGTTCAAAAAAAAAAAGGGAAATTGTCATTAAAATCGGGTTAATGCATATATTCGTAAGGTTTTTATTGAACCCAAAATTTATTAATTTTTTAATAAACAAAATACATGAACTAATCAAGGATATATTCTCCTTCATTATTTATGATTGCCTTCCAACAATCTGGCAATTTTTCGATTCCACGTCTGAAGAATTTCGATGGTTTGAAAGTGAAAAAGTTGTCAAACCAATTTTGAAGCACGATCTCGTTTTTAAAGAGAATTCCTCGAAGGTTGTTTGACAGAAAGCGAAAGTGATGGAAATCTGGCGGAACGAGATCAGGAGAATAAGGCGAATATCTCCTCTGTTGAACGCGAGTGAAAGGATATTTTCTAGTTGATATTCCATTTACTTTTATCAATAAATAAAACAATCTTCGCAAAATTTAAAAACTATTCAATTAAATAATAATACATTCGAATAACTTTCACAATTTTTTTCAATGTACTCTCAATAATATAATCGACCATACAATTTAATAAATACATTCACATGCGAAACAAGCAAATATTTCTGCGACAACAGGTAACTTTAGTTTCATTTCAAGTAATGCTCTGTATCTCTAGCAGTATTTAAGAACATTATCTAAATCATAGTAACCTTTAAAGCATTAGCCATTAAATTAAACTTCCGTAAAACTTCGCACTCGGTGTCATTAATAATACAATCTTTTTTTTTCGAATTTTGTTAATGGTTACCATAATTCGTCAAAATCTATCAGGCTCAATAGTCTGATAGTTAAGGTTGAACAATCCTTTAGATAACTAGTGACACGAATCAGTGAAGGGCGAATGCGTGCAGGCATTGCTGACAGCTTGCATTCGTCAATGACGCGAAGATGCCTCGCAAAGGTGGATTGTTAACTTAGACGGGTGTAATTAAATTTTTAAATCTTTTTCCTACGTTAGTATATACAGAAATTATAATTTATTTTATCCAGCTTTTCTGACGTGACTGTACGCTACTGGGAACCCGGAGGTATGTTCAACATTACTGATAGTAGATTAAAAAAAATTGAACTACTAATTTAATATAGTACCATAAAATAGTAGTAGAAGTACATATACGATTTAGATGTTCTTAATACTGCTAGAGATAAGGAGTGTTACTTGAAATAAGAATTAAGTAATCCGTTTCTCACACAAATGAACGTAATTCTCAAACTGTAGATGTGATATACATACATATATCTCCGTATTTCCGTTATAAATTTATGAAAAAACATTTCAATCTAATTATACTCCTCTGCACATACCTACTTGCATCAGTCAATTAGATATAAGAACACAGTCTCAGAAAGTTATACAAAATACAAACATTTACATGCACAATAACAAGAAATATTCCTTCTATTAACAGCACTTCTTCAGAGTTAAAAACATTGTTGCATTTAACACACCCTGCATACATTTTTTTCATGGTTCACGAATAGGTAAAATTCCCCGACGTGCCGAGTTTCACGTAACAAGTCAAACAACTTGTTAACAAGGCTCGCATTTCTGAGGAAAACACCCCTTTGTATGCAAATAAGTTTCTAGAATGAAAAAAAAAGTCGAAGCAATTACGTTGAGCTCCGAGTTTATTTCGAAGTGGATGAAGTGAAGGCATATAAAGTTAAAGTATGTAAGCTATGTTTGTGAAAATATTGTCGTCCCCGGCAAAAGAAACCTGTGCAATACATTACCCGACGACGTACAACATCATGGGACTCTAAAAGGCAGCGAAAGTGTTTAAAAGGTACTATAAAGAAATAGGAAAGTGCACTTAATCTATATCTGGATTCATTATGATCAAATATCAATCCTTTTGACGGATCTAACAACTTAAAATTCAAATGTACTGATGATATATGGTAGTAGGAAAAAATAAGAGACTACAGATTTTTAGTATCTTATTTAAGAATTAGTTCTAAACTAAACAATTTGTATACATAAAAAATAAAATAATTATTCTATAGACACTCTTTGCTTCTACTGTTAATAAAATACTGAGAAATTTTTATTATT
This sequence comes from Dermolepida albohirtum, assembly GCA_031893035.1. Lineage (NCBI taxonomy): Eukaryota > Metazoa > Arthropoda > Insecta > Coleoptera > Scarabaeidae > Dermolepida > Dermolepida albohirtum. The sequence goes on along the minus strand of JAVIWB010004695.1, from coordinate 455,368 downwards.
AGATAACTAGAAACACACATAATGGTCGTACATTTGTAAATATTTCTTACACATGTACGTATGTACATACATATATGAATGGTGTTTCTTTTTTGGAGGAGGAGAATTTTAAATTGAAATAAAACACAGAAAAATGTTTTTAATATCCATGAAATTGACTTTATTTAAAAGATAATTTTATGGCATTAATGTCTGAATATGGGGCATGTGGCCGCCGCGACTGGCGTGTACATGACGTAATGTGAAAATCCACTTTTCATACAATTTTTTGATAGTCAATCAGGCTGCATTTCGGCTATAACATGTCGAATGATGGGGCTTCGAAATACTCAATTGTTAACTTTACATATCACCGAGAAAATAATCTAATGGCATCAGATCGCACGAACGATGTGGCCAGTTAACAAGTCCATTTCGTGAAATTCATCGTTCGTTAAATGTTTCTTTCAGTAAATTAATTGTATCGCGAGCTGTGTGGCATATGACGCCGTCCTGCTGAAACCACATGTCTGCAATATTAACGCCTTGCAGTTGAGGCACGAAAAAGTTAGTAATCATGTTTTTGTACCGCTCACCGTTTACTGACATTCTGACCATAATTTTTGAAAACATATTGACCAATGATTCCACCGGCCCATAAAGCGTACCAAACGGTGACTTTTTCTGGATGTAATGGTGTTTCGACAATGGCTTATGGATTATCATCGTGGATCAATGTTTTCTTCGGCCCATTCACCAAATGTACGGCGCGAACGATGATCCTGTGGCTTCAATTCCTCTACAAGTTGAATCTTTAAACACATAAACTAAGATCTTTACCCAAAATTTTCCATAAAGTGGATGGAAACAAGTTTAATTGTTGAGCACGATGACGAACACTACACTGTACACCATCAATCGCTTGTTGTGTGCGTACAATACGATATCTTACGGGATGCGCATTGTCGTTTAGAGTAAATCTATTACGAAAACGATCCATAGTTTCTCATATTAATCGCTCTGATGGACGATTATGAACACCATAAAATGCACGTAATGCCCGATGAGTTGCTCGAATTGAACCATGTTTTTCAAAATAAATTTGAACAATTTGCAAACATTGTTCCGGCCTGGGTCTATTCATGATGAATTGCCAAACCAAGCTAACTTCAAAACAACCGAGAGATGTCAAATCGACTGTCACAGAAAACAGTATTGCCAATTTGAAGTTATCCATCTCCAAAAAAAGACACTCTTTACATAACATCATAAAGGGACAAAGTCAAAACATAATATTACAATATAACTCTGGCAATTTAATTATGTGTTAATCAGCACCAGCAGAAATTTTAACAATCGGAGGGAAAATTGTTGTTTTTCAATTATTCAGACTTGTGTTTAAGCAAGCTGTATCCTTTCAAAATTTCCTAACATACATGAATAGTGAGCAACTGTTACACATATCTTTGAGTTCAAATGTATTTTAATTAGTGGTTTTCGAGAACGAAAAACATTTTGGATAATTATAGATCCATCTTCATCTTTTGCAATTAATGAGCAGCTCCATCATGATTTAGTATATTCTAAAGTACGTCTTTATTTGTCTCGTTACAAGAGGGCTTTATGTTTGGTCGTTCAACCATAACAAATTTAGCCACCGTAACTCAGTATATAAATGAAAACCTAGATAACCTGGGAAAAATTGACATACATACCGAGCTATCGCGTGCATTTCATACTTCAGTTATCAAAGTTGAGCTCATTCGGCTTCTTGCCTTCTTTTTTAAAATTGATGTTGAATTTTTCTAAAAGGCTTGCTTATGTCATAATGGGTATAGATTATATAAATATATAGTTAGTTGTCTCTGGAATACCTCAGGATTCCAATCTTGGATCATTATTACTTTTAATTTTCATCTAATTTAAATACGATTTAATCTTAAACACGTTGGCTTATTATCAAAGTCAACGTTTAAGATTTACGAATATTCGAACGAGGAATTCTTTTGATTTTTCAATTATCCATGCGCCTGTTACTATAAATAATACTCAAATTATTAATTTATTTGTTCTATTGCATGATCATTAAATTTTAAAGTCATACAGTACATCATTTTCAAGCGTTTTCTGCCACAAAGCTTCTAATGTTAACATTTACATGTTGACACTACACTTTTTGCTATATTGTGCCTATTAATTATTTATTAATTTTTGACGTGCTTTTCATGCATAACAATTAGTTTATTTCAAATTGACCTGCGCACTTGGTCTTCGTTTCACTAATTCCTTTAAAAAAGCCGATCTCTTAAAAAGCTCCTCTTTTTCTGTTCATTTTTCAATAATAAAACACTCGCACGTTCATGAGTAAAATTTTTACCGTAACCCCATACATCTAATGTTCAACGTACATATCGTTTATTTTATTATAGCATTTACAATTGATTATATTTTTACATTCATCTTTTGCTCCCGCTTATTCATTTTTTTTATTACTGCGTTCAAGTTTTCAGAATTCTTTTTATTTAAATTAGTGAATAAAATTTCAAGGCCAACCATGTTGTTTTACTTCTGTCAACAATATTTTCTTGAGCTTAACACACATTGTGGGCACGTGATGCACCATCATAAATTAAATTTGTTTATTATTAACTTTTTTTATTACTGCAACGCTAGAATTAACACGAAACGCAATCACCACCATCACCACGCGTCAGAGTTTAGTTTATATTAATGATTTTTCAACATCATTAACTTGTCTTGCTGCAGCATACGCTAATAACTATAAATTTATTCGTGACTTTATAACTCCTGTGATGTGGCATTCCTTCGACATAGTCCAAATATAATTATTAATCTAAATATAATTATTAACGGTGCACGGTAAATAAACAAAGACTTAATACTAAGAAATGCCGCAAAATAAATTATACCAGAAAAGTAACGTTTTAAATCGCAAGTTATGATGTACTAGGAATGCCATTAACATCACCAGAACCATTTCGTATTTGAGGATTATTTTCGATTCTCGTCGGCCCTGTGCACCTCACATTAACGAACTATTTAAATCAGCATCAGACACTAAGTTTAATTTTAAGAAATTATAACAAGTTAACTGATGTCAATTGACAAATAAAGGCTGTTCCAAATTGCGCGGTTTTTTTTAAGAATAAATAAAATATAGATGGCGCACTGAATTTGTCTGGATATGTAGCCATTTAAAAAGTGTGATGTATGACATTAACAAAAATGGCTTCGTACACGGTACAACGACGTCTTCAAATTGTTGAATTATTTTATGAAAATCAGCGTTCTGTGAAATGAATTTTTAGAAAATTACGTGAATTTTATGGTTTACATAATCGTCCATCTGAAAGCACTATTGGTCGAATTATTAAAAAAATTCACGAGACCGGTTCCGTGGAAGATCAAAAAAGTGACAAATACAGTCGTAGTGGTCGTCAACAAGAAAATATTGGTTTGGTTCGTGAAAGTGTTGCTGAAGATCCTGAAATGTCCATTAGACGACGATCACAACAACTTGGACTTAGTGGATCAACAACATGGCGGCGTATTTTACACAAGGATTTAGCTCTGAAGGCATATAAGGTTCAAATAACACAGGAACTGAAGCCATTAGATTATTTAAAACGTCGTTCGTTTGTCAATTTCATCAATGAACAACCAGCTGATTTTTCTCAAAAAATAATGTTTTCCGATGAGGCACATTTTGAGCTTGATGGCTATGTTAATAAACAAAATTGTCGTATCTGGGGTGAGTAAAATCCACGAATTATTCATGAAAAACCTATGCATCCTAAACGAGTTGCAGTTTGGTGTGCATTATGGCTAGTTGGTGTAATTTGACCTTACCTCTTTGAAAATGCTGCTGGTGAAGCTGTAACTGTCAATGGTGATCGATATCGTCGGATAATAAGCGAATTTTTGTGGCCTGAATTAATTAATATTGATCTAAAGAGATATGTGATTTCAACAGGATAGCGCTACACTTCACTTTGCACACGAATGAATTGATTTATTGAGAGAAAAATTTCCTGGACGTGTAATCTCAAGAAACGGTGATATTAATTGACCACCAAGATCATGTGATTTGACACCGTTAGACTATTTTCTTTGGGATTATGTGAAAAGTCGGGTTTATAACGTACCGCAACTGACGTCCAGACCTTCTACTACCTTCTCCTGACAGCTCACATGAATCTTCTGGCTAAAGTATCTGTTCCCGTTATGTGTAGAAATGCAAATCGTTACTCTAGCAACATCTTAACTAAAATATACAACTATAAATATATACTTTTTTATCTAATTGTTTGAACTAGATTTGTCCTCATTCATAAGCTACTGTCTATGACGTTTATATTTATTATAGCTGTTCATGTTGATTTTTTTTAATGTCAAAGGTAATTTTGATGGAGCCTGTGGTTGATTCACTTGATCACTGAAGGCTGATATTACAGTGTACATTCTGGTTCTCAATGGTACGGATCGCGTACGGAGTTTGTTTTCGTAAGGATATTTTTTCGCCGTAGTTTTCCAGGTGCGACATCTGGATGATGACAACTTAGTTGTCGAAACACGTATACAGAATACGAAAATTAATGTGGAATGGGGTTATATATCAACCTTCAGTGATCAAATTTAATATCAAAGTTTGCAACTATGATTTCATAGCTATTGGGTTGGCAACTAAGTACTTTCGGTTTTTACTGATAGAGAGCGTTGCTTTATTTTTTGTATAACGTATGTTAGTGCTGTACTTTACCATTTGTCGCGTGATACTAGTCACATTGACGTAACTTTAGAAGCAAGTAGTGCGTGATTTTTATTAAAGCTATTAGTTGTGGGTTAATTTTAAATGGAGTGCAGAAACGAACATTTTCGACATATTTTACTATTTTATTTCCGTAAAGGAAAGAAAGCTGCTGCGGCTCACCAAAAGATATGTGAAGTTTATGGTGCTAATTGCTTAACAGAGCGCACGTGTCAGAATTGGTATAAAAATTCCGTTCTGGAGATTTTTCCTCAAAGATGAGCAACGTTCTGGTCGGCCTACTGAAGTTGATGATGACCAAATCAAAGTCATAATTGAAGAGGATCGTCATATAACTGTTCGAGAGGTTGCGGAGAGGCTACATGTATCGCACACAACAATTGAAAAACATTTAAAATGTCTTGGGCTAGTTAAGAAGATTGATATTTGGATACCTCACGAATTGAAAGAAATTCATTTAACACAAAGAATCAACTTTTGCGATATGCACCTTAGACGAAATGAAACCGGCCCTTTCTTAAAAAGAATCATCACCGGTGATGATAAATGGGTCCTGTACAGTAACAAAACGATCATGGAGCAAACACGATAAACCAGCTCAAACCACATCGAAAGTTAAATTGCATCCAAAAAAGATCATGCTGTCAGTTTGGTGGGATTACAAGGGTGTTGTGTTTTTTTAAGCTGCTTCCAAGGAACCAAACGATCAATTCTGATGTTTACTGTCAACAATTAATAAAACTGGATGAAGCAATCAAAGAAAAACAGCCAGAATTGTCAAATCCGAAAGGTCTAGTTTTCCACTAAGATAATGCAAGGCCTCACACATCTTTGGCAACTCGTGGGAAACTATTGGAGCTTGGCTGGGAAGTGCTGCCACATCCCCCATACAGTCCTGATCTAGCACCATCTGATTACCATTTATTTCGAAGTTTGCAGAATTCTTTGAATGGTAAAACTTTCATAAAAAGTACTTAGTTGCCAACCCAATATTTCATTTTATTTTTTTACAATGTTTATATTATATTTTTATATTTGTTTAGCGTATAAATGGATTCACCTGTTAGATAAAGACTATTATTATTTTTATTATATTCTAGGAGAAACATAAATAATAATCGTCAGAGTAATACCAGAAGCCCCGGATTACGAAAACATGGCTAGTATTTATGAAAATTAACGGGACTTTTTCCTGAAATTAACGAATACAACCTTCTATGAATTATTAATTTTTGGAATTGTAAACTCGTATTTCCTTATTGAAAATGTAAATTATAGAAAGGTACAGTTATGAAGAGTTCTGCGAATTTTATTGGAGATAGAATTTATCGATTGAATGTGGGTGGTTAAAATTTATCTGTAGGTGGTCTTAAACATAGTACATTATTAAATATACAACAGCAATGAAAATAACACAGGCCTGCGATGGAAAAATTGTTTGAAATATAATCTGTGATTTTTATAGTTTTTTATACGCTGATTACGGAAAAAATAATAAAAAAATTCCATCACGCACAGTTTAGAAACAAATTTCACTTGAAACGATCGACAACTAGACAGTTTAGGCAAGTAAGCATTACAATGTTTAATCTTAATAATTAAAATTAGGCTTAAATTGGCAGTGGGAAACATTAGTTTGATTGGGTGGCAACAGTAGTAGTTTTCAAACCTTTGTTCGATCCTCAGCGATCCTACTGCACAAGAAGCACAAAACGGAGTTTTGATGGGACGCGAAAACGAGACTATAAGGATTATTAAACAAGAAGATCATTCAGTTTTACTAATTTTGTGTTGTTTTTACGCAAATGTTTGGTTACTGATAATTTTAATAAAATGTAAAATAAAATGTACATTCCATAAGTTTTTATATTTGGCTTACTATTCCTAAAGCACATCTGCTTTTTGTGAGAAAAGCTTACGTGATAGAAAAAAACGGTACTCGTTTTTGAGTACAGCACTGAAAAATACAAAAAAAGTTACTAAATTTAAAACAATTTTTAACTGTTTTAACTTTAATCTATTTTATATGTTATATTTAGTGTAACTTATTAATCAATGAGAAATGATCCTGGAAAAAAGCCTAGCAGAGCCCACATTATATTAATATTATGTGACAATTTGTTAAAAAAACTTTAAAAAAGAAGTTTTCAAAATTTAAATTTAAATTATGGAAAACTTGATTTAGACTGTTGGTGTTTTAGTTTTAGTGCTGATAGGAATTGGATTAGGGGCACTAATCTGGGTTTAGTCACTTAGGAAGGATGAAAACTAGTTTCACGCCTACAACTTTCTTTTAGGACAATTGAAATATGAAGAAATTGGATACTAACAATGGAAAATTTCAAATTATTCGTCCACATCCGATTGCAGTCCATTAATTTCACCAGTGAAACAACATGTCATATGACCAAAAAAATGAATCATCCAGCGAAAATATATGAGGTATTAAATAACGAGACTGACGCTGTATAACATTTTATTTTGATTTCATACATATTTACTTATTATCACCTTCAATATACATCCCTCTTCTATCCCTACAACGCTCCATGTGAATCTTCCATTGTTCGAAACAATCCTGGAAGTCTTCTTCTGTCAGCTCCTTCGGGACGCGTGCCGTTTTCGCTTTCATAGCTTCAACGGACTCAAATTTTGTTCCCTTTAATTCAGATTTCACCTCAGGAAACAGATAGTAATCGCACGGCGCAAGATCTGTACTTGGCTAGAAACCTCTTGACAGACAATGCGGAATGAGCCGGTGCATTGTCTTGGGGGAGAACCCATGACTTGTCCTTCCACAATTCGGGTCGTTTTTTCCTTATTCTTTCACGGAGATGAGCAAGAACGTGAAGGTAGTAATAATTTGCTGCCGTATGTAAACGAATACATTCTGCTATTCGTATAGGCATATGTCTAATAAAATATTCTATAAGCTCCTATATAAGCTCATTCTGAGCAAATTGTAGAACAATGTAACTGTTGTAAACTTATTGGAGGATTAGGAAGCATACTAAACGTTTAACCATATCACAGACATGTTCTTCTATGGGCGATAGGTATGCTGAACGCGCAAATCAATTGAGAATGTTGATGTTGGCCTCTTACAGGTATTGTAATTTAATAGCTGCAACATGAGTACCGATATTGTCTTGCTACTATATAACATTATTTACCTCTTGGGCATATGATGATGTAAATGGTTTCATAAATTCGTACATATACTTTTAAGCATTTAAATGGCCTCGAAGAAATAGGAGATAAGTCATGGAATAACGATGCGTTCCATATACCACCGCATTCATTCGTTTGGGTTGATTTCCTATCGTCCAAGACTATGTGAAATGCACGTACTGCCTCTTAGTAGTCAGCCTCTTGCCCTTAAATTAGAATGGTGTAATGTTCGGTATGATTGAGATGAATAATGTTTTCTCAGACGAATCGCGTTTTACCTTTCATTCCGTAAAATGTGGGATTGCACTTACTACAGAATGGACGGTTTGGGCTCTTACAATATTCCTTCGAAACCATTTAAAAGATGCAAAGTACATTTACGAAGTTATGTAGTCATTCACTTGACCATATATCCAAGGGCTGGATAATAACACATTCCAGCAAAATAATTCTCGATCTCGTATTCCAGATACTGCATTACGATTTCTACAAAGGGTCAACATTAATATTCTTAATAAGACTACGCCGTCGCCCATGAAATATCTCTGGGATATAAGTTGAAGGAATGATATGCTTCCTAATCCTCAAACTCATTATTAAATTTTCTGTCTAATATTTCCTTCTCGCTCTCTCCCTCTCGAGAATTTTTCGGTGAAAATTTATTATTCTCGAAACAGTAAATATTGGGTCTGGGAAAAAGTTCGTGGCGTTTTTTCAGTAAAATTCAACTGGTCCCCGCATGGCGCGTGGACGAATTCATTTAAACCGAATATGCTCCATTATTATCGACAATGTTTCGCCATTTTTTTGGTAGATCCATGATCCCATCGGTGAAAAACTTCTGTGGTTTCTGGTCGAAAAACTGAATCAAGTAGTTTTCACAGGCTTCTTTTGAAACCAACTTAATTCCATTGAGAGAGTTCTGCAGAGATCGAAACAGATGATAGTCAGAGGGTGCTATATCCGGACTGTAAGGTAGGTGCATCAAAACTTCCCAACCAAACTCTCTCAATTTTTGACGGGTCATCAAAGAAGTGTGTGGTCGGGCGTTGTCATGATGGAAGACAACACCTTTCCTATTAATCAATTCGGGCCGTTTTCTTTCAATCGCCTGGCGTAATCTCTCTAGTTGTGCACAGTAGAGTTGAGAATCAATCGTCTGACCAGTTGGAAGTAGCTCGTAGTGGACGATTCCCCTCCAGTCCCACCATACACACAGCATCACTTTTTTTGGCGTCAATGTTGGCTTAGCGAACGCTTGTGACGGCTCACCATCCTTTATCCACGATCTTTTACGCTTCCGATTATCGTACGTAATCCATTTTTCATCTCCGGTTATTAAACGTTTCAGAAACGGCTCGATTTCATTCCGTTTCAGCAGCGCATCGCAGATGTTAATTCGGTCCATCATGTTTTTCACGCTCAACTCATGAGGAACCCATACGTCAAGCTTTTTTTGTAACCAGCTTTGTGTAAATGGTTCAAAACAGTTTTGTGGTCAATGCCTAGCTCCATTCCAATATCGACACTGCTGATATGCTTATCTTGTTGGACTTTTTCAAGAATTTCATCAGATTTTTCAGTGATTGGACGACCGGAGCGTGACTCATCTTTCACATTGAAATTTCCAGAACGAAAGCGAGCGAACCATTTCCGCGCAACAGATTTCGATAAAGTACCTTCACCGTACACAGCACAAATTTTATCACAAGCCTGCGCAGCGTTCTTCCCCTTATCATAATAATATTGCAGAATATAGCGAAATTTCTCATTATTCTTCTCCATTTTCAAGTGCGAATAACTTTCCAACCACTGCACCGATTACAATGTTTCTACGCTCAAACTAACGTTCGGAAGGTCATCTAAAAAACGAGCCGTCGGTGGTGTCGCTGTGACTTGTTGTTCTTTAGTTATCGGCAACCAATGCCATCTATCGGGAAAAACGCCACGAACTTTTTCCCAGACCCAATATTTGTGCAAAGTCGATAAAAGTTACGGCAACACGGTCATGCCCGCAAAATGAAGATTGTCCCACAGGTGAACCCAATTTTAAAGATAATCATTATAATATTTTGGAAAGAAATCTTTTATAATGAAAATCGTGATAGAACTCGATATAACACAGAAACGAGACGACAAAAATACTTTAAATTCTGTTGTAGAAGTCACGAGAAAATAAAAGCAGTTCAAATAAGAAGCTCTAAATCGTTTTGTACAATTTTACGACTAAATTTTTTTCATATAAATTAGTTTGTTATTCATACTAAACACTGACTTTCAATTTCTTTGTCTTTTGCATCACGAAAACTAATTTTAAGCAAAGATAGACCCAATTTCTGCAAGTTACAAAAGTTGTTTTCTAGGAAGTTTTTTTCTTCGACATTATTAATGTGTATCTATTGAATGAACTAAAAATCATTTATATAATCTAGATGTAATTGTGTAAAAATACTAATTATCAGATAAAAGAAAATCATTGAACAAATGATATCAAATGACTATAATCTATACTCATTATAAAGTTAAGTATTTTGCAAAAATGGGGTACATAAAATCTGTGTTCTTTAATTTAATGCACTATACTACTGTGGGCAAAAAATAGTAAGACTTTGTTCATAATTTTTAAATTCTTAATTTATTCTTCCAAATCTATTTCGTCCCCCTCAAAGTAATCCATCCCCCTGGTCCCAATACACTTGTGCCAACGTTTCTTCCAATTCTCGAAACAATTGTTAAAGTCAATTTCAGGAATAGCCTTCAATGCGCGTTTTCACGTTTAATGTTTTCAATTGACTCAAAACGGTTTCCCCGGAGCGGTCGTTTGAGTTTGCTGAATAGCCAGTCACACGGAGCTAAATCAGGCGAATACGGTGGTTGCGGCACGATATTGGTTGAAAATTTGGCGAAAAACTCACAAAGAATTAATGCAGTCTGCGACGGTGCATTATCGTGGTGCAAAAGCAAGAGTTGTCGGCCCATAATTCTGGCCTGTTTTTACGAATAGCATTGCGCAAACGACGTATAACACTCAAATAGTATTCTTTCTTGACAGTTTGACAGTCAACATAACCTTGATTTTTGACTTGCTTTGACGAGGTTTTTTGGGTTTCAGCTCACCTTTGACACGATATTCGGCCGATTGATCGTCTGTTTCCGGGTCATAAGCGTAGATCCAAGTCTCATATCCAGTTATGATGGCTTTCATTTTGTCTTGATAGTCGGAAAGTATTGTTTCACAGACGTCAACGCGACGCTGTTTTTCGAAAAAATTGAGTGATTTTGGAACAAATCGTGCCTTCATTTTTCTTAGGCCCAAATGATTTTTCAAAATGGTTTTCACTGATCTTTCCGATATTCCAACGATGCCAGTAAGGTCTCTGACTGTTAATCGTCGATTCTCAAGCACCAATTCCTTGATTCTATTGACGTGTTGATCATCAGTTGATGTTGATGGCCGTCCTGGACGTGGTTCGTCATCAATGCGTTCTCGACCCTCTTTGAATAATTTGTACCAATCAAAAACACTTGGTCGCGACAAACAATTATCACCGAAGGCCTTTTGCAACATTGTGAACGTTTCGGCACCAGAAATTTGATTCTGTACAGAAAATTTAATGGAACTTCTTTGTTGAATAATTTCACTCATTGTAAAAATCGCCGAATGCACTTTTTGTACTTCAGAAAGACAAATTTAAATTAAAAAGTCTTACTATTTTTTGCCCACAGTAGTATTTCGATATTTCACGTTTAATATAAAATTGGATATATGTAAATAAATTCAGTTGGTCTTCAAATTTATGTACAAAAACTAAGATTTGGCAAAAAAATACAAATCAATGTGGATCAGAATATCAATCTAATTACTAATTGCTAATTGCTTTTAAAGAATAATAATTTTCAAAATTCATTACATATAATTACAACAATATAAGCCGCAGGTATATAACAGAACTATCCGAAATGAAAGATCAAAACCCCTCTTCAAGTTGTTATTTTGCCAAACCTCTTTGCAATTATTTGTATTTTCCCTCCAACCGTTTATAATATAAAATTAGAATAACTACTGGCATGAATTTGACAGTTATTGATAACTTCTTTGTGTCCCTACCATTGCGTGCACAATCTTCTGTACCAAGTATTTTTTTTTTTGGATCAACCAACCGGAGGCATATGCATTCTGTTTCCTTACCGATGGGTTATTATTCGTTTTTTAGACAGAACACGCTACCAAACATTTTCACGAATATTTACACTTCTCTCTTACACAAACACATACAAACACGAAAAAGTTTGCAGGCAGGTAAAATTTTTTAGAACATCCAAATGTACACTTTTAATAAGAAGCCGTTAATCTCTAGTATAATCAAATTATACAATATATGAAGTACGCCATGATAAAACGACTGAAATAGTCAAAATGAGATAGTTAAAACATAGGACGAATTATGCAAAAGAAAGGATGAAAACGGCAAAACAATTCAGAAATTATTTTAATCCTTGTATTTCCTTACTCATTAATTCCTATAATGTGGTTATATTCTCAACTTAAGGTTGTTCATAAATTTCAAGTAACTTAACTCATTAAAACTACACACCATGCTGGAGAATAATTTAAAAGTAAAGGACTTGCAATATATCAAAGTGAGACAAAGTTCGTAGAATAAAAAGAAACAAAAAAGCTTTGTATCTCAAACTAATCCACTGTTACAGCCATGCATTGGACCAGTATAGTTCAAAGTCTCATAAGCACCTGCAGCAACTTTAGCATCACTGTATGTTGAAAATTTCTGCCTCGCTAAGTATTTTTGGCGTAGGCGAAAAAGATGGTAGTTTGATAGTGCTAAATTCAGGGAATAAGGCGGGTGTTGCAACAAATGTCGTCAATTTTTGCCATGACAACAAAGGTTGTATGGGGCTGTGCATTATCTTGCCGGAAAACATTTTTTTCTTTTCATTTTGACAGGTAATCTGCAAAAAGAAAACCTTCTGCATTCTAAAAATCAAAGACATTTCCTTTCCTGCAGATGGAACAATCATCGCCTTCTTTGGCGAAGGAGAACTACTGTGCCACCATTGTTTAGATTGTTGTTTGTTTCGGTCGTTTAATAATGAAGCCAAATCTCACCACTAAGTAAATTGTCAACTTTTTCAAAGTCAAACCTTTATTCAAAATATATGTTTCGCGTTCTTTAGAGATATTTACAGCCTCCGTTATCACAAACGTTTGCAAACGACCGTCTTTTAAGACAGTAGCAAATACTTTTTTAAAAATTTTCAAATTTGCATTCACGAACCCATTTATCGACATTAGTAAATGACAAAATCGAGTTATTCAAACCATTCTTCAAGTCATTGTGAATGTAGCTGATAAGCTTTTCAAAGAGAAATATTTAATGATAGCATGACATTGAGCACTATTCATCTCGTCAATAACCCCAAGTTGCTCTTAATTAAATAGTCAGAACGCCATCTATCCGTCATTTCACAAACTTTTTAACGCATCCTCGTACTATACGAGACAGATGAAATTGTTTCGGAATATCTGTGTATATAAAGTGAAGATGGTTTCTTACGTTGTAAGTGAATATTGCAAGTCGCTATCATAATATAGAAATTAACATAAATGTGTCTATCTCGCATAATACATTGCGAAGCAAATTATACCATATAATGCATGTCTATTGAAATATTGTAATTATTTTCTTAAGTTTCTAATCATTGCTATACATACACATTATTGAGAAATAAAAAAATAATAAATATGCTTCCAGTTTCTACATAACATTGTTAAAATGCCTCATAACAGGAAATTAAAGCAGCAAAGTACCATCACTATTTTCCTTTAAAAATTGGACAAACCTAAGCTAAATTCGATAAGTTTTATTCACTATGAGGAACAAAATTTTTTAAAGGCTTTAAAATTAAAAACTTAAACAAACAGTGTCTATGTCATACATTTTTCTTTAAATATTCAAACAATATAGGCACAATTTTTGTGTTTTCCATGCAAATAGAATATACTCTCTTTAGATGTAAAGCTACTTATTTAGAAAAAAACTATATAAGAATAGAGTCAAAATATAAATTTCTTTAGTCACATAAATGTACTGTAAACAATAATCATAGAAAGAGTCTGTCAATCAACAAAATTAGTGGTATAATATGATCAAAAAGAAACTCGAAACATAATGGCGAAAACTATTAAAAAGTAATCTGAAATAAGTAAATATCAACATCGGCGAAAACGATTCTACGAGCAAGGTACCGGAGGTCACTGACTGATAAGTACTTATTCAAAAGTATACATTCTCAGTTGAAGCAACAACAGGATTTTGTTATATACACATTATATTGAAAGTTAATTTTTAAATGCATTACTTCTTTAGCATTGCGGATTTTAACAAATTAACTGCAGGAGAACTAAGATACAGTTACGCAAATACATATAAGAAGTTTGCGTGAAATATACGCTACAAGTAACGGTGTAAAGTTTTATTAGTGAACAAGCACCCGAACTTCCATTTGGCAGAAGGTAAATACCATGTGGTAGAGCCAATATTTAACTTTTTTAAAAACATTCCGTTTGTCTCATTTCAGACTAATAAATGCTATATAAGTATTTACCCGTAATAACAATTCGTGTTATATTACTCGAAAAAGAAATAGTGTAGATAATATTATTAAATACATTCTATAAGAATATATGCATGTGTAGCAGAATTATAGAAATATTAAAAATTTAACAATACACCCTATTTTAACGAAATTAGTGGGACTATCTGTTCATATGGAATCGATTTATGAAGTATCAGGCTTTCTAAATCTATAAATTTTCATGAAATCTCATTCACTGGAAGTATATGTAAGTGACAACAGTTTGCGCATATACTATGAATCAACATTTAATTCTATGCTTAAAACAGCAAAAGTGCTACTGAAACTAATACTTAAAGTCGCCTGCGAAGACAATTATTTATCAAAAATAAAAACTTTTGAATGGAAAACGCAGAGACTATATGGGCGATGTTAAACGTTCAGACCAATCAATTGAAACGATGACAGAAGACAACGCTGAAAAGGTTTTTGTTTTCGTGAAAGTTTCATAAAAATCTTTAGTAAGAGTAATGAAAGTGAAACTTGGAATACCCAATACTTATTCATCGCATTTTAATTGAAAAACTTTGTTTTTTCGGAAATTAAACTCGACATTCATTGAAATCGGTTAACGGATGACTAAATTAAGTATTAGAAAGACATATTTATGGAAGGTCAGAGACAAAACCGTCATAATAATGATTGTAACGAAAACTTGCACAATAACAACCACCAATTGAAGAAAATTCAACAAAAAAAATCAAAACACGCTTATTGTTTTTTACTATTCCAAGAAAATTATCTACAAAGAATACGTCTAAACTAGTACAATAGTTAATGCTGAGTATTGTATTGGTGTATCAAAACGTTTGGCAGCGAATTCGTCGCGTTTGTCTAAATATTGAGAATCGGATAATTGACGTTTGTTGCATTATAATGTACTTACTTATTGCAGACATTCAATAGTTAACAATACTTTTGCAAATCAGTAACATAAAAATTACTTGATGCACTTCTTAAACGTGCAAGTTGCTATGCTTCTGCTTAATAGGAATATTTAGAATAAACAAAATTATTTTCATTTTGATTTTTTAATCATTTTTTTGTCATATTAAAACCATTCTAGTTATTTTTGGGGCAGTAAATGTACAATCTTAATTTAAGTTTCGCCCCATAATAGTACCGGTAGTAATCAACGTTTCAATAGTCATACTAGCAGCTTCTAGAAGGAATTTGTTATCCGAGGAAACTATTTAAATAGGAAAATATATTTCAATGACCAAACGACTAAAAATCAAAAATTATATTAGAGATGCCGATAATGGAAGCCTGCAGAATCCCAATTAAAATGTTGTTAGAAGCAAACAACGTGCATTAAGAACTGAAATACGCTCTATACACCTTTTGGCCGGCCGATATCTCAGTGGTAAGATATTGGCTGTTTTTACAGAAGTCTTACTTTCGATTTTGAGACAGGAATATTTTTCCTAATTTCAATCAAAGGTCTTAAAGGTAATGAACAAAAACTTATTTCCATCTTTGGAATAGAAATGAAACTATTCAAACGAAGAAAAGTACGGTGGACGTATTTGTCCCACTAATAGACGACTATACCGCTACAAAGCGAGAAAAAACAAATGCTAGAACACGTCCACTGCTATAATTAGTTAAATAAGAACAACTCGATTGTTGAAAACATTTTGATCGAGACAGGCTCCACCTATATAAGGCTTTGTCAGCCAATCTCGAACCTCGTCGACGAATTGTTCTTTTCAAATGGTACTTCGTATAGATTACACATTAAAGTAGTGTACAAACTCTATATTTTTATCTTTCAAATAAAAATGAATCTATCCAAATGAAGGAAAGTAGAGTGGACGCACTAAATGAACGACTAGATAACTACAATACAAAAGGATAAATGTGCTATATAAAGCTATATAAGATTGACTGATGAAACTTTGGATAGCCGAAACGGTTCCCAATCAAGATTCCATCGACAATAGAATTGTTGTCATACATAAAAAAATAAGTATTTAAAATAATTTAAACGGGAACTGTATATATTTCCGATATATCCGAATTGGTTATATGAAACACAAAACTGATATCTGCACCTATTTATTACTACTAATTTGTAATGTAATTGAAAACCTAACAATTTTATATTAAATATAAGAACATTCTTTTAGAAGATAATAATAATAATATATTTATTGCCCAACAGGCGAACCCAATTAAAGGACATTGAATACAAAACATTGAATACAAATAAAACAAAGTACATACAGTCAAAATAAATATCCAAAGTAATTAATAAGGTAAAAAATAAAAACAATACCACTAAGCAATTAATAATAACTTAAAATAATAGAAAATTAAGAATAATAAATAATTAAGAACTAAGAATTAAGGGAACCGTCAAAAATATCACTGTAGAATTTGTTGGCGTTCAACGCCATATGATACAGGGGAGCCTTCCAGAGGAGATTCGTCCTCGGCGTACCGTAAACAAACGTGGCAACACTTCTGGAGGAGGAGCGAGAAACTGCAAAGTTTAGTTTGGCCAGGAGGTCAGAACAGTCAATCCAACCATTCACCAGCTTGTAAATAAAACGAGCACCGTGTCTGGATCTGCCTTCCTTCAGTAGTTGGAGATTGTGTTTTCCAACATAACATTCTAATCAACGCCACGCTCAGCATACACGCCCGAAGACTTGGAAGAAAGGAATTTCAGAAATCGACGTTGAACGCGTTCGATTGCGTTTATCTGCGAACCGTGTAAGGGATACTATACAATCGACCCATATTCCAGCTTACTGACAACCAATGCAAAGAATAGTATTTTCAATAAGATAATATCGTTAAAATACTGTTTTGTCCTCATTATAAAGCCAGCACTCTTAACCGCAGAACGACATTTTGAATATCTAAATTAAATAATAATTCAAAAAGTTAAAATAAAAATGTAAAAATAATCGAAAATTGAAATATGTAATAGAAACACAAGTATTTACTTCCCCCTGTGTCTTTAAGACGTTTAATAAGTTTTGGTGACGTAAAGACCCGATTTTTTCACTGTCATTATTATAAATCTACTCTCGACTTTAGTTGTCGCCTGCGGCTGTCCACTTCACATCCGATCACGAAATTGCCGGCCTCTCTTTTTCAAGTCAAAGTGTAATGAACATCTTTCGGTGAAATACCGTGGCTAAATAACGAAGACCCCCTGGGAATATCATTTTTAGGTAAAACATGAATAACAGATTATTAATCCGCAATTACTTCTTTAGATTTTCGCTTATTTTCAAAGGATATTATATTCAACTCATACCTACATACTTTCAAAGTACCTAACAACAATGTTTTATAATCTACGTGAAATATAATTCAAAATGCAGGTGATAAACAAGTTTATTCTATTATATTACTAGTCCAAGTTTGTTCCTCTTCGGACAACCTGTACATAAGTATGAATATGCGGGTACATTCCTTTCAAGGTGCTGTAAGTACTATTAGATAGTAAGACATTCTAACGACAGCACAGGTGTTACTGCAGCTGCTACGTAACAATCTCACGTCATGCGTAGTTGTATTATGATCAATATACAGTGCTGGAAGAAAATAGTACATATACATTATATATACGCATTGCTAAAACAATTAAATGTATTTCACGTAGGTACTTATATCATACATATGTCTTTATTTTATGAATTAAGGAATAAAATGAGAATGTTCAGTATAGCATGAAATATACAAGAGAGGTTCAGAATGTTCCCAAGAAATTTTTTTATTTGTGACATTTAGATCAACAACTTTCCAATTCTTTAACACTCTCAGTATAATATGGTTCGTGGAACTTTGCAAAATAAAGAACTGCCTAAGCTTTCGTTTCATCATTTAGTTAATGTTCGTTCAGTGAATTATTTCTTCATGTTTATGAATGGATAATAATCGCTGGAAACTAAATCCAATGAACATGGTACATATGAAAGCACTTCGAAGCGTAGATCAATCTTTGAAAGCAACAATCCGAAATTTGTGGGCAGATGGTGAATATGCTCTTTCTTTTTAGCCAAATGTGGAAGCTTAGTTTGAAGAGCATCTTTCAATTGGTTCAGTAATGAAGTCTAATACTTCCCAGTGATGTTCCTGCCTTGTAACAGATATTCAATGAGCACTACACCTCGAAAATCCCAGAAAATTGTAACTATGCCTTTTCCTGTAAATGGAATCGTTTTTAGGAGTACTTATATTGTACATATTATTATTCATAGTCCCATTTCTTCCACTTTTTTTCTATTTAACGCTATTCGTTTCATTTCATCTCAAGCTTTTGCTTGTCATCCTACTGTGTTGACTCTTTGCTTCCTTCATGTTTCTCTTGAAAAGAAGTTGTTACTATTTCTACATTCTCCAGTTTCATATAAAATATTAATCTATAATATGTTTAAACTACAATACAAGAGAAATTTGCAAGGCTCCGAAAACTAAGTTTGTTTATTTATCCACTAAATAGTAAATGACGGTCATTTAATGTGTAAGTTAATAATGATATGAATAAAATTTTTAATAAAATGTATCTACTTCGTTAAAAATTTCGTTAGTTTGACGAGCGATCTTGCGTTACTCTATCGTAGTAATGGTCATATAAGTAGGTAAGATTTTATCTGATTGCATCATGCTAAAAAGTTGAAGTCTTGGTTTGGAAATAATAATTATAGAGTAAAATCGACACGTCAACATTTATTAGTATTCGTTGATAAGTTACCTTGTTCTTATCGCTATCAGAGTTGACAAGTTACTATGAACTTACTGCTATTAAAGTTAATAGCAAAAATTGCTTTTCCGATCCCAACGACCGCCCTGGCTGAAACGATTATCATGAATCTTACGCGTTTCTCCAGACTAGCTATACTAGAGTTTTGTAAGTAAAGGGTATTTCAAATTGCGTGGTTTTTTTTTAAGAATAAATAAAATATAGATGGTGCACTGAATTTGCCTGGGTACGTGTGTATTTAAAAAGTGTGATGTATAACATTTATAAAAATGGCTTCGTATACGGTACAACAACGCGTTGAAATTGTTGAATTATTTTATGAAAATCAGCGTTTTGTGAAAAGAGGTTTTAGAAAAATACGTGAATGTTATGGTTTACATAATTGTCCATCTGAAAGCACTATTGGTCGAATTATTAAAAAATTTCAAGAGACCGGTTCCGTGGAAAATCAAAAACGTGAAAAATACATTGTTGTCGTTCACAAGAAAATATTGGTTTGGTTCGTGAAAGTGTTGCTGAAGATCCTGAAATGTCCATTAAACGACGTTCACAACAACTTGGACTTAGTGGATCAACAACATGGCGTATTTTACACAAAGATTTAGCTCTGAAGGCATATAAGGTTCAAATAACACAGGAACTGAAGTCATTACATCATTTAAAACGTCGTTCATTTGTCAATTTCATCAATGAACAACCAGCCGATTTATCTCAAAAAATAATGTTTTCAGGTGAGGCACATTTTGAACTTGGTGACAATGTTAATAAACAAAATTGCCGTATCTGGGGTAAGGAAAATCCAAGAATTATTCATGAGAAACATATGCATCCTAAACGAGTTAGGTGTGCATTATAGTCAGGTGGTTGTAATTAGACCTTACTTCTTTGAAAATGCTGCTAATGAAGCTGTAACTGTAATGGTGATCGATATCATCGGATGATAACCGAATTTTTGTGGCCTGAATTAATGAATATTGATCTAGAGGATATGTGGTTTCAACAGGATGGTGCTACACCTCACTCTGCACACGTTTCAATCGATTTATTGAAAGAAAAATTTCCTGGACGTGTAATCTCAAGAAACAGTGATATTAATTGGCCACAAAGATCATGTGATTTGATACCGTTAGACTATTTTTTTTGAGGTTATGTGAAAAGTCGGGTTTATAAAAACAATCCACAATCAATTCCTTCTTTGAAAGATGAAATTATTCGTGTTATTGGTGAGATAGAGCCTCAATTATGTTAAAATGTCATTAAAAATTTTAACAAAAGAGTGGACGTCTGTGGAGCTGCAAGAGTAGGCCATTTGACACATATTATTTTTCGCATATAAATGTCATAACTGATACTTCAATTACCAATAAAAAGTTTTTGAAAATGAATGCAAATTATGTGTTTTATTTATTCTTTTAAAAAACCGCGAAATTTTAAACACCCTTTAGTATTTGATAATCACAGCAGCTACAAATTTTCTGTTAGCCCTAAATCTAAAAACCCAATAACAAACAATATTTCTAGATTTCTTAAATTTTACAAGTACTTTTTAATATATTTACATGAAAAAATACAGGCTCTCTAAAATGTACGGAATGTTTCATAATTTCGAGTAAATAAGCAATTGGCATGCATTAACAATTACCTCTGCATTATTTACCTGGGTTGCGATTACCATACCTTTAAAACCATTTTTCGTAATTTAAAAATCACTTCTTTTCGTTCTATATTTCAAGTTTTTGATACGCCCATATAATGATATACGAATGAGCAGAAAAAAAGTCCGTGTTGTTTATTAGCTATCGATTACTTTCTTTTTAATTGGTGATTTAAGAGCTCTCAATAACAATGAAACGTGCAACGTATTTTATAAATTAATCAGGAAAGAAATCGTCCAAAAAGCTGAAACCAATTTTGGGTATGTGATTGATATTTTCAATGAAAAAGCGTTTCGGATAAAACTACATTTCCCAATCTAACCAAGCCCGAATGAAATATTTCCAGCAGCATAAACGACTCGTGTAGCACAGCACAACAGCAAGGACGACCTTTGTGAATAACAATTAGATGCGATTAATCACACGAACGAATATACGCTGCCCTCTACGAAACGGTACAGAAACGAACGTGACAGATGTGTAATTAAAACAATTGCTGAAGCGGTTCAGAATGTCAAACGTTCGTTACGACACCAGTGCCTACTTGATGATGCGGTTTTCGGAAAAGGAACGGACGCACAGGCGGGAAATATAACGAAATAGAACCGACGACAGATGAAAAGAAAAATAAGAAGAAACTCATTACGTGTGGCGGGTGTTACATTACCGAAAACAGAAGCGGATAATTTGTTAACTCCGATGCTGAATAATTAACGCCTGAATAAATTGCGGCTGTGAGACAGGTTTTCCGATATGACGGAGTCGTTTAAAATTTCTTTCTAAATGAGAAACAAGCCGTTCCAACAGCAATACATGTATCCTTGAATTTTTTAACGGAAACTTTGGTAATTTATTTGACACCACAGTTAAGCAAGGGACATTCTTTCTTATGAAAATATAAACTGCAAAATGTTATGTGCTAAGATTACCTAATTGATACACTAAGATTAACAAAGTTAATACTTTTGTTCAAGATGAATAAATTTTAATGTTACAAAATTGTGACTTTTTTGTAATTAAGTATAGAATTTCACCTTTTTATAATAATATAGAGAGATAGATGTTACTAATGAAATAAACCATTATTATATTTAAAATACTAATAAAAATCATGTACGGGAACACATTTGTATGTTACATATTTGCAACTACTTCCACTAGTGTCTGTCTTCAAGAGTAGCATATGTAAAAAACCTTATTCTGATTATGGATATAACTGAGGAAGTCCATAAGCCAATAAAGCCAGTGCTCTTTTAACATATCCTAAACAGTTTCCATAAAGACTTCTGTTTATTTACATAAACAGAGTTCTACTGGAAAGCTAGCACTATTCCAAGTTATTTAATATCAAAAACTGTCAATCTGCTACTTGATAGTTCGTTTCAGATATTTGCACTACATAGGTATGTTAAGTAAGTACATTGTACAAGAGCTGTTCTGAAAATTTTCCAAAAAAACTACGGGTTCTTAAAGATACTTTTTTTGTTTTTCAAAACGATCTCCCTTTCAGCTAAAATACATTTATTCATTCTTCAGAACCACTTAGCACTTGGAAATCTCTTGTCACTCATCAATAGAGCTGGATAGTAGTGTCTGCCCTACAGGAACGATTGTTCAATTCGATAGAATGCATTCGCTCGCAACGGTTATCACTATTCGATGACCTGGCCCTTTCGGACAAACACGACTATACAGCTCTACTAATCAAAATTTTAATCCACATTAACATGTGAGAATTGTTGAAGCCAAGATCTGGAAAATATGGTGGTCTTATCGAATTCTGAATTCATGTAATAAATTGTTTTTACGGCCGTATGCACAATTACGCTCTATGGTGTAACTTGGGCAATCACAACAAAAATCTTCAGAAACAAGTTTCAACAAATCGTCGTTTGCCGTTTGACATTATTCATTAAAAGTAATTACGACTGGGTCACTACACCTACAAAATAATTTTGATTGGCGTTTCCTGACTGATGTTTTGTCTCGAGGCCATAATTGTATTTTCAGTATTCCTCACTCGTAATGATATTAAGCACTTTCTTTGAAAATCATACATCGATCATCTCTAATATAAACCTATATCAAACTTTTCTTTTTTAGGATAACCAGCATGGAATCCATCAACCTGTCGACTTTCTTATACGCAAATGTTTAAGTAAAATGATATTTACTGCAGATAATCAAATACATAGTTCTTCTTGAATCTCTCTATGGGCAATATTTCGATTACCATTTATTAAATACAATACTGTTTACAACAACAGCTATTGCAAATCGTTCGTCTTAGTTTATTTTCAATGTATGTAATGTTCACGGAACTAACAATTAACAATAATCTACAAAAGAATATTTCAACCAAAACTGTCATTAAGTTTTGATGACTTTGTTTATATGATAAACCTCTTATACGATCGTTAAAAAAATCATAGCCTGAAAAGTACTATGTAGAATTTCCCATTATTTATTAAAAAGACACATAACTTATAAGCAATAATTAATTAAACAAAACTGCAATTGGCAACTGTCAAAAAAAATAGACTGGCAGCTGACGCAAACATTTCTGTCCGTATTCAAGGGCTGCTATTAGAACATCCCTTGTACTAAAAATAAATCTCGTGAAGTTCTATTAAACACCGACTTCAACAGTACTTGATCTTTTATGGTGGCCCAAAACACGAAGTAACAGATTTTAGAATTAAACAGTGGATAAAAATAGAAAAGTAATTTTAACCTGGGTGCAAATAGAATTTTTAAAATGATATATATATCAACAATTGACTATTATTCGTATTCTGCTTCGCTAACGATCAATAGGAAAATTCCTTTAACACATATGCAAAATATAAAATAATAAGTATACAAGCTAGCCCGAAACAAAAAAAGAATCTAGTAATGAAATGCGAACAATGTGAACAAAAACGCAGGCTTAAAATTTGAACAAGGTTGACTACAGGGTCCATAGAATTGGGGAAACAAGAAATGAAGAAATAACGAATGGCATGTCTACAAATAAAATGGTAATACAAAAGGATAAAACTCGACAAGGAAAATGATTATTTCTATGAATACAGCTAAGAAAAGCAGAAAAAAGATACTTCGAAAGTAGTAGGGCGAAAGGATATAGAAAGCAGTTGGATAACACGATATGAAAGAAGAGATGACGATCATTACACGTGGAGTTTGGAAATGGGAAAACAGCGATTAGTTGAATGACTATTACTGTTCCTATTTTCTTTGTAAAATAATCTCAAATACAAATATGTGTTGCATTTTTTAAGGCAAAAATGTGAACGTTAGTGCTATTGTACAGCAGTTTAAAATATTTGTCGAAAATAATCATTTTCCGATTTTTAACTATAATTTTTTCAACAAATAGAGATAAAATGTTTACGAAAAAATGTAGATAAAATGTTTTTATGCATGTCTACATCAATACTATAGGAGTTGTTAGTCATAATTTGAAAACTTATAGACTTTTGCATGTGAATGAAGCAAAAGAATTTTAAAAATCTCACTTTTAGCTTTATTTCTTATTATAAACTAACAAACATATGGAAAATTATCTGCTTCTGGGCTTCCGGGCTGGAACCGCGTCACTGATGTAACTGCCGACGTTTCGTATCCACTCGTATAGGACATCTTCAAGGCTCAACTACTGTTACTGTCTGTCGCACTGAAACTCAGTTTCAGTGCGACCAATATCGTCGGATGATAAGCGAATTTTTGTGGCCTAAATTAATGAATATTGATCTAGAGGATATGTGGTTTCAACAGGATGGCGCTACACCTCATTTTGCACACGAATCAATTGATTTATTAAGAGAAAAATTTCCTGGACGTGTAATCTCAAGAGACTGCGATGTTAACTGGCCACCAAGATCATGTGATTTGACACCGTTAGATTATTTTTTTTGAGGTTATGTGAAAAGTCGGGTTTATAAAAACAATCCACAATCAATTCCTTCTTTGAAAGATGAAATTATTCGTGTTATTGGTGAGATAGAGCCTCAATTATGTTAAAATGTCATTAAAAATTTTAACAAAAGAGTGGACGTCTGTGGAGCTGCAAGAGTAGGCCATTTGACAGATATTATTTTTCGCATATAAATGTCATAACTGATACTTCAATTACCAATAAAAAGTTTTTGAAAGTGAATGCAAATTATGTGTTTTATTTATTCTTTAAAAAAAACCGCGAAATTTGAAACAGCCTTTATAAGCGTATTAACATATAAAATGTACTTTGTAAAAATATATTCATTTTTTTTCCATTAGCCTTTATAATTGATACAAATATTATCCCTCGTTTCTTATTACATAGACTGTATGAACTCGTTTAAATTAAATAGGAAATACTCGATTTTCTTGTAAATTTGTAAATAATTGTAGACACGTTTGGCAATTCAAATATCAGAAAAAGTGTCAGTAAATAGATTTACAAATATTATTTCATATGCCACATTTGAAGATTACTTAAAGCTTTAACGAGAATTACCCCAAAATATATGCCTTTATCAATTGGATTCCGCCAAATTCCCAGGACAAAATTGACTTGAGGAAAGTTTCGATGTAATAACAAGGCTTCAGCAGGGTACGTACGAAAAGTCTACATTTGGTAGTGACGATGATATCGTAACAATTACGAGCCTTCTTCTAGATGCAAACATTGCCCGTTTCCTAACATCCATTCGTGTACGGGATTGGCAATTCGGGAGAACAAAACCGAAGGGAAATATCCGCCACCTTGGGAATTCGGTGTTTTCTCTATCTCCTCTTTCACCACACAGCGTTGGAAACGTAGCAGTATCATTACCTCTCTCGTTCAATAATACAGCTTCGCCTCGAATAATGGATAGAGGATGTGAATCTAAATTTCATTTCCTCGCTTCTAATGCGTACGTGATTAAAATGTACAAATAATATTTGTGCCGGGGACTGGTTAAGGGGGGAAGTTTACAGGAATTGGAGGCAGGAGCGACATAATGTTTATGATGATGCTTCGTTAATATAAAGTTACATGTTGTGCTGACGCATATATTTGCGTTAGACATATATACAGACGTATTATTATTCGAAAACCGTACTTGCTAAATAGGTGCACGTCTTGCTTTTTAAAATTAGATTTATGTTCATATGTGGAAAGCAAATATGTACGTTACTTTTACAAAAGCAAATGACATTAGTCGGTGTCCATGAGTTTCGAAATTACTGCGACTGGTTTTTGAAGTTTTGAAGTTTTTATTTTGCAAAAAACTTTTTTATTTTATATGAAATTATAAATTACAAATACATATACAAACCCTAGGCTAAAAACGTGCTAATAATTTAATAAATTCTTGACTAGTTTATTAAATAATCAAAGTCTATTTAATTAAGCTTTATAAAAGAGGTGACAAATAACGAAATTGATATAATAAATAATAACCCATTCTTGTTTATTTATAAACAATGGTAAACAATTGGTGCATATGGAGCATGGGCTCAGCTATCGGCTTTGAAAGTATCTTGTAGTTCAATGTTGTGAGACAGTTGAGTGCAAGTAACCGCTTGCAAAGGAATTCAATTCCTTACCTATATTGCTTCCATACTTAATATTATTCTGCTTTTACTCTGATAATCAAGTTCTAGAAATTGAAATGTTCGATCAATCACAGAAATATGTTAATTGTTGCATTCCCAGTGAACCATTCAAAATTGAATGTGTTCACGTCTTGACATTGTGACTTCAAATTTGGTATTTCTTTTACTGGTAGTGGTTGTATATAATTTGGGAATTGGACCTTGTCAGTCCAAAATCTATCACTGCTGCGCTTCAGCAAGATATTAAAGTCCTGAACGAATCTGGGCTACAATCATCTACTTCTAAGACTTTAAATTTGGACACGGAACATATTATTCAGGATATATACCACCACGAACATTGGAGAGACAATATTGCCATTTTTGGATCTACTGAGTTAGTGTGTAGGAATATAAATGACCAAATTGATGTTAAATGAAAGAGGAAGCAGTTGTATTTTTAATTTATCCTACTCGGGTAATCTGTCCCCTATCATTGGTTATCTCTAAAACTGTCAACGAGCCCTGCATGCCATAAGCGCAGTATTCACCGGGGTAACTCTGAATAGTTTTCTCGTAACGGTGCGATAACGTTAAAATGAGATCAGTGGACGGTCGATCAACCGTACTGGAGAGGAATCAGCAATGTATTTCTCGCTACCGCAGCTGACATCGATTTATCGAGGCATTTTAATTTAATAATACACTATGTCGCACATACGAAAGCCCAGAAGACCTTTATATCAAATATAAGGGAATTTGGTGATTTATTCTACGATGGAACAAAAGTAATGTGTAAAGTATGCTATAAACTGTTAATGTGCTGGAGCAAATTCTACTGTAATCAATATTTGCCATTGACGCGATTGCAAAATAAAACGAGATCGTCTAAAGAATTAACAGATCTTCATAGATCGGCAAGAGTTTCTGTGTATTCTCTACCGTTCGACGCAATCTAATTGAAAAGGGACTTAGAGGTCGTGTTGCGAGGAGGAAGCCATTACTGCGTACCACTTCTATATTCTATCTACAGAAAAACGGTTGAAATATGCACAAACTCATTTCCATTGGACATTGGAAAAGCAGTGGCGTGTACTTTCGACAGATAAGTCCAAATTTTAAA
Organism: Dermolepida albohirtum; assembly: GCA_031893035.1. NCBI lineage: Eukaryota > Metazoa > Arthropoda > Insecta > Coleoptera > Scarabaeidae > Dermolepida > Dermolepida albohirtum. The sequence goes on along the minus strand of JAVIWB010004695.1, from coordinate 427,712 downwards.
ATACTCGAATTCAAAAGGAAACAGTATCTTCACAGAAGGATTGGAGAAACGTATAAACCATCATCTATACTTAATCACTTAAGGTTGATATATAACCCCTTGCCACATTAATTTTCGTATTCTGTATACGTATTTCGACAACAAAGTTGTCGAACCTGGAAAACTACGGCAAAAATCCGCACGAAACAAATTCCGTACACGATGTGTACCGTCAAAAGCCAAAACACACAGTCAGTGTGCGTTTTGGCTTTTGACGGTTATATGCAATTATTTTTGTTGCATTAACATAAAAAAAATTATTATGTAAAAGAAAGTTTTTTTAAAAAAATGTTGAACCATAAATTTTCTATGGTGGTTTCTTACTACAGTACTTACAATACTTACACTACTGTATTTATAAGTGTGATATTTCTAAAATATATAAAATATGTTACCAAATACGAGGGTAGCCGTTTATGTTTCGAGAACTGGCAACACTGTTAGTGTTGCCTCCTGCATCGTGAAGTTTGTCATTTCTGACAATATATTTACTCGCTACTTCTATTGTTGACAGTAACTTGAAAATTTTATGTCAGCGAAAAAATGGAATTAACTCGCGAACATTTTCGTGCAATTATTTTTCATAACTTTCGGTATGGATTATCTCAACAAGAACGCACCGACGAACTGAATTCTTTATATGGTGATGAAGTACCATCAAAAACTGCAGTATATCGTTGGTATAGTCAATTCAAACTTGGAAGGTCGTCCCACAAATGTTTTGCCGAAAAACATTAATGCAGTGTCTGAATTGATAATGCAAGACCGTAATGTGACTAGACGTTAAGAAGCTATGTTCACGTTGGGTATCACATAATTTGAAAACCACTAAAAAAAGGACTCGTGTCGATTGGTGCCAAGAAATGCACAAAAAAAATACAATGGCGGTGCTTCAAAGAACATTTATAAAGTCGTCACAGATGATGAATCTTGGACCTATAGGTATGAACCCGATAGTAAAGAGCAGCAGTCGACTGTGTGAGTATTCCAAGATGAGCCAAAACCAACCACGCTCGAAACACATCAAAACAAACGGTCGCCTGTTTTTTCGGAAAAACCGGTGACGTTGCAACCGTGCCTTTAGAGAGTTGTAGAACGGTCAATTCCGAATGGTACACAACTATTTGTTTCCCAAAAGTTTTTGAAGAAATAAGGAAAACAAACCGAAAACGACAGATCATTCTCTACCATTACAACGCGAGCTCTCACAGGTCAGTTTAAACAATTGAATATTTGACCGGCAAAACATTGAATTGATGAGCCATCCGCGGGACAGCCCTGATATAGCGCCCTGTGATTTGTTTTTGTTCCCACATGTGAAGAATATACTTCGTAGTCATCGGTTTTCTACGGCACAATGCGCTTCGGATTGGTTTAAACGAATGCAAAATGCATTGATTTCCAAGGAGAATATTTTGAAAAGCAATAAAACTATTTTCGATAATAAAAAAAAATTTTTTTTGTTTGCTATCCCCGAAATATAAGCGGCTACCCTCGTATTATATCTTAAAAATATAGTCAACTCATAAAAGAATATATACAAAAATATGTGATTTGATAATGTATCTAAGCTTTGAAAGGTGATAATACTGCGTTAAATATTACTGATTCCGAAGTATATACAAAGTAGCGAAAATTAGTAGTTATTTTAAAAATATGAATCTGTATGAATAAGTTTTTGAATTTGCTTGCAAACAGTTATTACATTAAACATTAAAATATTTTTCTTGTTTTATTTGTGTATATTTTCAGGTGTATTTCTATATATATTATATATTATATATCTGTCCGGATTAGCGAAATTGTACTGTATCTGCAAAGAAAAATCAATATGTCGGCCTATTTTGTTAACAGGGGTTTTGTGCATGGTGTCCAAGTTAAAAAAAATCTTAATAAGAATTATCAGCCCAGGTTATTTTAACAAAACTATATATCTCAGAGCCAACTCTATATTTGATTATTTACAGAGTTATTTGATGATGACCTGTTGAAGGGTGCTTAAATAACGTCACGTGCACCCGAAGTTTCTGTTGTATAGAAATTGTATTTCCACATTTCTGAACCTACATAATTAAATTAATCCACCCTATAATTTTAGAATTTTGACGAAATAAAATCCAAACACGTATACTTCTGTATTATACATGTTGGCATAGATTTGAGCATATAAGTATGTATTTACAGTTATAAGATATGTTTATTTTAATATTTGGCTAAACCTCCGTTATATAAACTTTTACTGTGTCTTGCAACTTCGTTTTCTTTCCAGAATTTTTGATTTATTTTTTAAAATAATTGGGATTTGAGAACGAGTAAACAATAAATGTAAGAACACTCCAGGCCAGAGCAATGTTGGTATACTAAAATCGCAAAAAGTATTCTACACAAACATAGTAAGATCTTCATCTACATCTAATGAAGTAATAAACAGCATCAGGATAGCTTCTTTGTTCCATTTTTATACTGACGCTAGTTCATTTATCATTGGACAAAGTACGGAGGACCAGTCCAAGCAACTACTATATGACGATGCCATGATTAAAGATTATCTAAAACTTTGCACTACACATTCTTTTTGTAACATTCTGAAGCTGTTCGTCTCGCAAGTTTGATAGTGTCTGTAACCGCTTCGAGTCGTGACTCATCACTGAATATGACCTGTGACTGAACAAATAAAAACACTAGCTAACATATACGAAAATATTTTAAAAATGTCTGCTATATATAATTATATAATTAATTAATATATTTTATGTAAAGATCTTTCTCCATTCTCCAACTGCTGATGCATCTTAGCCCACTGTGCAAACTTTTTTTCATCATTTTCGCTGAACGACCATACTTTAATCCAACAGCGTATATCGAGTTCGATTGGTCCGTGATACCTTTATATTAAAGGGCTGTAAAGCTTATTCATTGTGCAAAACAATGTTAATAATTTTTCTATCCTCCCTTTCCAACTTTCGGTCTTTCATGGCCGGTGATAATGTTGTCGACGGCTTGATGTTGAAGGCAAATTATTTTTGGTAAGTGTTATAATTCCTGCCACTGTTTGGCGTGAAAATTTTACTTTTCTAGCAATTTCGCATTAAGAATATAAACCAGTTCCTACAAAGCTTCTATTCTAATATTTTCACTGTTTGTTATCTTTCGTCTTGCCCATGCCACATAAGTTTGTTATAAAAATGTAAAGTGTAAAATTAGCTCGTCATTAAATAAATATACTTATATTGTCGGCTGATAGTCTGTGTATTAGAAAATATGTAGAATTATCTTTCACGAGAGTACAATAATGTACTTAAAATATATTATTCATCATAACTGAGACCTGAGTTAATTTAATTGCCAGGTACTGCAGAATAGCGTGCAGAGCCTTGGTTTAATAATCATTTAAAAGATAATGAAATTTTAAGTTTCACCTGCAGAGGTTAGATTGTAGAAAATCCTCATAAATAAAAAGAAAGTCCAATTAAAATTGGTATATGAGTGGCAGTTTCACTGTCGATAATTGTAGGTCCTATACTTTTTCATGCAACAACTTCTGGCGAAAAATATTTTTCATGAATTCATTGCATAATTATCTAATGGTGAACCGTATTATAAACCAATGTTTGTGGCTTTCTCGATCATCATATTAATCGATCGAACAAAAAATATTTATAAAAATCGACTTCATTATCTTGAACCAACTTATTCGTCAGAAAGCTTAAATAACTACAGTAGAAACACTACGATATTTTTAAGAATTAATAATTTTTGTTTACAGCAGATTCAATTTAATATTTCCAACGTATTTTATAAATTATGAGAAATAATGTGTGTTCTTGAAATCACATAGTTTTTAATAAATATTGTTCTTTTTTTATTATGAAACTTTTGTATATGACATAAAAGCAATGTACCGTGGTAAAGATTGCAATACTACCAACTTATTAAAAAATTAGGCAAAAAAGTACACCATCAATCATTTTGGCACACTCTATTGTTAACTTTATCGAATTTTGGCCTGCGTTTGGCTTTAATTATTTACTGGATAATGAACATTAATTTGATGAAATAAATTTTCAAAAAAATTTAAAAACTCATCCATGCATAATGCTTGTGAGATTTAATTTATTAACCTATATATTTGTACTGGCATAGATTTCAACATATACATATGTATTTACAATTATAAGATATATTTGTTTCAATATTTGGCCAAACCTCCCTCAACTAGAACAATCGCTTGAATTCGCTTCGGCATGCTGACCATATAAACTTTTACTGTGTCTTGCAACTTTGTTTTCTTTCCAGACTTTTTGATTTATTTTTTAAAATGCTTAAATTGGGATTTGGGGATGAGTAAACAATAAATTTAAGAACACTCCAGTCCAGAGCAATGTTGGTAAAATCTTCTACATAAACATAGTAAGATCTTCCTCTGTATCTAGTGAAGTAATAAAGGGCATCAGGACAGCTTCTTTTTTCCATTTTTATACTGACGCTAGTTCATTGATCCTTGGACAAAGTGCAGAGGACCAGTCCAAGCCACTACTGTATGACAATAGCATAAATGAGGATTATTTAAAACTCGAGTCGTGACTCGTCACTGAATATGACCTGTGATTGAGAAAATAAAAACACTAATAGGTAATATGAGAAAATATTTTGAAAATATCTACTATATATAATTATACAATTAATTAATATATTCTATGTAAAGATCTTTCTGCATTCACTAACTGCTGATACATCTTGGCCCACTGTACAAGCATTCTTTCATTGATTCGGTAAAATGCCATTTTTTTGCAGACCGACGATACTTTAAGCCAACAGCGTAAATCAAGTTCGAATGGTCCGTGATACCTCTACATTAAAGGACTGCAAAAAAATATGGCAACTCTCTGATGGAAGCTTGTCTATTTTGCAAATCAATGTTAATACTTTTTCTATCCTTCCTTTCGAACTTTCGGTTTTGCATGGTCGGTGATAATATTGTCGACCGCTTGATGGTGAGGGCAAATTATTTTTGATAAGTGTTGTAATTCATGCCACTGTTTGGCGTGAAACTTTCACTTTTCTAGCAATTTCACATTAAGAATATAAACCAGTTCCTTTAAAGCTTCTATTCTAATTTTTTCACTGTTTGTTAATATCTTTCGTCTTGCCCATGCCACATACGTTTGTTATAAAAATGAAAAGTGTAAAATTAGCTCGCCATTAAATAAATATATTTGCATTGTCGGCTGATAGTCTGTATATTAGGAAATATGTAGATTTGCCTTTTCGGGAGAGTACAATAATGTACTTAAAATATATTATTCATAATAACTGAGACCTGGGTTAATTTAATTACCAGATACTGTAGAATAGCGTGCAGAGACTTGGTTTAATAATCATCAAAAGCCTCATAAATATATAAAAAGTCGCGTCCAATTAAAATTGGTATGTGAGTGGCAGTTTCACTGTAGATAATTGTAGGTCCTATACTTTTTCATGCAACAAGCTCTGGAGAAAAATATTTTTCATGAATTCGTTCCATAATTATTTAATGGTGAACCGCATTATAAATCAATGTTTGTGGCGTTTTCGACCAAAAAAATTAACATCTCCAGTTAAATTGAACAAAAAATATTTATAAAAACCGATTTCATTATCGTGAACCAAGTTTTCCACCAGAAAGCTTAAATAAAGACAGAAGAAACACTTTACAATATTTTTGAGAATTAATAACTTTTGTTTGTAATAAAGTCAATTTAATATTTCCAACGTATTTTATAAATTATGAGAAACAATGTGTGTTCCAGCAACCATATAATTTTTAATAAATATCGTTCTTTTTTTATTACGAAACTTCTGTATTTGACACAAAAACTACGGCTATATAATATAGTTAGGTATTAAATAATAATTTAAAGCGACGCTAGCAGTGGTTGCAATACTATCAATGTATTTAAAAATTAGGCAAAAAGTACACCTTCAATCATTTTGGCACACTCCATTATTAAGTTTATCGAATTTTGGCCTGCGTTTGGCTTTAATTATCTACTGGATAATAAACATTAATTTGATGAAATAAATTTTCAAAAAAAATTAAGAACTCATCCATGCATAATGCTCGTGAGATTTAATTTATTAATCTATATATTTACATGGTCCTGTTTATTCCACTAAGACTAATGGAATTTTGTAATAAATGTCTCTAACGCATTGATTCTCCTGAATATCGAAACGTTTAAAATCGCTACGCAAGAACTCCTGACACGACAATGAAATTTCGTGTGCTTAGAAGTAAACCAAAATAACAAATTTACTACATACATCACATACTAAATTTGAATTCTCAAGAAACGGCACATGCCTAATGAAGTATTTTGAAAAGATATATTTTCATTGTATCATTAATACGTATTTCCTCAATAGTAGTATTTTGAAAAAACGTATTTTCATTGCATCATTGATACGTACTTCTCCAATAATACGAAAATATCCATTGCTTTAGCTTATTTGTTTTTATTCGAACTGTTCATCAGGGAATGTATTTCGTTTGGAAATAAAATACAGAAAACAGAATAGCTGACGTGACAAAGAATTTTTCGTTTTTGTGTACAAACATAATGCTCATTAGTAGCTAAATCTGCACTGCTTGTACGCGAATAGCGTCTGGCGTTCTTGTTTTTAACAATTGCCTAATTAAACAATAATTCTAATCCTCATCCTCTCATCCTCTATTCACAACTACGTACTGGTGGTCTTGTTTGCCAGTGATTAAAAACGTAGAATGGATTAATTTCTACTAACAATAAATGTTTCTTTCGGCATCAACGAGGGCTAAATGTTTGAGACAACTCCAGAGTGCGAAAAACACCATATAATCTGCCAACATTAAAAGTAAAGCATTGTAAGAACACCAGACAATGAAGATGAAACAGTCCTGAAGAAATTTGAGGCTTAGTCTAAAAATTAATTTATAAATGTTATTCAATTCAATGTAAGCATTGAATTTTGCAAAAGCGTTCAAATCAGAAGAAATTATATTCAAAACTAGTAAATAGCCGTTTTCTTTCTATACTAGTTAGTCGATATCGTACTCGTTAAAAAAAATGCAAGTACAATTCCCAAAGTAACAGCGAATGATTTCCGCATTTACCACGTTTTATAGTCATTCTGAAACTCGACGTGTTTCATTTAAATTTTCTTGCGAAAACCTTTTTCCCATATAATTTATAATGTTATGCGTGAATGGTTTTTATACCGACATTAAGGATATATGCGAAATGGCTCTCAGCATTTCGGTAGGCAGTCGTCCCCTTAAAAATGTCGTCATTCAACATCAGCATTTTCCGTATTATCAGCGTTTTTCACATTAGATGAAGTGTGCACTCAAAGTGGAACGTTTATTTAAAATGAAATGCCTACGTATGAATGTACCGTGATTTTTAGGGAGAAATCGAGGTGTGTTGTTATCTGTTGGTCGTAAATGGAACGATGGTCCGTACATATACAGGGTGATAATAAGAGGTTTCATAAAAATTACAGTATGCAGTTACTTTCTTGATAGAGACTCATTTACTAAAGCCCTGTGCCCAGAGTTAAATTGAGTGTAAACTGCATTCAAGCAAATTACGTCTTTTCATCAGAAACAGTCATTATTTTTTAGGTAAATGTGTATCTGTGACGATAGCCATAATATTAATAATATATTGAACCCCTAATACAAGGAGTTGTACGAAAATACTTCATTAATATGATTTTAATACATTTAATATCAGAATTAATAACCGGCTTTCGCCGGGATTCCCAACATACATACATATTTATCATATTCAATAACTAGATTTCTGTTGCCCATTATTATTTAACTAAAACAATGGATCTCGTATATGTTGAATGTGTGTTATTATTAGGTGCTACATGATGGGTTCACATGAATTCCCATATTTTAAAAGTCACCGATACTGCAACCATTACCTTGAACAGGCGATTGGATGAAAAAAGTTGGGTATTTAGTCCCAAAATAACTATTGCTATAGACAAGGGTAATTAGACCCATGGTAACCTACTTAACAGTCATATCGTAGCCAAGAACTAAATAAAAAAGGAGTTAGGAAGCATATAAAGACTCGCATGTCCCAAGTGTTGCAAATACCATAAGTACTCCTGCAGCTGTTTTGGAGATGATATTATTATTATTATCTCTAGAAATTTATACGCGAGGAAAAGCCACTAAAATTGTTCGTATGAATGTGTCCACGTTTGTGGAATAGTATGTTCCTCTTTAGCGAGTTTTACAAGAGGCTTTCTCGAGCCCGAACTCGAGAAAACCGCCTTAGTTCACCTAATTCTAGATATACAGTCATGTTCGTTAAAATAGCAGTGATGCGTAAGAGTATCAAAACTGATTTGGTACGTAAGTAGTGCCAGTGAAATGCATAGTATACATTTTCAAATGTATAAATCTTGTCTTATGTAGGGAAACAACCGGATATTCGGGGAACTCCCCAGTTATATCGAACTATATGAAAGTTGCAGGTGTTCGTCAAAATAGCAGTATTCCGTAGTTTACATTGAAAACTCGTGCTATGTAGACGGTATACACAATTTGGATCAATACATAGTCTTAACTTATATCAACACTTTAATATATTCATTTTGACCGGTAAATGTAAACTGTTTCTTACACTGCAATGGGTCGAGCTAAACATTGTACCCAAGAAAAGAGAACACTTATTTTAAACTTCATTCAAAGAGGAAAAACATACAAATTTATACAAGAAGCGCTCGGATGCTCAGCTAAGATGATATTAAATGCGAAAAAATGGAAAAAACATAAAGAAAATCGTGGCGGTAAAAGAAAAACTACTATTAGAGAAGACAGAAGCATCCTCAAGTTAACTAAAGCGAACCCCTTTATGTCGTCGAGCCAAATTAGACGGGAACTCGGTCTTCCTATAAGTACTTCAACTATTAGAAAGAGGCTTATAGAAGCAAATTTACAAGCTAGAAGACCGAGGAAAGTACCTCTCTTAAATAAAAGACAGGTTAAAAACAGATTGAATTTTGCACGTCAACATGCATTATGGGATTCAGCAAAATGGCGCAATATACTCTGGAGCGACGAATCTAAAATTGTTTTGTTTGACGCTCATGGGTCGCAACAACATGTTAGAAGACCTCCATTAGCGGAGTTTAATCCAAAGTACACGAAAAAAACTGTTAAGCATGGAGGTTCTAAAATAATGATTTGGGGATGTTTTTCTTGGTATGGTGTTGGACCATTGTACAAAATTGACGGCATTTTGGACGCTGATGGTTATGTTACTATAATGCAAAACGTAATGCTACCGTACGCCGAAGAAGAAATGCCTCTACGATGGGTTTATATGCAGGATAATGACCCTAAGCACGCTTCTCGCAAGCCTAAAAAGTGGTTTGCGGACAATAATATCACGTTATTGGTCTGGCCTGCACAATCGCCAGACCTGAACCCGATAGAACATTTATGGGGCGATATAAAAAAGGCCGTTTCAGCAGCAAAGCCACAAAATACTAACCAATTGTGGGAAGTGTGTCAAGAAGCTTGGAAATCAATCCCAATTACCCGTTGTCGTCAACTAGTAGAATCTATGCCGCGACGCTGTGCAGCCGTTATTGCAAATAGGGGCCAGGCAACAAAGTATTAGTGCACTAGTGAAAAATATTTAAATAAAAACAAATTACAGGTGCATAGAGTAAAGACTGTTATTTTAAGGAACAGGATCATATTATCATTTTGTCCCAGAAGTTTTATTACATTTCTTTTCTTTATAATGTACATAAAAAACTTTTAAAATATAGAGAATAATATTTATCTAATATTATCATTTGTTTTTTTTAAGTTACATTTGAGATTTTAAGAAATATTATAACACTGCTATTTTAACGAACATGACTGTACATATCATCGGGAAGGTACTCCTTGTTCTTGTCAAAATCGAAATCTTCTAGTAGACCTTAGTCGGCTTTCTCGATTGGTTTTTAGATGAGATCTCATAGTGTGAGGCGTTTACGGTAGTGCAGTGGAAATCTGTTTTCTGCGGACCTTGAAAGTTTTGCATGCGCTTTCTATGAGTGTAATAGCCGTTCCAGGAAAATTGAATACATAGAATACTATAAATTACATTCTCAACCAAAATGTTAAATTAATATTTTTCGTAGGCATATGCTAGCCTCAGGAAAATTTTTGAAAAGCCATCCATCATGAGTCTCTTCTGCCGTGTATTGAAGTAACGAGGTTGGTTCTCAGAAAAGGAATTAGATGCAAATGTAACAACATTTTTCATTTCCATAACACCCTGCTACCAATTATTTTAAACGATTAAGGCTGAATGAAAATTGAGACATGTGGCCTACATTTTTATGGAAATAAACGAAATGAGTCTATAACTGTAAAGGAAAACTGCTACAACTTTTGATGAAAATACTTATGTACTTTCTTCTAAGAATCTTACAGACTAATGCAACTGAATGTTGTATTTTCAATTTATTGCGTATTTATTAAATATATTATCAGCTTTAACCATTAGAAGAAATAGTCAATTACACCATGCGTACTCTGCTAAATTATTATCAAAATTTTATGTAAATGAAATACAAAGCTCGGAAGATATCTTGAAGCTTTTGTATTTAACTAATCATTGAAAATGCTTTCCTACAATTATTGTGTAATATCTATTTTCCTCAAATGACACTAATCAAATTAAAAAAGGCAAAAGACTTGTTTAAAAAAAATTTTGATTTGGCTCACGACATTGTACTCAAGAATCGAGCAATTACAGTTTGTAGTAGAAATTTGCACTTTTCAGTAGACGGATACAAACAACTTTTTTGGATCTTAAAAAAATCTATGTTCATTGTGAATCGGTAATTCAGAATGATGATCAACAATTTGGCACTAACACAGGTTCAGAAAAACTTTCAGAGAAACTTTGAAGGATTCGTTAATGTTGATTACTTACCATGTCATCAACATAAGCTGTGTTCGGATTTTAAACTGATACTTCGCGAAGAAATAAAAGGAAAAAGACGGGACGTCGCGTTTTATTTTCCCTAATTGACACTAGATTGGAAAAGGTGGCTTTCAATAATCAATAGTTTCATAACATTACTTTCGAAATTGACAAGCAATTTACCTACTCTCCAGATATGACTACAAGATTATTGTTTATTGCCTAAGCGAAGTACTCATTTTTTTGACGATGAAGAAGTTAGCACTGCGAGAAATGAGGAAATGGCAGGACAGGAAGAGAGAATTATTCGCAAAAAAATGAAGTCTTTTTTCATCAATCTAACAAACGCAAACATCTATAATCAATATATCTATATTCTTTTGATAACCACATACATATAGCACTTATGAACACGGCGTTTTCGTTCACCGATATTAACACTACTCCAGCGTTAGCATATCATAGGAACTCAGATTTATTAGGTATTTGGTAGTCTCCCAACACTGATTAGTGATTGTCATCTTGTCGAATTCCAACTTTTATGTAGATATACCTATAAAGGTTAATATAGATTTTTTTTCTTTTATACTACACGTGTCCAAACCATTTCAGTTTTCCTTCTATAATTGTTCCTCTTCATTTCTTACATAGTATTTCTTATTTCGTCTCTTCCCTTTTTCGAGGAACCTAATTTCAATGCTTCCGATTTCACTCCTTTTCAAAAATCAAATTTATGGTTGCTGCTCTTAACTGTTTTTATTTTTATTTCTTATATTATTTTTTGTCATATTGGTTCTTCATTGCGTTGAACAATCTGTCACACAGCCTTGTCTTTTCGTTTATATTTTGTCTAATCCATTCGTTCTGTGAGACTAGTGCCTCCAAATATTTAAAACTATTATATATTGTGTAATATTTAATTAAAGTTGGGAGGAGAACGCTGTTATTTTAACTCCAAGAGTCGTGTCCCAAAGACTAAAAATCCCTATTTAATTTCAAGTTCTTCAATTACATTGTTGCATACCTTCGTAGACAGGCTTTTGGATTTTGCTGTAATTAGTTCAATAATTGTTAACGACTTTACAATAGTTAATATATATATATATATATATATATATATATATATATATATATAATACACTGCAAATTATCATATTCTCCATATTACATTCCAGTTCTGGCAAATTCATAAAACACGGATATCTATTATTAATTATTTCAATTCCATTTTCATAGAGAGAATTGCAGAGAAGGATTGGAATATTAACTATACAAATATAAATGTAAAATATAAATAATGAGTGGTAATATGATCATTTAGAAATGTTTGTGGATTTTCATTTTCGTAGGTACCAACTGGGTATCCATATCATTCCTCGAAAAGTTTATAATTCACGAATTTGCTTAAATATCTCCAGGAATAGATTTGAATTATTTAAATAAGAAAAAATTATTACAGGACAACTGATTATAGTTCTATTAACGTTTGTGTAACTAATTCCTGTACTGTAATTATAATTCTAGTAAATATAAGACTTAAATTTAAATCAGAAAACAAATTTATTTATATTTTTAACACGTTGAAGATATTTTAATAAGCAATAAATCATAGAGCGGAAACTGTTTTTGCTATTTCAATTTAGTGCCATTTCTTAAGAATCCCGTTGAATGAAAAACCAAATCAGAAAAATATCAATTATTAGAAGACGTAATGACAGCGCAAGAAAATATTGTTTCAATTAATTTTTAACTCAAGTACAGTACTCGCCCAAGAAATTAGAAGCATGGTAAGAATTTTTATAGAATTTATTTTTTTACGTTTAGCCATCTGTTTAAAATGAGTTTGAAGTTCATGAAGGAACACTCGAAATATACTGTCGAAGATTCGGGAAAGGTAACCACTAATATTGTCATAAAACAGAATTAGGAAACAAAGTTTCTGAATCGAACTCATGAATTCGAAACTACTTTATAGCTTATATTTTCAGATGGATCAACGATTTGAGTTGTTTGAGAAGTTGGCGCTTTTATGCGAAGACACCCAGGTCTTCAACATCCTCCCTACAACAAACAACAAAAAATTTCTCATCAGACATGATTTAAACTGCAATTACTGGAAAAGAACCTAAACCTTTGAATAGTTGGTGGCACCGCGAGGGAATAACAATATATAAGACCTCTGGAATCAATTGTGTCACCACGTATGGACGAAATTTGATTTTACTTTTAAATTAAATTACGATAGAGCTTCATACCACACTGAAATCGGTTATCAATTTTCTTTGTAATACAAAAAAATTTCCGTTTTGCCTTAGCAAGGTATTTAAGCTGATCTAAATCCCATAGAAACATATGACATGTTAAAAAAACTAGTTTATACAATGCCCAATTATACATGTAATATTTTAATTGCAAATATGTAAGAAAACATCGAAATAGACAATTTATAAAACTTCCAAAACGGTTTCAATTTTTTGGCCACATGTGCAAGAAATTTTCAAGAAATTATGTCGAAAAGTAAAAGTGCATCAGACGTTCCAATTGCTTTCTTCTGCGTAGCAAATAGTAATTAATGAGCCGCCCTTGTATATGCAATCCTCAACGGGCGTTACGTATTATTTGAAAAATATGGTATGTAAACATATAAATACATTTAAATATAATATATTTCCGTTAAATGCGGTTCGAATTAAAGTAAATATTTACGTATTTAATAAATTGAAATAGAAATGTTTATATTGTTGCGTTGTATCAATTAGATAGACTACACGCTTCATGCCTATTCATTTATAACGCATTCATATTCAAAATACCATAAGATACATTGTTCGTCCTGAATGCGATATGTATGTATGTATATTATATGCTGCACTGTAAATAATTACTTTAGTCGTCCAAAACAATTCCACACACTAATTTACCGTTAATCTGTTTGATATAAACAAATTGGTTAGGACGTAAAAATAAACTATCGCAGTCGGATTTAAACTATGCGTACTACAATGTATACCATACAGTTCAATTATCAAATTTTCATATTCCGGCCGGCGAATGTATGTATGTATGTATGTATGTATGTATGTATGTACACTGCAGGCCATAAGTTTGGAATCAGTTCCAGTAAATTCATAAAAATTAAAATTTATCTATGTTACGTTCGTATTACTTTGATATAAGTACAAAGGATTATTCTTAAGTACATTATAAAGCTTTACATAAAAGATGTAGTTTTAAATGCATTAATAGTTGGAAAATAACCAGAGATTAAGGAAACTCTGCGTGCGGTATTATATATTCGAGCTGGTAATATTTCTGCATAATGAACGATTACCTGGAATGGACAAATTTTATTGCAGACCCTTCCGCATAAACCTTTTGTAATTACATTTAGTTTTTATATTTATAAGTATTTATACATTTTGAAGTAATGAGAATATTTTAGTTGCTTCGTATCATTTAAAGTGTGTAGACACATAAAAGTGTGTAGAATCAGTAAACATCGTTTGATTATGGCGAAGAGAAAGCAGATATCGCTAGAAAAACGTGTAGAAATTATTAGTCATCATAATCGGGGAGATTCTATACGGGATATCGCGAAAAGAATGAAGATATCGTACAAAGGTGTACAAAAGGACTGGAGGGTATACGGACAGAAAACGATCAGGAAGACCAAAAATTACAACTCCTGCAGAAGATCAGACAATTATATTGACGTCGAAAAGAGATAGAAGATTAACGGCGTCGCAAATCCGCGGTGAGTTTAACAGGGAGTGTGAAACTCGGATCTCTTTAACCACAGTAAAAAGGCGGCTCAGAGCGGCTGGACTGATGGGACGTGTAGCAATTCGCAAACCACTTCTACGTCCGCAAAATAAAATAAAACGGCTACAATGGGCCAAGTTACACAAAGATTGGACAATAGAACAGTGGGAAAAAGTACTATGGACCGACGAATCAAAGTACGAGGTCTTCGGTTCCAGACGTCGGATATTTGTAAGAAGAACTGCTACGGAAAAAATGTTACCGCAATGTGTGGTGCCCACGGTAAAACATGGTGGCGGTTCTGTAATGGTTTGGGGATGTTTTTCTTCGGCTGGTGTAGGAGATCTGGTGAAAATCGACGGAGTTTTGAAAAAGGAGGGTTACAGACAGATTCTCGAACACAACGCTGTGCCCTCCGGTCTGAGATTACTTGGAGAAAACTTTATATTCATGCAAGACAACGACCCAAAACATTCTTCTCATTTATGTAGAGGATATCTCCAACTACAGGAAGCTGACGGTGTTTTACAAAACATGGTTTGGCCGGCACAATCGCCAGACCTCAATCCAATAGAGCTGTTGTGGGATAGAAAAAATTGGATAGAAAAGTGCGTGAAAAGTGTCCGACGTCCCAGACTCACATGTGGCAAGTTATACAAGATTCTTGGGCAAATATACCCAATGAAACCCTTACAAAATTAGTGTCTCGTTTACCGCGATTGTGTGCTGCCGTCATTAAAGCAAAAGGAGGGTATTTCGATGAAAAGTCCGTTTAGTTGATAATAAAAATAAGTGGATGTAAATAAATAAAATTTGCTTTTTTTCCTGCTTATTTTATAATAAAACGTTTTGGTATATTAATATTGTTTTATTTTTACAATGTTTGTTAAAGCCACTACAATATTTTCATTATATTCAGAAGTGATTCCTAACTTATGCAAGTGATTCCAAACTTATGGCCTGCAGTGTATGTATGTATGTATGTATGTATGTATGTATGTATGTATGTATGTATGTATGTATGTATGTATGTATGTATGTATGTATGTATGTAGATTATTAAGAATTAGAGGAATTTGTTGTTATATTACGAAGGTAAAGTTAATTATTTTATGATACTGACTCATATTGGATACATATCGCCATGTATTGCACAATCACGAGGTATAGGGAATATTATGAACAATACGCCCAAGTATACAACATTTAGTATTTGTATTTTCTCGACTAGTATTATAGTATTGATTTCTTAAAATTATGTAATCCTCGTATATCAAAGGTTAAATGTACACTTTTATCTTAATATACAAGACTATGTTCTTAATTGTAAAGTATTTCTCTAATCCAAGAGATTGATATTGTCGTTAAATATGAATCTTCAAAAAGAAGTAACATTACACTCAACTAAAACGATAATTCGTTAAAAATAAATCGTCATAAAATATTCAATTCTCTATGTACAGTTGTAAGTCCTACGATTACATATTAAAATTTGTCTTCAATTTATAACGACAACCATGTCTATTAAAGTATATGTAATATTCTTTTCATATAGTACTATCGACAAATATAAAATTGTAAGATGTTCCAAGTATAGTTTTTCCAATTAAATAATATTTGTTAACTAAGTCAGGAATATGGAATTTTCCATTATAAAGGCACCAAGAATTCATAAATTCCGTGATATATGGATTCAACTAAATGAAAATGCATATCCATTTTAACAGCACGAAGTATAGCGTAGATAAAATGATATAAAATAACAAAATATCAAGAAATTAACATATAAATTGTTATAAAACCATCAACATACAAGAAAAAAGTCCACCGTATTCAGACATTTGAATGTTAAAAAGAATCATTAAAATGTTAATAACACCCTGTCTACTACGAATGTTTCAGAGATTCACTCATCGTCAGATAAACTTGTGTTATTAACGAACGATTCATTCATACAGTTTATCGTATCTTTTCGATACAGAAAAATAATGAATAAACATTGCCTTCCTCTCTTCATTATTTTTCGGTATCGAAAAGATACGATAAACTCTACGAAGGAATCGTTCGTTAATAACACAAGTCTACCTGACGATGAGTGAATCTCTGAAACATATGTAGTAGGCAGGGTGTTATTAACATTTGAATGATTCCTTTTAACATTAATTTATATGGCGAATGGCCGAGGCATGAGTGCCTGTTTACATACGCTCTGGGAACTTTGTTCTCGACCAGAGAGATAGACGCATTCTCGCTTTGTCGTTCAATACATTCTTGTGTTATGCGAGAGAGGGAGGCAATGTTTACTTATTCAGATGTTTGGTAGAAAATGTCAAATGAAGATGACAAAGCCACAATATATAAATATCCAAATTGATTTAAATTTTAATACAAAGTAAGATTCAGTATTTTTATACACAAAATTATGTATTTTTAAAAACAATTATGCAATTTGTTAGTTCCAAAATTAGTCACGAGAAAGTTAAAGAAGACGCATCAGCAAGGATGCAATTACTCGGTTGAAAGAATACATGAGCATAAAATGGAGGGCAGCAATGGATGGAGGCTTTTGCCGTGCCCCTAAAGCAAACCAGACGTGTTTAATTAACATAGACTTAGTATTTGAATTTGTGGTGTCGGTAAAATATCCGAATATTTTATATTGTTATATGATACCGAATTTGAATTGTTTATAAATTAAAGTATCTTAATATAATCAGTGTATTTTGAGGTTGATTAAATTTAAATTAATTTATTATTTTTCAACTTACAGACTTTTTAAATTTCTTAATTTCAAGAAGTTTGAAGAATTAACATTGGAACTTGAGTTATACAGGGCGAAGTATATAAACTACAGCAGGTGATACGATATCCCGGCGCTTTGTGCATTCAATTTGTATTTAATTTTACTATAACGTTTAATAATTAACAGAAAATACAGTTCAACATTTTGCAGAATATGTATTAATGATACAATTTGATTTTGAACACAATTGATATACAGCGGTGAACATTACAATGCGTCGGGTAACATGATATCTCCAGTGTTTGTATCAAACCTGTCTTTATTCATTTTGATGTGTACTTTGTGGGTGATACGTTAGCTCTTCGTGCAATAGATAGTCACCCGTATTTGATTTTTTTGACTCCACTTTAAGAATCAGCGGAAAACCTCAAGTTATTTGACTATACTTTAAAGATTCGATGTTGTTTGAATATTTTTAATAAATGATGTGTTGAATGAGATTTCTTTTTTGCAATTTGAAGGCATATTTATTCAATTCAATTATATACATACAATAATGTTCACATAAATATAATGGGCATATTATATATGAATAAATTAAGAAAATTGTTTCAATTTGTTGTTTAATTTATTTAAAAAATATTAATTAAATCTTTTGTTCGTAAAAGAGCCACCGCTAGAAATTATAAATTTTACCAAACGCTGTCAGAGCTTTCGTATATCCTTACGAGAATCCCGTACTTTATCATATATTGCAATTCACAGCAATATGTACATACTGATTAGAACATTGAACTCATCAACATGTGATTTCTAAAATTAGTGAAAATAAACTGCGCTAAAAATTTATGAGTCGATAAATTTCAGATTTCTTCAAGTTGTTTTGAAATTGCTCCTCAACAATAACAATCAAAAATTTTAATTCATTAAACTGTAATTCTCATTCAATTTCTATTTTTACCACTTACTGAAACTTCGTTTTCTCATTTTATTAAACATGAGTGGGAATATTATGTCTCGTATGTCCGTGGATAAAATTAAGTCAGAGTATAGAAGTTCTTCCAAAAGCCGACAAGGGAATAAATACCATTAAGAGAAATAAAATCTCTGGAGTTAAATGTTTTAGAAGAGTTTTTAATTGCTTCTATATAAAGACATTCTTTTTTTAAGGAAGCGTTTACATAGTTGAAGACATGATAATTTATTTGAGATCGACATGCCATAGGGTAATAAATCTTTTCAAAACTTCTAATTGCAATGTGTGAGATCTTACGTTATTGACTAAAACAATTGATTCCTATATATATCTAGAGTTATTTCTTCTATTTATCATAAATTTATTGAATACATTAATCGTAACTACTTGCTATTGTAATTTGTCCATTAAGGAAGAAGAAATAATTATACCATGTGAATACCGTCAAAATGTTAGAATTTTTTATGGATGATATGTAAACTTGGAAACATAATTGGAGCTTTGTGCTTTTCTAATAATTGAAGTCTTCTTTTTCGATTGTAAAATAAAATCCATTTTTCGTCACGTCTCACATTATTTTTTTATCAAACGCAATTAATCGACTCAGCTGGTTACTCTGAGAAAGTACATATTCACTTTTTAGGTGTTAATATTCAATCCAGAGATTTCATTTGAATATTTTTTAAATTATTAAGCATTGGTGTTCTTAGTATTTACTTCGCCACCAAAATTTCGGGCCTACCTTGAAACTCAACTTTAACTAGAAACATCTTGAACCACCGTTGTACAATTACTTCACAAAAAATACTCCAACGCCAAGTTTGTTAGTTGTGAATGCATGATAACAGTCCGAGAAATGCGTACGACCAGAAGGGCTAAGAATTGAATCAGTATAGTATCAACATCATGTCGTGGCCTGTTCAAAGTTAAGACCTTAATCACATCGTAATATCGGTGAATATGGTGTATAAGACAATAAAAGGCTAATGAGACACAGATGAAAATACTTGGAGGCCCATGTCAGAAGAGAGCCGTCAACGCTTGGAATTTAGACTTTAATGGCTGAATGCACTCAGTGATTACAAGCATAGATCACACAACAGAATATTAATTAGTCGTTTTTATTCAATAATTTCTTTTAATAAAAAATTTTTATGTAAAAATTTATTTTTGTTTTTCTAATACCACTATTATTATTTTGCACATCAACTTTTTAATATGAGCATTATATATTTCCTTTTTGATCGAAAAATAATACCTTTTTGAATATTATAAATATTTAATGCCAGTTCTTGATTAATATTAAATATATGTATATATGTATATACACTACCGTTCATAAGTATTTGGGCACCCATATTTTATAAAATTATTTGAACAGCATAGCTTCTAGGAAATTCATTCTTGTAAAATTGGATAGGTATAAGGAAAGTATTAAATCTACAGAAACGCTGCATAAGTAACATTATGTATTACTTTATTACCTGCAATAAACCAAAATTTGTTATTGGGACGACCTGGGGATTAGCGCAATAAAAGTTTCTCCAAGTTCTTGTAATTGTCTTTCTGTGAAGGATACTGAAGGATAAGTTTAGTAATGATGTTTTAATGACCTCGGGCGAGTTTCATGTTAGATTTTTGAAATTGCCCTCAGTTACGTTTCTGTATTCGTTGTGAGATATTCCTGTGCTAGTAGTGTTGTTAAGATCGTTAAATATGCCAAAAAGAAAAGAGATGGACATTGAAACGCGTTCTCTTATAATTGCGCACCATCAAGATGGCAAAAGCAACCGGCAAATTGCGAAACAATTAAAATTAAATAATACTTCCGTAGACTATGTCGTCAAAAAATACCGAGAAAGTGGCAGTGTTCTCAATAAATCACGGAGTGGGAGACCCAGAGCGACAACTTCTGCTGAGGATCGTGCAATAGTGATCACAAGCAAAAGAAATCGACGGAAAACAGCCCCAGAAATCGCTGCAGAAATCAATGCAGACCGTCCAAAGTCAATAAGCGTAACAACGGTCAAACGTCGCTTGTACAAAGCAAGTTTGTACGGACGAATTGCAATGAAAAAACCGTTATTGCGCAAACAGAATAAGCGGAAACGCTTAAACTGGGCTCGTGAACACCAACATTGGACAGTTGAACAGTGGAGTAAAGTCTTGTGGACCGATGAGTCAAAGTTCGAAATTTTCGGGTCCAGAAGACGTGTTTTCGTTCGGAGATCTACAGGTGAGCGTGCGGCAGAGCAATGTATTGTGCCTACGGTTAAACATGGCGGTGGTTCCGTGATGATCTGGGGTTGTTTTGATGGTACGGTCGTGGGTGATATTATGAAAATTGAGGGAATACCAAGGAAAGAGCAGTATCGAAACATTTTGGAGACCAACGCTATTGCTTCAGGATTAAGACTTTTGGGTAGGAATTTTGTATTCCAGCAGGATAATGACCCAAAGCACACATCCAAAATATGCAAAGACTATTTGCAACTCTTAGAAGCGGAAGGATCCATCGAAGTTATGAAATGGCCTCCCCAAAGCCCCGATCTAAATCCAATAGAGTTATTGTGAGAGGAACTTGATCGGGAGGTCCGGAAAGCAGTACCAACATCGGAGGCTGATTTGTGGAGGAAACTGCAGGAAGCTTGGGTCCGCAAAACACCGGATACATTAGCAAAACTAATTGCAAGAATGCCGCGATTATGTGCTGCCATTATAAAAAACAAAGGAGGTCACATAGATGAATCGAAAATTTAAATATAATATGTAATTCTACTGCCAGATACTGTAATTAGTTATGTATGTACATGTAATAAATATATTTTCATTTTTTCACTAGTGCTTTTAATCATTTCTTCTAAATTTATGGGTGCCCAAATACTTATGAACGGTAGTGTATATATATATGTGTGTGTGTGTGTGTGTGTATAAATTTCTCCTGATATTTTTATGGCCACCCGTGAAACGTTGGCTTCACTGATATCGCAGCTACACCTCGCCTGTTTAAAACCAGCAAGTCTTATTTTCAAAGCCAGTACCTCAAGAGAATTTTCTTTCTCATGAACATTTACTTTAATAAATATAAGGAGAAGAACTAAATGATTTTATTCAATTTTTATATATAATTGTTTAAAGTTATAACTAGAAATTCAGAAAAATGCCAATAGCAGAAAATACATTTCAAAATTTTGCAGAATATGTATTAATGATACAATGTAACAAAAGCTGCTGTGTAAAACTGACGGAATACATACTATATATATCTTGCATTCATGAACCAATCTTAATTTCTCAGCCAAAAATACGAATATTAAGTAATTGAGAAGTTAAATGGAATATTGGACATTTTAATAACAAAATTATGAAAAACCTGTCTCGAATAATGTAAAGACTGTTTCAAATTGCGGGTTTTTTTTAAAGAATAAATAAAACATAGATGGCGCATTGAATTTGTCTGGGTATGTGGGCATTTAAAAAGTGTGATGTATGACATTTATAAAAATGTCTTCGTACAAGGTACACCAACGCGTTCAAATTGTTGAATTATTTTATGAAAATCAGCGTTCTGTGAAAAGAGTTTTTAGAAAATTACGTGAATTTTATGGTTTACATAATCGCCCATCTGAAAGCACTATTGGTCGAATTATTAAAAAATTTCAAGAGACCGGTTCCGTGGAAGATCAAAAAAGTGAAAAATACAGTCGTAGTGATCGTACACAAGAAAATATTGGTTTGGTTCGTGACAGTGTTGCTGAAGATCCTGAGATGTCCATTAGACGACGTTTACAACAACTTGTACTTAGTGAATCAACAACATGGAGTATTTTACACAAGAATTTAGCTCTGAAGACATATAATGTTCAAATAACACAAGAACTGAAGCCATTGGATCATTTAAAGCGTCGTTCATTTGTCAATTTCATATGTTTCATAATGTTTTCCGATGAGGCACATTTTGAACTTTTTGGCTATGTTAATAAACAAAATTGCCGTATCTGGGATGAGGAAAATCTACAAATTATTCATGAGAAGCCTATGCATGCTAAACGAGTTTCTGTTTGGTGTGCATTATGGCTAGGTGGTGTAATTTATTTCTTTGAAAATGCTGCTATATACAGCTGTATCTGTTAATGGTAATCGATATCGTCGGATGATAACCGAATTTGTGTGGCCTGAATTAATGAATATTGATCTAGAGGATATTTGGTTTCAACTGGATGGCGCTACACCTCACTTTGCACACGAATCAACTGATTTATTGAGAGAAAAATTTCGTGGACGTGTAATCTCAAGAAACGGTGATGTTAATTGGCCACCAAGATCATGTGATTTGACACCGTTAGACTATTTTCTTTGAAGTTATGTATGTGAAAAGTCAGGTTTATAAAAACAATCCACAATCAATTCCTGCTTTGAAAGATGAAATTATTCGTGTCATTGGTGAGATAGAGCCTCAATTATGTCAAAATGTCAGGAGGCCATTTGGCAGATATTATTTTTCGCATATAAAAGTCATAACTGATACTTCAATTACCAATAAAAAGTTTTTGAAAGTGAATGCAAATTGTGTGTTTCATTTATTCTTAAAAACACGCGAAATTTGAAACATCCTTTAGTATTCTGTTTTCAATTTATAAATGTTTCATTTAAATAACTTATCTTTTGTATTCGGAACACTAAAAATTACTCGATCCAAACACTAATTTTAAAAAGTTTCCTTAAAGCAAGTTAATTAATTTTTAAAATAATTTCTTTCACTCTAAAGTGAAAAAATCGAAGTTATTTTCTAAAGACATAAGCAATTCATGAGGAAGTCCTTTTCCTTAGCGAAGCGAGAAAAAGTCGACCTAAAAATAGGTTGAACAAAGAAAAGCGGAAACCAATTCAATTCTTACAGATCGGGCCGATTTGGAAGATCCTTTGTTCAAAAAAAGTTCATCATTAAAACTTACTCTTTTAGATCGTACGCCTTGAAGTATGCGCGACCAAAGGCTTGAGTTTAAATAGGGCCAACTTAACGTTTGCAATATCTATCGAACTGTTATTTAACAAAATGTGATAGAAGAATAAATTTAAAAATTTTATTTTGCTTTAAAATAAATTATGCAAGGAATTATAGTTAACGCTAAATTATTACTAAATTATTTATAATAAACTTTCTTTCACTGACCAAGAGTTAACGCCGTTTGAAAAACGAAATTGCCTTTATTTTCAAGAAATCTAAGGCCAACAATATATTCTTATTACGAGATTAACTAGAAAAAATCTACCTACCTATGATAGAAACAACTACGTTGTCTAGTAGTGTTCGGTTATTTTTACGTGTGTGTTAAATTTTACTTGAATTTGTTCATTATTTTGTGTTTTATAAAGTGCTTTGCAATAAAATATTAGTTTTGGAAAATTACGATATCGAAGTATCACCAAATTTTCGACAAAGGAACAAAATTATCCGTAAGTCTAATCAAAAACGAATGAGTAGTGAATGAGGATGAAGTTCGGTCATATTTTAACGTAAAATATTGGTCAAAACTGTTTTGGTGGAATCGTGAATCCATTGAAGAAGATCTACCGTTTCTTGAAACAAAGCAGTAGTTATTGTTGAATACACACAAAAAACATTATAAAATTACAGTTACTTCAATGTAATTTATAATAGCAACCTAACTGTAAATAGTGGTTCAAAATTACTTTTATGTAATGTCAGTTTCCGTGCAGTAGTTGAGTCCTGAAGGTGTCCCATACAAATGGGTACGAAACGTCGGCAGATACACAAGTGACGCGGTTCCAGCCCGGAAACAGATACTTTTATGTAATGTTTTATGTTTACAGAAGAAACGTAATATAACATTTTATTAGAATGTCCATTTAGAATACTTTTTAAAAAGAAAACATAAAATTTGCAATTTTACAATATATCTGCTTTTTAGCAATTTCATATCATTTATTAACTGTAAATAGTTCAAAATTAAGCCGGCTGATAACTCAGTGATAAGTTACTGGCTTATCACGCCGAAAATCTCGGAGTTGAATCCGATGGCCTACTGTCCTGGAAAGTTTTTCGTGGTTTTCCAAAGCCCTCTGTAATTAGTGTTAAGCTATTGGGTTAACTGGGAAGGCATGAATGTATTATGATTATTACATAAAATCACTGCATCTGCGAGCATATAAGGAAATGTATTTTTACAGATTGGTTGTGGTTTTACGTATTATTAGTGTACTTTTACAGCTTCCTTCCTGGCGTAAAATAACTAGTAATAAAACTGTATTTTATTTCCCTGTGTGCATGCCAAAGAGGACTACTACAGCAGCAGTTACCTATGGTAAAATGTTAATAAAATTACGTATGGCTGTTGACTAAAAAAAGTCCAGGTTTGCGGCACAAAGATATGTTGCTACGCGAGTTCAGAAGCAGACAAGACAAAATCATCAAAGCCACATTTTTATTTAGAAACTTGAAAAAGCAATTTAGTGGACATCATTTTACAGACGATAACCAACTAAAAGAAGAGATTGGCGCAAACTGTGAAAACAAACAGAAATAATTTCTTCGAATTGGAAAAAGCACCTTAGAGTATACCATTTTACAGGCGATAACCCACTGAGGGGGAAATTGGTCCAGATTGTGATAACCAACGGAAATCATTTTTTGGAATTTGACAAAGCATCTTAAAAGACACTATTTTACAGACAATAACCAACTGAAAGAGGAGGTTGGCGATTTTGAAAACAAACAGAAATAATTTTTTCATTGCAGGATAGATGGGGTGAGTGCGTTAAAGTTAAGAGTGAAGCAAGTTTTGTTTCGTTATTAAAAAAGAACTTTTCTAGTTTTCCTTGCTCTACTATTGTTACTTTTCTGCTTCAAACTATCAATAAAAAATTACCATTTGAATAGACATACCAATCGCCAAGTAAAACTGCAAATAACTTACAATGAAATTAAAATATTAGTTGTCATCATCCAATAAACTTACATATGACCTAACAAAGGCAGACATGATAATCAACACAATAACGTCAATATAATTAGATATGGGATTGATCAATCTTAGAAAATATTTTCAGTTTCAAAACTACCTATAGAAAGGGTAGAGACCTAATATAAATATTTTCAATTAAATGTGGATTCCTAAAATGGGACTTTCTCCCTCAATTGTTTTTTTAATAATTCGACCCATAGTTTAATCCCCCATTCAATAAGATTCAGGGTATACATTCTTTCAGTAGATTAACATTTAGATAAAACTTGTTAGTCCGAAATACACTACGAAAGTTTCCAATCAATTATATAATAATAAAATATGTTAGATTAGTAAACGATTATACCACTCAAATATCGCCATTTTTACCAGTCCAAACAATGAAAACTTTATGAGAATCTTTCAAAATCAGAAAAAGGTAAATTTTAAATATGACTAGCTCAAGATATACCACCAAAAATACTGCCGTTAAATACTGAAATAATAATTTAAAAAACACCAGGCCAGTTATACCTATAATAGAATATAAAAAAAATTTTAAAATGAAACTTTTTAAATCACCTTTATATAAAAGTAGTTAGTTTAAGATACCACAAAAACTGTTATTCATAAATAGCAAAGCAATAAAGTATAATGACAGACTAGCAGAAGAATTAAAATATTAACTAAAGTATTGATTATCAGGAAAATAACTAATAACAATCTTTTCAAATCGCAACGAAAAAACTACTAGATAAATCTAGTTAATATTAATAAATAGCAAAGTAATAAATAGCAAAAGAATTCTACTATTAATTTTGTACTAAAATTATATATAACAATTTCGAATAAAGAAAAACTCCCAAAATTACAACAAAGAAATTTCTAAATAAAACCTGTTAATACTTAAATATTGATTGTAAGTGAAAATGTCTTTTAAAAACACGAAGCTTCTGGATAAAACTGGTTAGTTCAAGACACCACACAAAGTAAAGCAATAATAAAATTCACCATGTTTGCAAAAGAATTCTACCTTTAACTAAATAGGTACAAAAAATTGACTGCCAGGAAAAATTCCCAATTTCTAATAAGAACAATTTCGGCGAAGTAACTTCTAGACAAAACTTGTTAGTACAAAACATAACACGAAAAATACCATTAATAGATAGTAAAGTAATAAAAATATGGTAGATTAGTAAAAGAACTCTATTAACTTATTACTAAAATATTAACTAGAGGAAAAAAAATTTCTAATAAGAATCTTTTAAAATCTGAAAATATATGAAATACTTTACAAATAAAAATAATTTATGTGATGTTACAATTAAGTAATTATTAGTAATTAGTCAAATCTAATGTATTGGCATGTTTTTACTGCTCAGAAAAATCTAGACTGCTTAATAAAGGAAATTGATACTGTGGCATTAAGAACATTAAAATTTGTCGAATGACAAAAGAAGTATAGCAATAAGCTTGATATAGCACGATTGAATTTTTTCTTTATTAAACTATAATTGTGTACTTTTTTTCCTTTTATATAACATGAAAACAAGTTACATAAATCTTTTTCAAGTAACTTCAATTTGGGAAGTTAACCATTTTTGAATTACGTAGTAATACTTAAAAATTAATATTTATTAAATAATAGACATTTTTAACATAATCTATACATTTTTGTAAATTGAAAAGGTTAAAGTAAAAGATGTGTAAATAAATGATTATATAATATTTTACATATTTTGTCATTTAGTTAGCATTTTACATGCTACAATAACGATTCATTTTATATTGTGGTAAAAAGCAATCAATTTTTACAATATTTTATTTATTAAGAGTTTGCAGACTCTAATTTCATGTTAGAATATATAAAAGTGTTCAAAAAAAATTAACTCTAGTATAGTTTTAAATAAATAAATAGATTCATTAAACTGGAATAAGTAATAAAATAAATGTAATATTAAATATAAAAATTATTAGAAAATATTAGAAACATTTTTTTTAAATCGAATACCAGTTTTAAAATATATATTTAGGTATTTTCCTTCTTGATATATGAATTGTGAAGTTAAGTATTAAACATCAAGATAAAACTTATTCTATTTCTACAATTATTTAAAAAATATATACAAAAATTATTAAACATATTCAAAATTAAGACTATAACCACTTATTTTTAAAAAGTATTAAAGATTTTATTTAAAATTGGAATATGCAAAATCCACTAAGAACGAGTTCTAATAGTAACAGTAATGGAACTTATTACACAAATAAAATAGTAATTATTTCTAATAATATATATGCGAATTAGAAAAAAATTTTTGTAAGACTATAACTATTAAGACGTAAAAAAAATTAAAAAATTATCTAAAGAAATAACATTTAAATGATGATTTACAATACAAAAATAGAAAATTCTTTTGTACATTTTCAGGCTTCTGTATTAATTGGTCAATTTTTTAATATTTAAGGCTGTTTGTACATAACTAATTCACAATATTTTTCAACTTTTAAGCTAAGATTTCTACAGTCATATATGATTTTGACATATGGTTAGACTTCTTGAATTTCTCGCAAATCTTAACACTAGCCGACCAACAACAAACCCATGCAGATTCGGTTTCCAGTTGAACTGGTGTGTAATAATATGTGTGTAGGCGACCTGTTTTATACTTCAAGTCTCTCGCATACCTTATTTTCATTTCTTCCGAAAACGATCGTAACGTTACAAGCATTAAAGAAACGTAAATCCAATAAACAACATTAAAAAAAAGCAAATGCCGAATAAAAATCGATGCTGTTACGTGTTGTGCCTTGTTTAAATAATTCATGTAACCCCGGTTAAAAAAGGGTTGTCTCTATGAAGCGAAAACATGGTTGAAATGAAAAAAATACACTTACCGTTACAATGTTTGAAATCCCGACAGTGCCGAGGAATATCCCTACGATAACCGCTGAAAACCCCGACATTTTATCTGTTAATATTTTCTCAGCTGGTTGTCTGAGCTGATAGCTAGAATATCACCCGAAAGCACTGCACCAAACACGACTTAGCTCCTCCTGGGTGTATTCGAAACTGAATGCAGCTCCACCTATTAGAAAGAGACTGCGCAAACGTAGGATTAGTCATACATCGTCTAGCTATCTCATGCTGTAACCTGCATTTAATAAAGGAAAGAAATACTAAGCGCCACACAAATGTTCTCCAAGATCAACGTAAGTTAAACGTCTAGACGTACGTTACACTTGCGATCTCTTCCCTGACTTCCTTATCCTCCTTATCTACCGCGTTGCGAGACAGGGGTGGATGTATGAGAACGTAACGCAATTGATACCTACAGAGGGCGCTCGTGCGAATATCATTTTTTTTCGTTCCCCTATATCGTATGTGTGTTCGAGGGTTTTTGTATGCGTGCGTATTGCGTGTGCAAGTATCTGTGTACGTATACATTCGTTAGAATCCCCTTTAATTTGCGAAAGAAAACAAATAATTTGGGGTTTATTGCCGGGGAACTGGCGCAATATGGAACTTGACAGCATTGGAACCGAAGTCCGCAAAATGCAAATGAAAATAATTTCTGTTAATTAAATTATCTTTTACGTGCTTTCTGGAATTAAAATTGTATGGCGTAAAAACAGAGGTAGCTAATGATAAATACAAGTATACACCTTTATTATTTTATAAAAATATAATCATGGATATAAAACTTGAATACCCTTATCATAACATAGTTTATTGCTTTGAATGTATATTTGCTTTCAACTAAAAATGTTTAATAGATGCTTTAATTATTAGTGACTTTAGGTCACTAGTAATTGGTCATACCATAGCATTTTTGGCATAAAGCACTACGTAAGCATGAATAAGTTATTAAATTAGTTCATTTTTAAGCAGCATAAAAGAAATATCATTTTCCTAAATTTAACAAACGTTAAAGTAATAAGAAATTTCAAAACCAGAAAGAAAGTTAGCCCCACGAATGGAATAACATTATAGTTACGAAGTTTGTTTCCTTAATGTTGAGTCTATATTCTAAATGATGATATCTTGTCCTAAGAATTTTATTACGTTCTTTCAAAATATTTTCAACTAGAGTCATTTACCTTTCCAGTTGATGAAACTCACTTGCCAATTACTTTTCAGTGATCAAGTACGCACAATAAACAATATCTTTAAGAAAACATATAAGGAGTTACAACAGTGTGCTCAACTATACTCCTTAACGAGGCCAAAGCCTTTAACCAAAGTGTAGCACACAGCTCTGGTACAGAAATTACGAAATATGCTCCGTGGCATACTTTCCAATTATACAAAAGATACTAGGAAAGTTTTGCAACACAGCTTTGTTTATTTCATTTTTTCAAAGTAATTTCCTCTACACTCAATATACCTCTTCATCCTCCGATACTAATCTTTAAACCAGTTCTGCCAAGTTTCACTAGGCAGTAGAGCACACTCGTTGTCCCAAGTCCGCACAAGGTCCTCATCACTGGAAAACCGTCAACCTTTTAGCTTCATTTTCACATGCGGGAACAGTGAAAAGTTGCAGAGAGCAAGATCTGGACTGTAGGGAGGGTGCTTGAGAAGTTTCAATCCTCTCGTGGTCAAATATTCGGTGCAGACTTTGGAGCTGTGAGCTGGAGCATTATCGTGATGGAGGAACCAGGCGTCCATTCTCGACTTTGGCCGCAGGTTCTTCATAGATCCAAAGGCTTTAGGCAGGCACTGTTCAGTATACCACTTAGCTGTGACTGCCCTCTGTGTGTCCAAAACGACGCGTTTCACAATTCCACTCGATTTGAAAAATATAGCTACTGTTTTCTTCTTTACAGATTGGGATTTTCTGACAACTACGGTTGTGTCTTCATCATCAAAGACTCAAACTTTGTTTTAAGCTTTGTTCGGCACATCATAATAGTACAGCCAAGTCTCGTCACCTGTCACGATGTTATTCACATACCGAGATTGTCCCTTATTAAACTTTTTTAGCATCTCCAGGCACCAAGTTACACGTCGTGTCATCTGCTCTTTAGTCAGTCGATGCAGCACCCAGAGAGAACAAAATTTCTTCACGTGCGAATGATCATGCAGAATCGAACGAATTGCTAGTGCATTTAGGCCTGAAGTACCCTCTATCTGTTTGTAGGTCACTCGCCTGTCCTCGTCAAGCATTTTCCTCACAGTAGTAACGTATGTAGTACGTAGTAACTGATGTTCGTGGGCTTCCCGGCCTCTCGGCATTCTCCACAATTAACTTTCCTCTTTGTAATTCTCTATACCACCTGAATATCGTTGTGCGATGTGGACAAACATCACCTAGTGCAAGAGTCATTTCTTCGAAGCACTGGTCTATGTTTAAACCATGCACGAAATTATAACGCAAAATTGCCCTTATCTCATTTCGTGACCACGATGCCATCGCAAGCACTTTACACTTTCACTGCTAATGAATAACTAAGCCCATCGGCATGGTGCGGCGGCTACTATACACGTATGAACATGTCTCAACATGCAGCAACAAACAGCTTCCTATGATTCATTGTTGCGTCATATTGCAAAACTTTCCAGTACCCTTTGTATTTATCTAGAAGAATGTTAAAGCAAATCTAGAGGAAACGTTCTCCTAAACGAAAAATAAAATTGAGCCATGTGTTTCACAAAGTAATGTGCTGAGATCAACTCTCTTTCTACTCTATAGCTGCGATATAACTCAGCAGCAAGTCTGCCTTCAGATGGCGCAGGAATTTTAGCAGTTGATAGACATAAGACAGAAACCTAAAGAAAAGTTCAAGAAACTTCAAATAGAATAAATTGATCAACTAAAGGGTTGAAAAAAAGTTGAAAATTAGTATAAATCAGCACGTATTAATTTAATTCTTCTGTAAAATTAACAAACGAAATAAGCAATGATGTTTTCCCATTACAACTCGACCTAACACCTACAAATATACAATTCGCAAAAATAGAGTGGCTCCCCGGAGCTAATCTAAACGATTAGTACATAACAAACTCTCGCTTTATAAGCAAATTTTAATGTTATTGTGGATTTATGACATTCAGTTATAGGGATGTTCGACCAAGAGCAGTGTTAACTAATAAAAGTTTTCAAAATAAAGTCCTGAGGTGTATACCCTATGCACCCTGGATCTTTCGAAATGATTATCTACATAGAAACTGAAGACGCCAACAGCATAAAGAGGTTTACTATTAAACATTAGGGTCGACTCATGAGATACCGCAACTAATGTAACACTCGTCGCACAACAGAAGGTTGAAAAGGAAGAAACCATTTGAACTTATGCGTCAATATTAGTGCTAGTGTAAGCCAGTGTATTTAACCATCACACTAACTTATGATCCTATTTCTGGAATAAATAAAGTAGGCCAGTGACAACTTCTAAGTAAGTTAAAGTTGCAGGTTACTCAACTATGACTGACCCATTCTATACAAAAAAGAGTTTCCGTGTTTCTTGTGATTTGTTTCCATTTTGAAGGTATCCACATCATTGGCTGAGCTCTTTTCTATAGCTTAAGTTTGAGGATAGAAATAAATCCTTGGATACTATATAGAAAATATATGGTGGATGGCTTTTCAATTTAATGCTTTAACGCTTAACTCCTTTAAATATTGCATTATCGTTTATTGCGAATCTTTTAAAACACAGCCAAGCGCATTATACTGGATCATTCCAAATTAACTATGATGATAAATAATCTAAAGCTACAATTGTAATTATCTCCTTTTAGGACACCCAAACAATCGGATTTTGTCTTTTACAGTATTATACGAATACGTTTAAATTTGATCGTCTGTAACAACGTTGAAGTCTAACTAAGAGAATACACGAGTATACCAGACTGGGCATTTATCGATTGATTATCTTCTTTTGAGAAGTTGAGAATATTTAACGAGCATACAGATTTCGTACACTGACATGACCACGCAAGATCGTATTAATTGCTTTGACGGTAGTGCTCTGAAATTCTTAAATTGAGCGAATTATAATAATTTCTACATCGTCTTTAGATCAAATATATATTGTGTGAAAATAAAAAAACGAAACACTTCGTAAAAGTATATATTTTTAAATCATATTTTATACAAATATTTACTGTGTTTAGAATAATAAATATTTAAATTTTCACTGAGAATAAGAAAAAATTTAATCCATATAAACGAAAACATAGGCATGCTTCTAATAACACTCTATAGTTGTAAATTAGTGTATTAAAATATCAAGTGTTCGACATCCAAATTATCACCAATTAGGCGACTTTGAGAGAGACCGCTTTGTTAAACTACGTGGGACAGATATTTCGTGAAATCATTAAGCGGAGGCAAAGTATTGCTACAGTTATTCCTTGTCAAAAAAATTGGTGTTAAGAAGGCAAGGAACGCCGTAGAAGAAGCTCTGGATGACCTAGAAGAACCATCGAATACCAGATAGGAAACTAAGATGGGAATAGTATCTCAACGTCTGTGAGTAATGTTTTCTTGTAGAGATAAGTCATAGAGTAACAACGCGTTCAACACATTGTTCTATTCGTTCGTTTGGATTAATTTCTAATCGTTTAAAACCAATATTGCTTCTTACTAGTTGGCATCGTGCCTCTAGATTAAAATGGTGTAATATACAAGGCAGATTGGGATGAAGAATTGAATAATATTAATTTTTCAGCGAATCTGGTTTTTGTTTGTGGGTCCATGATGGTTGTAGACGAGTCCGTCACCGAAGAGAAAAAAGGCACTTTTTGAATCTTTCTGCAGAATGTGAGACTATTCGCTAAAGGATTGATGGTTTTAAGTGGAATTAGCATAGGACTCCTTTAATATTCCTTGAATGACATTTAAATGTTCAAAAGTACATTTTCAATGTAAGTAATGTCATATCCAGCAAGACAATGCTCATCCTCATGTTTCAGCTGTTATCTTACGATTCCTGCATAAGCCTAACGTCAATATTCACAATTGGCTTGCACTGTCAATAGACCTATTGCTCATAATACATGTCTGAAATATGTTAGTTTGCGAGGTTGGTATGCTTCCTAACCCTCCAATGAACTTTCGAAGACTACATGATGCCCTAGAAGTTGCTTGGGATCATCTTATTAGAAACATGTCCAGGTGAATAGAAGAATGTATTCACTGACATGGAGCGGCAACTTATTATTAAATTTTCACCATAACAGTTCTTTGATCTTGTAGAGGAATTGTTGCTACATGACTTGCTTTCGAAACAAATGTCGCGACCGTCTTTTTGGAAACACTTCGAGAACGGATGACTTTTGTCGGCTTTTCTTCACCTTTGAACACCCAAACAGACGAGTTTTCTGACACCAATTCGCCCTAGCCGCTTTCTGTTCTTCGGTCAACAGATACAGTGTCCAATGGGAAACTAATTTTTTTAAACACAATTCTTTATGCAAAATTTTTTGAATCGAAGTCTTTGAAATCCCCAGTAATGCTTCAGTCTGGCGATATGTTACATGTCGATCTTCGTTGACGATCTTACACATAACGTCGACGTTTTCCTGAGTGATTGCCGTTTCTGGTGAACCTGGATCGTCGCCAAGACTAATCCGTCCACGTTTGAAGTCTCCATACCAACGACAAACTGTTGACTAATGTGGTGCTTTATTGTCGAAAACAGAAACCTACTCAGCGAGGCATTCTTGTTGAGATAATTGTCTTCAAAAGTTATAAAAACTTATTCTGTGAAAATGATCTCGGATTAGTTCCATTTTTCAACTAACTTATCAACTTTGACAGTTCGTTGTAGCTACAATACTACACGTATCGTACTGAAATTTGAGATTTAGATAAACTAAAGAATGGGGGTTAATTTTTAGTACTGACATTTGATTAGTGTCTATGTACCACTATGCAAAACTTAAAAGACATCCCACGTATCTGTCTGCTATTATAATTCGAATTTTACCCCATATTTACATTTAATCTATTGGACGATAAAATACCCTATAATTATTATTATGTACTTATTTAAAAATTAATATGTAAACCACTATTCAAATATTTACTAGATCTTTTTATCAAAGAAAATTCTGTAGTAAGTTGTAATTACAATTTAGTAATAGGTAAATAATAACCTAAACTAAAAACAAGTTCATGTTTGTTACTTTCTTACATTCAGAAATAAAATTTAGGTACGTTTCCAATGAACAATTACTTTACTTTGGGGTGCAACTCTAGCTTGTGTCCACGTGGTGTAGCCTGAGTAACACTAAAGGGCTAGAAACATAAGCAATCCTGTCTCTCCTATAAAATTTCCTGGAAAGTATAGAGTACATACCGATGACGGCCTATACCAAACAGTTCTACATCCTTTTTCTATGTCTGAATATGTACTTTGCCGTAAACTAAATAAATAATAACTTTACAAAGAGTTCTTTTATTACAAAATGGGCAGCTTAAATAGACATAGGTTATTTTATTAAGCATGAAAATACAATACTCAAAGTCAAACCTTCACATTCTCTGGATTAACTCTTTCAGGGTTGGTGGTCAGTTATCTAACCACCTATTTAAGAGTTCTCAAAACCACTGTTTATGCCGTCTGATGCCAATTTGCTAAGCAATTCCTTTTTTTAAAGTCGTCGTTGATCGTTTAATTCGAAACTTTTATTCCAGGACATGCTGGGTAGATTAACAGATTTATTTGAAAATGTGGAAATGTGTTGTTTTTCAACGGGACTTTCCCGAATGTAATAAAAATGCTCAGAGTGTTTATTATCTAACGAATTCGGTGTTACTCTATGGTATAGTGTCCGTTTAATTATTTTATAACGAAAGTATTGTAATATATTATATAATCTACGATAAATAAGGTAAGTAGCACGGTGGTTAGATTACTAACCACTGTGACTATAGTAGGTTTCATAAAATACATATTTGTGTTGCATTATAAGGATGCCGCGTGTACTTAATGAACGTGATGTAGAAGATATTTTGTTGGAAAGTGTACCTTCTGATTGCGAAAGTGTGTGCAGTCTTGAATCAGATGAAAGAGAAAATTATGAGATGAAAACGGACCCGATGGTGCTCGGTGACATACCTTCTGAGCTCCAGCTAAATTTTAAAGATGAATTTGACTCGAACGATGGCATTACCATTTCAAATTTGCCTGACACTACTGGTAGTGCTACTACGAGTGCTTCATTTACTCAAACTGTTATGAGAGAAACAAAATGGAAGAAAATTTTCAGAAGGGGGGAACCAGACAAGTACACTGAAGTTAGGGGTGTACCAAACGATATAATAGAGTTAGAGGATGTCACACCTACGCCTATTGTTTAGATTTCGATATGGCAAGGATAGTGACAAAGTACAAATTGATCCCGGTGGTAAAGTTGTTCGACAATTTTGCATTGATCTGAAATTGAAAAATCACAAAGTCTTTATTTATAATTATTTCAATAGCTATGCCTTGCAGGAGACTTGTACAAAGATAACATATTTGCTTGTGGTACCGTAAACTCAAATCGTAAATATTAACCTATACTAAAATAAAACAATGCTCTAAACAGGGGAGAACACGATTACAGAGTCAGTGACATAAATATCGCCTTTCTAAAGTGAAAAGACAAAAGATCAGTTTTCATGCTTACGAACTACATAGATCCGAGAAAGACTGGTATTGTTACTAGCAGGGAACACAATGGAGCCAAAAATGAAATAACTTGTCCTGAAGCTGTGATACAATACAACAATTCTATGAACTATGTGTACAAATTCGACCAGTTAAAAAGCACTGTTTCTATAGACCGAAAATCACGTAAATGAAAAATCGAATATTTTTTCACTTTTTAGACTGTGCTATCACAAACTCCTACATTGTATACATGGAAGCTGCTCAGTAACAAAAATTTTCGAAGGAGTGTTTACTAAGGGATTCTGGCACAAACTCAGGTGAAGAACTCTGAATTATGCTCTAAATGCTCCCACAATAGCTATTCATCTTCTCCTGTACAAATAAAGCGGCACAAACCAACTGTACCAACAGAATTACGTCTAGAAGGCAACATGCATCAGCCAGAGCGAACCACTTCTCGAAGATGCGCAAAATGCAGAACTAAGAAAAGTCCAGTGCGTACTATATGGCAATGCGGCACCCGTAAAGTCCCTCTTTGTATACGAAAATATAAAACGTGTTTTTCAGATTTTCATAGAAAATAAATTTGCTTATATATTATACTAAACATTTCTTAATGATTTGTTATGCCAACAGGCATGGTGGTTAGTATGTTAACCACCCCAATTTGTAAAAGCCCAAACGGTTTTTTCTTTTTTTACATGTTTTTCATAATAAATAAACGTTAATTAACCTAAAAATGCAATTGTTTTTATTCTGAAGTTATGTATAAGAAAGCGTGATTGAAAGAGTTAAGATGAGTTTATTTTACAAAGTTTGCTTACATTGATTACAATACATTGATATGTTTTTTTCTTAATTGAACACATGAATATTTACATTGTAGTTACAGATGAAGGCGGTATATATTTTATTAGTCAACTTATTCAGCTCCGAATAACTTTAGTTTAAGTAAAAGTTAGTCGTACCTTATACGTAAAGTAAAATTTTTAGCTTAATTATCTTTAATGATGTAATTAAGACCAACAATACTAGTTATTAAAGACGGACCGTCATTAGAAACGAAAACATTATCTGTTCCTAATATTTCAAATTGCCCTTAAATGAACATCCATTTAAGTCAGTTTTGGCCTCGTCAAGGCACATTTGTCTCTTTTGTGGACTATGTAATATACTTTTTATTCATATGATTATTATATGTATTATATTTATGAACACAAGGA
Organism: Dermolepida albohirtum; assembly: GCA_031893035.1. Lineage (NCBI taxonomy): Eukaryota > Metazoa > Arthropoda > Insecta > Coleoptera > Scarabaeidae > Dermolepida > Dermolepida albohirtum. The sequence goes on along the minus strand of JAVIWB010004695.1, from coordinate 390,426 downwards.
TACGATTTCTACTAAAAATAAGTACGAGTAACATAATAACGATATGTACTGGGTGTTGCATTTACTTTCTAAATCATCAGTTTATAAACTTTGAAATAACAGAGACATATTGCTAATAATTTATTTAACTATTAATTATGTAAACATAACTACTGATATTTATCTTCCTCTATCAATGCCGATATAATTAATGATGATCGATGCACAATCTCAGCTGCATACATTTATACTACGTGTACTGGAAGATCATTACAGGTTTTTATAACAGATGTCGCTAGGCTTAAGTATGCAATGTTATGATTTGGCACATACATATGTCTTTTTATTCTACTGACATCAAGCTTCAAAGCCATTTATGTTATATTTTGGGAAAGTAATACTGTCATAAATTTATTCCTCTTTGAAAATGTCGAGTTTCGTGCTTGAAAAAGTTCATTTGCCACGTGCATTACTTGTCTTATTTAATCAAAAGAGAAAAGCTGCCGAAAGTCGTCGTTTTCTAGTAGAAACTTACGGTCCAACCATAAAAACATTTGAGGTTTGGTTTTGACTATTCAAAAGTGATGATTTCGATGTGCAAGACAAAGAACGTTCAGGTAAATCGAGAAAGTTTGAAGATGCGAACCTGCAGGAGTTACTGGATGAAAATCCAACCCAAACTGGGAAACAATAGGCAGAAGCGCGAAATGTAGCCCAAGAAAGAAGTAGCGACCGATTACGAGCAATGATGAAATACAAAAGATGGGAAAATGAATGCTCCATCTCATACAGCAAAACCGGTCAAGGAAGAGTTGAGAACACTTGGATTGGACATAATATTGCACCTGCCGTACTCTCCAGACCTTACCCCGTGCGACTGTCACCTTTTCGCATCAATGGGATACAAGCTTGTAGAGCGGCACTTCGCTAATTTCGAAGAAGTTAGAAAATGGCTCGGTGAATGATTTTGCTCAAAGAACAAACAGTTTTTTTGGAATGGCATCTATAAATTTCCTGAAAGATGGACAAGATGTGTAGAATCAAATGGTCAATACCTTGAATAAATAATTTTTTCCATTTTCATAAAAATTGTTATTTTTTACGAAAAAGCCGGTAATGACTTTCCGGTATACCTGGTATATACCCATTAGGAATCGTGATGTTCTTGTTCTCGTGACACTGCTTCTCCTTAAAATTGATCATCTTTGTGCAGATGTCTTGCTTATTATCTTATTTCGTGGAGCGGCAATATGCCAGTAAATCAGAGGCAAACATTTATCCGAGCTGCTTTAATGTTCATTAAAAGCCGTTCGTAAATAATTTTTAATGGATTTACTAAAGCGCTTAACCATGACATTTGAATGAGAATGAAGAGGTGTCATTCTTATTTTAGCGATAGCTAGTAATTTACAGATCTTCCAAAACACTGTGTCTCAAAGTTTCTTCTTTGGTCTGAATGTAACTCTGGTGAAACCTCAAATCTGCTCAACTTATAGGATATCAAAGCTTCTATGATTGTGATTGCTTCCTGATTAGGCAGGGCATAAATTACTGACCATTTTGAAAAGTAGGCATCAAAATGTGTCGAATTTCAGATCGATTCTCGGGAACTTGTCCAGTAAAACTATTGCGATGCTTTCAAATAACCTGTCCAACAGATATTTTTCATTTGCTCTCAGTTCCGAATCATTAATTCTTTGCTTACTGCACAATCTTTATAGCTTCGGCAAAATTTTTCTATATACTAGTCAGTAGAGGCGCTCCCTGATATTTCCTAGTGCCTTTACTCTAATCACACTACTATGGTACTCGCGAAGCACTCCCGGAAACACCAACTTCAACAAACGAGGAATTTAATTGTGCCCAATAACACTTCAAAACTACACTTCGAAATCTCGTAATATACTGGTCGTGTCAAATCTGACTGTTTTAATATCCGAAAAGAGTTCTGAAATAGACGGATATATCCAATATTTTTTTTCTTCTGCGTTCATGTCTTTCTGGATGAAACATCTGCATTATCATACAGATTTCTTTTTCGATCTTCTACCGTGAGCTGGTATTCCTGGAGACTGTCGAACCAATTTGCTATTTTGCATTCGGATTCTTGAATTGCAGAAACCACTTTAGGGATGCATGATCTGTTTAGATCAGAATCGGCTGTCCGTACAGGTATTTAAATGAACTAAAATGGTAAAATCTTCACAATGGCTAATAATTCCCTTCCCGTTATACAATAATTCTGTATATGTGCTCTTGGCTTACGCTAGCTTGCTATTTCATTTGAAGGAAATGCTATTAAAATGACATAAAAAACAATTATCCATTATATTTGCTACACTATTCAAGAATTTTATACGTTCAATTTATAGTCAAAATCTATGTTAATTTCACAACTGAGCATAATATACTTATATATTATTTCTTCTGCCCATTTTGTATATGTATGTACTCGTACATATGTATGTTTGTCATATGTGTGCGCGACCATTGTTGTTTCGTATTTGTTCGATTTTTACAATATTCGTACTGACATATGTACATATTACATGAACATGTGTTACATGAACAAGTAATTATTATTCATAAATTACTAAAATCAAAGATTTCATAATTGCTGAAACTTTTTAAACTTTTAAATTTTATTGCGCGATGTTTGCACTACTTGAATAAGCGTACAAATGGATTTTTTCCAATAGATAACGACCAATATTCCATCAAATGTGGCTCTTTAGAAGTGACGCAACTGTATGGAAGCGACAACTTGTCACGGATTGGAAATGTTCAATATTTCCTACCTAAATTAACAGACTTTTTAACCCGAAACTATTATAAAACCGGGTGGTTAGATCGAATTCACACATAAACTTGCAATTCGAAACTCATTTCTGAACTCTTCAATAAAAACATTTCGCCCACCTAATTACGCAAAGTACTATTCAATGAAAATACTTGAGCAATTTCCTATATTTAATGAGAATAATTTGAAAATTCACAAAATTTTATTTTTGTGATTTTAACTTGAAGAGGATTCTTGCTGAGAGAGGTTCGCTTAGATGATAAATAAAGACGATGATTGAGTTAGACCCACGGCATATGACCCGAAATACTGCAAGAAACGTTAAACATCTGTAATTCCAGTAATCACGAAATTATAAAAAAACTAAGGTAATTCAGCAAGCTCAGTATTTGGATTCCTCACAAACTCAAAGAAGGTTATTTGTCGGCGCGGATAAACATTTTGCGATGTGTTCTTTAACGTGAGGAAAACGATGCTTTTTTGAAATGTCTGATAACTGACGAAAAGAAGTGGATTATAACAATGTGTCTTGGAAAAGTTTTTGATCTCAACCAGAAGATTTGCCTCAAACATCATCGAGGGCAGATATTAATTGGAGGAAAGTTTCTATTGTGGTGGGATTTTAAATATGTTTTTCAAGTACCTACTAACGAACGAAACAATTAATTCAAGCATGTACTATAAGCAATTGTATACTTTGCATGAATCCATCATCTAGATACGTCCAGAGATCGGTAATCGTAAAACAGTGGTATTTCATAAGGCCAACGCGAGGTCACACACAAATTTGAGCGTCCTTCAAAAATTAAGGATCTTGGATGAGATGCGCTACTACACTCACCATGTTCGCTGGATTTTGTGCCTTCAAATTTCCACTTGCTTCGTTATTTTCAATATACCTTGCATGTGTAACGTTCGAATCAGATGAGGCTATGAATCGCAACCTTAAAAACTTCTTCGATAAAGATACATATATTCTTCTTTTATTAATGAAGAAATATGAAGCTCATGGAAGGATGGCAAAAAGTGATCGAGCAGAACAGGTAATTTATAATTGTCTATTATATATATATATATATATATATATATATATACAGTGTGTATCAGATGGAATAAATTCGATAATAATTAAATGGAAGGGTATTCGAAAAAACGCTCGGACACGTCGATTGGGATTTCTAGTTGCGTATTTTTTTAAATAAAAAGTTTATATAGAGGGTATGTCATGTAAAAGTGGTCAATACCAACTTTCTCATTTTAAATGCAACACCCTGTCAAATATTAAATTTTTGGATTAAATTCCAGAAATATTTCATGTACAATGTCCTATACCTATCTTCGACTGTTTCGGAAATATTAAATGTTTTCAGATTAATAATTTTGTTTACAATTAAAATAAGATTTACACATAATAGTTTGTTTACCGAACTATTAAGTGAAAATCTTTAATTGTACTTGTACTTCGTTTTAAAACACCTTGCCTTGCAAAGTGTTGTCAGTGTCATAGTGTTGTCAGTGTCATAACTGTTTGAATTTCGTTAACTACATTCCAACAAAATGGTTCATTTAACAGAAATGCACAAAATAACAACTCTGCAGATGATTGGTTATGGAGATGACGCACGGACACAAATGGAAGTTGCTCACTTATTTCATGAGAAATTTCCAAATTTGCCGCCTATATCCCAAGGAACAATTAGTAAAATAGAAAATCAGTTTCGCGAGTTTGGACATGTAAGGCAAATAAAAAAGCAGCCGCGAATGCAGTAAGTAATGATACCAAACTGAATATTATGCTTGAGTTTGAAGAAAACCCGCATACTCTAGTAGACAAGCAGCGTCAATGTTCGATGTTTACCATTCATCGATTACCCGCACATTAAAAGAAAATAAAATGCATCCCTATAAAATTAAACCAACTCAGGAGTTCATGGAAGACGACTTTGATAGGAGAACGTATTTTTGTGAACAAATGATGACAATGTTAGATAACAATGTGATCCAATTAGAACATATTTTATTTTCTGATGAGTGTACCTTTACGCTTCACGGTCGTGTTAATCGTCAAAATTGCCGCTACTGGTCCAGGGAAAATCCTCACTGGATGAGGGAAGAAGATACGCAATACCCTGAGAAGGTTAATGTTTGGGCAGGAATTGTTGGAGATCATATCGTAGGTCCTTTTTTCATTGATGGAAATTTGAATGGCGACAATTATTTAGCATTGCTTCAAGATAATCTCGTGCCAGCTTTGACAAACTTATATCCTGATCTAGAAAACCCACAAGTTCCAGCAAATACGATGTGGTTCTTGCAAGATGGAGCACCACCCCATTACCAAATCAATATCCGGCAGTACCTCAACCAAATATTCCCGAATCGGTGGATAGGTAGGCGAGGATCGATGGAATGGCCAGCACGATCCCCTGATCTAACGCCATTAGACTTCTTCTTATGGGAATATGTCAAGAGTATAGTATACAAAACTAAACCCCTCGACTTATCTGACTTAAGAAGACGAATAATAGTTGCGATTAGATCGGTCACACCTGAGATGTTGAGCAACGTTAGAAAAAATTTTTATTTAAGATTAGAATGTTGTCAAGACGTTTGCGGCGAACACTTTGAACATCTACAGTGACATTGATGTTTTTCTTGTTATTTTTTACATTATCAAAAATTTTTCAAATTAATCTGAAAACATTTAATATTTCCGAAACAGTCGAAGATAGGTATAGGACATTGTACAGAAAATATGTCTGTAATTTTCTAAAGAATCCAAAAATTTAATATTTGATAGGGTATTGCATTTAAAATTTAAAAAGTTGGTATTGACCACTTTTACATGACACAGCCTGTATATAAACATTTTATTTAAAAAAATACGCAACTAAAAATGTCAATCGACGTGTCCAAGCGTTTTTTCGAACACCCTTCCATTTAATTATTATCGAATTTATTCCATTTGGCTGATACACACTGTATATATATATATATATATATATATATATTATATATTTTTTATAACTATTAATAAATGTCGTGTGAAAAAAACATTTGAAAAATACGCCATAATAATTGTTAAATTTTATCAACGAGGTACAAACTATGAAAAAATCCTAAGAACATTAGCACTCCAGAGACTGTAATAGAGAGAATATCTTGTAGGTGAACATTACAAAACTGGTTTCGATCAGCGAACAAATTGGCATATACAAGTAAGAGGTGTGGAATTACATTATGAAAAAAAAATGCTTTTTAACAGAATGCTCATATGTGCTGACAGAATTAACATTAATGAGAATAAGTGAATACAATAGTTTGGACAACGTTTACAACATGAATCGACGAAGGCCTAATTTAGGAAAAATTAGACTGCTTAAATATGATAAATTCTGAATTAATAACATTTTGATATGTACATACGTATTGCTATGAAATGCTCTATAGGTAAGCAATATTTGTTTCAAACCATAAAGAAAACTCCTTACGGATACATTTACCAAGACTATTTTAATTTGTTAAAACATGTACGGATTCAATTAATAACACAAAATTTAGGAGATGTATCAACTCTCTGTCGTTTCATGCACAATCTTGTATATTAATACTGTTTAACAATACTTCCTATTCCTTTAAAATTTAATCCTAAAAAAATAAAGTTTAAGCGCATAAAATTTAGGGGATATAAAGGGTTTTCCAATAAGGACTTGACAAATTTTTTTCAAAATAAAATGCAGACCATTTGAGATATTTCAAAAACTTTTTTATCGGGTTGAAGTACAATCAAAACATTTATGAATGGAACTCGTTGGACTCAATTTTCGATGACTCGGCCACACGATTCGGCCGAAACGGCTGCTATTTAGCGTTCAATGTTGGCTCTGAGCTCTTCCAACGTTGTCGGCTTGTTGGCATAGACCAATGACTTGACGTAGCCCCAAAGAAAAAAGTCTTAAATCTCACGAACGAGGCGGCCAATCGACTGGTCCATTTCTTGAGATAACACGCTCATCAAACTTACTCTTCAATAAATCGATTGTAAAGTGTGCTGTGTGGCTTGTGGCACCGTCCTGCTGAAACCACATATTGTCCAAGTCCATATCTTCCAATTCGGGCCAAAAATAAACGGTAATCAGGGCGCGATAACGATTACCATTCACAGTAACGTGACGATCATTATCGTCGACGAAAAAATATGGCCCTATGACGCCGCCGGCATGCAAACCGCACCAAACAGTTTTTTTTGTGGATGAAGTGGTGTTTCATGAAGCACATGTGGATTTTCACCCGACCAATAACGCATATTTTGCTTATTGACGAACCTATTGAGCCAAAAATGAGCTTCGTCACTGAAAATGATTTTGCGATGAAATTGATCATCTTGGCGCATCTTTTCCAGAGCCCAGTCGGAGAACGTACGTCGCTTCAAATGGTCCATCGGCTTCAATTCTCGAGTCAGCTTGATCTTGTATGGGTGTAAACCAAGATCCTTACGCAAAATTCGCCATAAAGTGGTCTGGGCGATGCCCAACTCTTGAGAACGCCGTGGAATTGACTGATTTGGATCATTTGCTACGGACGTTTCAACGGCAGCGATATTTTCGACACCCGTTGTCTCAATGGCACGGCAACATCACACAACGAATATGTAGACTCAAATTTTTGCACTAATCTTGTTACTGCCTGTCTACTAGGGCGAGAATTACGACCGAAAATCGGAGTTAACGCTCTTAAAGTAGCGGTGTATTTTACCATGATAAAATGTTAAGTTTACTGAATAAATTGACAGTGACAGTTCGATGATTAGTGAAAGGGTGCGTTCACAAATTGAATTAAAAGTTGTCAAGTCCCTATTGGAAAACCCTTTACATATGCATATGTACATGAATTCTAAAAACTCTAAATACCTCGACTATATTAGTTACCAATACCTTCATTTTCAAATAACGTTACCAAATTCTGAATCGTATGGAACACATTCAAATATATTACTCGTACTGACGTAAACATTTTGAAGTATGTATACATTTGGGAAATTTAATACAATTCGTAAAAAAATGTTACTCTATACTATATTCGAGTTGTGGCAATTAAATAACGAGACTAATATGAGAAATATTATTTATTGCAAATAAACTTATATTTAACTTTTATCCTCTTCAACATATTCTTCTCTCCTCTATTTATACACCTCTGTATACGTGTCTTACATTGTTCAAAACAGTACTGTAGTTCATCAGTTGTATGTTCCCTTTATTGCACTTTTCACTTTTGGGAGCAGGTAGAAACCACATGGTACGAGATCTGGCGAATACGAAGGATGATTAAGCACGGCAATGCGCTTGTTCGCCAAAAACTGCTCCACAGATAGGGCACCGTGAGCTGGTGCGTTGTCCTTGTGCAGAATCCACGAGTCGTTCTTCCATAAATCCGGTCTTTTTTTTCTTACCTTATCTCACAGCTTGATTAGGACTTTTTTGTGGGATTTCTGGCTAACGGTTTGACCCAGTCAGTCATGATAACACTTTTGATATCGAAAAAAATGATCGGTATTGCCTTCAATGTCGATTTGCTTATTGACGATTGACGCTTTATTCTCGGCTTATACTGAATAATCCAAGTTTCATCACATCTGATGATTTTTGTGAGCAAGTCGTTCCACGAAGCCAGAGCATATGTTCATCCGATTGTCTTTTGTTTCTGAGTGATGTTTTTCGGCACCATTTTTTCACAAACTTTTATCATGTTTAATTCATCATGCAAAATGTGACTCACTGTTTCTTTGTTAATATTTATTATATCAGTAATCATCCGAATGCTCAGACGTCTGTCTTTCCGCACAATTTCATTAATTTTCTGAACGTTTCCTCCAGTTCTTGCAGCCACAGGTCGATCAGGACTTCCATCATCTTCGATTTCCTTCCAACCTTCAGAAAACCATTTGTGCTATTCAAAAACTCGCACACGTAACATAATATTACCACCAAACTCCTCCTTTAACATTTGTAAAAATTCTGTTGGAGATTTTTTTAATTTGAATTTCAGGTAATTTGCTGTTCAATTTTTATATCAACCATTATCACGGCACTACTAAGTAACAGTGACCTCTACAATTAAAACACGAAAGTAAACTAAAGCAGACAGAAAGACAAAACTACGGCTTGTTGCTTAGGGAGTATCAAGGTCAATAACATTCCAATTACAGTCTCACCCGATGCGGCTGTGCGATGAAAGGAATGCGGTTTCGTTATTTAATTACTATACCTCGTATACTCAACTTATTTTGATAAATCCTTCCTTCTAGCCGAGCATGATGTCAGTCCTTTCATAGATACTTGTAGACATAGATAGATGTCTCATTATTCTGTTCTTTTGTTTCGAAGAGTTAGTTTATATAGAAAAACATATCTTTTTATATTAAAACTATTTAAAATCAGATGCACATTTACTTTTTTATGTACAGTGATAAAATTATTTTTAGGATTTTCATTTTATAACATTAGTTACAAAATGTCATTATAGACATGCAATGCGTGTTTCAACCTTAACCATATATCAGGCTATGTGTATTATATCTACAGGGTTAGAGAAAAAAATTAATCCATTTAAATAATTTTGATACGGCTGCCTAGATTTTAGTAAAATCTTTCATATTTAAATACGAGGGTGGTCCCAGAAGTAACTGACCCAACAAAGAAAACACAAAAATTTTGGAAAGAAATATATTTATTTTTCAACATAATCTCCGTTCAGCTCTATACACTTTTCCCAACGATGTTCAATAAGTTGATATCCCTTCTTTATCGTTGGAAAATCTTTGACCACTGAGCCATTTTCTCAAGTTTGGAAACATAAAATAATTCGAAGGGGCTAAATCTGGCGAATAGGTGCATGAGGTAGCAATTCAAACTTTAATTCATTAATTTTGGCCATCGCAATAACGGATTTGTGAGCTGGTGCATTGTCTTGATGAAACAACACTTTCTTCTTAGCCAAATGCGGCCATTTTTGCTTGATTTCTTCACTCAAACGTTTCAATAAGTTCGCATAATACTCGCCGTTGATATTTTTCCAAGATAGTCAATGAAAATTATTCCACGCGCATCCCACAAAATCGATGCCATGACGTTGTCTGCAGATGATACTGTCTTCGCCTTCTTTAGAGCCGGTTCTCCCTTCTGGGTCCATTGTTTTGATTGTTTTTTTGTTTCGGATGTGAAGTTATGGACCCATATTTCACCCATGGTTATGTAACAGCGCAAAAATTCTGCTTTGTTGCCGTGAAACTTCGCTAAACACTCAATTGAAATATCTTCATGATACTGTTTTTGCTTCCACACAGCTTTCTCATGTCCAAATTTTCAGATAATTTTCGATGTACCGTACTTTTTTAAATGCCTGCTAGCTCATGCACTTTTAGTCGCCAGTCATCCAGTACCGCTTTGTGAATTTTCTTCACCATTTCTGGAGTCGTCACCTCATTTGATCCACCACTGCGATGTTCGTCTTGGCAGCTCGTACGGCCTCATTTAAACTCTGCTACCCAATATTTCACTATTGTAAACGAAGGAGCAGACTTACCCAGAGTAGAATCCAGTTCAGCTTTTATATCAGTTGGGCTGAGGCCTTTCAAATAAAAGTATTGTATCACGTAACGATGATAAATTTTCTCGATTTTTACGAATTCACTGAAAACGTTTACTATTGATGGCTGCCAAACGAATACTAAAACACGTGGCGTCTTCAAATTTGAAACATATGCTTTATAGATTGTGTACTTTATAATACAATGATATTTTTTAAACTACCGCCATCTGCGTCTGGGCTTCCGGGCTGGAACCGCGTCACTAGTATAATTGCCGACGTTTCATTGCGACAGACAGTAGTAGTAGTTGGGCCCTGAAGATGTACCATACGAGTGGGTACGGAACATCGGCAGTTATACCAGTGACGCGGTTCCAGTCCGGAAGCCCAGAAGCAGATGGTATGGACCACAACCCGGAAGTCTACGTACCAGATTAACTACCGCCATCTTTAGGTTAGGCCCGGCACTTATGGGACCACCCTCATAAATGAAAATAATGGATTCGATGAGCATATTTACCGAATTAGACTTCCGATTAAACGCAAATTATTATTTGCGGCTAAAGAATAGTTTTTTTAATTTTAAATAAAACATCCTGTATATTTTTCAATAAAAGTCTGCTTTGGGATATAAATAAGATAATTAAGGATTTCATTATGTGCACATTTGATATTGGAAAGAAGTAGTGATTATTCGTGATTATTTTCATATCAATTCTTTTCCTTCTACATATAAAACGCATTTTCTATAACAACGCAAAGTTCATAAATCAAAAATTTATTCTCTGAAAGCAAATTATAATAATACATTGAAAGAGTTCTTCATTATGCACGACGTCGTCTCTGCAAATCCATTATTTTTCTCCACATAATCGAGATTTTAGTGCGCGACAGTGCAGTATTTTATTAGTCTCGCTGACGATATTATATTATCGATCTATGTATCTCGACACTTAATATATGTCGTCTCTTTGTCTATGGACATTACGGCGGCGAGAGCGCATTCTTTACTTGTGGTTTAGAGATTTTTGCACACCTAGTTCGGCATAAAATAACGTCTGCTGTTACATGCCAAGAAATACGATCGCAGATTAATATTTCAATAAGATTAAACTACTTCGTTTAGAAAAAAAATACATTAAATTATTCCAAGAATTTAAGATTAAGATTGAGTCTGGAGATAAAGGTGAATGATACAATTACAAGACAAGACATTAACAGGAAGAGAAGAAAAATGTATATATTTATGATTATTACCAACATACTTTTTCATAAAATTCTCCGAGATGATCAAAAAAAATATACTAACACTCCCCCCATTTAACTAATCTGTATATGTCCGTTTTATAAAAATGTACAAAATAAATTCCTATTATTTTCCTGTTCTACTTTTACTAAGTAAATTTTGTGAGAAAATCTGCCGCCATATATTTTGATTCAATGTATTTTATGTTTATTTTATTCGATTCCATTTCAAATGAAAAAATATTTCCTTTCTATATGTTTAGTCTTTCAATGAAATACACTTTTTGCTGCCAATTTAATAGATGCTTGATTATTTGATTTTGGAATAATTTCTTTCCCAAGATATTTCTTTTGTTTTAGTTCAGTAAATAATACATTTATCCATACTAATTCTTTGATGATTTATGTGATAATTATAAACTCTCTCTTACATGTGCTAAAAGGGACAACTTCTCGTTTCTTTTTTATCCAATTGATTGCACTACTAGCAAATGTGATTTGACCTGAAAAGTAGTTTTCATCTATTGTATTGTATTTTCAACTAGCATCACTATATTCTAATGGGTGTCCCAAAATAAACGCAAGATTTGAATTTGTTGCCATTTGTGCAGTAAAGTGTTGGCAACCCTAAAAAAAACAATTCGACAGCTGACAATTTAGGGTTAGTAAAAATGGAGCGTTACACGATAGAACAACGTGTCTGCATTATTGAACAATATTTCAATAATAATGAAAGCTTGGCGGCCGTAGTTCGAAAATTTCATACAAAATATGGTCGGAATAGTGTTTTAACTTCGTCAACTGTAAAGAGATTAATTGAAAAATTCAGGGAGACTGGAGACGCCAAACACACTGGTCGTCCAAAACCAAGACGTTCAAATGTCAATATCAAAGCAGTGCGTGAGACTGTCGGTGACAATCCAGGAACCTCAATCGGCGTCGTGGACAAGAATTGCAAGAAGCTCTCTACAGCGTATACTCACTAAAAATCTGTGTCTCCATGCTTACAAAATACAATTAACATAACAACTGAAGCCTAGTGGCCATGCACAGCGAAGAGAGTTCGTCGAATGATTATTGAACATCAACAAATGGATGCCGATTTTTCGAGCAAAATCACCCTAAGCGATGAAACACATTTTCACCTTGTTGGCTTTGTTAATCGCCAAAAGTGCCGCTTTTGGGATTCCGAGAACCCACATGTGATTGTTGGCAAACAAATGCATCCACAACGTGTCACTGCTTGGTATGGATTTTGGGCTGGAGGCATAATTGGACCATACTTTTTTGAAAATGAGGCTGGTCAAGCAGTGACTGTTACAGGTGCTCGATATCATGACATGATAACACAGTTCTTTCTGCCGAAATTGGATGATATTGATGTGGCCAATATGTGGTTTCAACAAGACGGTGCCACATGCCATACAGCCCGTGAAACAATTCAATTACTGCATGAGACATTTCCAGGTCGTGTACTCTCTCGTTTCGGTGATCAGATTTGGCCCCCTAGATTGTGTGATTTAACACCATTAGATTTCTTTTTATGGGGTTATTTGAAATCACAGGTTTATGTCAACAAGCCCACAATCACCCGTGCATTAAAGCAGATTCAACGCTGCATCAACGAAATTCATGGAAAATTTCGACAAACGAGTGTGTATGTGCATGCAAAGCCGTGGAGGACATTTTCCCGATGTGTTATTCCATAAGTAACCCTATCCTATGTACTTTATGATTCAATAAAAAAATAACACTCAAAAGACTAAAAACTGTGTTTTCTATTTAATTCAAATCTTGCGTTAATTTTGGGACACCTTTTATTATATGAGGAGTATCAAAACGTATCGTCTCCACTTTCTATGAAAATTGAGATGAAATATATATTTTCAATGCAACGTTTTAATCATAACTTAACTATGCCGTTATACAGTTCCATTTCGAAGAATATTCTATTGCATTATGTCTTGAAAATGGTAGTATAGTTTCAAGGTGAACAATTTCCAAATGAATTTTCGTACTGCGTCTAGATAACCAATAAGTATCGATTATGAGATCACATGTCTCAATCGTACAGGTCGCTGTCCTAACATGATAATTTGCAATACTGTACCTGATTACCTATTGTTTAGAGAGCCTTTTTACAAACAATAAATTTCTAGTAAATTATTTAAGAAGTTGCAATATAAGTTAACATGATATCTGTTAGAGGAAAACCAATGCCATTACAATGGGAGTAGATGGAAGCGACAATATGAGAAATGGAAATTCAGATTAATTTTGCTTAAATTTAGGCTTCACAGTAATTATTTTGCTATTGTCTGCTTCAGGTAGAGTGCCAAAAACCTGTGTTTTCCCTAAATACGGGCATGATAATGATGCTTTTCAGTGCATGTCATTGAGATTGAAAGGTATTCAAAATTTCCATAATTGTTTTTTTTTATCTAAAGCAAGAAAAGTTGTACCAATATGATTTTATCGTAAAATACTTCATAACTAAGCCAAACAAAAATTAGATATTTTATCCCAAATTTGGCACAAAATCAGTTCCAGTTTGTAAACAAACCTTTATGGGAGTTGTAATATCTTGAAAACGAATAGATACAATTACAAACAACTGTATTACTACTTTTTCAACCAACTACAGAAAAAATTGGAAGTCCGTTAAATGCAATTATTTCAGGCATATATTTGCTGCTATAATTTTGTGTTTAATATTCCCCGTATGTTATACTTGTCTACAACTCTTGCAATGAATTGGAAATAATAAAAAAAGAACGAAGAGTATCTTCAAATACTTTGCAACAGTTTTGAAGCTGGGGAAAATATTCAAATATTTGACTGAAAAGAAAGTGTAACGGAAGTATTAAACCGGGTAGCCCGTGGCATTTTCCTTTCAGTCATTTTCCTTTCACAGTATAAAAAAATTATTTATTACCAAAGATAGTGCACAACGAATACACGTACGCAGTGAAGTTTTCTATAAGAATGGTATTGTGTCTAGTTAATCTATTTGTAAAAGGCGCAAGCAATTTCGTGTTATTGTACTAAGGAATATTCTTAAAAAAATACAGTTAAAGAAAGAAATTACTAAACGATCATTGCCTTACTTAAAGCTAATTATGGATATTTTGGATGAAAGAAGAAAAACAAACGAAAATGAAGAAGCAGAAAATCTTTGTAAACATTTTCACGAAGGAACCACCATTCAGAGATATAATAATGATAATCTTATTAAAGACTTTTCTATGTTAGTATTTCATTTCTTTTATTGTTTAAATCAATTTTATTTTTTAAATCAATTGTTTGTCTCTGTATCAGTTTACATTTTAGTTTTCTTCCTTGTACTGACATCTATTTTCAAAACGTACAATCCCCATTGATTAGTTTCAAAGTGAATCATCTTTATAGTTTTTAGATTAATAAAAGCAAAACTTGTTATGATTTATTTGATATTAGAATTGGTAGGCATTTTCTTTAATTATACTAATTTTTTATTTTATCCTGAATTACGTGTTTCTTTCAATAGTAGGCGATAGTAGGGATGTAGTATTCGCAGTTTTTTTTGGATGTTATGGCTATTGATTTGATGTTACTCAGATGTCTTTAAACATACTTTGCTTTATATCAGTCTTCCTTTTTGTACCTCATTTTAAATTGACTTAAATATGTTACTGCAAAGATTATATCAGGCATCGTTCACTGTAATATATATTTCTCCTTTCGTCTTGAAATGGATAGGCTTTCATTTCTTCATTTTTATTAAAGCTGCAGTTATTAATTGATTCCATTGATGTGATTATCCCTCTCCTATTTTATATATGCAATTTTGGAAGAATTTTATTTTCGAATATTTCTTCTTTTATATGAATTATACCCTTTTCTCTATGTCTCATTATTTCCTATCTATGCCAATACTTTGCTTCACCTAAATCTGTTATTAGTTAAAAACGAACTATTGATTAAAACATGTTTCGCGTAATACCAATGCTCCTCATTTAATTCGAACTTTCGTTACCAAGTTGCATACACTTAATGTTTGTCATATCTAAACGATAACACAAAATATTGAAGGAGCTATATTTTCAACTTTCGGGCAGAAATGGAACTATCTGAGAAAAGGATGTATAGTAGGGCATCTATATCACTTTTTAAATCGCACAACGAACAGCTAAGCTTTTACAAAACATGCAAGTAGCGATGTGTGCTATTACCAGCGGTTTGGCCTTTTGTAAGATAGTCTGCTTAAAAACCCAAAAAATCGTTTCCATTACCTTACCCAAAGATGAAAATATCTTAACTTTCTTTGGGGAGAAGTAGGAAAGGCACAATGATATGTCCACTATTTAAAATTCCATCTGGATTCATGGATTCAGCAACAGAAATTATCCCTTGGTTTTTACATTCATTCGCGATTTAAGGTTTGCAACAGCCATCTTGCTGTGCCATTCTACGTGTAAAGTATATTGTTCGTGTTTAGTCGACGCTAGAGCAATCTTTACATAACTCTATTTCTTGACTCGTCGGCCACACGTCACATTACTTACTATTGTCGATACGTTTAAATTGCACATACTATGACTTTGGAGGAGTATTATTGCTTAGACTATTGCACATCCGCTAAAGTTGCAAACGAATTGAGTTCTATTTTATACGTTTATACGTTTTAGAATTTTCCACTTAGACATAGTTTTCACATTGCTTTAACTATAAAATTAAGTATCGGAAATTAACCAAATTCTACTTGCTACCACAAAGAAGGTGTTAGTGGTAGAGTATTACTTTCAGTTAAATCATCCCCGTAGATGGTATTATTACAGTTCGATTTCCATCTTTTGCTTATTTTATTTAATTTCCCAAAAGCCTGTGTGGTCTCTATATTTGGTTATTATATATGTTCAAATATCGTTTGTTTAACATCTAATTTCGATTTAGTTTCATTTAATGTAGCGTTTGTACGTTCTTATATATTCGTTTATTCCATGGCCAATATTGCATTTAGTTAAATATAGTTAAACTTCTTATTCAATTCAATAGTCTTTTTATGTAGGCCGCATAAAGCGAATCTTATCATGTGTGGAGTTTTATTATGTTTGTATGCACAACACGAGAAGTCATCCAATGTCTGTCTCACTCTCGCTGTACCGATAGATGAGCTGCAGGTGCGGGTAGTTATTCTTCTAGAATGTTTTCTTCCGTACCCCCTTTTTAACCATAGTCGTGCATTTGGCGTTGACTGTATGTGATAAGTTTCATTTAGCACTAAACGTTCGAGCGGGTTGGTCGCTTATCTTCCCGTGTATAAGGACTCCTCATTAGAGGAATATTATATAGATATATATTTATTAAAAAAAAGCGACATAAAATTGTTGGCATTTCTTTAAGGACATTTTGTCCCCTCGAACTACGAACTAGAATCCGCCCACCAACTTCAGGTATGTGTTTCAGTAGCGGTTTTTGCAACTCTTCTCTTGATGAAGTTGTGTTCCTTTAGGGCTTTTCCTTTTCCCTTCATGTGTGTGTAGCCTTACATGCTTATAATTCTTCTTTTGGACGGCATCTGTTGGGTAGATTCTCGCCTTTGCCTAGGAGTGTTCCACAAACCAAGACACTCAGGTTCGGTTTTTGTTATATGTGTTTTAAATGTCGAAGATTAATAATATATCGTACGTTCGTTCTGTTTTCTCTAATATTATGATCTTTTTACCGTCAGAAGTCAGTGTACTGGACAATTTAAGTAGCACCACGCGCGTCTATAGTATTGTGAACTATATATATATGTATATAGGAGAACAATTTGTCGTTATTAGTCGTTATTATTCATCCACCTTTTTTATTTATCCGATTATATTGGGTTGGCCACTAAGTACTTTCGGTTTTGTAGTATAAAATAAAACACTTTTTTTTAAACAAAGAATAGTTTTTAATCAATTATATATATATATATATATATATATATATATATTTTCCATTTTTTCACCTTTCCGATTTGACAATTCTGGCCATTTTTCTTTGATTGTTTCATCCAGTTTTATTAATTGTTGACAGTAAACATCAGAATTGATCGTTTGGTTCCTTGGAAGCAGCTCAAAAAACACAACACTTTTGTAATCCCACCAAACTGACGGCATGATTTTTTTAGATGCAATTCAGCTTTCGATGTGGTTTGAGCTGGTTTATCGTGTTTGCTCCATGATCGTTTTCGAACTATGTTACTGTACAGGACCCATTTTTCATCACCAGTGATGATTCTTTTTAAGATAGGGTCGGTTTCATTTTGCCTAAGGTGCATATCGCAAAAGTTGATTCTTTGTGTTAAATGAATTTCTTTCAATTTGTGAGGTACCCAAATATCAAGCTTCTTAACAAGCCCAAGACATTTTAAATGTTTTTCAATTTTTGTGTGCGATACATGTAGCCTCTCCGCAACCTCTCGAACAGTTGTATGACGATCCTCTTCAATTATGACTTTGATTTGGTCATCATCAACTTCAGTAGGCCGACCAGAACGTTGCTCATCTTTGAGGGAAAAATCTCCAGAACGGAATTTTTTATACCAATTCTGACACGTGCGCTCTGTTAAGCAATTAGCACCATAAACTTGACATATCTTTTTGTGAGCCGCAGCAGCTTTCTTTCCTTTACGGAAATAAAATAGTAAAACATGTCGAAGATGTTCGTTTCTGCACTCCATTAAAAATTAACCCACAACTAATAGCTTTAATAAAAATCACGCACTACTTGCTTCTGAAGTTACGTCAATGTGACTAGTATCACGCAACAAACGGTAAAGTACAGCACTAACATACGTTATACAAAAAATAAAGCAACGCTCTCTATCAGTAAAAACCGAAAGTACTTAGTTGCCAACCCAACATGTTACATTGAATTAGTTTCTTTTGTAATTCGTGAACTGACTTAAATGTTGCATTATTGTCTCCATGGTGTTTTCTTAGTATCAACCAATTAAGGACCGGTGCTGTTAAAGCACTATAATAGTATATATATATATATATATATATATATATATATATATATATATATATATATATATATATATATATATATATATATATATATATATATATATGAATTGTGGAGTTACTTTAATATTTTATCAATTCTTTATTTATAAATTTTACATTGTGCACAAAGATAATGTGCTTTATTTTGGCAATTTTGATGGAGCCTGTGGTTGATTAACTTAATCACTTAAGACTGATATATAACCCCTTTCCACATTAATTTTCGTATTCTACATACGTATTTCGACAACTAAGTTGTCATCATCTTTCTTGCGACGGTGCAGATCGTGTACGGAATTTGTTTCGTGTAGATTTTTGCCGTATTTTCTAGGTGCGACACTGTTTAATTATCTGCTGCTGATGGCAACTTAGTTGTCTAAATACGTATACAGAATACGAAAATTAATATAGAAAGGTCTTATATATGAACCTAAAGTGATTACGCTTTATTTTGCTGTTGATTTTTAAAGTAAATATGAAGTTTCATTTAATGTATTCATTTCTTTGCAAAATTATAAGCAGAAACCATTTAAAATTTTTAAATAGAAGCTATTTACTTCCAGATATCTCATCCATTGATATAGTTTCTTGTATATTTTGTTATAGTTCTCTGAAAATTACATTGTCTCCAAATTATTCATACAATTGGTCTTGTAAACAAAATATCGTTTTTTATGGAAGCTTAGACAAGAGAGATGAAAAGACTGAAGCTATGTGATCTCAAATAGCATAACGTTATGACATCTTATTGGTAGTTGATATTAAGGACTAAGTGAAGAGTTTGTCCATTACGCATACACAAATAACATATGGGAGTGATGAAATAGATTCTAACTACTGTGTATAATATAACAACACTATATTTTGTTATAGTTCTCTGAAAATTACATTGTCTCCAAATTATTCATACAATTGGTCTTGTAAACAAAATATCGTTTTTTATGGAAGCTTAGACAAGAGAGATGAAAAGACTGAAGCTATGTGATCTCAAATAGCATAACGTTATGACATCTTATTGGTAGTTGATATTAAGGACTAAGTGAAGAGTTTGTCCATTACGCATACACAAATAACATATGGGAGTGATGAAATAGATTCTAACTACTGTGTATAATATAACAACACTAGTGTGGATTGTTGGAACCCACAGCTGTGTTCTTCCCTCAACAATCGATAAAAACTGTTTTTATCAGAATATTGCTAAGTATTAATAATATTGATCATAGTGTATTTTCTTAATAGAAGTAAATTCAGCATTTTCCCATGATCCGTCCGATCACTCAACTTGAGCCCGATTAAAAATATATGGAATACAATTGAGCGTAGTGCTCTGGTATCAATAACCTCACTTAATTTGAAAAAGCTTGGCAGAACACCATTCAGCAAATGTACGCTTTATTGAAAGGGCGGATAGAACCGGCAACCAAAAGCAGGACAAAATTTCGTGTTATTTGATATTTTACCATTTTATCTAAAATTCCAAATTCTTTACTTTTTATTCATGCATATTAAACCGCAGATATATTTTCATAAATATTATATAGAACAGTTTATGCTATATAGAATTAGACGTGTCGTAAGCAATATTAACAATTTCTTTTATTTTACCTTCTTCTTCAAATTTCGAACTTTTTTCTTACTTTCTTCTTTATATTCCAAATTCAATAAACCTTTTCCTCTTCTAATTTGAATGTTAATCAAAAAATATGAGATCAAGCTTTTATCACAAAAGCGTTAGATGTTGCATATATTATAACATACCCTTTCAATCAGTTGGGAATAGATTGGATAAATAGCGATTGGTGCAGTGAGATCAAGAGCAGCAAACCAGATATGCAAATTGAGAAGCTACCTATTCAGTCAAGCACGAGTACCCAGTTTTTCCTTTCAATTTGGACCATTGAAGAAACATCTGAATTATAAGCGATTAATCACCGACGTGAAAGCTCGGACATCATAACGAGACTTAACAACTTAACGCTGGTTTCTTTTATTATATTTAGTATACCGTTGGGACAAATTAGTAGACAATTACTGCATCGACAAATGTGCACCATGTTATATCTGCCTGTAGAATAAAGTTTATTCAGAAGAGCTGTTATTATCTTACTTTTTGAATCACTCCCGTACGTGTATACTGCATAACGCTCCTTTTTCATGAAAGAACATGCCCATCCTGTTTTATTAATTGCAGAGCTATTCTTTAAAAATAATTAATATATCCCGTTGCTAATAACAACTATATACGCGTAAAATATTTGTTTAAAATGCGTTCAACAACAAAGACTTCATAACTAAAATACCCAAATATCCCCTCGTTGTTCTTACAAGGAAAATATAATGACTTTATTACAATGCAATTCTTATTTTTAACGACTCTTTTACGCACAGTTGATCTCGAAACGCCCGCTGCTCTAAAAGAGGAAAAAACCGAGCAAGTTAATATGTTAATACCCGTGTACAGAACTCCTACGAAGCGTGTGCAGCTACTGAATGTCCTACCTGGGTGTATTTTTGTAGTAGTGACCTACTTTTCTGGATGTTTAATTAAACAGTACGGCAGATATAAAATTTTCATGTAGAGGATATTAATTTCTCTTGTTTCTTATACGCTACTTCAACGAAAATTAAAATAAATTATCTAAATATCTAATAACATACATAAATAGAATAATTTAAACTTTAAAATGTACTTACATAATATTTTCACGATTACAAGACTGATAAATTCGTGGCTGTTAAATTAACAAAACCATTTTCAAATTTTATTAAGAACATGTTTTTGTTATTCATCAAAATATATTTTTTATTTAATAATGTTATAACAGGTGGGGCAAAATAACCGGCAACTTTGGAAATGAAAGAAAAGTATTTAATATGTATTAAGTATATTAAAAAAGCATATAAGAAAACCAAGCTTCCATAACTTGATTTTTCAAAATTACTTCTAAAAAATCAGATCCATTTAAGCGCAAACATTTGTTCAAACCAGATTTTGAAGCTCGTGATCACATTATGCGGCATTTCTGACCGAATTTGAGTCACTTCATCTCAACTTCATTATTTGAGACTCTCAATTTTTCCATGCGGTTCTTCTTACTAACCTACCCTTCAAAAAATGTCATGCAATGTTCCTATGTTGAGAAGTTACGTGATTTGGAAGCAATGCGTTGACTTACCCTTATTGCGTAACTGACGGCTCTATCTTGTTGAAAATGTCCTGCCGTTTACGTCGTGGAAAACAAATTGTGGAGCGAAAGACTTTTTCAATATAAATGCATATCTCTCTGAAGTCACGGTAACAGCATCGCCAAGAGCATCTTCAAAAAAGTAGGGTCGTATAATCACCGGTGAACGTAAAGCACGCCATATAGTAACTTTCTCGAAATAGAGAGTTGGAGTTGGAGTTGTAGAATATTTACAACCATAAATCTATCATTTTTCTTTTTGACGCAACCGGACAAATAAATATAGTCCTCGTCACTCATTCATAAGTTGTACAATATTCTCAACTTGATCCACCAAATTTCAAAACTCTTCACTCTTCATGGCTACCATAAACTGCTCATCGTTTTGAGCATGTACGATAAACATTTTGGTGAAGATGATTGTGTAAAGTTCATCTTATCATTCTGTTGGAATATGGTGCAATTTTATACTAACTATGTTGGTAAAACTACTATTTCTTTCAAGTGATGTACGAAAGATCCTCAATGAGAACCAAACGCTCATTAAGATCGTGAGAGCTTTTAAATGGCATTCTGTATATGGAGTTAACCTCTTGCGTCCTTCCTCCTTGTAGGCGAGTGGAATGCTTAAGTATACTGATATACCTAATTTATTTAATTTCTCATTGTTCGTATTTATTGCTCTTACTATTCAGCCATTTGGTTTGAAAGTATCTTATTTGAAAAACATTTAATATGTCGATTATACTCAGTATAGAGACATGCAGCATCATCACGGGAACTTGCCTACTTGTAGTTTTGCAAATTTCGCAGGAGTTCTAGTTTAGTATATTGGTCAGTGCTGATCAACATACAGGAAAATTTACTGTGGCAGACACAATAGAAAATAAGAGCTGTGTCTTATAACAGACGGCGATCGATGCACTTATTAAATGATATCAACTAATTTTGACAAACCATGAAGAGATGAATGATAAAAAATTATCTCGTGTCAATTTTCACACTCACTAAAAGAATAGTAAGAAGCTTGAACATGTGAAAATCAGTCTATGCATTGTGGAGGACATGGGATCATTTCTAAACTTACGAGAGCAATAGAATTGCTTTCCAGATATACCGACATATTAAGAAACTAGTTTATGAGTATTGTTTAGTAAAGCAGCATAAAACTGTCCTAAGGCTACAATGAAGTCATATAATAATAATTAGCGCAGAATATCAAATAAATTAGAGGTCTTCAGAATTTGGAATAAATCTGGAAATATACATAAACAATCCAAAACTATTATAGATAAGAAGTTTGAACCACATAAGGTTTCGACTTTCAATAGCCCGCCATTTTAACAGTTGTCATGACTCAACCTGTAAATACTTGTCAGCTGACAAGTAAAAACTACGCCATTAATAAAAATGGAACGATATACGCTTCGACAACGCATTGAAATTATTAAAATTCACTACAAAGATGGTGAAAATTTCGCGGACACAGTTCGCAAAACTAAAGCATTTTTGAGTCGTCGTGAAGCACCTTCTCGGCCAGCAATTGTGAAACTGGTGGAAAAATTTGAGCTGTTAGAACAAGTTAGTGATGTGAAGAATCGAACTCGTGCACATCTCTCAAGAACAACTGAAAATATTGCTGTAGCCCATAGTGTTGAGAAAAACCCAGGTTTGTCTATTTCTCGTCGATCTTTGGAGTTGGGCGTTCCACAAACAACATTTCACCGTATTTTGCATAAAGACTTAAGTCTTAATGCTTTTAAAGTTCAGTTAGCGCAAGACTTCACGCCTACCAACCATCAACAACGACGTGTCTTCGCTGATTGTGTCCATGAAATGCATCAAACTGATCCAGACTTTCATGGAAAAATCATCTTGAGTAATGAGGCCCATTTTCATCTCGAAAGCTACGTTAATTATTGTTGAAAGGCCTCTCCATCCTCAACGTGTGACTGTTTGGTGCGGTTTTTGGCCTGGCGGGGTCATTGGACCTTACCTTTTCAAAAATGAAGCTGGAGCATCTGTTACGATAAATTGATTGCGCTATTGAACGATGATTAATGATTTCGTATGGCCGGAATTGGAAGATATTGATGTGGACGACGTTTATTTTCAACCAGACGGCGCTACGTGCCACACAAGTAACGATACCATCGCGTTTTTGCGTGAGAAGTTTCCTGACCGTGTTATTTTTCGAAGAGGCGATCACAATTGGCTACCGAGATCTTGTGATTTAACATCTTTATACTTTCTGAGACTACTTGAAAGATAAGGTCTGTGCTGATGGCCCACAATCGATTCAAGACCTCAAAGATAGATAATTCGTTATTGAGGACCGCAAATGTGCGAATTGGTAATGGAAAATTTCATGGAAAGAATATGGTCCTGCAAGCGTAACCGTGGCGGTCATTTGGCTGATATTGTTTTCCATTATTAATGGCATACTCTCCTCTTTACAATTAAATAAACATCCGATGATTTCGGTTAAAAATACTCGTTTTTTTTTACATATCAAAATGAAACCTCTTATTGGAAGACCCGTTATCACAGTAACTTTAAACTTTAGTAGGGAAAAAGGTTAAGGATTTAATGCTATGTGACGTCAAGTTACATTTACCTTCAAAAAAAATTTACGTAATCGCCGTGTCCATTATACATATATTGTTCTATTGGAAATTCCCTGGATTATATTCGATATTTACATCTATTCATTGATATACACTTTGGTATATAACAAAAACTTTGAAATACAAATGTTAATCATTTTCATATATTATTCATCAATCGTTATGCTCGCGCTAACATATGCACTAGATATTATATATGGTATATACAATAATACACAAATCAACAACGAGCATATTCATTTTCATTCCATGTTTCATTTGTGCTGTCTCAATACTAAACAGTCTAATTTAAAACGTTATATTCATAAAATATTCATGGGGAAAAATTTCGTCTTGTCAGTGTTTCGTGCGCCGAAGTACTGAATAGTTGAAACAGTGGAACGTATCCTCTTCCTGTACATAGAAATATTCTATAATATCAGAACAAAAACCCTACAATATAGAGCTTATATTCTATGGAAAATATCTTCTAGCGTGTATTATTATGCAGATTACTCGCATGTTAACGGGGTGCGGGGAAAAGCGGAAACGCGGAAAAATGGTTTTTCAGAGCACAGCTCTCTCATTTTATAAACATTTTTGATTTTCCATATGAAAAAAAAATATAATACATATTTTCGATATGGAAGATGCTTTTGGTTTACTAGACAACAAGATATTTAAAAAATGAATATATAAAATAATATTATAAATAAGCTCTTCACGTATTCTTTCAAATAAAAATAAATTAATGATAAATGTTTTCGTAATAAAATCATTACATATAATTCTTACAAAATGCAGCAAGCAAATACAGATACCTTAATTGTTTTATTTCTGATTGGTTATAACATGTCTATATGCCTATGTCATCATCATCAATCAACCATATCCTCCTATCTTGCGCATCATAGTATTATTGTTATCATTTACTCAGTTAGTTATTTTTTTACTATCATCTGTCCAGTGCATGGGCCGTGTTCCTACTACACTTCGTCCACAAATCATTCTTCATCGTGGCTATATATTCTGGCTGATGCCCAATTCCATTTTAGGTTACATTCTCTTTTCTCAATCATTGATCTTTACATACTCCTATAAGTTATTCGAAGTTTTTTTAGACGCTACTTGAGACACTGTTATGGTTTAAGATGTTATGGTTTAGATCACACACACACACATTAATCGAGTAGGTTTCTCTTTATGTGTGACGCTAGTTTTAAATATGTCTTAAGAATTCATACGCTGTTCGTACCTATGTCACGTATTTCTTTTAAATGAATATTTACTCTATGCTATCAGCTTCTGGGTTTCCGGGCTGGAACCGTGTCACTTGTATATCTGCCGACGTTTCGTACCCATTTGTATGGGACATCTTCAGGGCTGAACTACTGCACTGAAACTGTTTCTGTCAGTTTCAGTGCAGTAGTTCAGTCGATGCAGAATGCCCTTATTGGAATACGCTTCACTTCAGTTGAAGGAATCAAAAATTGGCTTAGTTCGTTCTTAGCCTTAAAGGATGAACGGTTCTTTTGGGAAGGAATCCGTCAATTGCCTGAAAGGTGGGGAAAAGTTGTAGCTTCCGATGGACAATACTTTGAATAATATGTTCATTCATTTTGATTATAAAATAAAGGCATTTTTTTACAGAAAAAAGTAACCGAATTAAGTTGCACACCCTATATATACATATATATATATATATATATATATATATATATATATATACAGTCACCAAAAATTATTACATTACCTATATACTAACGATCGTTAGACCATATTTTAGTAAATATAAATACATCAAAACTAATTTTCTCCAAAAGAAAACGCCATCAATCAATCAGGAAATCATTAAGTATATTTTTTCATACATTAGGTCACACCTCATTAGTTATGAATAAAATTACGAAGTCTTTTGTGGACAAAAGGAGCATCTGATATCTGTGATATATAATTTATAGTATATCTTAGGTATCCCTGACATGATTTGCATTATTACTAGGGACCGTCTAAGATAAATGAGACCATCTACAAGATATTTAACCTGCCTTTCAAGAAGGATTAAATGATTAGGACACAGGGGTGTGTTGGTATAGTGTCATGTCGCTATGATTCCGGGAACATAACCGCCATGAATCACAAAACAAATTAGCAGCATTAAAGTCCTTCACCTATCGCCTTTGGATGATGGAAATACGGATTTTATTTTTGGGTAATTTTCTTTTACTTTTAATTTGATGTTTTGAATATTTAAGCGTAATCGCTATAGAAATCTCGAATTGATACGATAAAAATTTAACATAGATTTATTTCGAACTTTTTCGAATCTTATGTTGCGTCACTTTCGGCATTTCCATTTAAAGTTTGTTCATGCCTGTGGGCGCTTTCTCAGTTAAAGTTGTGCTGAACTCCCAAAACATGGTGATGGAGTAATTGGATGCCCTTAAATAAAACAGAATTTATTTCTTTAATTAAATTTATGTAATTTATCACAAATATATACTATGTTAGATTAAAGCAATATTCACAAAAGTATAGAAGTAAATGAGTTTGAATATTTAACATACAAAACACGCATTTAAATATAAATAAATACTTTATATTTTTATATGCTACTATAAATCTTAAGAATACTTCTTCATTGAATGATTATTAATATTGACTACAAACTTTAGAAATTATAATTGTGCAAACAGGATGCATTTAAGTTACAAGTTTCCTAATATTTTTTTGACAAAAAGGTTCTTCACAGAAAGTTAAAATTGCCGTTCCGTACCAATTTGATCATTCTGTAGAGCTTTTCATAATATCAAGTGTACCTTGTTTACTAGAAAATCTCCGATATAAAAGCAGAATAATTTGGCAATGGATCACAGAGATTATTCTTTAATATTGGAAAAGACAAAATCCGCCAGATGAGTACGAGGTCGGAGGAATTACTTCACTGTCATTAGCATTAAAAAACTTGCACAAGCAATCAAATAACTACGAGAGTTATCTTGATTAATTCAAACAATTTCGTTTGGATAGGGAGTCTATTGAAGATGATCCAAAATCTGGCAGATCACAGCAAACAATAAAAAAATTTGAAGGTTTGATGTTCACATATTGCAGAATAAAATTTCAATTATTAGAAGGGAAATTCAAGTAATGATAGTTTTGATAAATTTAGATGAATATTTAGGAATGAATAAAAGCGTCGGCGAGATGGATGATAGAACACTTGTCAGGTGAAAAATTTGTTATGAAAATTTGTTGGCTTCAAAACAAGATTCGTTCGAAAATTAACACTGATGACGAAGCTCGATTATATCCTGTTCAATAGTAACTCGTTATAAAGAATATATACAAGGGGGTACTCAAAAATAACCGGAATGGAAGTGCTGTGGGTGAGACTTGCCTAGCACGTATTCCTGTCGTTAGGTGCGCGTGACGCAACTTGTTCTGCGTTCGAAGCAGTCTGCTCTTTTTCCGAATAAGGTTGTGTCTTGATACAGTGCATTTTTTTGTTTGCATAAGCATTTTCCCTTGCTCGTCTTTTGTAATGACAAGTTGAAGTGAATAGCATGCCACCTGGTCAGACAGTTTGTCAGGCATTCTATTTGGAGGTTCTGAGAAGATTGCGTAACAGTGCGCGACGAAAGAAGCCCTATTTGTGGCAGACGAGGGAATAGTTTTTCCACCATGCCAATGCAACTGCTCACATAGCAGCTCGCGGTCATATAGGAAAACGAGTTTCCAATAATGGAATCATCGATTAGACAAGTGTATAATGTGAATGCGAGAGCATATTGAAGGTGTTAAGGTTGTTTCGCTAAAAGAAAAATAAAATACAGGTTTTTATAAAGAAATTCCAGTTATTTTTGGATAACCCTCATATATCACATATAAAACTTAATAGAATTACAAAATCAAGCATTGCCTGACATCTTTCAGAAACGAATCATAGTTAACTGCTGATTGCCTAAAATTAATTGAAAATGTGAATAATTCAATAGAATTAGGCCGCTATGAGAATATCTTTATAATGAAAAGCAAAAATAATATTACATGTTCAATAAGGACAGAGATTCGATTCCATTCTCGTGTTTGTACGAATTCATGGAATAAATATGACCAGTAAAAGGGCGTATGTAGAGGGTTGAGAAAGTGAGTGCTATTTTTACAAATTTTTAAAAGATTTATTGCTCTCTGGTAACATTAGAACTCACAACCTCATGCTTATGTATCTATCAGTCGACCACAGAAAACGGCAATATTCGAGTCTACTAACATGTTGTAAATTGCGCTGTGGAAACTCTTTGGTCGAATGGTTACACATGTCCAATAACCGCAAGATCGTGAATTTGATTCGTATCAGGATGCAGTAAATTTTTTCAAAAATTTCTGCGATATAAGGAACCATAAAAATTAGAATGGTTCAGTTTCGCATCGTAATAGTGCATAATTATATGCAATTAAAAACCTGCCGCAGGTTTCATTTAAGATCTTTCAGTTAATATCTGTTTTCGTCATGCAATTTATGGCATATTAGTAGACTCGATTATAGTTCTCTGTGGCCAACTGGTTAGACACATGACCGGTAAGCATGAGATTGTGAGTTCGAGTCTAACATGACGGAAGTAAATTTTTTCAAAAATTTCTGCAATGTATGTATATACGATGTAAAAAGCTGTCAAAATTAGAATTTTTAGTTTTGAATTGCAAAAGTGCATAATTACATGCAAAGTAATGAATTTTTGTGAAATTTCGCCTTCATGTATGTGGTATATTAAATGATATTTCGCGGTTTTTGTCTAACCTCTACTTAACACTGTTTATTTTCTACTGAAAATGACAACTTAGCTGTGAAATACGTACCTAGGGTACAAATAATAATATATTAAGAGGCTTTTTCGTTTTTTGATTATTCGCTTAACCATAGTCTCAACGTAATTTGCAGAAACAAAAACCAATACATACAAAAAGGATCTCCGAAACCAAAAAGACGAACCTGCGGATAGGAAAATTGATGGCAACTATTTTTTGAGACTGAGGATTCTATTCGTTATATACATGAAAAAGGGCATTAATTGTGATGTTCTGTTTCGGTTTTCATTTATAAATCGAAGAGAGGTTGTGATTTTTTTGTCTAACTTCGGTTCAATATTATTTATTTTTTATGAAAATGACAATTTAGTTGACGAAATAAATACCTAGGATACAAATATTAATATAGTAAGGGGTTTTTAAGTTTTCTGATTATTCACTTAGCCATAGCCTTCAACATAATTTGCTGAAATAAGGGTCAATGGAATGTGTACATAGAAGATGTCCGATACCAAAAAAGGTGAAAACGCAGATAAAAATGAATGTTAACGGTTTTCTGGGGCTGCGAGAGGATTTTACTCCCTCTATGCATGAAAAAAGACCTCACAATTACAAGTGATGTTGACGAAGAAATCATTAAAAATCTTGAGATACGAAAAACCTTCAAAGATCGACAAGTTAACAATGAATGTGATTTCCAGTAGTTGAGACATCTTTTCTATAGTTCGGATATAATACTCAGCGATTACTATTTTTTCGAGTTGAATATATAATTGCGAGTGCGAAAATCTTCTTATAATAACCAGAAGACTCCTATTAATAATTCCTTACAGAAACTGTCGAAAAATCTGTATGAAGATTCTTGTTATTACAAAAACTTTGAAATAAATGTAAATGTATATACACAGATGTTAAAGGAAGTAAGTAGAAAGATATTTTTTTCATTACTCTCTCTCTTCTTATGTGTCTAGGTAGGTTACATAAATATATGTATCTCCTCGTATACTGTAACTGTTGTTTGCAGATGGTTAATGTTTGGCACTTAATAAGAATTGAAACTTACAATTAAATAAAAAAATATAAAATGTAAATACGTCTGCTTTTAACTAATAAACAATTTTATTGCATATCAGACAGAAAATATTTACTCAATAAATTCTTTTGAACAAAAACACGGATCGGACATTTCCAATAGACGTAAACAAGAACGGCACACGCTACTTAATTAGTTGTCCGAGTTCACAAACTTATAACTTAACGTTCATACTCATACATACATACTGTAGGAAAGGAAAGAACAGAAATTTTGTTATTTATTAGAAAAAGAAGAAAGGCCAAAAGTAAAGAACAAAGTGGAAACGTAAAAACTAGAAGAAAAAAGAATAGAGAAGAAAAAACAGAAAAAACAACCGAAATGGTAATTCGGAAAAATCAAATTCCGAATAAGAAAGATGGGGCGTTGCTTTGTAGTAGTCGTCATATTATACGATCGATATGGTCGCTTAGCAACGTACTTTACTATCACAACCAACCCGAAACCGTCGGTTGACGTTGAATTTATCCCCGTATACAGGGTGAATTTATGTATGGTTATTATTAAAATGGAAATGTGTTCGATTTTTAAATTAAAATCTTGGGAAACATTCTCAATGTGGGTTACCGGAATTTTCGCAAATATTTGTATTAAAATGAACAGCACGTGTTGTAATAATTCACGAAAAACATATATAGAAAGAGCGAAAATAGAAATATGAAAGCTGTATTTGACATACTGAAATTAAAGATATGTATATATAAAATACCATATGTACTTTTAATTGAATAAATATGCGTCCAATCCGTTGTTCCTCAAATTCAAAATTATAAATCGCCAATTTCTTTATTACGACAATTTAGCCAACCTGAAAATTAAATAGGAAATCAGAACTTATTCTCAAGTTAATGCAAAACAATTTCCTATGTTGCCAGAACTAGTTTAAGACGAAGGAAATATTTGTCAAAGGTCAAGAGTATTTAAGTTTTTGGTAAATATACCTCTAGCAGTTAAGGATAATAGGTGTGTATATATACATATCACCGTATCACAATTTTAGATTTTTCTCCTATTTCTTTGCAGGGAAAAATTTAGCTTTTAGAGTTTTTAGAGAGAGAGAGAGAAGTCTTGTGGACAGAAAATACCCTAATGTTGGTGCTACGTTCACTGTTAGATCAAAGCAATGTTGTCGATTGTTTTCATTTTAGACATTTTTTTGTAAACACAAATTTCGTAAAATTTTAAGATTTTCATGATCAGTGCACTGAAACAGTTTCAGTGCGACAGACAGTAGCAGTATTTGAGCCCTGAAGATGTCCCATACTAGTGGGTACGAAACGTCGACATTTATACCAGTGACGCGGTTCCAGCACGGAAGCCCTGAAGCAGATAGTATGGACCACGACCGCGGAAGTCTACGTACCAGACTATTACTGGAAGAAATACAAAAATTATATTTGTGAAATGTGATAGATTAACGATGTAATTATAATTGCAAAGATCATCAAACATTGCAATATAGAAAGTTGAAAACATAAGATATGTATAAAATAAAACGACGCAGAGATAATTGTTATAGGAAAAACTAAACTCGAACTAAGTAATAAATAAGTAAAAATCTCTAATATCCTGGTTTAACAGTAAAATAAACAGGGAAAATTAAAGAAGAAATCATGGAAACAGGAATTGTGTCCGGAAAATTATTTAATAGTACAAATAAGATGTTTTTTGTAATAAGGAAATCCTCCAAGAAGTCAGTCGTTAAGCATTAAAAATAATATTTCTTCCAAAGTTTCCCATTTATGGACAATAACAAAAAAAGGAAGAAAACTGTCAAAAGCATCAGAAACAGGATATATCTAATAGATAGGGTACAAAGTAATAATATAAAAAATAAGTGAAACAACATACACACGCGCGCACGCAACACACGCACAACGCACACACAACACACGTGTGCGCGTGTGGTGTGACACACAAGTGTGTGTGTTTGTTATGTGAAAGCTTTACAGGAAGATTGAACACAAATCCAGTAACAAATCAAGATAATATACGCATACTAAGAAGAGGAAAACATGATATAAAAACAACGCAAAAATCACCAAAAATACGACAAAAGAAACTGGAAAAAAACTCAAGAAGCCATCTAACCCTCTAAACCAGGTATGGGCAACCTTTGACATGTTGTGATCCAAACTTTAATGTGCAAATACGTTCGCGGGCCGCGTTTAAAAGTAATGCATTTTAAAGTAGTGTTTTAAAATAGTGTAATTTTTAGCGATAGATATCAGACATGAAATAATACGACAATGTCTCGCGAGCCGGATACAATCTTACAACTGGCCGGTGTTTGCCTACATATGCTCTAAACCATATTCATTCCTAAAGGTAGATCGGATTATGGACTAACTAATCAACTAGGAAAATATGCCTTTGAAGAGATGAAAAATGTAAAATTTCCATGAATGATGATTCTTGTTTCTGAAAATGGCACGAACTTGTAAAATTGAAGTGTTGCCCAAAATTATTAAGGCCGTCGTGTTTGCGAAAATTTCTAAATTTTCTGCATACTTTTTTTCTTTTTTAAGGTAATTGCAAAATTAATTATTAAAGATAACACAATTTTGAATGACATCTTTTTAATTTACTCCACAGGCGAAATATAAATTCATTTATTATTTATCTATAGTAGGTATTCACCAAATTGTCGGAAATTAAATGTAAATGAGTATGACAATTTTTGCGTACGAAATTATTGAATTGAATCGCGGAAAATGTTGAGTAGGTCGAAGGAAAGTTTCTCGGATGGAAGCTGAACATAATAAATTAATTGCGCAGGGAATTTGGGAAATAAATTTGATTATGTTTACGGAGGAGATGGATTCGAAGAATAAATACGCAGCGGAAGAAGAACACATTCTTTACACTAATAAATAAATTAATTTACATTTTATGAGAGTTCTTTCGCCCTATGTATAAAGGAGATGAATTAAATTCTTTTTAAAAGGATTTGTTAATTTTTAATCGTGCATAAAAATTTATGGCTTTCTTTACATAGCTCTTATTTGAAGGGGAAATGCTGCGAATTCTACGTTTTATGAAATAATTCACTAGCGAAAAAGAAAAATTATTGCTCTCTGCTATGTAAATCATAAAAATCTCTTTCTGGCCGACTTTAAAATTATTCGCAAAAAGTTTTGGAATAACAATAATTTCTTCATTGTTAAATTATAATTTTTTATCGTTACGCAAGACCGTCTAAACAATATATGAGTTGAGTATGGATTTGTTCTGGACTTCGAATTTCCAGTCCTAACAACTGTATGTTGGGGAAGGTTAAATATTTTGATTCGACGAATGAGCATGATTAAGCTTGTAGTCAATTTTACCATGATTTTGTGGGTTTAACTTACTAATGGTGATACATAATTCCTTAGCATTTTTATTCATTCAGTGAAACAGACACAGTGCACATCTTGGTTTTCAACGGTGCGGATCGCGTACGGAGTTTGTTTTTTCGTACAATTTTTTCGCCGTGTTTTACCAGGTGCGGCACTTTGAAATTATCTGCTGATGATGACAACTTGGTTGTCGAAATACGTATACAGAATTTACAAATAGTTAATTGTGGAAAGGGGTTATATATCAACCTTATTGATCAAATTTTTATTCATGATAGAGAATACAAATATAATGACAACAAAATGTTGGAACAGTAACTCTAAATAAGATGTTACATCATCTTTTACTATAATGACTTTGGATTCATATTTCTTCAAACTAGGTACGCGATGCTGGAATAATCTGCTGAGGATCATTTCTAAACTGCTGCTTCTTTTTGTGCCAAACTGCCTCAATAGTATTCAGATCTGAACTACTAGAAGGAAATCTTCGCAAAATGATCACCGAATTATTTTTCGTAGGCCTAGCCGTGTGATGTCGTCTTGTTAGAAAATAAGTTCTCCGTGAAGATGTAGTTTTATTGCATTTGGTGCTGAGTGATGTCGTCTTGTCGAAAAATAAATTCTCCATCAGGATATAGTTCGATTGCATTTAGTAATAAAATACTCTGTAAATATTCCTGATGTTCCATAGCATTTACGGCATTTTTCACAAATTTTAGTCTTTAAATACTTTGCAGACATACATCCCCAAACCACAATAGCCTGTGGAAACTTGACTATTCTTTTAAGGCAATCTCTATGAGAGAATTACTAGGTTTTCGCTCTGACTAGGTTTTCAGTCTGATTGTAGTTTTGTTAAAAGAATATCACTTAATATAAGATTAGATGATCAGATAGGACGAAGTAGTTGGTGAAAACGTGCTTAAGGAACATATGAAAGTTTACCAGCTAAACTAACTATTTGAGTGCTTATTTAGACAATTCGTACGATTTGAACAACTGTTGTAATTGTAGCATTGTGAAGGACTACTTCCTTTTCACGAATTTGTTTGTCAAACGTATACGTCTTCCAAATTTTATATTTATGATGTAATATGTATGAGGTTTCAACTTGGTCTCGAAATTTCAAATATTGATAATCCTCTTCAACCAACCACTACCATACATGTTACTTTCCTGATATGAGTATATTGTTGTATATCTTAGCCCTCTTGATAGTGTAGTGGTCGACTTTCTACTAAAGTATTTGATGTTTTAACCATATACCCTGTTTCTTTTAGTTTCTTTTGTTGTAGTAATCTTTTCTTCCTGTTATGATAGACACCTGATCTCATGCAATGCTATACTTAGTCCAGATACAGCAAATAATGAGTTACTTGTTTTCCTTAGTCAAACCTGTTCTAGCCGTGATTCTAACTTTTTGTTTCTCCGATATATTTTCGTTCACAACTCAGACTCTACTTGATACATAGCTACTACTGTGGGCAAAAAATAGTAAGACGTTGTTCATAATTTTTAAATTCTTAATTTATTCTTCCAAATCTATTTCGTCCCGCTCAAAGTAATCCCCCCTGGCCCCAATGATCTTTCAAAATAGTTTTCACTGATCCTTCCGATATTCCAACGATGTCGGTAAGGTCTCTGACTGTTAATCGTCGATTCTCAAGCACCAATTCCTTGATTTCATTGACGTGTTGATCATCAGTTGATGTTGATGGCCGTCCTGGACGTGGTTCGTCATCAACGCGTTCTCGACCCTCTTTGAATAATTTGTACCAATCAAAAACACTTGCTCGCGACAAGCAATTATCACCATCGCCTTTTGCAACATTCTGAACGTTTCGGCACCACAAATTTGATTTCGTACACAAAATTTAATGGAACTTCTTTGTTGAATAATTTCACTCATTGTGAAAATCGCCGAATGCACTTTTTGTACTTCAGAGAGACAAGCGTATACTAAACACTAATGATTATTTTGATGTGACGTTTGGCACAGATGTCACTGACAGTCATACCAACCTAGAAAAAAAATATTTCGACGAATGGGTTTTCGCGCGAAATTTAAATTAAAAAGTCTTACTATTTTTGCCCACAGTAGTATATAGCTGTTTATTCTCAGATTTTCGTTGTCGAGTTTGGTCTTTATTAAAATTGATTGAGTAAGTAGTGGTCTTTATCAGGTCTTGTATTTGTTACCTATACTTTAGATTTTCTCTGATAAAAAGATCAAAGACAAGAAACTATAATAAAATTAGAGATCGGAAACCAGAAACCTACACTAGACGAGCAGAAAAAATCGGTCAACTTCAATATCATACTCGTACTAACGTACCGACACTATCAGCCCATAGTTTAATGACTTCCATTGAACTTATGTCCATCTGGACAAACAAAAGTTTTATCTGGATGGAAGAAAAAACGAAATTTAAGAATGTGCTTTTTGAGTGTTAATTCTCTATAATTTCAAGTGTCGGTTAAACCAGCAAAAATGCTAAATATTTTTAATAGTGAGCCACGTTAAGTAGCTGTCGTCAAATGTTAATATAATGAATTTCGAACTAGCCGTGAATCTCTGAAGGATCAGCTATACACAAACGTCTAAATGCAGTTGCTCTTGAAAAATATTGAAATTGTATGAAACATTATAGAAAATGTAACCATCGCATCCACTTGTTTCTAGCAATCTTGAATATTTTTCTGAAACCGATGCACCCCATGTCAGACGATTACTCGAATGTACGAAAGATATGTCTTTTAGAGCTCCTATAACTTAATATTCCAATAGGCGGATCGATCGGTTTGTGGAAAGACACTTTCACACGTTTGATATCCACGAATCTTTTTACGTGGTATGTCTCTATTAATCCCAAAATTTAAAATTCTATTCTTTTCCAACATATTGTGTTGGCATATCGGCTTTGATCTCGCCGACAAAGAAAATTCCACTAGGTCAAGAAATTGACTTTATTCATACGATCTCAAAACAATCAGCAGACAACTATTTAGATTTCTCAAAATGAGTCTACTTTAACAGAAATTGCTCATCAGAAAAGAAGTAATAAAAATATGTCTAAAAATTTCTTCTCTATTACAGTCCTAGATATTCTTACCCAAAGATCTTGATAAAATTCGTGATAATTGACCAAAAGGAAAACATTATACCGCGTCATTATAACACTTACCCATATACCATACTTGATTCAGAGAAACTTAAATATTTGACAATACTTGCCTAGAATCCGGTACTCCGTCTGCGGCACTACACCGGATGTAACCTAACCTTAATTTTAACTTACTACATAACTAGCTATCTAAATCTAAACTAAGCTAATCTAAAACTGTAAGTGGGGCCTAGCCCGCGTTCTGCTTAAATACTATTTACAATTCCGCTCCTACCCTACGGAAGTAGTCCGCTCCTTACATACTTCATTCACTAAAACGTCCAATATTCTTACCCATATACCACCGTTCAAACACTAGTTTAATAAAAATTCAATTGATGAGTTATCTATCATGTAGTCCTGAACCTGACCCATTAACTTCATTTCATTATCACAAGTTAAAGATAAATACTGAGAAATGTGCTAATAACTTTAAATGCAACAGTATATGAACTGTAATGGAAAATATATTGATAAAATATAATACAATTATAAGAATAAAATATACTGTTTACTGCATTAAGTTCACCATTAAGGCAACATCCTTCATACGTATCTAATTTAACGAGCTTGATATTGAATTAATTTAAAGATTGAAAATATTAATAAAATGTTGTTCTGGGTGAAGGAATAAAATAGCTTTACTAGGGCATTTATCGTTAGGATGTACAAATAAAGGTGGACTGAAATGTCCGTGGAATAAAAATAAAGCAAAATTTTGCGGTTTGAAATTGATTTTATTTCTCAACATTATCCACTACCACGTCAATACATTTGGACCAGCAAAAATCTGGTGAAATTGAGAACTTACATCAGGTATGGCAACCTTTGACATGTTGTGGGCCAAACTTTATTGTGCGAATACGTTCACGGGCCGCGTTTAAAAATAACGCATTTTAAAGAAGTGTTCATAATTTTTAGCGATAGATATCAGACATGAAATAATACAATGTCTCGCGGGCCGGATGAAATCTTACAGCGGGCCGGATCCAGCCCACGGGCCGGTGGGCTGGATCCGGTATTGCAAGGCATTTCAGCAGACATAGGAAAATGTAGCAATCCGACGGTGTTATATTCGGCGAATAAAGTGGAGGCAGCAGCAATTCGAAGTATAATTAGTTAATTTTTGCCATAGCAACAACACGTGTGTCCCACACAAGTTCTGTGCACTGTAGTTGTGGAAAATGTTTCTTTTTCTTCTCTAAACCAAGATGCTTTTCATCAATTTATTGCTTTATTTTGTCTAAACGAGTCGCGTAATGTGCGCCTGTAATGATTTGGCCTTGTGGAAGGTAATCGGCAAGAAGTTCAGACATTTTCAAACAGTTTTCGAACACCATAATATGCAGACATTCACTTTGCATCTTTAACGATTGTACGACCATATTTGAATTCATGAACTCATCTATCGACATTGGAAAATAAAAGAGCTGATATCTTCAGACTATCCTTCATTTTATTACGAATATTTGTCACTAGCTTGACAGCGCGAATTTCGACACTATTCATCTTGTCAAAAACTAAGGGACTTTCTTAATTAATTAAACTGCGATCTAAAATTTGATAGTTGCCATTGTTAGGGAGATAACTAGCCAGCGCATCATAAAAATAGTTTAAAACTGTGCCATCTGTCCGCATTTCATGAACTTTTAGGGCCACCCTCATATACCTGAGTCACTTCATATTTAGAACGTTTTAATTAAATGTATCTTTTTTTAAATAAAAATCAGTTTATAAATAGCAAGTTTTTTTGTATTAACATCAAATAACTAATAAAGCAGTGTTACTGCGACAAAAGTGTAATAAATATTGAATCAAAGAGATAATTATATTTAATTTTAGAATTCAAATAACAATTTCGACAACCTGTCCGAGGTAATATTCAACTAGAATAACTAAGCGTTTAACAACATTTCACGTTCCATAAAACTGCTGCTTTTTTAGTGGGTCATCAACAACTAAATGCGAATTCTGGATTTTTGATACTTCCGATATTGCTGCAATTAGTGCTGTTGCTAGTGTTGATCGTTCGTCTATAATTAAATGCGAATTCGGAAGTTTTAATGTTTCCAATATTGCTGCATTCACCATACAGAAACAATGTGAATGCAAATAAACTTGGATGTCGTAAATTTAAACTTGAAAAGGGTTTCATGCAATAAATGTTGGTAGTAGTAGCATTTTCGAAATTAGAGTTTAAATTTGTAATCCAAGTGACCCTACAGTGATCAAGATGAGCTTAAATATAATTTTGAACAGATATTGTACAATGGTGAATCGAATGTAAACCAAAATTTCTATATTTCTATTTATTAAAGCATTTCAAAAATAAAAAATAACAAAGTTATTTTTCTGCGAAATCTCCTGATTTTGTCAACGAATAGGACGTTTCTTTATGCTGCTGTCATAAAAAGTAAGTAACCGTGATCTCCATCAATTGTGCACAAACACTGCAAAGGCAACATCATCCCCGAACCTTTGCCATCTAACCACTTCTTTTAATAGGCTAAACAAATGATAATAACATAGTTATAATTTGGGAGCGTATGGAGGGTGTTCCAGTTGTAGTTTCTGATTTTCGGTAAGAAGACGAGGCACTCACTTTGTAGATACTATTTGAAATCGGAGAGCGTCATTGCTTGAGCATTGCCATAGCTTATTCCGTCATTATAAATATTTTCAACAGCAGTTTATTGAAGGCTTTTCTCGAGAAACTAACGTATATGAATTTTTTTCTATGTCACGCTGCTTCTCTAGTTTCGATACCTCCCCGTCCTTCTAAAAATTTTGTATACCCCTCGTATGCTTGCGTCCCTTTAAGGGTGTTGTTCCTAAACTGTATTTAAAGTTTTCTCAGAATATCATACGGTTTTACGTTTTCTGTAGCGAGAAGATTTAATATCACGCGTTGCGCAATGGACGACAACACCTGTTCTTCTAACATGATAGAAATTGAAAACGCAGCGGTGCATCGCAAGAGCAAAGGTTGTAACCTTCACATATTCTTACGTTTGACACGTAAAGGCTACGTTCCGATCTATTCGCTACAAGGCGCGTAAAATAAAATCTCCTGTTTATGATCCATCCTCGTACATTTAGTTAATATAATTTACATAAAGTTTATATTTTCAAATAGAAACCGAAAATATAAATTTCGAAATGTTTTAAAAAATGTGATTTGCAATAGACGGCTTTCGTTATATTTATCTAGTATTTAACCTTCCTAAAATAAATATTCTATCCCTTCACCATTCTTGAAATAACCATTGTAGTTTATTTAAGAATTTTGTCGCAATCGTTTGATAAACGACTTTTTCAAAAAGCAAAGTATATTTGCAAAATCATTCAATTAGTTCTAAAAGCTTTACTATTTCGCAACATCACTCTATTAATTCTGAAAGCATTCCTATCTACCCTTGTATGCAATATCTATTGATAAACATTAAAAAAGGATATTGACCCTTTAATTCTCAAGACTATGTAAGGATGCGATCTAATCTTCTGTTGGCCTAGATTTTCACACACATATCTAGAGAAATAAATAATCTGAATTTCTACAGGCACTCGTAGCATTTTTATAGTTTCTCTACGGCTTTCAAAATTTTAAGCTATCAGTTGATGTAAGATGCATGACAGTATAATGGATTCTTGCTAATGGCTAACCAACATTGATTTTTCTTTTTTTCCTTTTATATAAAGTAGATTATAATACATGAATTCTTGAGACGTAGTGTAATAGGCATGTAAAAGGAATTGAATGTATACGATATATACAATATGTAAAAACATACACATCGTTATAGTCACAAAACCAATCGTTTTCCTTGCAAAATTTTTTATATTAAAAACCGAAATATATATTTAAATCTATTAAATAGCTTTACTGTTTATTACTTAAACTTTTATATTTTACCACTTTCTTATAGAAGAGAGTATTGATATCTATTTAGCCTGGAAAGTTTCCAGTAGACAAAGTTGAATATGGTTACATGGTTACTATTGGTACAGCTATGATATTTTGTAAATGTTGTTAATGTTTGACATCTATAAGTTGAACGATTATAAAATAGTGAATTTTTTTAAAGATTTTGAAAAAGTAAGTTTCGGTCAGTTATTACTTACTTTGCCGTTATCAGGCAAACAAATTTTTGTAGCTATGACAAAATTATAGGCGATCAGTGTCCTTCTTGTGCCATTACTACTGAGTTACGGAATTTAAGAGAGGAAGATCAAATGTGGAGA
This sequence comes from Dermolepida albohirtum, assembly GCA_031893035.1. NCBI lineage: Eukaryota > Metazoa > Arthropoda > Insecta > Coleoptera > Scarabaeidae > Dermolepida > Dermolepida albohirtum. The sequence continues at coordinate 349,347 of JAVIWB010004695.1, read as the reverse complement.
CCAACCCCGAAAATTTTTGTGACCACTCCAGAAAATATTGATTCTGTCCATGATTTTATAAGATCGACGAATTGGGCTCACACGCATTGTATTATAAACGTGTTCCACATCGATAATAGGAAAACTCCTCGGAAAACTTACCAAGGATGTGCTCTTTTTGCAAGACAAGAGATTGCTCACAGGCCACTGATTGCATTGCAAAATATTAACTAAATTGGTTCTATTCTACGGATTTAATACCATCAGACTATTATCTGTTCAAAACATTTTGGGGATTAAGAATGTTTGACAAATGGCAAAACCATATGAACTCTTGGGGAGTGTTTTGCAGACCAACACAAAGAACTTTCTCTTTAAAGATGAATTACTTCATGAGGACGTGGTTCCAACCCGGAAGCTAAGATAAACTAACTATATGGTGTTCAACTTTGGGACTACTCCAAACCATTAAATACAAAAATCATCCAAAAATTACAGTTCAAAGTTTTACGCACAATCACAAACGAACCCTGGTGTGTTTCCAATCTGACATTCCATAATGACTTGCAAATACCAAGGATATCTGTACTCTGCAATCAACGACAAGTACATGAGAATAGATTAATTTCAGAAATAAGAAATCCTCCCAACGCTCGACTTTCTAAATATTCAAAACTAGATTAAGCAGAAACTTCAAAACATCAAACAGGTAAGAGCATAAACGCTACTTCATAATTTACTCATGTTATTTCATGTAACTAAGCAGCAGCAGGAAGGATCGTCATATAAATTTGTCGAGCCAGTCTGTTAGTTTTTTTATTAGCCTTGTAGCTATAGGCTTGATGTTATGGGAATCAGGTTACTGTCGCAATTACTCGTTCAGATGCACATACTATCCAATACAAGCTTAGAGTTCACTTGTATCGAATCTAGTTTAATATTGCTCGATTATCTAAGAAAATGGCCAACCCTATCTATTAATTTCTTTAAAACCGTAATGTAATGCAGTTATTTCTGCTTAAAGTATCGCAATTTCTTTACCTAAGCTCACACAGATCTTCCTTCTTTCCTGGAGTCCGACACTTTGGTTTTGTGAACCTTGTTTTATTACTCCCTCTCTCTTATATTGTTCTTATCAAAGTTGAATTTCCTGAACCACGGTACTACTCGGCTTCCCCATAAGTTGTTCAGGCAGCTTATTGAATTTAGTAATCAAACTTTTAATTTTGTAATACAATGATGTAAGATGAAACATATTTGTATTACAAAATTTTATCTAAATCTCAGTAATATGAGGGTAGCCGTTTATATTTCTGGAACTCCGATCTGATGATTGCATCGTGAAGTTTGTCATTTTTAACAATATATTTATCTTGACAGTTTTATTATCCGATCGTTATATCTATTGTTGACAGTAACTTGAAAATTTTATGTCAGCGAAAAAATGGAATTAACTCGCAAACATTTTCGTGCAATTTTTTTTCATAACTTTCGGCGTGGATTATCTTAACAAGAATGCATCGACGAGCTGAATTCTTTATATGATGATGAAGCACCATCGAAAACTACAGTATATCGTTGGTATAGTGAATTAAAACTTGGACGGCATTCTTTGGACGATGAATTTCGTGAAGGTTGTCAGACAAATGTTGTTGTGTCGGAAAACATTAATCTGAATTGATAATGCAAGAACTTCATGTGACATACCGTGAGACAGGGGCATCCCTAGGTATTAGTAACACCAGCGTGCATAAGATCCTGCATGAACATTTAGCCGTTAAGAAGCTATGTTCTAGTTGGGTATCACATAATTTGAAAACCGATCAAAAAAGGACTAGCTTCGATTGGTGCCAAGGAATGCACAAAAAATACAATGGTGGTGCTTCAAAGAACATTTATAAGGTCGTCACAGGTGATAAATCTTGGATCTCTACGTATAAGCCTGATAGCAAACAGCAGTCGACTGTGTGTGTATTCCAAAATGAGACAAAACCAACAAAAATTGTTCGCCCTCGAAGCACGTCAAAACAAATGGTCGCCTGTTTTTTCGGAAAAACCGGTCACGTTGCAACCGTACCTTTAGAGAGTTGTAGAGCAGTCAATTCCTAATGGTTGACAACTATTTGTTTGCCAAAAGTTTTTGAAGAAATAAGGATAACAAACCGAAAACGACAGATCATTCTACACCATAACAATGCGAGCTCTCACAGGTCGGCTCAGACAATTGAATATTTGACCGGGCAAAACATTGGGTTGATGAGCCATCCAGCGTACAGCCCTTCTTGTTCCCACACATGAAGAATAAACTTCGTGGTCAACGGTTTTCTACGCCGGAAGAGGCAGTTGAGGCATTCAAAACTCATGGCAGCAATGCTTTTCAGATTGGTTTAAACGAATGCAAAAGTGCATTGATTTTCAAGGCAAATATTTTGAAAATCAATAAAGCTATTTTCGATAATAAATTTTTTTTTTTTGTTTGCTATTACCAAAATATAAACGGCTACCCTCGTATAACGATATTTTTTAATTTTCTAATTTCTTAATTTAAATTATAAATCACAACACAATTACATATTCTCGTAAAACAGGTATACTTAACTAATATACCTTAAACGGTTATATATTTTATTCTACCTCTTTTTATACTTACAATAATTAAACTGTTTCTCTTTTTTCATAATATTTATGTCGTGTTTCGACATATGTAAGTGCTATAAGGAGACTAATGGAGAGGATCAATACAAGAAAAAAATATAACAGAGGTACTAAAGTTTATTACACGTAACATTATCACATTTATTGTATTAGAAAGTAAGATAAATACAGTATATGTTATAACAAGTTACTATATATAAAATCATACATCTTTCAACACTAAAATAGTATAAAAAAATAGGTTCCGATTGTACTTATATAAGAGATGTACAAATATTATTACCTCTTGAATATACCCGACCATTATTATTTCTTCTGTGAACCACAATGTAAATTTATGACTCTATATTAGGAAAATTCAATTTTCAAGTTTATTATAAAATTTTATCCAAGTTTTATTTTTAAAATATATTTCTAAGTATCCAAATTTACGTCACGACACAGCTACACATCCATGTAAAACAGCTATTTATCAACTGCCAATTTTAATATTAAGAGCGCGATAAACAGTTTGACGCTACTTAGACGTATTATGTTCTAACACATACATATTTCAATACAGTATGTGCATCCGTCTGTATCAATCAAATTGAGTTATCAAGTAACCGGCAACTCTGCGACAACTGATTGAACAAATTTGCATACCGTTTTACTGCACCTAGAGAATCAATATTTGTATACGTAGTAGGTACGGAATTGATTTTAATATACGTTTTTACACAAAATGTAATTTTGTGAATTCTATTAAGTAATTAACGCTTTTCTAACAAATATTGGAACGAAGTAGATAATGATTCTTTCTGTAATTGGTTGTATAAATCTGCATTTAAACAAATATTACAAATCGATTCTGGTGAATTGCAAATTGAATCGACAAAATTGGCTTATTAAAATGTTTACTTCTTCCTTTGGAATTCATTTAATTTTTGAAGATACATGAGTGTAACTGTGGATGAAGCTGAGAAAACAGTAATTAAAAGTAGTATAGGCCAAATTCCTTCAGAGGAAAGAAAACCCCGAAATTAGGTTAAGTGAAATGATTAATTCTCGGAAAGTATGGCAAAACGTAAGGGTTGAATAATGGAAGGCAAAAGAATAAGAAAAGATTGTAAAACCATTATAACACTATATCAAGAAAGAATAGAACCATAGAGTACTAATACAACTTGTGCGTTTTGTTTGATAATTTTAAAATATTGATATAAATATAATCAATAATTAATATAATTTTTAGTAACAGAAATAGTAACTATTCGGCATAATCTGTAATCAGAGATATACTTACTACTAAACTATCTATTACTAAAAGGTGATCCAAATCGAACTTTCGGATTCGAATCATAAATCGGTTTTTCTTCTGTGAATGTCGAAGCTTTGTATTTTTGCAGTTGGTATCTAAACAAATGACAAATTTATGCAGACGTTGTATAATATACAGCAATGCATAAACATCATACCAATTTATTATGAAAACAAGCTCTGTTACATTTACTCGAAGAAAACTTCCATCACTTTTTAAATATAATAATGTGCCCAGTAAGCGTGCAGTTCGTGATCTAGTGCAAAAGTATAAAACAAATGGTATGAGTATTGACAGACAAGGTAAGATTTCACTATCAACACAGACATCAATCAGGATACAATATTACTTGAGTAATTGAGAGCATGCATAAAGAAGTACATCAATTCCTTGTGATTAGCTGCAATTGGACCTTTCATACAGTATTTAACAAATTTTAAAAGATCTGCATTTAAAGTCCCACAAAATTCGAATTCCAGAAACGCCAAATGTTTGCGAATTGAGTAGAAAATACAGAACTTGGTACCGATTTTTACGAAACTCATATCATGCGATGTAGCTTACTTTCTTCTTAAAAAACTTTGTGAATTGCCAAATTGTTGCATCAAATGGAGTGAAAATCCATCAACAAAAGTAATGCATTCACAAAAATGCACATTGGTGAATCAAATAACTGTCAATTTTGCACGCCATCTGGAGGTGCTAAATAACTTTCCTTTTAATGAAACCAACAATTTCATCTTGAATGACATGTGGTTTTAATACGATAGAGTCGTAAGCTACATGCAGTACATGAAACACTCATTTTACTTCGAAGTAAATTTCCTAAACGTGTTATCTCTCAGAGGAGTGACATCAATGGCCACAGAGACTTGATTTGATCTTAATAAGCTTTTTTCTCTGGGAGAAACTTTTACTTCTGAATTACGTATTTTTACGTAATCATATCTTGAATTAACAAGCATTCTAAGATTTTAACGCTAAAAGGTAACATCAGAAGTTAACACAAAGGCTTTATGAAAAATTTCGCAGTGAGAATGGTATCCTGTCAGCGGAGTCTTGGAGAAATTGGCCGACACCATATTTTATAGATAACTATTTTTTCAATTGTTTGTGCGTATTCAGAGAGAGAATTCTCAAGTTTAATTTGAATTATTCCTTATTTATACAAACGAAGACTTTGAAAATTGAAAATACATTTTAAGACATACAAAATGTCAATTTGTATTTAAAAATTCATGACAAAACAAGCTATGTCAAAACTGTTACTAATTACCAGGTTATATGTCAAGATTTGGACAAAGGTATATATGGTGATACCAATAAATTAGTAATAAACATGGAAGGCTAGAAATTACAAGATATTTTCTCAGTTTATAGGAAAAGTAATGTCTAAATTTCATAGCTTACCATTAGTATTGTTTAATAACTAAAGTGAAAACGTAATAAGCGCCTTAGAAGGTAGTAGTGACATTTTATCCATAGCTAGGTGATATATTACTTTTTACCACATAAAAAATTCAAAATAGAGAAAAAATTCTTTAATTTAGCAAAAACTACTTTAAAAAAGACTAAGAATAATAAAATAGCGGGCGAAAAGTAATAGAAGAATTAAGAACAGAGCTTGGATAAGAAAATCCACTTTAACCCTTCAATTTTAATAGAATTGAAGAAAGTTAGGAAGCAAAACGAACAAGAAATGGCGTACAAAAGTCACCATGTAGCCTACGTCGATGTTGTAGTTTTGATGAAATGTTGACAGAAATTACAAAAAAAAAATTGTTAATATCAATATAGAAAATTGGAATAGTTAAATAAGTGTCAAAGTAGTATATGACAGTAAAAAACTGTTGACAAGAATGATCATGGGTTCACGAGAAGGTGCTATTCAAACAAGTAATGTTGTTTGGTTAAAAGGCTAATATCAGCGAAATGGGAGAGAGCTAGTAAAAATTACAGAAAAAAATAATAAAATCAAAACGAAAAATTAGACTAAATTAGTATCAAAGCAGTACGTGAATAAGGAGGAAAATTGAGGAGGATGAACTAAAGACCATATTATCTATATATTTGAAAACGTTAATGATCAACTGTGATCAAAGGAAAAGAGTAACAAATACCCTAGAACAATGAATAATAGGAGGCATAGCAACGAATATAAAGTTCAGATTATATTAGGCCAACAATGTTATACGAAAGCTAAATTAAAGTAATGGAACTTGTCAGAAAAGTTAACCAAGGTGGGAAAGAAGAATATTAAGAAGGATAAGAAAAGGAAAGAAGGACAAAATGAGTTACGAGGAACAAATGAGGAGCTATATGAGTATACCATAGGAGTACGACAGTAAAGATAGTCAGAATGAACAATATAAAACGACATACATAAGAGAAAGCTAGAAAAAGTAGTTGAAAATAGTGTGGATGGATTTACAGGAAGAAAAATTGATACTACAGAGTACATAATGCTGTAAATAAAAAACAGAGTGAACTATTGCTCAAAATTAGCACATACGTACGAGGTTACTAGAAAAAAGTTTTGATTGTAAGTTAATATATTATCGAGATTGATCTGTTCATTGATTTATGTGTTGTGTTTACAAACAAATGTAACTCCAAATTTGAATTTCACGTAAATGAAACTAATTATGTAGATACTATTGTACATAACATACAGTGTATTTTTTATTTGTAGGTTAACTTCTAAAAGTGAAAGTTTTTTTCAAGCAATGAATATAGTAATAAACTATACAATTATCCAAATTTTAAATAAGTAAATTAATACAAAGCTATTTATTTGAAGTCAAAATATACTTACTAGAATAAATTTTAAAAAATAAAGTAAGATTATTTTTTTATTTATTGAAGAAAAGAACAATATTGGACATCCCTGATAGGTTATTATATTTTGGAATAAAAAAATCGATAGAGAAAAATATATGTATATATATATATAAGAATAAATCCATAAAGTATTAATTATTCAAAACAGTATATTAAAATAAAATTAATCTAAACAACCTCAATACGATATGTTAAAACTACATACATATACTACAAGTCAAATAAAAGTGCGTAGATATTTTACTGGTAGCACAAAAACTGCATATCGACCTACTACTATTTCTGTTCAGTAGGGACTTCGTACAGGCCGCAGACTTTATTCGCTGGGAGGGCTTTATCTGAAACAAAGCAATGACAGTTTTAAATGATGCACCATAAATCTGCTTAGCGCAATATTCCGGTTTAAAAAAAAACTCAACCCCTTTTAATAGAAGGGAAACTATGCAGGGAGATACTTTGGGGTTTACCGAAATGCATTTATTCCGAGGTAAAACTGGCTGCAATTAGTTTTCATTTGCTATAAAATTAAATCCCATCATAAAGCGTTTTATCAGTGAATCATCTATCTGGGATGTCATCTCGTTTTAATTTCGACATTATAACGTTTTCCGGGTTTATAGTTGCGGTTCCGTTTGAATTTCAACGGTATAATGGTACGTATCTCTTAGACGATGTTATATGTGTAAAGATCCGGTTATATTCAGATTATGTTGGGGAAAATGACTGAATTATGTTCAGCGAAACTTTTCATTATATGCAATAATAATGGTAACAGAGAAGTTTAATGTCGTGAGATCAAAAGTGATAATAGAAGGGTGAATGACATGAGTTAGTCTGATATTAATAGACATTTCAACACGGCACGTTTTAATTTAAAATTTCCTATAATTTCGTGATACACTGTTTACGACTTCTACAAATATTTACACAACCTCCATAATACTTTGGATTTATATTACTATATGTTATATATATATATATATATATATATATATATATATATATTAATTTCAAAATCTTTCTTAGAGCTTAAAATCCATTTGGAATGTTGAGTGAAAAATATTTATTCTAGTATATTCATGAACCTGACATTCTTCCTTAATTTTTTTGTTACTAATACAGTGTCATTAATAGAATTTCAATAAGACATAACAAGCTAAATTAATTCATGATTAACAAGAATAAAAGTTCAAGTGTATTTACGTAATCTAATAATACTTGTAATATTTACTTGTAACTGTCATCACTAAATTCTATATTTTCTGTACAAATCTTTTGTAATACGAGTAACATTGATTTTAAGATATATTAATTAAGTTATATATGTCATATTGCTCTATTTTAGATTCTGAAATTGACGAAAATACTCATTCAAATTGGATTTATATTACTATATGATACATCTATATGTGGGCAAGGTGAAAAGTTTTCGGCCTGACACAGAGATGGCGTTAAAATTAACAGAAATTTATGTTGCCTGCGTGGCTGCATGTGTCTTTAGTTCATATGAAAACTTTCAACTTGTTCTCCCAAGTAGTTTGTTTGCAAGAATTTTTGTAATAGACGTCATGCGTGTTATTTTTTTAAATGGATAAACTTGAATGTCGTGCTGTTATAAAATTCTTTGTTTTAAATGGTTTAACCCCTATGGAAATTTATCCGAAGTTGACAAAAGTGTACGGGGACTCTGCTCCTTCGATATCAACCGTTAAAATGTGGGCAGCTGAATTTAAACGTGGTCGTACGTCCCTCGAAGATGACCCACGTGAAGAGCGGCCAAAAACCGCAACCACACCAGAAATCATCGAAAAAGTACATGATATTATGTTGGACGATAGGCGAGTGAAAGTGAGTGAGATAGCTGAGGCTGTGGGGATATCGGAAGAAAAGGTGCGAAACATTTTGCACAAAGAATTAGAGACGAGAAAGCTCTGCGCAAGATGGGTGCCGCATTTGCTGAATGTCGATCAAAAGCAAATGCGCAAACGATTTTCGGACCGATTTAACAAGAATCCGAACGATTTTGTGCAGCTATTTGTCACCATGGATGAGACATGGGTCCACCACTACACGCCAGAAACGAAACAGCAGTCGAAGCAGTGGATGGAAGCTGGTGGTTCAGCGCCAAAGAAAGCGAAGTCGATCGCATCTGCCGAAAAAGTCATGGCAAGCCTGTTTTGGAATGGAAAAGGAATCTTGTTAATTGATTACCTTGAAAAAGGCAGAATACAAAATACAGGCGCATATTATTCTAACCTTCTTGACTAGCTGGATGCCAAAATTCGCGAGAAGAGGCCTGGTTTGAAGAAGAAAAAAACCATTTTTCATCAGGACAACGCATCCACACACAAGGGTGCGTTGGCGATAGGAAAATTGCGGGATTTGGGGTACGATTTGCTCGGCCATCCTCCCTATTCTCCTGATTTGGCACCCTCGGACTTCAATCTATTCCCAAATTTGAAAAAAATTGTTTCTGGAAAGCGATTCACATCCAACGAAGAAGTTGAAAGGACCGTACAAGAATATTTTGACAGCCTTCCAGACTCCCACTTCCGGGAAGGAATATTGATGTTAGGAAAACGCTGGACTAAGTGTGTTGAACTCAAGGGAGATTATGTAGAAAAATAAAATCATGTTTTAAATTTAAATCGCAGACTTTCATTGTCAGGCCGAGAACTTTTCACCTTGCCCACGTATATACATACAAGAGGAGTTTAACTAGTAAAAATAGTATTAGATGCGGATTGTAATATTCTTTCTTGTACAAATGTATAAAAATGTAATATAATATATATATATATATATATATATATATATATATATATATATATATATATACCTTTATTTCTTTTTGTTATTGTTCATATTTATTTAAACTACACTGCTCAAAACAGTTAAGGGATATTTGGAAAAATGGAAGTAGAATAAATAAATAAAAAATATTTTTGTATTTAACTACAACGTTTTCAAATAAGAAGCCGAACGCATTTCCACGTTTGAACTTGTTATAAAGCTGCTAAGGCACTAGAGTGAATAAATATCATTAAGTTAATACACATTTATGAGGCTTTATAAGAAATTTTATTGATAAAATGACGAAAAATTTATTAATGTGTATGATCTCCTCGAACGGCAATAAAGGTTTCACATCTCATCGGCACTGATTGAATCAGGACATCAAAAAATTCTTGTGGAATATTATTCCATTCCTCTATCAGGGCAATTTGAAGTTGTGAATTGTACGCGGTTGCATATTTCTTGCTGCAACACGTTTTCCTACGGCATCCCAAGCATGTTCGATAGGATTACCATCAGGAGAATTTGCTGGATAGTCCATTCTGTTGATTTCCAATTGTTCAAAATCCAGTTGCTCACGATGTTTGTTCGATGTGGACGAGCATTGTCATCCATTAAAATGAATCTTTCACCCACAGCGCTAGCGTACGGAAGAACAATGGGTCTCAAAATTTCATCCAGATATCTCTGAGCAGTCAGGTTGCCATTCTGTATCAAATAAAGGTCTGTATGACCTTCTGCGCTTATCCCAGCCCATACCATTACACTCCCACTTTCATATTGCGGTCTTTCTCGAACAAATTGTGGCTGATTACATGTTCCAGGTTCAGGCCACATGAATATACGCCTGTTATATGGATTTAAGGAGAATCTGGATTCTTCACAAAACAATACTTGTGCTCAGTCATCGTGATTCCAATTCCTATGCTGCTCAGCCCATATTTTTCGCCACTTTTTATGAAAAGCAGTTAGTGGAATGCATACTAAAGGTCTACGAACATACATGCCAACGTTCTGAAGACGATTTCTTATTGTTTCAGTTGTTACTACTCTTCTCGCAGCAGCAGCAAACTCACTTCTAAGATGCATTGCGTTATGAATGCGGTTTCTACATGCAAATACTGTTAGGTAACGATCAGCTCTTAGTGTTGTAGATGATGGGCGTCATTGTCCTCGTCTTCACAGAACATCTCCAGTTTTCAAAAACCGATTCCAACAACATCACACTTTGACTAACTGTAGAAACTTCAGCAACAGCTTGCTGTCTCTGTCCACCTTCCAATTGGTTCATGGCTCTCCAAGCCTATGTATGAATCAAAACGCGCTGCCTTCCATTATTACAAGTAATTACAGTTAAGAAATTAGCAGCTCAAGAAGTGGAGGTTAGGGCACGCGCTGCACCGAAGCGCTGTACAAGTTGAAACTTGTCAATGCATTCTGCGTTGTAGTTACAATATAAAAATATTTGCGTGTCTTACATTATTTATTTATTTATTCTATTATTATTTCTTCAAATATCCTCTAATTTTTTTGAGCAGTGTATGTTAATTCATAACAATATATATAGTTTCGGGTTGACGCTCCACTACGAAACAACTCCTGAAGAAGATGACTGAGATGTCATCGAAACGTCTAGACGCCGATTCTTTCGAGAATTTTTGTCCAACATTGCGGAGAGCCCGAAAATCTAATACTACTATACATATATATACATATATATATATATATATATATATATATATATATATATATATATATATATATATATATATATATATATATGTATATATATATATATACATATGCAGTTACACTTAAATATCTCTTCAATTTGTTAATTCGGATTTCACCATTTTACATTCCCAAAATAAAGGGTTAAAGTTATCGTTACTTGAAACTATTAAAATAAAAAACGTAATAATTTATTAAATGACCAAGTATTTTTGAACAATTCTCCCCTGTTAAACTTATATATCAACCCCACCCTGAAAAGAGTTTAGTTGACTAGAATATATTCTGTTTCTGTTAGTTTACATTTGAGTCTGAAGAAGTTGCAATGCTGAGGAAACAATTGTTACACTTTTTCAATAAAGATATTTTGTGAAAATCACACAACTGAGTCGTTGTTTTTAATTTGACTTACATTTTTTTCATTTAACATATCTTAACATTTTGATTTTCAGCATTAATTTAGTGATTATATGTCTATCTTGTATACATTTACATTTTAATAAATTCGTAAATTTACTTACTTAATAATATTACCACAATTTATTTGCAAATTTGAGCTTTATCTGCACTTTAACGGAGAATCAGAAACATCCTGAAAGTAAATGTCATACGAATAAACATGTTTGCATATTAGATGTATTCCTTTGGAAAATACAGAATCGGGAACCAAATTAAATTAATATCTCTTCACTTTCATACAAAATACAAATAAAGGAAACGATCAAAAAAATACATTTAGAAACAAAGGTTTTTTTGCTAGTAAGTAAATTGAATTGAAAAAATTTTGCTTGAAAAAGCATTGTTGTTTTCAGTGAAATATCTAAATGAGTATATATACGTACATATATATACATTCATATATATGTATATATATATATATGTGTATATGTATATATATATATATATATATATATGTATATGTATATGTATATATATATATATATATACAAAGACTTTCAAATTGCGCCGCTTTTTTAAGAATAAATAAAATATAGATGGCGCACTGAATTTGTCTGGCTATGTGGACATCTAAAAAGTGTGATGTATGACATTTATAAAAATGGCTTCGTACACGGTACAATAACGCGTTCAAATTGTTGAATTATTTTATGAAAATCAGCGTTCTGTGAAAAGAGTTTTTAGAAAATTACGTGAATTTTATGGTTTACATAATCCTCCATCTAAAAGCACGAATTATTAAAAAATTTCAAGAGACCGGTTCCGTGGAAGATCAAAAAAGTGAAAAATACAGTCGTAGTGGTCGTTCACAAGAAAATATTGGTTTGGTTCGTGAAAATGTTGCTGAAGATCCTGAAATGTCCATTAGACGACGTTCACAACAACTTGGACTTAGTGGATCAACAACATGGTGTATTTTACACAAGGATTAAGCTCTGAAGGCATATAAGGTTCAAATGAAACAGGAACTGAAGCCATTGGATCATTAGAACGTCGTTCATTTGTCAATTTCATCAATGAACAACCAGCTGATTTTTCTCAAAAAATAATATTTTCCGATGAGGCACATTTTGAACTTGGTTGCTATGTTAATAAACAAAATTGCCGTATCTGGGATGAGTAAAATCCAGGAATTATTCATGAAAAACCTATGCATCCTAAACGAGTTACTGTTTGGTGTGCATTATGGTCAGGTGGTGTAATTGGACCTTACTTCTTTGAAAATGCTGCTGGTGAAGCTGTAACTGTCAATGGTGATCGATATCGTCGGATGATAATCGAATTTTTGTGGCCTGAATTAATGCATATTGATCTAGAGGATATGTGATTTCAACAGGATGACGCTACACCTCACTTTGCACACGAATCAATTGATTTATGAGAGAAAATTTCCTGGACGTGTAATGTCAAGAAACGGTAATGTAAATTGGCCACCAAGATCATGTGATTTGACACCGTTAGACTGTTTTCTATGGGGTTATGTGAAAAGTCAGGTTCATAAAAACAATCCACGTACAATACCTGCTTTGAAAGATGAAATTATTCGTGTTATTGGTGTGATAGAGCCTCAATTGTGCCAAAATGTCATTGAAAATTTTAACAAAAGAGTGGATGTCTGTGGAACTGAAAGAGGAGGCTATTTGGTAGCTATTATTTTTCGCATATAAATGTCGTAGCTGATACTTCAATTACCAATAAAAAGTTTTTGAAAGCGAATGCAAATTATGTGTTTGGACATTTCAGGATCTTCAGCAACACTTTCACGAACCAAACCAATATTTTCTTGTGAATGACCACTACGACTGTATTTTTCACTTATTTGATCTTCCACGGAACCGGTCTCTGGAAAATTGTTAATAATTTGACCAGTAGTGCTTTTAAATGGACGATTATGTAAACCATAAAATTCACGTAAGTTTCTCTTTTCACAGAACGCTGATTTTCATAAAATAATTCAACAATTTGAATGCGTTGTTGTACCGTGTACGAAGCCATTTTTATAAACCGCGCAATTTGAAACACCTTTTACATTGGCATCCTAATTGAATATATCGTGGCAGCTCCGTAATATGTGATGTTTTCAATGTGAACGTAATGGTTTACGAAAAAGGGAGTTGTAAAAGGCATGCGAAATCAGTGAAAATAGAGAAAGTGTATGTACATATTCCTTAACTTCTTGTGTCCTTTGTAAAGTGAATTTTCAGCTACACGTTTTACAACACACTCAACAATATTCATAGGTTTGTTGAGCTTAAAATACCCTATTAATAGATTACTATAATCTTAACAGACATTATGTCCTCACTCAGTAGAGTCGTTGTAAATTTGTACGGCTATTCCTTAAGGAACTGTTTTGCCTCTTTCACCAAGGGAGTTCTTCCACACCATAAACGAAGTTTGAGCCAGTTCCTCCACTTTTTTATTAACCCTATAGTTTTCCTGACCTAGGACACAGACCAAGGTACGTTTTTACGATTACTGAATTTACTCAGTCCACGTACATTGTCCCATACAAGTATAGTAATTTTAACATTCTTGGCTGACGGATGGAATGATCAACTTGTAACCAATCCAATCATTGTTTAAGCTGCATCCACTACATCACGTATTTAGTTGTATAGAGTACAGACAAGCTGTATCGATACAGTCACTTATCGAGTAGCATAATGTAAATGAAAATATTCTATTTAATCTGTAATATTTCCCGAAAACTTGTTTTATACTTACAGAGTAACCAAATTTTTGTTTTCGTAGTATATTATTTATCGAAAAACTAGAAAGTGAACTAGCAGCAATATTAATTTAAGAAAGCATTTAACTGAAATCATGTATGTATTTATATATTGAATATTATGTTATTACCCTCTAAAAACAATTTAAAATCTTCAATATTAAATATTTAATTATTTAATTAACATTCTAAACTGCTGTTTGAACAATTATATTTTTTGAATGATTTTTAAAAATTTTTGAAGTCTAAATTTAAATTGTGAATAGTGAATTTGAAAAGAACTTTGAAACTGCAATTGTTTATTGACCCGAAAAAATCGCTAGTGGATTAATTTCCATTAACAAGGAAAAGGATAAAATATAACTTAAATAAGCTCTCCACTTTTTGTTATAGTTGATATTGTACTACGTTTGCGGAAAATTTAAAATCCCTCTTTTATATAAAGTGGTTGGCTTAAGAGAACAAGTCCTGGCAAAGCTGATTTTGAAGTGTTTTAGTGGAAGAAAAAATAGATTATCCGATCAATGTAACACTTCTTATGGAAAATTTTATAAAAATTTACATACTTTTTCGCATGTATCAACAAAACTAGTGCCAATAAAATACACCATTTGAAAATATTCTAGTAATCTAACACTTTTTATACTTTAAAGAGGTAATTTGTATTGTATAATGTATGATTTTTCTTTGGGAGTTTTCCGAAACATATTATGTAAATTCTTCCTACTTTATAAATTTATTACAAGGGAAAATACTGCACTACAAAACGTTTGGAAATATATACATATATATATATATATATATATATATATATATATATATATATATATGTACATATACACCTATTTCAATTACTATAATTTGTACAGCTTGTAGAATAGATAATTTATGCATGTATGTAGTGTATTACTATTATGGTGGTAAAGTAATAATATAAAGAATCTAGAAAATGGTAGAAATAATCTTCGAAAATGAAAAAATGCCAAAATAATTAAACCATGCTTTAGTTTTGTCGCTACATAGAAAAGGAGTTGAACTGTAATAATTATCGAGGAATAGAAAGAACTCTTAGATGTATCATACAAACTACAAGTGAGGATTATTAGAAGCTGTGTAAATCAAGTATGGGCAACTTTTGACATGTTGTGGGCCAAACTTTAATGTGCAAATACATTCGCGAGCCGCGTTTAAAAGTAGTGCATTTGAAAGTAGTGTTCATAATTTTTAGCGATAGATATCAGACATGAAATAATACGACAATGTCTCGCGGGCCAGATCCAGCCGGTTGTTGCCCACATGTGGTGTAAATGAATACTATAACAAGCTCGTAGAAAAGTATCAGACAGAATATAAAACAGGAGGTCGATGATAAAGTAAAGATTGGTATAAATAAAATCTGGGTCTGCTAAACAAACAAGAATATGATTCGATCACACAGAAGAAGAAGAAGCAGCATGATGTAATAAAACTGGGGAAAATAGTGAAGACAACACTTCGAAAAACGGAAACACACGTATATATATAATCATAAAAAAAAATCGTTGAGACTTAGGTTAGGACGTTATGGAGGATAGTCCAACAATTGTCTTGCTTGCTGTGCGCAAACTTTCATTGTCTTGGTGGAGGATGATTCGTCGTTCAGAGTTGGTTTTTCGAAGCTCAGCGATGACTTGCGGTAAATAAATGGTTGCATACCAGTCGGCAGTAAGAGTTCTTTGATCTTGTAGAGAAATTGTTGACCTGCTTTTCTGGCTTGGAACACCCAAACAGACGGCTGGTGTTTACTTTCTGACTCGTATGAGTAAATCCAATATTTATCACTACTGGCAATGTTGTACATGTTTTTATTTTAGAGTTGACACGACCTAGAATTTTTTGCCACCAATTCACTCTAGCTAATTTCCGGTCTGCGATCAACAAATGCAGTATCAACGGGAAACTAATTTTTTTATACACAATTCTTCATGCAAAACTTTTTGGAGTCTTTGAAATCCCTAACGATTATTCAATCTGGCGATATGTCGTATGTCGATCTTCGTTGATGATCTTGCGCCACGGTATCGACGTTTTCCTGACTGTCTGCCGTTTTTGGTGAACCTGCTCTTGGATTATCGCTAAGATTAATCGATCCACGTTTGAATTCTCCATTCCAACGAGAAATTATTGACTGATGTGGTGCTTCATTGCTGAAAACGGAAACCAACTCAGCGAGGCATTCTTGTTGAGATAATTGTCTTCGAAAATTATAAGAAATTATTCCGCGAAAATATTCTCGGTTTAATTTCATTTTTCAACAAACTTGTCAACTTGACACTTCGTTGTAGCTTCAACACTACACGTATTGTACTGAAACTTTGGATTTAGGTTACGCAAACATTGAGGTGAAACTTTAGTACTGATATTTGATTAGTGGCGTGCTCTATGATCCACTATGCAAAATTAAAAGGACATTCCACGTAGCCTACTTAAGTAATTTGTACGAGGGTGGTCCCAAAAGTCCCCGACCCAACAAAGAAAACACAAAAATTTTCGAGAGAAGTATATTTATTTTTCAACATAATGTCTTTTCAGCTCTATACACTTTTCCCAGCGATGTTCAATAAATTCGATACCCTTATTATAATAAGAAGTATCTTGCTCGTCAAAATAGCAATTAACTGCCGACATCACTTCTTCATCGTTGGAAAATCTTTGCCATTTTTTCAAGTTTGGGAACAGAAAAAAATCCGAGGGGGCTAAATCTGGTGAATAAGGTGCATGGGATAATAATTCAAACTTTAATTCATTAACTTTGGCCATTGCAATAACAGATTTGTGAGCTGGTGCATTGTCTTGACGTAGCAACACTTTCTTCTTACCTAAATGCGGCCGCTTTTGCTTGATTTCTGCGCTCAAACGTTGTAATACATTCGCATAATACTCGCCGTTGATAGTTTTTCCTTTTCAAGATAGTCAATGAAAATTATTCCACGCGCATCCAAAAAAAAACCGATGCCATGACCTTGTCTGCAGATGAAACGGTCTTCGCCTTCTTTGTTTCGGGTGTGAAATGATGGACCCATATTTTATCCATGATTATGAAACGGCGCAAAAGTTCTACTTTGTTGCTGTGAAACTTCGCTAAACACTCAATTAAAACATCTTCGCGACACTGTTTTTGCTCGAGTGTGAGCAAACGCGGCACCTATCTTGCACACAGCTTTCTTATGTCCAAATTTTCAGATAATATGCGATGTACCGCACTTTTTGAAATGTCTACTGTGTCTGCCAGCTAGCGCAGTTTTAGTCGACGATCGTCCAGTACCGCTTTGTGGATTTTCTTCACGATTTCTGGAGTCGTCACCTCATTTGATCCACCACTGCGATGCTCGTCTTGGCAGCTCGTACGGCCTCGTTTAAACTCTGCTACCCAATATTTCACTGTTATAAACGAAGGAACAGACTCACCCAGAGTAGAATCCAGTTCAGCTTTTATATGGGTTGGGCTGAGGCCTTTCACATAAAAGTATTGTATCACGTAACGATGACCAGTTTTCTCCATTTTTACGAATTCACTGAACACGTTTACTATTGATGGCTGCCAAACAAATACTAAAAAACGTGGCGTCTTCAAACTTGAAACATATGCTTTATAGATTGTGTACTTTCTAATACATAGATATTTTTCAAACAACTACCGCCATCTCTAGGTCAGGATGGGTACTTATAGGATCACCCTCGTAAATCATAAAAGTACATACCAAAGGCCAAGGAACAAAAAATGTAAATAATTCTTAATTCTATAAATGAAAGAACATAAATTTGCTAATAATATTATACGTACTTTCTAAAAGTAGTTAATTATAATCATAATTACAATTTCTATTCGTTATTGAAAAGATTTCGATAAAAAATTGGTAATATTAACTGTGATATAAAGTTTTTATTACGTTTTAGTTGTTATTAGACAATGTCTAATATTAAGCGAAATAGTCATAAACATGGGAGTTTCTGTATTTATTCATGAATATCTAAAACGAGGTCAAAATTAACTCATGTAGAATAACAAATCGTGACCCTATTTTAAATGAACGAGGGTTAAATAACTTAAATTATAGATTGCATTAGTCCGCAAACCTATTTTATACACTATACGCCTACAACAGCTGATGAATTCAACCCCGTGATATATATCATACGGATCATACGAAATATTTTATTTTTTAATTATATTAACGTTTTGCAGCAAATGTGTAACTGAATGAATAATTTATCGAGACGTCTACGAACAGTAGAAATTAATTAGAATGAAATTACGAATTTAAGAAACGTGCTTCGATTACAGCTTCGGTTTCGTTCCAATCTTCCCCGGTTGTTCATGGCCAATACTTACAAATTTGGCTGGCCCTCAGGTTACTAACAGACAAAGAAAAAAAATGTAATGAAAAGTCGATTCAAGGACAGATGATTAATAATAGAACGAAATATTGATATCCGTGTGATGGAGGTTGTGTGCTGATACGCGCGTGGTGTTTCAATTTTATTGGATATTCGATAAACGAAAATGAGAAACAAGTTAATCAATTTGGAACTTACGCATTATTACAAATGGAATTAATACTATGAAATGTGATAATTGGCTACAGATACAGATACACACACACACACACACACACACACACACACACAAATATATATATATATCTTATATCCTACAAGAATTTTAGATTAAAAATTAAAGCTGAAAGCTTTTAGAATGATTCTGCATAAATCCACGTTAATGGGAGCAAACATTTTCTAAGCGTCGCGACGCCCGACGTCGCCTGCAGTCTCGAAATTATGTATATAGTGTGACTTACATAGTTAACGTTCGTCTTGTATTTACATATACATGTATAACATGTTAGCGTTACCAAAAAGAATGACGAAACAATTTACGCTGATTATATTAGGTCTGTCGGAAAGTTTTGTCATATTTTTAAATAAAACAAGAACAAATTTTAAATTTGGAATACCTTTTTTAAAAAAAAATCATCAAAATGTTACCCGTAATTGTATACAAAAGTTTTTCATCCTTTTCGTTGGTTTAAATTTAAGATATTCGTTTAAGGACACTTGTAATGTATGTAATTTTGAGATTTCAATCAAAAAATTTTGCAATATTTAAAAAGGGTAAAAATCTGAAGGCACTATATCTGGATAATATGGTGGATGCAAAACCCTTTCCAGCCTAATTCTAACTACTTTTTTAGGTTGTTGAAGAAGCGAAAGGTCTGCATAATAAGTAATCACATTTGTCCGTAGTTGCTATTTAGAAATCTTCCATGGCCGCCTCTCACAACCAAAATCTAGAATCCTAGCAGGAAGCCGAATTTCTCATTGTGATACGTGGAAATGACGTTTTGACACAGCCTTTGTGACTGAGAAAGATTTGTGCAAGGTTTGTACCACACAAGCTAACCGAATTCGATATTGTACTGGTTTGATTAAAGACTCTAAAAAGGACAAAAGCTTCAGGTATTCTATTATCATTGGCGATGAGACGTGGTGTTTTCAATATGATCCAGAGACCAAACGTCAAAGCTCTGAATGGAAGCATCCAAGCAAAGAAAGACCGGAAAAACAGCCGTTTGGAGGAATCAAAAGTGAAGACAATGTTGATTTGTTTTTATGACTCGAAAGGCATAGTACACAAAGAGTTGTACCTACCAGCCAAGCAGTGAATACTGTATATTATCTTGATGTTATGAAGAGCCTTTTGGCGCGTATTCGTCGTGTGCGCTCTCAATATCGTGAAAATGGTAGCTGGCGTTTTTTACATGATAATGTACCATCTCATCGCTCGACGTTTATCACTAAAAAAAGCACGATATCTGGATAATATGGTGGCGAAACCCTTTCCAGCCTAATTCTAACTATTTTTTAGGTTGTCGAAGACGCGAAAGGTCTGCATAATAAGTAATCACATTTGTCCGTAGTTGCTATTTAGAAATCTTCCATCGCCGTCTCTCACAACCAAAATCTAGTATCCTAGTAGGAAACGCAAACTGTGAAGAGTGGAATACTATGAATGAAGAACGTAGTTAATTACAAGATATTACAACTCCGGCTAACTGTGTAGTATTATATATAAACGACAATCCTTCATAAATGGTGACAGACACAAACAACAAATAAAAACATAAATACAAAAAATATTAAAAACGCTCAAGCCAAAAGCTTCTACAAACAGATGAAAACTCACACAAACCCGACACTTACACCGGTAACAGAGTACTCTACACAACACTCCAAGTATAAGCGACCACGGATGGAAATCAGCAGTGAAGACAGCGAGCTAGAGCAACCATAGAGCCAAAATCACGACGAATCAAAGCAAGGACTGAGAGTAAAAAGGCCAAGCTCTAACTCTAATTAACTCAAAAGAAGTAGAAGTAGAAGTATTAAAAACGCAATCGATTAGTTTTCTGCGCATAAACTCCATTTAAACGCAAGTAAAACGATTCAGATAGCTTTTGCATGTAAACGAGGGTCTTCCCCATCGAATGTAGACTCAGCGATAATACTTGATATGACTTTGGACACTAAAGTCGCTTGGAAATTACATTTAATATTACACTATCAGAGAAACTGCTTTGGATTTATGCATAGTACGAACAATAAGAGTCTTAACTGATCAAGAAAGAGCAATAGTGAAGTACCATTACACTTTTTGTGGAAGTTGTGGGAAGCCTACATATACATATATCAGCCCACATATCTATCTTGCAGAAAAGGATGGTGTGGCTGGTTAGGAAAATAAACGAAGGCCCTGGAAACTACTGTTTGGAAAAATCAAATAATGTCATTACCTCTAATTTACATCTTAAGACTACTCAGAACGAAGTCAAAATTGTTAAACCTCAAAGAAGCAACATTAACATATACCAAGATCTAAACATCTAAGTACAGCGTTTCAAAAAGAATATATGTATTACAAAGTATTATTTTGTCCAAACTATCGATCGCTGCGCCTCGGCTCGTCTATTGGTAAAACGAATACATAGTCTAGTTTATTTAATAGCCGCTGTCTTCTGTTTTTCTTGGTAACCGTCATATGTTTAAAATGGCTACTCCGCAGCAGAAATCATTTTGTGTTCTCGAGTTTGCAAAGTACAATTCCGTGATTACAGTGCAAAGACGTTTCAGGTTGAGCTACCAAATTGATCCTCCGAATGGGTGGAACATTCGCAGATAGTATCGACAGTTTGTAGATACATGACATGTATGTAAAGGAAAGAGTCCTGGCCGCCCCTAATGAACAGAACATCTGCAACGAACAATCAATTCAATCAATGCCTTGACTGCTAAATATGTCCTCTTCCAGGGTAGATAAAAAACCATATATACGTCTCAAAATAAGCAGAAAATTATTTCTAACAGAAACATGTTTCTATTTAATAAATGAGGATATAGAATGGAAAAAAAATTCAATAAATATAGATTTCGATAAATACATCAAACTTTTTTCTTGGCGTCACCACGTACTTATTTATATCGAATGGTAAATTAAAGTTCATTATAGGCTTTAGCAATAATGCACTTTTAATTCATTCTCTTTGGTTTTATATGCAGTTTCAAATAAATGCAGAACTCTGAATCAAGATTTATTTTCGAAGAAGAATTTTCTATAATTTTATTGCTTTTTCTCCGGATTAAATTTGACAGGAACGTATATGGTTTACAAAGACATGTTGCATAAAGGAATTCAATCCAAAATCAGATGTAGAGTAAAAATTCCATATATTTCCGCTTACACAATGTTTATTGAGAGATATCGGAAAATATTTGACTGCCAGTATATAACTTGATGCATTATATTTTAGAGTACGACTGCTCGCGCATTGTGTGGAAGCGATGGATTTATACGAAGACTATTTTTGTTTCTTGCTTTACGGCCTAATTCAGATGCCCCGAAAGTGATGTCGGTCTTCTTTTCTAGTCCCTTTCGTAGATTCTTTTAGGGTAATACACTCAAAGATTTATTCCGTTATAAATATGTATGGCGTTCTTGTAATAAGGTGAGTGAGTTCGGACGCAATTCGAATGCTGGATTTTTTTATGGATAGTCCTCTTATCGTGTCATGCCACTGATGGATTCCGACATTAGTTGAGGATATATATTTAAGCCAACTAGAAATATTTCATTTGATCTTTTTTGGAAGGATACCACTATAAGCCTGGACATTGCGGGAATAATAAAATACATATAATTAACAGATATGCTGTATAGTAAATGTTTATATTCATCTAGTAATAAAATATGTCACTGAGTAAATATTTAATTCACTTCCTTCCAAATATTAGTAGCTTTAATTTACGCATGCAACTTATTGAATACGGCTGTACTTTATTACTCATATTCTTTTCAAATACATGTTGAAACGGTCGAACAGTTGGCGGTTGGCCTAAACATAGATCAATATTGTTCAAAAAATGTATACAAAATACTCCCATTTTCTTTACACCAGTCAAGATATAAATATTGCGATTTTCTTTAAATCCAAAACGTCTAGAGATGTATAGCTACTGTGATATTAAAGGACACGATCTCGAAATATTTAATACACTGCATCATATATTCAAATGAACACAGACTGTCGCAGAGAAAACGGAAACTTTTCAAAATAGTAACTCTTAGTGGCACCATCTATTAAGAAAAATATGCATCTTTAAAGTAGATCTTTCACCAATGTTATGTGAAAATATCATGACATTTGCATCACTAGAAGCAGAGAAATTGCGCATAAGGCAACAGTGTGTATTTGGCATTGTTCGAAAAATGAATTTTTAAGAAAGAGCAAATCTCAAGTTCTATTTTAAACTCGGTAAATCGTTTACTGAAAAGTTTAATTTGATGAAACAAGTGTATGGTGAAGCGTGTTTATCATGTACGAGAGTGTATAAGTGGTATAAACGATTTAAAGACGGTCATACGGACACAAATGACGACGAACAACCTGGTGCAACAAAATCTGTGGTTACGGAAAGCAACATCGACTTAATCGGCCTAGTGAGCAAACAATTCGTGCAGTTATTGATCGTTTTCGCACTAATTTAACTCTTCTCGATTCAAAACCATCAACAAGACTAAGAAATGTGCGTACCGAAGAGAATATTGCTGCTGTAGCGCGAAGTATTGAGGAAGACGCCGAAATGTCGATTCATCGTCATTCTCAACTTGTTGGCCTTTGTCCTTCGAATACGTGGAAAATATTACGTAAGGATCTTGGCTTACGTGCCAATAAAATATAACTCGTGCAAGAATTGTAGCCAAACGACCATTGTTTGCGTCACATTTTTGCTGATTGGGCTCATTTGAAACTGGCCAAAGATGAGCATTTTTATCAAAGAATTGTGTTTAGTGATGAAGCTCATTTCTGGTTAAATGACTACGTCAATAAGCAAAATTGCCGTATTTGAAGTGAAGACAATCCTCAAGCCGTTAACGAATCACCATTACATCCATTAAAATTAACTGTTTGGTGCGGTTTACACGCTGACGGCATCATCGGTCCCTATTTCTTTCGAAATGAGAAAGGAGCTGCCATTACGGTGAATAGCGAGCGCTATCGAACCATGCTAACTGAATCTTTGTTTCCAAAAATGAATCAGCTAAACATCGACGACATTTGATTCCAATAAGACAGCGCAACTTGCCATATAGCGCGCTTAATAAACGATTTATCGAAAAATCAATTTGGTGACAATTTCCAGAAGTGGTGCTGTTCACTGGCCCCCTCGTCGTGCGATTTAACTCCTCTGGATTACTTTTTATGGGGCTACGTTAACTAATTGGTTTATGCTGACAAACTAGCAACTCTTGAAGTATTGGAAACCAATATTCGAGCCACCATTGACGCTATACGGCCAGATTTATTGGAAAAAGTAGTCAAAAATTGGACTGATCGAATGGACCATGTAACTCGTAACCGCGGCGGACATATGCCGGAAATCATATTTAAAAAATAAATGCCATGAAATTATCTACCAGATTATAATAAAAAAAAATTCATTACGACAATATTTTTCTCTTGTATTATCATTTAAAGTTCTCAAGCTCTTAAAAAAAACACCCGTTATGATCAACAACTAAATGATTGTTATTTTAAAATGCAAAGTCAATTAAAATCGTCGAGACTATGGATAAAAACAAAACAAACAATTTTAAATAAAAAACTTAATTTACGATAATAACCTTAAAAAGTATGTTTATTTTATTTTAATTTATCCTTGTTAAGTTTGGTTGAACTCGTAAACAATTTATGTACATAAGGTATTTTATTGATTATTAAACTATGTGTATTTATTTGTTTTTTCAATTAAGATAAATTTTTTTGACTGAAACATTTTATTGTTAATATTTTGATATTATTGTTAACTAAGAGATTGGTTATGTCTTTTTTTAAAATTTTTACAAGATTTTTATTATTAATTAAAATGCAATTTTTAAATTTAAACATTGTTTATTTATTTATGAAAAGGTATGGGAAATAAGTTTCGTTTTTACTTAAAATTAGATATTGTTTGAGAATTTGCAATTTTTCCTGAGATGTTATTTGTTTGAAACGAGCTAGTGCGGAACAAAATTTTATTTAAAAAAATATTTAAAGGAAAAATAATACAACTTAATGTCAAAACATGGAGCAAAATATTACTATTTGTCATCAACAACATGATGCAATAACTTGTACTATAAATTGAATTGAAACAAAATTTCAGTTTCAACAAATTATAGTGCAAATTATCCAATGTAATGATATATATTCTTTGCGGTAAAACTGCAATAACACACAGTGTGCACACACAGTGTTCTATCAGTTAATTTTCTAAACATGTCTATAGAGATATCGATCCATTGGACTGCAGATGCCACCAAAAACGATCCTTTGAAAGGATACAGACCTGGGCTCTAAGGGAGCCACGGCGTAATTTACACCATTGCAGCTTGCGCCTGAGCATTCAAATAATTTTTTCAAATTTTTGCGGTATGTTCCGGGTCCTTATCATGGACAAATGTCAGAGAATTCTATAGTTCTCTTTACGAATAATGCCGTCTATTTTTATCGAATCATCCATTCCTACTATATAGAAACATCTCCAGACCATAACTGAACCATCTCCGTGCTTTACCATGGGAACGCCGCAGTCTCGTAACTTTTCCCCGGGCTTCGCTTTGGACCGACGAACCCAAATTCGAAATCTTCAAGCAAAGACGTAGGGCTTTTGTCCGAAGAGCGAAGAACGAGAAAATGTACCGTTTCTACAGTAAAGCACAGGTGCCGTAGGATCGATGCATTCTCGTAAGATTTTCTCATGCTTTGCTCTTCGGAGAGGCACCAAATGATTGTACCTTAGTACAATCATTTGGTCTTCAGTTGCAATAGTTTTGCGATCACTGAAACCATTTCTGTCGATCTCCTCGTCGCAACAATGGTTTTATCAATGCGACGCGCCCATAAAAATACTTCCTTTAAACGGTGTTTTTGTTGTACTTAGTGAAACACGATTTTCACGTCCGCAATTAATTTTTGCCGTAATTTCGGGCACTGTTAATCATCTATTTCGTTTGGTAAGTAGTTTAATTCGTAAATCTTCAGCAGCCTCTGTTATCCGAGAAGAACCTAGTCGATTACGATCTTCAACAGACCCTATCGTATGATATCGTTGGTGTGTATAGTATACCGTTGATTTTTTTACATGCTATATTTGAACAATTACACGTTCTGAATAACCCTCATGCTGAAGCGCAATTATAGCGCGTTCGGCATTTCAAAATACGATTGCTTAATATTAAAAAATGTAACTCTCGCAAACACGGATAATCACGTAGAATAAATATTATTAATTAATACACTCTGCAAGTGACCAACAACAACTAGAACTATACACTACTTACAGTACATTTTAGTAAAAATTTACTATCCTTGCTATGTCCCTCCTCGTTGTAAACAACCCGGGTGCACGTAACTTGGTGTTCCCAAGTAATACAAACCGGCCACAATCAAACAAGCAATAGAAATTTAATAATAAACCTTTTTTTAAGAATATATTTATCTAAAGTACCTGAATTCTTATTTTACATTCATCGTACAGTACTGCATATGAATATTATGAATATTTAACAGCTACATAACTTTGTACTTGTGGTTTTATAGAATCTTAGTAAATGCCCAAATTTCCATGAGCTGTAGTGTATTTACACACTTTACACATATATAATTTACCTTGAAAACGTGAAGGCTTCCCTTTTTCTCTTTTCATCATTAAGAAATTATTTTCTCTTTAAAACATCTTTTCTAATATTATCCAATCAAATATTATGTGTTACCATTCTTTCTCTTTCCGATTTAGTCTTTTTTCAAAATTGTTCCATAAATTACCAGGGAAGAAACATTAAGCTACATAAAATCTTCGTTAACTGTATTAGGAGTTATTCTGTTGACATCTTTATGAAATATTTTAATTAAGAAAAAAGCTTTCCAAACACGTGACCTCTCGTAAAAATAATGACGTCTTATATCAGGAAACTACATGCCTACGCCTACTAGCACTACTTACAACTACCAAAACTTGTGGAACATATATCTAATAAAGAAAACGCCTGTTCATAAACGGCCGACATGGAAAACTGAGAAGGGGTCAAACAAGAAGACATGCCCTTATCTGGTACGTTTCCTCTTTGTTCCGGCCGTCATAATTTCAAATAAATAAAATTTATGTGCGCCTTAACTTTCGACCCCGGCCAGGAAAAACGACTCAGCAGCGCCAGGGCGAAACAAATATAAGTTTAACCCGTTTCTGGCGTTTATTACATGGGTGGCTGGTTAGACAATATCTTTCTGTTTCTTACTCTTTCTCTCTCCTTTTTCCTTTTTGTCACTACTACTATGTTACTTCTAAGATGGAGTTTACTCTGTCCGAGTGGAATCGCCTTCGTGGAATTTGTGATCGACTGAGATTTCGAATGTCCTGCTTTATTACATCAATATAGATATACAATACTACATTCTCTGTCTATTCCGTCTGCCGAAGCTTCGGGACTTAAGTCCCACGGTGATGTATCACCCTCTGATGTTGACAGACGTCGCTGTGGGCCATTATATGATCGTTTGTTGTCGGCGGATCTTGCTTAATTGATCTATCGGATCGATTAGAAGAGATACCCCTGGGGGAAATGATGGGTTTATGTCGATATAATAATGTGGATTTCGAAACGATGTTACTCTTAATAGATTTGTGTGCGCGTGTGCGTCTTCATTATCATCCTAAAAAATTTTTAATTTATAAGACTTAGATGCAAATAATAATAAAACAAATATCAGATTACTCATTATTTATTTTTATCTGGTGATTTTGAAATACAATTATATATGTTTGTACAGTATAAATTATAATTAAGTTTAGGAACACTAAGTCAATTTAAACCGAATGAAAAAAATTAAATTATGAAAACTCTGTGCATAGTAGAAAAATTAAGACTGCATTTTTCTCAACTACCATATTTTTTTAGTAAGTCCACGACAGTGACTGTCATAAATTGAGAGAAGAACTTAAGGCGGACTCTAAAAATTCAACTATAAAATAATTATACAATACAGGAAGGAATAGAAAAAGAGTTCCTCCTACAGAAGCACAATTTAGCAGATATACAAGACAAAACAAGGAGACAAACACCAAATTTACGGACTCAAAAAATACAATAATTTAAGTAAACCTAAGTAAATACAAAAGATACTTTGAAAGCTTTGCAGTACAGCTTTGTTTATTTATTTTTTTCAAAGTAATTTCCTCTACACTCAATACACCTCTCCATCCTCCGAAACCGATCTTTAAACCAGTACCGCCAAGTTTCGCTAGGGAGTAAAGCACACTCGTTGTTCCAAGTCCGCAGAAGGTCCTCATTACTGAAAACCGCCTCCCTTTTAGCTTCATTTTCACATGCGGGAACAATGCAAATTCGCAGCGAGCAAGATCTGGACTGTAGGGAGTGTGCTCGAGAGGTTTCAATCCTGTCGTTATCAAATATTCGGTGCAGGCTTTGGCGCGGTGAGCTGGAGCATTATCGTGATGGAGGAACCAGGTGTCCATTCTTGACTTTGGCCGCAGGTTCTTCATAGATCCAATGACTTTAGGCAGGCACTGTTAGTATACTACTTAGCTGTGATTATCTTCTGCGTGTCCAAAATGACGCGTTCCACAATTCCACTCGATTTGAAAAATACAGCTATCATTTTCTTCTTTACAGATCGGGATTTTCTGACAACCACATCATCAAAGACCTAAACTTTGTTTTGAGCTCTAGTCAGCACATCGTAATAGTACAGCCAAGTCTCGTCACCTGTCACGATGTTGTTCACATACCGAGATTGTCCCTTATTAAACTTTTTTAGCATCTCCCGGCACCAAGTCACACGTCATGCCATCTGCTCTTCAATCAGTCGATGCGGCACCCAGAGAGAACAAAGTTTCTTCACGTGCAAATAATCATGCAGAAACGAACGAATTGCTGGTGCATTTAGTCCTGAAGTACCCTCTATTTGTTGGTAGGTCACTCGCCTGTCCTCACCAAGCATTTTCCTCGCAGTAGTAACGTTTTCCTCCGTAACTGACGTTCGTGGCCTTCCCGGCCTCTCAGCATCCTCCACAGTTAAATTTCCCCTTTGGAATTCTCTATACCACCTGAATATCGTTGTGCGATGAGGACAAGCATCACCTAGTGCAAGAGTCATTTCTTCGAAGCGCTGGTCTATGTTTAAACCACGCACGAAATTTTAACGCAAAACTGCCCTTATATCATTTTGTGACCACGATGCCATCACAAGCACTATACACTCTCACTGCTAATGAATAACTGAGCCCATCGACATGGCGCGGCGGCTGCTATACACGTATGAACATGTCTCAACATGTAGCAACAAGCAGCTTCCTACGATTCACTGTTACGTCATATAGCAAAAGTACTAGTACCCTTTGTATACTACGATATTTCAACTGGAAGTAACCGAATGGCATCACTGTGTTTAAGAAATTAATACGCGGGGTGGGGTTAGTTGCACGATGCTCATTGCCTCCAATATCCAAGAAAAGGCATTAAATTTGGTACAAGTGAATTCTAAGCTTGATTGGAATCGTGTACGTTCTGAGCGCGTTCGGTAGCCTAGGCGCGCAGGGTATGAAAGTACAGACTTAATGAAAATGCGGACGAATAGACTCGGCAAGTTTCACCTATGACTTTTATAGTCTTCCTCCAGCATTGCAAAAAGAAACATCAGGACGGATGTAAAGCAATGAAAGCTGTAAATAGATCTCAAGAAATACGAAATACTTTCCAGATCAAAAAGAGACAAAACAATCCCTTCGGAAATAGTGGTCTGTACTGAGTAGAAATAGAAAGTATATTAAGGTGATAGTGGACGTTGTAAGTTGAACAAACATATGAGTGACATGAACTTAACAGAAACCATATGTAGATTTTGTCAAACACAAGAGGAAACCGTGATACTGTCTTAATGTGATAGTTTAGCAATAAGTCGAAGAAGAATTTCTATAACTAGGAGATTAATAAAAAAAACTCTCGAAGCTGTTAGGTATAATTAAAAAATAAATGTAAAAGAACGTAAAGATCATAGTAGACTTGGAAAGATCGCCACAAATGTGACAAAGAAACAACGAACATAAGAAAGAATATTAAAGCGATATGTATTTTATTTGTACTTGTATATTCAAATAAGAATATATATGTCATCTATATCATCTATTGCTAATTTACCATCGTGTATGGTCCCATTATAATTTATTCTATTTAACAGAATTATTTATTTTTATTGTATTTTTACTTAACAAATTCTTGAAAAAATTCAATGCCGTAAGCTTTCATGGCCAGTGTTATTAATAACGAAATCTTCTTGCAGATATGAGTTTTAATAAACGATCAATATTAGTCATTTTTTGTATATACTGAAATTTTAATGATGACTAACTTTCTGTTTAATTGACCATGACTTGTTTGACTTGTAATGCCAATAATAATTGCTAATTCTATAAAACTCGTTTAGTTACAATTTTGATATTCCTCCGTTTCTATGAAGACGAAAAACTTTAAACGAGATATCTACATTCTTCTACTTCCTTTCATATCGAAATCTCGTTTTAGGTTAACAAACATTTTGTTTTCACAAACAGATGACGCCTTCAAAGCTTACATAACAGGTTTAATCATGAATTATTCGAGAACAATTTGATGAGGATGGGAATGAGGCTTGACTTCTAACACCGTCTTTTTATTTTTTTTTTATTGATTTTTATCACTATATACGACGATATTTAATTTGACGAGAAGTGAGGGTTAGAGTGAAACAAATAAATGAGGGCATTAAGTTTTTCTTAGTATTTTTCCACATATTCCCCTTTAATTTAAACACACTTGGACTAACGATGTCGAAATTATATTATGCTATTACCATACAAGCTTGAGTTTAGATCTTTTTTTAGAATTTAGATCTGGCGAATAGAGGGATCAAGTACAACCTGAAATCTCATTCGATCCAATTTTTTTTACTTGACTGGCGTGAGAAGGCTCGCTGTCATGATAACAGGAAAGTTTTTTATGAACTCTTCCAGTAATTTTTAAGAAACTACCTTTTTTTAATTTGTCTTGTAATGCAGTATCCGTTAACACTTCTACAAGATAGTCTTCGAAAAAACTATTTCTTTCGTGACACAAGAAGTCGGAGTTATTTGATTTATTCGATTTTGATTTACTTATGGTTACAGGAGTATCTTTCAATTTATGCATATTGTATTACAAATTTACCCGTTCATGAAAATCTTTTAGCTTTCTCCGAGGGAGAGCTACCATACTATTCCCACTATTGAGATTGCTGCTTGGACTTTGACGGGGAGTCATGTTTCATCAACCTTAACAAATCTTCACCAGAAATCAGTTTAGTCAAGCCTCATGACTTCTAACACCGTCTTTCGGAAAAACTTAGCATCGGTAACTCTGTGACCTTTTTTTGTGGAAACTGGTGAAATTTTCTCCATTTTGGACATTTAGAAATTTTGGCTGATATTTAACAAACTTTTTTGGGGGCAAGTTAGAACAATAAAAATAAAGTTTCTAAATAGAAAATCATGTAATCGTAAAATGTATAAACTCGCAAGTTGTGTTGTAATTCAATTTTTATTTTTAAAAGACTAAACACATCTAAAATGTTAGCTAATGTTCAACGAATTTTGAGTAACAATGCTTTTTAGTCAGTTACAACTCACACAAGTCACAATTCGTAGCTCTGTTTTGCAATTTGAAGGTGGTAATATGAAAGCGTAGATGATAATAAGTGACTAAAACTCCGGAAATTGTCAATAAAATTAATGATCTTGTTTTGAACGATTGGCATCAAGAGGATAGCTAGCATCGTAATTATGTCGACTGAAGATGTATAATAATCAAAATCAGATTATTAAGAGATATCTTTACGTAAACTGATTTCTGGTGAAGATTTGTTAAGGTTGATGAAACATGACTCTCCATCAAAGTCCAAGCAGCAATCTCAATAGTGGGAATAGTATGGTAGCTCTCCCTCGGAGAAAGCTAAAAGATTTTCATGAACGGGTAAATTTGTAATACAATATGCATAAATTGAAAGATACTCCTGTAACCATAAGTAAATCAAAATCGAATAAATCAAATAACTCCGACTTCTTGTGTCACGAAGGAAATCGTTTTTTCGAAGACTATCTTGTAGAAGTGTTAACGGAATGAGATTTCAGGTTATACTTGACCCCTCTATTTGCCAGATCTAAATTCTAAAAAAAGATCTAAACTCAAGCTTGTATGGTAATAGCATAATACAATTTCGACATCGTTAGTCCAAGTGTGTTTAAATTAAAGGGGAATATGTGGAAAAGTACTAAGAAAAACTTAATGCCCTCATTTATTTGTTTCACTCTAACCCTCACTTCTCGTCAAATTAAATATCGTCGTATATAGTGATAAAAATCAATATATATCTAAGTAAGTAATTAAAAAGTATATTCAACAAAAGGTTAAATGTGAAACAGGACGTATAGATGACATTTAAAAGTAATATATAAGAACATAACAGAGTCAGTTAATAAGCTTTGATAATGTATAAAACTTGAAGAATTATAATTGGACGAACGGGATTGCAAAAAGTAGAAAAGGTAATGAAGGCAGCGGAAAGACGACAAAAAAGGATATCCTGATTAACTAAATATAAGAAGATGCACGTGAACAGTAAGACAAATATCGTAATTCATCGTAAATAAGAAAGTTCGTATTTAAAAATAAAAGGGAAAATGTGTTTTCTTTTTAAAAACTTCTAATAATAAAAATCGATCAACGAAATTTTTTTGAAATTCTTGAAAATAAAGAGTGAAAATGACATTGCCTATTCTAGTGATTTTTTTAAGCTTCGAACTAATTTCACCCTGTATCTGAGCAATGATTTTGCACGTTTAACCTACAAATGTTCAGGTACGGTATTCCTAATAGGAATTTATACGTATAATTAGGACTATTCAAAAGGATTAAATTGTAGCTTGCTAATTCATGCGATTTACAGCGACCTGAACATAAAAGAGATCAATTTTAATCCTATATTGGTAAAATGGTTATCCATTCGAAATCAAAGGACATTTTACGTAATCATCGCTTTCATTATGTGCGAGAGCGTTATTACATAAATTCTATATTGGTCATTAAATTAATCGAATTTTCTTTTATAAACTAGTAAGGTATTATTATCATTAATTATATTTCAATAACTTAAAATCCTAGTTATTCAAAAATACAATTTCTATGTGAATTGATTAACTTTTAAGGTCTAATAATATTACAGTAAAGATACTATGTTATTTTTAAAATAATGTCCCAATGTATGTATTTGCACCATCGATTTAAACGATTTTTGACAGGATCTTGGCATCCTGAGAAAAGTTTTTGGGTTTGTTATGTATTCACTCTTGAATATCTATAACTCTCATTTAAGTATAGCTTTTTGCAGTTTAAAAAGCTTTTTAAATTCCTAAGCAAAAATCGAGTGGATGAAAAGCAAGATACTGATGAAATCTGTTTAAGCTTCAAGTACTTTCGGGATGGTATGAGCGCGAATGCTGTTTTAAAAAAAAAGAATTTTGTCTCATCTTTTGCATGTTTCTGATCACCTCTTTAGTTTCGGAAATAATACAATATAGCATTAACCCCTTGGAAATATTAGAAAAATATTTAGCAGCTCATAACACAGTCTTTGGTTTTGGAACTTTAGGAATGAATAGTGATGCCATTCCATGTTGGCTTGTTTTAACTCAGGAACAAATAATGCTCTCAGATGTCATCATTAGTAAGCAGAATCAAAAAATGCACATACTTATTTCTCATATAGATGCAGTAACAAAGAAGTAATTTAAGTTGTGTTCTTTGTTCAACAATTCCTGAATTCATTTAGTGCTAACGATATCTTAGTTTGTGCCTTCAACACTTCCAAGACTAGTAATTTAAATTATCTGTCCTGCTGTTTCTCATCTGTCTTGCTAAATATGAGCATAAACTTCACCATAGCAGGCTTTTTTCTAAGAATTTTAATCGAGAGACTCCGTCATTAGCGAGAAATTTGATTATTATATGCTACTGCACGCTAGAAAGTTCGCAACCCTTAGATATACAACCGCCAAACCAATAAAATGGCGAAACAGTTGCGTATATTTTAACAATTGCCGCTATTAATTTAGATTTTTGAAAATGTGACCAAATAAAAATTCACAGACCTGACACAGCCACCCAATAAGTTTCTCTATTCGAAATATGGAACAAGATCATGTTTCCTTTAATAATATAGGATGAACCAAACTAATAAAATAAGCATTATAATGCAATATTAAATTAAACATGGAAGAACGTGATGCTACCGCACGCCAATTATATAATTAAGAAATTCATATGTGGAGGGGAAATTAGTTTTAGTAAGCCTCGGAGTACTTTTGATATAATTTCGACAATGAAGTATTAAAGATTTATGTGCATGAAGATCTAAGGAATAGAAGCAGACACACCCAGAAATATAACATGTGCATGCTATAGACAAAATTAAAAGTTGAATAAGTGACTCTCCATGAGATTCAAAGAAATAAATGCGAAGGACACGCATTTAGTTCTTCGCATTCAATAAAAAACAACTGCGAAATCTTTTCTGAATAGATTAAAGAGTTAGAAAAACATACAAGTACATAGTTAGATAAACTCGAACCAAAAGCAATAGTTAACATAGAGCACTTTCGGGCAAGAATAATCAGAGACGCCATCCAAATAGAAAAGCGATCAAACTGTTAGAATAAAAGGAATGATAGATGGAGACTATCTAACACATGGAAAAATGTTTTACCAAAATACAGACGCGAAGATAAAACCATAAAAGACAATCACGAAAGTAACACCATGGACACACTGCACACAGTGATTCCCACTCCATCCCCACCCGACACCAACCTACAAACATTGGCACTCAGGAAAATAATATGCAGTATCAGTGGAAGAACAACGACCTAAGAATAGCAACAGTGAGAGTGCCAAAAGTTCGTCTAGAGAACAGACCTTTTCAGGATTGAGCAGCAGTATGTATATATATATATATATATATATATATATATATATATGTCCTATTTAATAGCATGCATTCGTTCGCATCGATTGTCTACAGTTTACTAACAGATGATATACGTACGGACGACCACTTTCATTACTTTCACACACCAGCGATGATTGCTTATGCACTTTATTAATCAAAAATCAGTTAACCTTATATTGAAATATATAATCAGATCTAAAATAAAAATTTGACAATCAATTTTTATAAAAATGTAACGAACCTTCAACGAATTATATTCATAAATAACTGCATACATAATAGAATACATAGAAATATAAAAAATAATTAAAATAAGTAAAAATAAATACAAAAATTAGTTAATTAAATAAATAAATTAAAATTAAAATAAACGAAAAAATAACATTAATAATAACATAGTTATAGATCTAATAAAAAAGTCTCGCAGATAGTTTTTGTTGCTATAACTCTACATCATTAAAAAAAACAGTTACTATTTAGAACATGAGAATAAAATGATATTTTAAAATTCTTTTTTGTAACACTTATAATAATACAAGAATTTTACTTACCAATCATTTTCGGATAGGGTAAGTTAAGATTGTCCATAATTTTTACGAATTCGTCCAAACTTTTAGTAAGCCTGGGATTGAGACGTTTTTCTTCGTCTACAGTAGTGCTGGTGAATCCTTTGTAGTCGTGCGCCGGATAGAGCGTTGTGGCATCCGGAAGTGTAAATATTTTCTGGTGGACGCTGTTGTATAGGGTAGCTGAGTTACCTTCTTGAAAATCCGTCCGACCGCAGCCCCGAATCAGCAAGGCATCTCCGGTAAACGCTACACCCTATTGATTTTGTGCATTTATTAGGTTACGTGCCGTGTATAAACATAATAAGGAATTTAAAATAACGTCATTCAGTTCTAAATCTTTAAAATTGTTTAAGATTAATACATTCAACTTAAATAATTGTAGGAATAAGAATCGGTTTAAGGAAATATTAAAATATAAATAATCCCTGAGTATAATCAAAGTATTTTTAATTTTTATTTTATAACTAATCTATATGAAAACTATTTTCAAAGCAGTCATTCTCTCTATCGTAATTAGATGGGATTTTCCGAATGGAATTACCGCAGAATACCTATCTCAGAATACGCGGGACAATACAAATGTGCAGAGACGGCTTAACCAGGTCATCTAAAGGGTGACTTTATGGATGGACGAACACGACCTGAGTCTGACAACAGATAAGATGAAAATCATCTTACTGACCAGTAAGAGGAGATTTCCCAGGGAGATAGATATGACTGCGGGGATGAACATAACAACCAAAGCTTCCACGAAGTATCTTGGACTGCGGCTGGATAGCAAAATTACTTTCTGGGAACAGATTTAGTCAACGATAAAGTTGCTAAGGTAACGATGATGCTGAATTGACTTATGCCCAATGTAGGAGGACCAACAGAGAATAAACGCCGGCTTCTGATGAACGTTAATTAATACTATTGTACGGATGCAAGATTCGTGTCGATTTCTTGCTAGAGGAGAATGGTTTCAGGACAAAGGCGGGGTTCGCTCAGGATCGCAAGCTCATATCGTATGCCATGAGCTTGCGCTGGATTTTGGGAGTAACCCTGGCACACCTACTGACCCAATTATAGAAGAAGGTCTACGAGAACTGAGAAGAGGTTGGAGAAAAACAAGCGAAGGCAGAAGCTAAAGTAAAGCGCTCACTCGACTGTGGCAAGAACACTGGTGAAATGAAACGAGAGGACGGTGAACGAGGAATTTGATCCGTAATATCACGGACTAGATAGATAACAACCTCGGTGAGATAAACTACTACTTGACCCAGTTCTTCAATGGACACGGGTTCTTAAATACATACTTGGCCAGAGTAGGTAAAGTGGAGGACGCAGCTTGCCAGTATCAGATCTGTTGGCACTAGAATAAACAGCGATGTTTATAAAGAGATCAATAAATATTTGAAAGTTATTGTCCAAAAGGAAAACCTCAGAAAACAACACACGATTGTAATCTTTTGACTCGAAAAGTTCTACAAGTGATCAAAGAAGATTTACAGAAATTGGAAATGTAGTTTTACCTAGATTTACTATCCAGCACTTATATTTTCCTTAAATTGAAAAATAAACATTATGAGGATGTCTCCTGGTGATGTGAAAACTGACATTCCGAAGGAATTTTTTGAAGAGATCTCGTAATTGCACAAACGTTAGAATAAGTGTATGCATGCTAAGACAACGTACGTAGAAAAATCATTTTTATTAATTGGTCCTTATCTTTCCTTTCATGTTTAAGTGAATTTTAAGTGAATTCAATATCCGAGGCCCTGTATTTACATACGTATATTACATATTTATATTTGATAATGCGCTTAGCGTATATTCTTCAACTTTACCGCGAACGATTTTTTTTATTCAAACATGTTTACAAAACTTTTAATTTAATATAATATTTATGATAAATTAAATGAGAAAAAAAAATTAATTTTTCATTAAGAAAGCCGGCTGAGATGAAGATGTTTTGTTTAATTCCAAGAAAATATCTCACAGAACTGCCAGATTGCGTTTTGTGTAATAAGAACACGAATAAAGCGTGAGGAAAACGGGTTCATTAGATTCTGACTTGCTACCGGGTTAATTTCAATCTGTGTGGAATAAAAGCAACCACTCAAAATAATTGAGTTACACATTTAAAAGAAATTTCGTGTTTTTATAAACGCCTTTTGTGTATGCAAATAGTAATTTGAAAAATTGAATGCTTAGAACGTTAAGTTGTAATGAGAAAAATGCAATCAGATTTAATTATGTCAAATTACTATAATCAATCTAACAAAAACAATTGTGAAAGATTTAGTGTTTTTCCACTTCTTGATAATTTGTTTCTTTGGATAGATTTTTCCATTTAATGGCACTTTGCATAGTTTTTGCATAAAAAATGTACACAATTTGAAAGCAAAGAAATTTCAAAGTTGCGACTGTACGAACTATATCAGCACTTAGCCATATATACATGCATACACCTTTTACATATTCAACGAGGAACTTGAAATTCGTATCCCAGCTTCACCAGTCAACATAAGTCTTTAACCATGTTTTATTAAAGTTCCGCATCTGAATCAGGAATGAGGTATGCCACGGTTTACGCGTTGACGACGTTGTCGTCGCACCAGCGACAGCGCTAATCGCGCTAGTAGTGAGAAAGAAAAAGACGCCTAAAAAAGGACATAGTTTTAAAATTTATGGGCTGATCTTGCGAAACGAGGAAAAAATGATTTTTCCAAGATTTACAATTTCGATATGTATGTGAATGTGCGCCTGTGTATACTCGCAGATTCCTCCTACTCAACACCAGAATCACGGGTCTGTTAAGAATCTCCGATTTTAGAGTGTAAACAGTATCAGCAATACAGTGGTGTAACAATGTGAAAATATGAGTAAAAATTAATGGAAATATATCCATTTTTCACGAAATTGTTTTATATATTATGTACACACGTGTTGAATATCGCATTGATACCCTTAAAAATTTAATTAAGATGTATATCAATATTATAATACAAAGAGTTTTACTTAAAACAATGCAAAGCGAATTTTAAATGTATGAAATAAATTCTTCATTTTTATTAAACAGAAACATATTCGAATAGATTCGAATCCCTATGTGAGTATAATTCCAGTTGTCCAAATTCAATTAAGACCAATGTATAGTCAATACTAATAGATTAAAGGAAATTACAAGGACTTTTACGATAAAAGTTTTACAATACCTTAATTTAATAAGCTTTATTGCATTCAACGATGATAATCTTAATATATATTTGTCTTAAATACCTCTGCAACTGAACTAACAAAAGTAATACGAACAAAAGATGTAATTAAACAACAACAACCGCATTTGCACCGGATTATTCTAATCTATTTGTTAGACATGTCTTATCGATGGAACCAAGCAAGTAAATATTTTCTCTCTTAGGGGTTCGTTACCCGCCCTTATTATTTAGAAAATTTTAATCCGATTTTAGTTTGTGTTTGAATATTGTTGTGGTGGTACAGTAAGTGCATAACAGTGCTCTAAATGCCTCGTATTAAATCTGTAGCTGTTGCTAGATGATCCATCATGATCACTGTGCATAGAAAAGTTATACTAATAAGCAAATCAGTGAAAAATTAAATATAGTCGCATGGATAAGGCGAAACAAGCGACTTAGAGGACCGTGACCATTCAGTTTCCTCATGAATAGCTACCCCAGCGGATGATTGTCTACTACGGCTAATAAGCAAACGAAATCGTAGATATAACGATCGAATTCAATCGCAAACGCCAGCATCCGATTGCAGTTACCACAGTGAAATGCCGATTGGTAAAAGCAAATTTACACAGTCACGTGGCAGCTTGTAAACCGTTGTTACGCCGGTGTAACCGGAATGAAATACTACAATGGACCCGAGGACATCGGAATTGGACATTAGACAGTACAACAGTGGCAAGATGTTTTATGGACTAATGGATCAATATTTAAAGTGTTCAAAGCAAGAGAGTATTTGTTAGACGTTCTGCTAGTGAAAGAAAGTTTCTTGAATGCGTTGCACCAAAAATTACAACTTGGGGTTACTTTTCTTACTCAGAAACAGGAACTTTACAACCAATCGAAGAAATAATGAGGAAGAGAACTACTATATTAATGTCAGGATCCCATGGCATTCCTTTTGGGCTGCAACTAATAGGCAAGAATTTTACTTTTATTCATGATAACAATCTGAAGCATACAGATCGAATATGCAAACAGTATCTGACTGAGCAAAGTCAAGCCAATATTTTACAAATTATAACGTGGCTACCTAGAAGATTTAATCCTATATTAGTGCGTTTGCCGTGTACAGATACGAAGAAAGAGTGAGCCAATAAATTGCTATGAGGAGATCCTGTATATGAATAAATGTAGTGCTTTCTATATCAGAAACATTTCAAGAATAGCCTTTGGACAATTTTCAATAAAAGTTTTTCAACCTGATAAAATGGATTCCATACAAATACTGCATATTCCAATTTAGAGTGAATCAGAATGGAAAATAAGCGTTTGAGTGTAGATAAGCTGGTAAAGACTCTAACAGGGCGCAAATCCTAACGTTTTGTTCACTGCGGATGCCATGCTTTAAATGTGATCATTAGAGGTCAGCCGCAATCAAAATGGACATCTAAGTCGCGAAACAGAGGAGCTACCATCATTGCGAGAAATAACGATAGATTTTAAGACATAATTGAAAAGTAATGAAGGTCGTTTCCCACTTATTGTATTTAGAAACATTGAAATCCAACCCATTAAAACCCACCAATCACAAACAGTGAGCAAATTAGATGTAAGTGCAGCATTATCCATTCGTAAGTTCATAGATATAGATATCTTAATGCTTCCTGCAAGCATTAAAGTGTTTCAATCAACTTTATCAACCAGGCCATTTACGAAAAACAGGAATAATAGACGTTCAAGATTTGAAACTTTGAGAACAGCAGGACTAATATAAATAACGTCAAAAAGAAAACCAAAAAAATTGCAAATAAGACACGAGAAGACTGATGAGTAATTCACTAAAACCTAACATTTCTAGTTGATGCCTTTGATAGACCCACATATACAATGTCGACCTAACACTTTGATTATCAATGCGCTCCTGGGATGCTGAATGAAAATGCACAAATTAGTTACAATAGATTTCTGGCAGAAAAATCCAGGTTGTTCAATTACTATACAACTAATTTTATATATAATTTTATAATTCGAAAACATTGAATATTTGACGAATTTGATATAGCATGATAATTCAATATGACAGATATGTCGCCGTTTTTAAACACCGGACAAATTCTAGCCAGCTTCTATATTTCAGAGAAAAAAGAAACTTCCAGCATCAAGTTCAAAATAATTAACACTGGCTGTGCACGTGATACTGCACAGCCCCTAAGCAAAAAACTGAGCACCTGATCGAACCAGAACTCAGATTATTTTTAAGTGACAGAGAGAATGACTCAGAAAAAGAATTAATATTCACAGCAAATGTACAATCATTATTATACTTATTGCGAATAAAGAGTGTATGAATATTAGTAATAATCTTCTTTAATATCCAATAGAATAAATCCATTTACAAGACAATAAGGTATAGTGATCACTTAAATAGAAAAAGTAGTCGTAATAAACACAATATAATAGCAAATAGAGCAACTATAAATAAGCTAGATAAATGCACATACTTAAATATTAAGAAAGCATTAAAGTTAAATTGAAATTTATTGTATCATATTTACTATAAAGTA
This sequence comes from Dermolepida albohirtum, assembly GCA_031893035.1. Classification (NCBI taxonomy): domain Eukaryota; kingdom Metazoa; phylum Arthropoda; class Insecta; order Coleoptera; family Scarabaeidae; genus Dermolepida; species Dermolepida albohirtum. The sequence continues at coordinate 307,874 of JAVIWB010004695.1, read as the reverse complement.
GGTAGGATGGCAGGAATTTAAAATGGAATTGAAACAACTAGACATATGGAGACAGGTGGAGACTACTAGTAAATTTGTTTTTGCAGATGGTAGGTGAAAAGTAATAAGAGTTTGTGTTGCAACTTAAGATAGTTTGAAGGTCATCTTTAACAATTCTCGTGAATTAATTTGATTATGAAGAAGCTTGTATAAGAAAGAAACAGAGGAGCTACAAAACTACAAAGAAGACATTTCAAAATGGAAGAGATTATTCTAACCCAATACCTTGAGTTGGTGAAGTTCCATCCAAACAATGTATCGAAAAATATAAGAAATTGTCGCTGAGCAACTTCTATAGACTAGATAAAAAGAGTTCCACATAATATTTGTAGTTATTATAGGAGAGTATATTTTTAAATCATCAGAAAACAGTAACTTGTAACTGATGATATTGGGAACGTCGTTAATAAATATATTAAAGAATTTTGGTCAATTTGATCCTTGACATGCTAGACGTGGCCAGAGATACAAGGTAGGAACTGAAAAATTTAATTAAATGATTGCCAAGATTCGATTCATAGGAACTAAAACTTTTATGAAAGTATATATGAGAGATGTCATATATAATTTGATAAAACTTTTAGTTTCTATAGTTCCCATATCCAGAACTATGTTGAACGTTGTAGATCTGTTACAAACAGATAAACCCATGCAAAAGATATTAGGTGCATGTATATAATTTAAGTTTTAAAGCAGAAGACTAAGAAAAGGAAGATATTGAACGCAAGAAAAATAATTACGCATTCTAGACACAAATAATTGGTTAGTGTATTATTTAGTTTAATTAGTTGTTAGTTATAACAAAACTACAAAAATTATATATTAAAAAACGAGCGTCATAAAATAGGGCTTATCGCACCAAGTCATTGCAGGGCACGACGAGCATAACGAGAAAGGCCCAGTAGCACGATAAGTACTCTAGATTTGCAGTAGCGTACAGACTCGCCAGGAAAACTGGACAAGTGCGATTATAAATAAAATAATTAACGTATGTATCCTTTTTGCACCCATCGCAGTCAACAACCAACCTTTGTGAAGTATCTTCGCGTCACTAACATGATGCAAACTGTCAGTAGTTTACTTCTTTACTTAAATCTCGTATCAAACAGTTTATAAAATTCGAAGAATTATGCAAGGAAAATACACAATACACGGCATTTGTCAACTAAAAAATTGTAAAAGAAAATTTTTTACCTACACATTTTCAACGGCGATATTGTAAGTACACCATTTATTACATGAATAAATTATTCTGTTAATCGTCTGTGATTATTTGAAATTTGACATTTTTTGACGTTTGGGTGTGATATGAAATTTTAATTGGCCACTCTTGAAAAACTAAATTGCACTAGACTAAAACAGTGCGTTTAAAATCTATAAACGCATTATTTTCACTATTTTAATGGCGTTGTTGTGACAGCAAATTATGAAAATATAATAATAATAATTGTCCATATACTTTCATAGATGCCCCTGAAACAATAAATATTATTTCAAGATTGATGGCGTTATAAAAATATATAAAATAACATTAGCCATACTCTCTTTGTTAACTTTTATAATATAAATTTAATTATTTCTTTTCTATTATTTTGTTTGCTTAAAGATAATATACTTCAATTCCCTCTGCATTGTAACGCCACTGGCACGTGCAAAAATATTAAGTAAGTAAGCAATACACACTACTTCGTGACATCTGCGAGAAGCCTTCAGAGGATTGAGGCGGGTGTGGACGCCTCGCAAGGCAGGTCGAGTGTCTTTCGAGGAAACGCTCTTGCATATGTGAAGTAAATAAAAGTTACTTTTGTATTTCGAGTCGTCTAGTTCGAATCGAAACGAAATGTCAAGAGAATGTGTGTGACATGACGAGATCTTAAGGCATTCTATTCCACGCAAACCGGAGGAATATAAGTGCAGTAATTATTTATGATGGAATAATTTCTAGGATCTTGGATTTTTTTGTTCTCTTGTTTAAAAAATCCATTCGCAGATGGATGTTAATTAGAGTAGAATTGCAAATTTCTCTATTGTAAGCCGTCGCATGATTTTCATTGGCGAAAGCGGTATAATTTTTTTGACACTTATTTTATTACAAATCGCAGATATTACGACTGAAATTACTAAATTTGATTTATACAAAATCGACTGAAACCATTGGCTGCACAATTAATTTAAAGAAAATAATAGCACAAAATATTTCAACGCATACACTCGCCTGTCCCAACAATAAATAATTGAAATTGCTCTACCTTAACTAACATTTACTAGACATCATCTGTTGGTCGAGAATGAATTTACTGACTGTCAATCTAAATAATTTTCAGAAATTTTAGTTTAGTTTACCAAAACATAAAAGTCAATAAAGAACAAAGAATTAACAAAAATTTCATCGTATTTAATGAAAGATTACAGTCAAAAAAGCACTGACTACTAAGCATTTCTTTTGAAAACGATAAAACGAGGAAAGGTAAAAAACTATACTTCCATCCCTCAAACAGCAAAGGAGCCTATCCGAGGTGCAAAAGTATAGCGAAGAGTACAATGACGCAAGTGGCTAAAACATCTATTACTAATGTAAATAATGACCGTCCACATGGAACGGCCATTTCCTGTAATTACGATGCAACGTTTGGCAATGGTCGTTTATATGTATGGTCGCTATGTGCATTGGTAATAGATATTATATTATTTGTGATTTAAACCGACTTTTCGCGGTACTTCGCGAATTGGAAATATAGCTTTTTTTTCATTTTTTGCTTTAGTAATCATTTTGTATTAAAAACGGCAAATGTGCAACAGAAATGCTCCAGATGCTTAAAATCACTTATGCAAATAATAATTTATCACAGGCAGAAATTTTTTAGAGGCACTGACAATTGAGAAGATGTGGGTAATAACAAACGTTTAAATGGATTAATTGAAATAGCGATGGAAAAAACTATCGAAAAAGTGTGTGCTTTTCTAAAAAATTTTAATAAATCTTCATCAAAATTCATGGAAACAGAGCTTGGAATACCTAAAGCAATAATTCATCACATTTTAACCAAAAACTTTGATGTTCGGAAGCTAAATCAAATGTTCACTCCTTATCGATTAATGGATGACATGGGCATTGCAAAGACATCATTAGACTTTTCTAAGAGACGAAAACTTCCTAAAATCGAATTTTAATGATACTGAATCGCGGTATTTTCAATATGATTCAGAAACCAAACGTTGAATTGTTGAATAGCGGTTCTGTTTTAAACTCTGTAAATCGTTTACTGAAACATTTAATTTGATGAGACAAGTGTATGGCGATCGTCTTTATTACGTACGAGTGTGTATGAGCGGTATAAATGATTTAAAGACGCTCGTACAGACATAAATGACGTCGAAGATCGTAATGTAAAAAAATCTGTGAATACGGAAAGTAACATCGAACTTGTGCGAAAATTTCACAGAAATAAGCCGAAATCCTCATTGCGATACGTGGTAATGGAACTAAATATTTCCAAAGATCCAATTCATCGCATTTTGACACAGCATTTGGGACTGAGAAAGATTTGTGTAAGGTTTGGACCACACAAGCTAACTAAATTCAATATTGTACAAACTTGATTAAAGACTCAAAAAAGGACGAAAGCTTCAGGTATTATTTTGTAACTGACGACGAGACGTGCTGTCCAGACCAAGCGTCAAAGCTCTGAATGGAAGCATCCAAGCGAAAAAAGACCGAAAAAAGCTATTTGGAGAAGTCAAAAGTGAAGACAATGTTGATTGGTTTTTATGATTCGAAAGGCATAGTGCACAAAGAGCTTGCACCAATTGTTAAACAGTCAATGCTGTATATTATCTTGGTATTATAAAGTGTCTTTCGGCGCGTATTCCTCTTGTGCGCTCTCAATATCGTGAAAATAGTGGCTGGCATTTGTTACATGATAATGCACCATTTCATCGCTCGACACTTATCAGTGATTTTCTAACTATAAATGGCATTTTAACCATCAACCATTCACCGTATTCACCGAATTTGCCCCCTGTAATTTCTATCTATTCTCCAAATTACATTTGCCGATGAAAGAACAGCGTTATGTCGAAGGACATCTCTAAATATGAACTTAAAAATTCATTCGACATGTTGATTAACCGTGCAAAACGTTGTATTGAAGCTGAAGGGGACTACTTTGAATAAAATAAATGAATTTTACCAAAATAGTCTGCTTGTTTTTATTTTTAAAAAGTTCGGTTTTCTCTGCGACAGACTGTGCATTCTGGCTGAAGAAATTTAAATAAATAAAATTACTTTTGGAAAGATTTAAATGTTTTCGTTCATTTCAAGTAATGGCAGTTATTTTTTATAAAAAATAATGAGCGAATAAAGATATAATTAATAAGTAAAGAGAAATAGACATCAATCCAGAAATATTGATTACATTCTTCCAAAAGATAAACTAATAATTTTTCTATAGAAGATCAACAAAGATTAATAAATTTCTAAAAGACTAAAAAAATGTTAATTTTTGTAAGTGGAATCTTTACTTTAAATTTTAATATTTTGCTTATTTAGAAAAAATCATTAAAAATCCTTCGCCATGCTAGAGTACATATGATTATACAATACCTATATTAGAACTATTTAAAAGCATCGCATTTCTTTTTATTTGTTTACATTTTAACAGTAGAATCAGATAATTTGTCTTATGTTCATATTCTAATTCGTGTAAAAACATTTCTTTAAATTATACTTATAATGTATCTCTTATTTTATGAATCGAATTAACGGGTATTAGAGAAATATAAATTATTTTTTCTTGCATTTTTAAGCTTCTTTATTCATTAAATTGAATTTTTAAATGAATTACATGTTACTATACTATAAAAACTATAAAAATCAATTAGTATCATATATGTATATAGTCTTGTACATTAATAAAAAAAACTATTTAAAATAAATATTATTTATATAATAGGGTTTGTAATAAAAATGTAAAAATGTATAACCATTTGTTTACCGCTATGTATCATGTAGAGTCACCTATCGGTGAAACTTTAAATCATACACTTTAAACGCAGTAATCAATTCCATATTTTTTTGGCCTAGGGCTCTAAACAGTTATAATGATTTAAACAATTTAAACGTTGTTTGAGTCCATAATGTGTAAAATATTTAATCCAAAACGCATATTATTGCAGTTACTAATCCCATAACGACATGATAAGATACTATCATCAATAAAAGTACATATAAATATGTATTATTGTAATATCCCATGACAGTACCTAATCAATATAAAAAATATTTAGTCTTTTTCGAAATATGTTTACTTTTTTTCAAGATAAGGATTAAGTACTTAACACTTCTAAAAATATACGCGATATAACCGTGTTAATTTATTATATAAATAAGAATTTGTATAAGATTAATTTACATGCATACCTGTTCAGGGCAATAATAAGTAACACAACCATTTGTATGTCCCGGTGTTGCGAATATTTTCAATTTGTGTGTACCAAATTTAATTTCATCAGTTTCATCAATAAAAATATCTGCTTGTGCCCCGCTCGCTTTTGAAATAATACTTTTGCAATCGCATAATTTTTTCAACTCGCCAGTTCCTGTAACGTGATCGGCATGCATATGCGTATTTACTAAAATCAAAATACCCGTCAATAAAATTTTAATGCATAATAAAATGAATCATACTAGCATATTTCAAATTTAAATTTAGGTCTTTCGTAAGTTGAAAATCCCTCTTGGCATGTTCTATGACGGGGTCGATAAGTAAGGCCTCCCTGGTTTTTGTATCGGCTAATAGATATGTGTACGTGCTGCTTGTTGTGTCGAACAACTAAAACAATAAATATGTAAACTGACGAAGGAAAACTACACTATTTATCTATAATTTGGGAGTTCTTACCTGTCGAAAAATAAAATCGTTGGTAAAGGGTATGTGCTGAACCACCCTGTTGTAGTTTCTATAATTCATCGTATTAAAATTGGTCCTCCGCAATGGATTGATAATGGCTTTTACAAGAGTACTAGACATAATAAACAATTATTTTGGAGTTGTGGAAGGTCACCGGTAATCAATAATAAAATATATATAATCGAAGGCACGGAAATTTTTTATATACTGATATTTCCGCGAGGTGTTCTACGTTTAAATGCAACAGATGGCGATAAACACTGGTACACTGTTTGATTACATTTTCACCAATCTAGTGGCTTCGTACAATTTAAAAGATAAACAAACCACATTCGTAATTTGCTAAACATACAGCATTTTTTATAGATTTGGCATTGACAATTCTCCATGTAAATCCTACGTGACATTAATCGTTTTAATATTTCACAATTTACTATTAACTTTACAGTTAATTATTTTTACAGTATAATACTATAATTACTCTATAAATATGTAAAGTGAGTATTATTACCGTGAAATTTATTAAAATAATAGTAAACAGAATCTCTTAAACGACATATAAAAGTATGTATGTACACATATCCAACATTAAAAATGTATATTTGTTATAGAGGAAAAATGCCTGCTCGAGCTAAGCAAAAAGAAATTACTTTTATACCAATTCCCTAATATACTGAAGACCTGTTACCCTAAATCCGTGAGTACATATCAATCTTACATATTCAATTTTATTTTGAATGCAATGATAAGTGTGTACTATATACGTATGTAAGTGTATGATTAAATATGTTAACAAGTTTCTGGAATTTATCTTATTTTCGACATATTTCATATTTCCCAGAACAGATAAAAAGTATTACAAAATGTATATATATATATATATATATATATATACTTATATATTGATATGTATGTATATCCCAGAAAGATTTAAATGTAAGTTTGGTTGCATAAGTTACCACCTAAACGATCTTGAATTTAATATATTTTCCTAACTTTTTTACAATATGTATGCGTTGATTCGTCATAATTTATTTTTCATTGTTCAAATATCTTTTTTAACATCATTTAGTAGAACGAGGAATGAGTACCTCTTTCCAAATTAGGAAATTCAAGTTTCCAAACGTGTAGTGTTTGTTCTGATCTTGAACTTTCAAAAGGGTATTTTATCTCAGTCTCGAATTATATATACATTTTTAAACCATGATTAAAGGAAATAATTTTCCAGAATTTAATATTATTTTAAAATTGGCTAAACGAAATAAAATATTTTTCCTGATAATTTACACCGGCTTGTATGTTCATTAAATATAATAATATTAAAATTGTATGCAATAAAACAGATTTATTATATTTAGAAAAATAAATAACTAACAAAAGAATAAATACATTTTTAAGATTATATTTTCTATTATTGTAACTGTCTTTTTGCTAAATACGATATAGAATAGTCAAACAATTTTATTTTTAGCATTTATGACGTGCATAGTTTGCAAACACACAGGTGTTATTTTTTATCTAATTATTGTCGTTGACTATTTTACTTTCAAGTACATAATCGAAGGTACAGCAACGAATAATTTGCAATCATTAAAACTAAAATAATGTTTGTAGAATGTTTTAGAAATTAATTTTTAAACGCTATTTGTTTTTGGACGATATTTTATGCAATCACCATCATATACATTTTATCGATTTTGGCACTTCCAAAAGGCGCCGAAACATTTGCGTCTTGACTAAAAACAATTTTGGGAAAAAGATAATTAAATGTCACGAACCAAATATCTTGGAAGCAGGATTTATAGCAACGAGCAGTGATATTGGATAAAGAATCATCTATTTAAGATGAGTGAAACTTCGTATTTAGCAATTTATATATTCTTTGCTTAAGGTATTAATTATACGCATCAATAAAAGAAAATGTTTGAATTTGAACAAATAAGTAGAAATCAAGTACTATAGGGCCTTTACACAATAGACATAATTTATAGTAACAAAATTCACATTTCTGCACTTGTGTGGCCAGTTTCAAGGCTGCTGCTATTAAAAGACGTTTACTAAAACTTTAATTCTAAGTAAGTTTGTAAAAGTCTTTTGGGCATTATAAGTTACTATATTATATATATGTATATTACCTAGTCAAGTCATAAATACTGGTACACAGAAAAATCGACGCCAAATGAAAACGAATTAATATTTAAAAAAATTTTTTTTTGTTTATATTGGGTTATGCAATGGCTACAAATCTTAGAACAACTTATTCGAAATGACTTCCATTTGCCTTCCAGCACGACTTGAGACGATGTGGCCACTCATTGATCACGAGACGCACTTCATGCATGGGGAAATTTTCCACTGCACGGACAAGGGCTCGCTTCAATGACTCAATATCTGGGTGTCGAGTAGAGCAAGCCATGCCCTCTAATACGGACCACAACTTGTAATCCAACGGGTTGAGGTCTGGACTACCAGCTGGCCAATCATCCGTTGATATGATGTCCGGAACGTTGTTTTTGAGCCACAGTTGAGTCGTTTTTGCTTTGTTAGCTGGAGCAATCTTGCTGGAAAGTCCATGGCTTATTGGTGAATATTGATTGGTTGAGAGGCTTCACAATGGGTTCCACGACCGTCGATTGATATAGTTTGGCCCATGTTTTTACTCCTTTCTCGCAAAAATGGAGCTTGGTAGCACCATCGTAGCTCACTCCCCACCATACCATTACAGACGCGGGATGGTGGCCTCTTTGAACCCTCAGAATGAGTTGGGATACTTCTCTGGATGATCGAGCATACACACGATCGTTCTGTTTATCGAACGATTCTTCTAGGGTGAAGATTTTCTCGTCAGTAAACAGAATTTGTCTGTGAGCGTTCTTCTCGTACCGGCTGAGTAACGCTTTCGATTTTCGCTTGCGATTTTCCTTCAATGCGGCCGTGAGCAAGTGTCCAGTGTGTCGCTTGTACGCGCTGAGTCCCAAATCTTCTATGATAATGCGAGACATGTATTTTTGCGAAATTTGTATTTCCCGCGACAAGATTTTCTGTTTTCGCAGCGATTTTCGGTCGATTCTTTTCTTCAAGGCTTTGATCGCTTACGGAGTTTTCACAGTGCGTGGACGGCCGGATCTTTTACGGTCTTGTACTCCACCAGTATCCTCAAACAACTTCACAGCACGATACACAAAATTGTGAGTGATTCCAAGCGGTCGCAACGTCCTAAAAATATCACTTTTTAGTAGGCCAACTACAACAATACGATTTTCGATGTCGCCCCATTCCATGATTGCAAACAATTAATGTCAAAAACTTTTTACGTCACAATGAAGCATAAATGTCAACTGTCAAATCGCAATCAATACGAAATGGATGCACCCAGTGTTGCATTCGTAATGAGTTCGTTCAGTTGTGTATCAGTATTTATGACTTGACTAGGTACAAATATGCTATTATGATATATATACTTATACAGGGTGGGACAAAAACCATCATCTGATTTTCTTTCGCTATAACTTTTGCTTAAAGTGAAGACTCACTTGGTTTTTAATTGATTATGTTTAGTCGCACTTGTAAATTTTATTTCAATTAATTGTGGAAAATTATGTGCGACAAATGGCCGTCGCCGTCATTCATGCAAATTTGGGCTCTCTTGATTACGCTTTGCTCGAATGTTGTTCTTTAACCCCTCCAAGGTGCAGGGCTTGTTCGCGTACAAGAAAAAAATCCGGGAGATCTGGCCGCGCAAGCCAAATAACCGAAACGCGAGATTGCACGCGCTGGGAAGGCATTCTTCAAAATACGCATTGTGTCGCGTGCAGTATGACAAGTGACCCTGCCCTGTTGGAACCACATATCCTCCAAATGCAGATTGTCAGCTATAGCGGTCGGCGTTCAACGTAATAGTGTCAGTTCCTTCGAAAAAATAAGGTCTAATCACCTTTTCCGACGTAAGTCCGCACCACACGGCAACTCTGGGAAGGTGTAATGGTGCTTTAATTCATGAAGTCGATTTTCCTTCCCCCAAAACCGAGAATTTTGCTTAGTCACGTTGCATTAGCGCTACTGACGAATTATTAAGACGTATATCCATTCATTATTATTCACTAAAAATTTCGTACGTCTCTACTTTATGAATGTCTGACATATGATGCCATTTGCAATTTTGGCTTTCAACGGTACGGTTTAATTATCTACTGATGGTGACAACTTAGTTGTCGAAATAAGTATACAGAATACAAAAATTAATGCGGAAAGGGGTTATATCAACCTCCAGTGATTAAGTCGATTAGATAAATGTTAGTAGCTGTGACGAATGGAAATTTTAAAAATGTTCCACTGGTGGATTACTTTTGTTTAGCCATTATGGCATGCATTGCTTTTAATCATTAACTCTAGGCGCTGACCTTGTAATAAAGCTTGAAAGTATATTCGTAAGTTATGTTCGTTCATATATGAGGTGTGCACACGATTATTAATACCATCTTTCGGAGAAATTTAACTTTATTCTAAATCTGTATGTGAAATTTGGTTAATTTTTGACATTTTATAAAAAAATTTTACCTGATACGCAACAAATTTTTTTGGGGGGACACTGTTCCTCCTAAAGTCATAATTAATCACTGGGTTGGGCAATTTAAACCTGATGGCGTGAGCATCGAAGGTGATGTGCGTCCAGGGCTGCAAAAAAAGCATATTGACTAAACTCGTACCTCATATTTTATATGTAGGATTGAGTATGTCAAAACTGTCGGCAAAGTAGATGCCGCAAATCATGAATTGTCATGAAAATGTGATAGAATGAGTTTTAAAAGAACCAAGCTGACTTTTTTGCGATGATTTACTACAGCTGAACTTCAATATTTCTGAATGCAAACAGCAATCTCAATAGTGGCACATCGCAGTAGCCGTTTCCCAAAGAAATATAAGATATTACCATAGACAGGTAATTTCTGAAAACCGGCTTGAAATGACCCTTAAAAAAATTCTCTTTCATCACAGTAACAGCCCTTTTCACATCAGCCAACTTTGCAAAAAATTGGGACATTTTATAGTTTAATTTTCATTCTTTGTTAATTAAATCTCTTTACTTTTATCCAATCCACAGTATTATACTGTATATTTTGTGTTCTTTGAATATATGATAACAGGACATCAATTATAATAAAAAGACTTAATTAACGAAGAATTACAATAAAACTGTAACAGAAAACTGGTTTTTCTAGTTGTGCCTGACCCACCTTATTCCCAGATCTAGCCACAAATGACTTCCACTTACTTCCTAAGCGCAATTTACGGAAGGTCATCATAAAAATATCATAATGGTGATTCAGCATCGTTGGTCCAAGTGCGTTGAAATTGAGAAAGATTATGTTGAAGAATAATAAAGAACTTAATGCCGTAACGCATTTATTTCAATTCTCACTTCATCCTGGTGCAAAGCAGTTCAAAATCAGAACTATCAGTTTTGTTTTAGTATTTTTACATATGTAAGTAATATATAATAATATATATATATATAGTATATAATAATCATCATTTTCCTTCATTTATTTAACATCTTATAATAAAACTGTTCAAAGGTCTTATTCTACGATACAGTCTTCAATGTGGTTATTAAGTTTAATCTTTTCTTTCGGTTCTCAGTGCTCTTGCTGAAACTAGGCTTGTCTTAAGGTATAAGTACGCTTCGTGTAAAAGCAAATATATTCTTTTTAATTAAAAGTTTAGATAAAATAAATAAAGTGCATATTTAAGACCTCAAAAAAAAAAGACAACCGTATGTAACGGGAATTTTCATGATGCTAAGATACACAATTAGTGACCCGCTAAATTTTAGTAAATCGATCTATTAAGTCAATGTTTCCGTTTACCTAAAACTAGTAAATGCATTTCGAAGGAATAAACTTTCAACTGAGATAACACCATTGTATTTGTGACATTTACAAATGATAGATCCGTAAACAATTGACAGTAAAAGTCTGGTGACCGTTTTCTCATGTTTTGTTTTCCAAAGCTGTTACAAAGGGTACTAGGAAAGTTTTGCAATACAGCTTTGTTTATTCAATTGTTTCAAAGTAACTTCCTCTACACTCAATACACCTCTCCATCCTCCGAAACCAATCTTTAAACCAGTTCTGTCTAGTTTCACTAAGGAGTACAGCACACTCGTTGTCCCAAGCCCGCAGAAGGTCCTCATAACTAGATAACCGCCTCCCTTTTAGCTTCATTTTCAAATGCGGGAACAGTGCAAAGTCGCAGGGAACAAGACCTGGACTGTAGGGTGTATAATTCACCTGCAGACCCTGCAGGTGAATTATAAGTACTGATTACTGATATAATGTATTACTGTTAATTTTAAAATATATTCAATATATCTATGTATAATAGTTATTTTTTTTTCCATCTGAAAAACACAAATTATATGATTTTACAATCCTTTATTTAGTGTTGTGTCTGATGATGTGATGATACTGAAATTATGAAGTTTAAACAGAGTATAACTACATGTTAACATGTATAATGGCTTTAGAGGTTCACAATATGATAGACCAGTTTTTCTGTAATTATGAGGTGTGAACAAGAAGATATGTGTTTTAAGGTAAGAATAATTCTATTACATAAATTAGGTAAAGGTGTTTCACCTCTACACCATTTTACCAAATTACTAAATTTGCTTTGGTGGTTAACAACAATTTGTGAATAATTGAATGGTCTCAAAATATCCCCACCTCAAATGAATTTGTTAGAATGTTTTCAAATTTTGAAATATTTGTAATGAATAGAATTTATGTACTTCATCTGATCATTATTAAGCGAATTAATTTCCTTCGTGTAACTTTTATTAGGGTCCATACTAATTTATTTATATTTAAAATAATTATGTAACTATTTTATTTTCTATCATTGAATTTTTTAGCAAAAAGTTATTAACACACATTTATAATTTTGATACTGGACATGATGTTACTTGAACTATTACGTTTATATTACATTCAATGTTTACGTTCTATGTTCACTTTTACATTCGACGTTACGTTCTATATACATGTTTACATTAACAAAAACATGTTGATATGGATGATAAAATATTTTGTGAATATTACAGGAGAGGGCAAAACACCTCTACTCTTTGATCGTCCATATGTTTTAACATATTTTTTGTGTAATTTTGTGGTTTGAATGAGTGTTTTTAGGTAAATGTGTTAAAAATGAATATAAACAACACCAAATTTAGAAAATATGCATATTCATAGTGGTTCGCAACTTTTCGGGGACTAAGAAAATTGAATTTTTATGTTGATTTTTGGTTTGTACGAGCAAAATTGACAAAAAACGTGGTTTTTGATATAACTGTGTTAAATAATGATAATAATGACTAGAATTCATATAAAAAATCGATAAATATCTCTAAATTTGTGCGTTCAAAATTATGTGGTCCGAAACTCCAAACCTGTCTACCACCTATAATAGTTATCATGATGATAAAATTATATACAATATATTTGATGTTATATTGGTTGCATATGTTTTTATGTAAATTTTATTTTTTTGTATATTTTCAATTCTAAAATACTCATTCACAATTTTGAAGGATCAATATTGCCACAAATTTTTTTATTAAAATGAAACCTCCTTGGGTTTGTGAATTGTTGGCTCATAAAAACAAAATTTTATTTCTAACAAAAACTATTGACTCCAGTACAGGTAATTAATATCTACTTATATATCTACTCGTTCACAATTCAGTTCTGACTCATAAAATGGAATTTTTATGTTGATTTTTTTGGTTTGTACGAGCAAAATTGATAAAAAAACATGGATTTTGAGATAAATGTGTTAAATAATGATAATTGTGGATAGAATTTTAAGTAAAATGAATAAATATTCCTGAATTTGTTGGTTCAAAATTATGTGGTCCAGAACCGGCTTTTTGTAGACTACTCTGAAGTACCCTCTATCTGTTGGTCTTAGTACCCTTTGTATAAGTTTCTAATCCCAGTGAACAGAGAATATTTTTTGTTCGTTTTCGAAAATGCTTTCTAAATAACTTTTTGACAAAAGAACTTACAGAATGGATGAGCTTCACAATAGTGACATAATAGAGTGAGCGGTTCCTTTTTATGGAAGAAATGCACATATGCAGTAGAACATTAAATACCTTAATATGTAGTATTAATATATATCCTCCATCAGTTACTAAGTTATTTGTCAAGCACTAACACCGTTATTAAACATTAGGTTAATGCATAAGTTCGTAGCTTTTTTATTGAACTCAAAATTTATTAATTTTTAATTATGATCGATTGATTATAATCTACTACAATGGTCAATTCTCGAGCTGATTGGCGTGGATCGTCATGAATTAAAGCGTTCAGACGTCCGATGGGTCTCCCTGAACATTAAAAAGCGTTTATGTTAAAATAACCTTTTTCAAATCGAGAAAACTATTTTCGTCCTAGCCTCTCCCCAATTACGTTTCCTCCGTAAACAGTACAAATTATCTGGTAGATTCTGATACATTAACTCCTCTCTTGAATTCAAACAATAGGATATGTCGGAAATGTTGACATTAAATCTTTGCACAAATTCAAAAACTATACACTTGAACAATAATACAACATTAAATTAACTTTGACATACGCTTAACAATTCTTTTTTCAAGACACTTATCCTAGAATCTAAAAATGCTATCGGTCTGATATTTTTGGGTACATAGAAACTTAAAACTAAATCTCGATTGCAAATAAAATTATTTAATTAATAAAATATCTAAATATGCAGAAAAGCGTTGTAATCAGTAACTTTTTGCAAGTTTATGTTACAATATTCTGATCAACTAGTAGGTAAAAGATTTTCAGCTTCGAACGTTGTCCTTTTGGGAGTGTGAACCCCACCTACACGATTAGGCATACATTGAACCCGGATCGTCTCGATATTTTGTCTGGGATATGACTTTAAGTTATTTGCCATTATTAATTTTCTAGTTGGCCAAATCTCTGTGTAAATACATAAGGGTACATATGTATGTGCGGACATTGTTCTTTTAATTGAACATCATTTAGACATTTATTAAATAAGTGCTCTTCCCTTAATTCTTTAATGCTATATGTTAATCGAGGTGCATATTATGCTCGTCCTTTTCTAATTATAAACTTTTACTGTATATAAAGATGTTGAAATCAGTATTTTCAGTATAACTATTTGCTTAATAAATTTGTAAAAATGTTTATATAGTATGATATCGAACAAAATGTAGTACGTGATGTGGAAATTTACAACTTAATTGTATATCAATTGTGGTCTAAGAAAAGTTAAATTAAATGTCTTATGAGAAATTATCCAAAATCAACTTTTTACAAGTAAAGGGCATTAGAGAATGATAATGTACTACGCTCCATATACATATTGTGGATCAGTAAATTTTAAATACTTGTAACATTGACAATAGTACTGGTAAGGCATAAGACTGCTTAGGTCTAGGTGAATGTTTCTCAGCTTTCTAAAACACTCAACCTTTGCCTACGTAAATACTACTGTTAATAATCACCAAACACCAATTACATATATCACTGATTACTAATATCGATCTTCGCGTATCAATACCAGTATCACTACCGATCCTCACGCACGATTCCGGCCAGTTATATGCAGATCTAGCGAACTGGGAATGTTCTTGTTTCCCCATAGTTGGCGTTTATGTAGTTCTTCGACATCTATTTTATTAAAATTAAATCGAAATCGAATTGAAACCTTTTCAAAACTGTGCCTAGATTTGATCTAATGAGCTATGAACATTGTAATTGAATAGTGTATTTATTGGTAAGTTAAGTAAACTATATTACTGCTTACACTGCGTTTCACAAGTCTGTGAAGATCAAAAATGTTCATAGAAAAGTGAAAGACTCAGGATCGCTATTTTGCAGTTTCATAAATGCAATCTCATGCAGTGATACGATCGCTGCTCTCTAAAATACTATACTCTGTATCATAAAAGTATAACGGGTGTCTAGTAATGATTGAATCTGACAGCGTGTATCTAATGTCGGTTAAGTTTGTACACTATACTTGATTTCGATGTATTTGATGTAATATAGAATTATTTATTAAAATCAAGTACAATATTTGTTACTTTTAGATATATTTATTATCAATATTTACTAATTAAAATTATTTAACAAAATAAATTGTAAAATTATTATTATGACAAAAAAAAACAAACATTAAGCTAATAACACAATTACAAAAATGTTTGAAATGGTGATCTTGATACTGCAGACATAAATTAGTTCTCCACTTCGTGTTTTCAAAAACATGCTGAAGTTATTCCTGTGTAACAGTCTGAACTTCATATTCAATTCCTTCCATTAATTCATCCAAATTATGCAATTATTCCTATAAGAATTGTCTTTCCAAAAATAAAACTAATCCGGAGGCGTCGAGTCGAGTGATTTAGGTGGAATTAGACAAGTGATCCTAATAAAACTCACTCAACAGCTCTTCGCGCAGTATGAGCTGAGACATTGATTGCATCATGGAAAAATTTTGGTACTATTATTCGACTTCGTGGTATTGCTACCCAAATGCCTACTGAGGTGTAGGTCATTTCGACAAATGTGTGAGTGTTTTCCGTTTGTTCAAGTTCTATAATTCTGAGAATTTACATAACCTGATAAATAAAATCAAGCTGCATCGGTAAGTTAAGTTAGTACTAATGCATTATTATTGTTTCTACAACCATTAAACCAATTTCAAGAGATTATTGTTGTTTAAAAATCAGTAGGATATAATCGATAGATTACAGCAACCTTATATAGATGCATATGCAACCTCCTCTTTAATGCTTTTGAATAAGCCGATTTGCACAATCACAAAAAACAATTTCGCAATTCCTATACTTTTTACTGGCATAAATGTCTGCACTGACAACTTTCGTAATAACTTGTTCTTTCTTCCATCGTTGTTGAATTTCACCGACAACCAGTTGAGTAAGAAGCTAAGGTAAGGTCTTCCTAGTTATTTCCTCTCGGAGATACAGCTTTTTGTTTCAAAGCGATCCAACACTGTAGGCCTATGTTGATAAAAACAGCAGAAGCAATATATATTGGGTTGGCAACTAAGTACTTTCGGTTTTTACTGATAGAGAGCGTTGCTTTATTTTTTGTATAACGTATGTTAGTGCTGTACTTTACCGTTTGTCGCGTGATACTAGTCACATTGACGTAACTTCAGAAGCAAGTAGTGCGTGATTTTTATTAAAGCTATTAGTTGTGGGTTAATTTTAAATGGAGTGCAGAAACGAACATTTTCGACATATTTTACTATTTTATTTCCGTAAAGGAAAGAAAGCTGCTGCGGCTCACGAAAAGATATGTGAAGTTTATGGTGCTAATTGTTTAACAAAGCGCACGTGTCAGAATTGGTATAAAAAATTCCGTTCTGGAGATTTTTCCATCAAAGATGAGCAACGTTCTGGTGGGCCTGCTGAAGTTGATGATGACCAAATCAAAGTTATAATTGAAGAGGATCGTCATATAACTGTTCGAGAGGTTGCGGAGAGGCTACATGTATCGCACACAACAATTGAAAAACATTTAAAATGTCTTGGGCTAGTTAAGAAGCTTGATATTTGGGTACCTCACGAATTGAAAGAAATTCATTTAACGCAAAGAATCAACTTTTGCGATATGCACCTTAGACGAAATGAAACCGACCCTTTCTTAAAAAGAATCATCACTGGTGATGAAAAATGGGTCCTGTACAGTAACATAGTTCGAAAACGATCATGCTGCAAGAAAGCTGCTGCGGCTCACGAAAAGATATGTGAAGTTTATGGTGCTAATTGTTTAACAAAGCGCACGTGTCAGAATTGGTATAAAAAATTCCGTTCTGGAGATTTTTCCATCAAAGATGAGCAACGTTCTGGTGGGCCTGCTGAAGTTGATGATGACCAAATCAAAGTTATAATTGAAGAGGATCGTCATATAACTGTTCGAGAGGTTGCGGAGAGGCTACATGTATCGCACACAACAATTGAAAAACATTTAAAATGTCTTGGGCTAGTTAAGAAGCTTGATATTTGGGTACCTCACGAATTGAAAGAAATTCATTTAACGCAAAGAATCAACTTTTGCGATATGCACCTTAGACGAAATGAAACCGACCCTTTCTTAAAAAGAATCATCACTGGCGATGAAAAATGGGTCCTGTACAGTAACATAGTTCGAAAACGATCATGGGGCAAACACGATAAACCGGCTCAAACCACATCGAAAGCTGAATTGCATCCAAAAAAGATCATGCTGTCAGTTTGGTGGGATTGCAAAGGTGTTGTGTTTTTTGAGCTGCTTCCGAGGAACCAAACGATCAATTCTGATGTTTACTGTCAACAATTAATAAAACTGGATGAAGCAATCAAAGAAAAACGGCCAGAATTGTCAAATCGAAAAGGTGTAGTTTTCCACCAAGATAATGCAAGGCCTCACACATCTTTGGCAACTCGTGGGAAACTATTGGAGTTTGGCTGGGAAGTGATGCCACATCCCCCATACCGCCCTGATCTAGCGCCATCTGATTACCATTTATTTCGAAGTTTGCAGAATTCTTTGAATGGTAAAACTTTCACAAATGACGATGACCTTCACTCGCACCTGGTTCAGTTTTTTGCTGATAAGGACCAGAAATTTTATGAGCGCGGAATTATGCAGCTGAAAGAAAGATGGCAAAAGATCATTGAGGAAAATGGAAAATATATAATTGATTAAAAACTATTCTTTGT
Source organism: Dermolepida albohirtum (assembly GCA_031893035.1). Lineage (NCBI taxonomy): Eukaryota > Metazoa > Arthropoda > Insecta > Coleoptera > Scarabaeidae > Dermolepida > Dermolepida albohirtum. Next base: position 289,154 of record JAVIWB010004695.1, on the reverse strand, counting down.
TTAAAAAAGTGTTTTATCTTATACTACAAAACCGAAAGTACTTAGTTGCCAACCCAATACATTAGGTAATCCTTTATTTAATTGCTCAATACATTACCCTAGAGAATAAGTCCAGCTTCCGTCAGTATTGTGCGTAACACTTCAAAAATGGCCATTAAGTTTTGCTCAGGCGTTAATACCGTCTCAAAATCGTTAACTTCATACTAAATGGAAAACTTATTTAGAAGTTATGAAAATAACTGACTGTGAACGCAACGAAAACTGGAATGAAGAGTGAAAGGAAAAATTATAGTAAGTTAACGGAGGACAGACGCGTGCAACTATGGCAAAAGAGATTAAAAACTTGACAATAATAAATCTTAGTATTGCAAATACAAAGAAATTTCGTAATTTGATATAACATCAGTTTCAATCATTAATAAACACCTGTTAAATTGCGTGATTAGCATGTGAGCGTGTTTTGGTTGATTAAACGTATATAAACATTGCTTTGTTCACACATATGCGCTACATGTAAATGCAGTTTTATACGAGGGTAGCCGTTTATATTTCGGAAATAGCAAGTAAAAAAAAATTTTTATTATCGAAAATTGTTTTATTGCTTTTCAAAATATTCTCCTTGAAAATCAATGCACTTTTGTATTCGTCTAAACCAATCCGGAAAGCATTGCTGCCATTGTGAAGGCAGCATCTCCAAAATAAGAGTTTTGAATGCTTCGACTGCCTCGTCCGGCGCAAAAAAAAACCGTTGACCACGAAGTTTATTCTTCACGTGTTGGAACAAAAAGAAAGCACAGGGTGCTATCTCAGGGATGTACGGCGGATGGCTCATCAATTCAATGTTTTGCCCGGTCAAATATTCAATTGTTTGAACCAATCTGTGGGAGCTCGCATTGTCATGGTGGAGAATGATCTGTCGTTTTCGATTTGTTTTACTTATTTCTTCAAAAACTTTTGGCAAACAAATAGTTGTGTACCTTTCGGAATTGACCATTCTACAACTCTCTAAAGGCACGGTTGCAACGTGACTGGTATTTCCGGTTGTTGGTGTTGGCTCACCTTGGAATACCCACACAGTTGACTGCTGTTTACTATCGGGCTCATACGTATAAATCCAAGATTCATCATCTGTGACAACTTTATAGATGTTCTTCGAAGCACTGCCATTGTATTTTTTGTGCATTTCTTGGCACCAATCGACGCGAATCCTTTTTTGAGCGGTTGTCAAACTATGTGGTACCCAACGTGAACATAGCTTCTTAACGGCTAAATGTTTATGCAGCATCTTATGCACGCTGGTGTTACTAATACCTAGAGATGCCTCGATTTCACGGTATGTGACATGATGGTCTTGCATTACCAATTTAGCCACTGCATTAATGTTTTCCGGCACAGCAACATACGTGGGACGACTTTCCCGAAATTCATCGTCCAAAGAACGCCTTCCAAGCTTGAATTCACTATTACAACGATATACTGTAGTTTTGGATGGTGCTTCATCACCACATAAAGAATTCGATGCATTCTTGTTGAGATAATCCACGTCGAAAGTTATGAAAAATAATTGCACGAAATTGTTCGCGAGTTAATTCGCTGTCAACAATAGAAACAGCAGCCGGATAATAAAACTGTCAATATATTGTCAAAAATGACAAGTTTCATGATGCAATCGTCAGATCGGAGGCAACACTAACAGTGTGATGATAGACATTTTCATTTTTAGGCAGCTCTACAAGATGAAATTCTAAGATGGTCATTTCCAAGTTTAATATTTATTGTTTACTATAATTTATATATCATTCCTATTATTTATTTTGATAATAATTATATATAAATATATAATTAAGCACTTTACGATGAGAAATTAATGAAAATTAATATTTTCTGCTGTGCTACCATTGATTACAATCACACAACTTAATTAAAAAATTTCTGTGCTGGAACAGGACTCGAACCTGTATTTGCCCTGCATTTGCTTTTCCGATAAGACCGCCAAGCAGTACAGTTTCCAGTCTTTGAATACGCCATAAGTCACATTATGGAAACAGATCTAATAGTTATAACCTGCAGTCACGTTTCGATGCTAATAATTACGTATAAATATATAATTAAGCACATTACGATGGAAAATTTACTAATTTTCAATAATACTAATAATTGTATATAAATGTATAATTTAGCACTTTAGTGTTTCCCATCGTAAAGTGCATAATTATATATTTATATATAATTATTAGCACGACTGGTCTGACTACGAGTTATAACTATTAGATCTGTTTCCTATGATTTATGGCGTATTAAGTGACTCGAACTGTACTGCCTGATGGCATAATTAGTAAGGCAGCCGTCTAGCAAACGGTAGATACAGTTTCGAGATCTACTCCAATGTTGAAATTTATATTTAATTTCTATAATTGTAATCGACTATAGCACAGCAGAAAATACTAATTCTTATTTCTTTCTGTTTGTCATATAAATCCTATATCAAAACTAAATATATATTTGACCCCAGCTACAACTTGTGGAGAAATTAAAGATATCCCATATTAATCATACATTATAGTTAATGTTAATTTGATCTACATAAGTTCAAGAAATTCTTTTCAGTATATACTGACTATTTCAATGGCAATTATGGAATCTGTTAATTAATGCAAAATGAATAAGCGAATGCTATTGACCTGACCGGAAATTTCCATTAGTAATATTGATTATGTAGACTGCCTAAAAACAAAACTATAATCTTTCATGAATAAGTTCATCCTGACTTTTGACTGCAAAAGGTTTTTAAGATACATCATGGCATGTAATAATTATTTATAGTTAGACCTTAGCTTCTTGGAATAATATTTAAATACTATTTTTTATAGAAAAAGAAATATAGATTCCTCGAAAATATGAATTTAAATGTTGTTTAATACATTAACAACACAATTTCAGTAGTAGACGTTTCAATATACGCATCCGTTTACAAATTAAGAAATTCCATAGCGTTATGTCTCTATCTGAATTGATGTTTTCCATAGTACAATGTGTCGCCCACATTAATTACAGAATTAATGCGAACGCTACAGAAAAAAATGAGACAGCGAGAAATAAAATTGGTTATTGTGCGCGTGTTGAACAAAGTTCTTTGTGCCGGTTGTATTAGAATTGTGCGCAAATTGGTTCTTATGCGCGTCAAAATTAGAGATTTCGGGCCTTGAAATGTCAATTATGTATCTTGTAGCATGTACAGTTAGTATTAAGATAGCGAGTGTATATGTACGGTCTCTATTTGTGTTCTGTATGCATTATTACGCCATGATTACAGTTAGAAAAGCAGGAATAACGTGAATTTCCGCAATATAATATTCTAATTAAAAAAGTAAATCACATTAATGCATGGGCTGGTGTGGCAGTTACACATTTTCACGTTGAATACGTACAATCTTATATAGTTTCATGTAAATTTTAGAAAATAAATTAAAAATGTGTTGGGCGATTTCTCTCAAATCTATAGCAAAACGAAACTGGAGATTAATTTTTCATGAGCATTTTCATTATTATAGTTTTATTAAGATATACCTTCAATGAAGTTGTATGGGGTAACCACTGGACTAGAGTCTACATGTACATACATACATTCAGTTTTGTAATATCTAATGCACTTACTGTATGTAATTATCTGACTGTCTATTTCTCATCAAGACTCCATTCATTCACAGTGATTACTCACCTCTAAGCCAGAATAAATATACTTACTTCTATTCCATGACTTTTGCATTTTAGTTTCTTGAAGAAATTCATAAATATTTTAACATATTTCTCCGGCTGGTCATCGCTTTTTCATGTTCCTGTTGCTAAAAGTTTTGATCAAGACACACATTCTACTTCTCTAATCATCATGACTGACATACTCTTCAATTTCTGCACAGCTTGCATCTATCTTTTTCTTTGTTATAGAATCCATTACAGATGTCTTCTCCGATATCGTCCTCCTTTCCTCCTCTTAATGTGACTAAACCGTATTATATAGTTGCATTCTTGCAAACTCCTTTACGTCTCTTTCTGTTTTAGATTTTTTCTTTAGGAATTCCATTTCCGTTGATAGATAATTTTATATGAGTTCTAGTAAAAATAGCGGTTTTGTGGTACATATTTAAAACTATTTTAAAGGTCAACAAAATTTAGTTTAGAATTCTAATTATTTCCGACTGTTTCTAACCTACGTTTTGGTAGCGTCTAAATTCCATTATTATATGAGGGTAGCCGTTTATATTTCGGGAACTGGCAACACTAACAGTCTTGTCAGTGTTGCTCCGATCTGATGATTGCATTGTGAAGTTTGTCATTTTTGACAATATATTTACCTTGACAGTTTCATTATCCGGTCGCTATTTCTATTCTTGACAGTAACTTGAAAAATTTATGTCAGCAAAAAAGTGGAATTAACTCGCGAACATTTTCGTGCAATTATTTTTCATAACTTTCGACGTGGATTATCTCAACAAGAATGCATCGACGAGCTGAATTCTTTATATAGAGACCAAGCACCATCGAAAACTACAGTATGTTGTTGGTATAGTGAATTCAAACTTGGATGGTGTTCTTTGGACGATGAATTTCGTGAAGGTCGTGCCCCAAATGTTGTTGTGTCGGAAAACAGTAATGCAATGTCTAAATTGATAATGCAAGACCGTCATGTGACGTACCGTGAGATCGCAGTATCTCTAGGTATTAGTAATGCCAGCGTGCATGAGATTCTGTATGAACATTTAGCCGTTAAGAAGCTATGTTCACGTTGGGCACCGCTTAATTTGACAACCGCTCAAAAAAGGATTCGCGTCGATTGGTGCCAAAAAATGCACAAAAAATACAATGGCGGTGCTTCAAAGCACATTTATAAAGTCGCCACAGGTGACGAATCTTGGATCTATACGTATGAGCCCGATAGTAAATAGTAGTCGACTGTGTGGATATTCCAAGATCAGCCAAAACCAACAAAAGTTGTTCGCACTCGAAACACATTAAAATAAATGGTCGCCTGTGTTTTTCGGGAAAACCGGTCACGTTGCAACCGCGCCTTTAGAGTGTTGTAGAACGGTCAATCCAGAATGGTACACAACTATTTGTTTGCCAAAAGTTTTTGCAGAAATAAGGAAAATGAACCGAAAACGACAGATCATTCTCCACCATGACAATGCGAGTTCTCACCGAACAGTTTTCTACGCTGGAAGAGGCAGTTGAGGCATTCAAAACTTATATTTTGGAGATACCGCCTTTACAGTGGCAGCAATGCTTTTCGGATTGGTTTAAACGAATGCAAAAATGCATTGATTTTCAAGGAGAATATTTTGAAAAGCAATAAAACTATTTTCAATAATAAAATTTTTTTGCTTGCTATTCCCGAAATACATATAAACGGCTACCCTCATATAAATCTGAAAACTTTAACTGAAAATAATCGACTAGGACATTTATTTTCAAATCTGTTTCAGTAAAAGAATTTTATAAGGAACGAAGTAAGCACCATAAATTTTACGTAACTTTTCACAAGCTTGACTCGCGTTCTTCCATTTTCAGTTTTTTAAAAACTTCAAATTCTCAGCCAAATGGCCCAATTCTTTTCCAAAATGAAGTTAGAAGTGTCAGCTCGCATATGATATACTACAAAGATGAATACAAACGACTTGGGCACTTACAAATGTGAACTTAACACCAACTATTGACTTTCCGAACAACACAATGGTATACAAAATAAAATTCCAAACTGAAATTGATATCCGAGAAACATAAAATTAATTCACTTTTCATGTTCTCTCTTTACAATAGACGTTCTCTGGAATAATTTTTATTGGTCCATCAAGAAATATCGTTCATTATAAAATACGATTTACTTAGAAATACGAGGGAGCGTTTTTATATTCGCGGAATGAGCGGGTTGTAGAGGGGTGAGTAGGCGAATTGGGGGCGTGGCCTGTGCAGCGACTTATGATTAGTATAAATACGAAGTTTAATTGTTATTAGACAGTTAGTCTTTGAGCTATCGTCAACAAAGTAACATAATCAGGAGTGAAAAGTGAAATATGGAAAAAATCGAATATCGTGCCGTTATAAAGTTCCTTACCAGGCAAGGAAAATCAGTCGCGACCGTAATGAATGAGATGTCATTGGTTTACGGCGACTCTTGTCCAGGAAAAACCATGGTGTACAAGTGGCATAGTTTATTTAAACAAGGAAGGGAATCCCTTGAAGACGACCCGAGGCCGGGCAGGAGCATTGAGGTGACCACGCCAGCACTTATCCAAAAAGTTGAACAAATTGTACTCGAAGATGCTCGACTAAAGAAGAAACAACTCGCAGAAATGGTTGGAGTATCCGATACAACAATTTTTAAAATCCTACACGATCATCTCGGCATGTCTAAGGTCAGCGCAAGATGAGTGCCGAGAATGCTCACGCCGCCGCAAAAACAACAGCGCGTAGAGTGTTCGCGTGCATTTTTGGACCTCTGTAATGAAGACAAGGATGGTGTATTGAGTGGAATTGTTACTGGAGACGAAACTTGGGTTCATCATTATGAACCTGAGTCCAAACAAGACATGCAGTGGCATAAAAAGGGCACAGCACCTCCCAAGAAACTTAAAGTGTCACAATCAGCTGGGAAACTCATGGCAACGGTATTTTGGGACTCGGAAGGAATATTGTTGATTGATTATAAAGATAAAGGTGTTTCTATAACCGGAGAATATTACGCTTCAATATTAGAGCGACTAAAAGAAGCCATTAACGAGAAAAGACGGGGAAAATTGACAAAAGGTGTTTTGCTTTTGCACGACAACGCGCCCGTCCACAAGAGCCGCGTTGCGTTAGCTGCCCTGCATAAGGTGGGCTTCGAAATTGTAAATCACCCACCCTACAGCCCAGACCTGGCCCCGAGTGATTATTACCTGTTTCCGAAAATGAAAAAAGAGCTGCGGGGTAAAAAATTTACTGCCGATGATGAAGTCAAGGAGGCAGTTTCGGCGTATTTTGCAGATAAAGAGAAATAATTTTTTTATGAGGGTATAAATAAATTAATTGAAAGATGTGAAAAATGTATCCGTCTTGCAGGTGAATATATTGAAAAAGAAAAATAATTTGATTTTTTTATTTCCACCCCTTGTCCCCCATTCCGCGAATATAAAAACGCTCCCTCGTACCAATAAATAAAATCTGCTTATACTGTTTTTTAGTGACTTGAATTTTAATCTTCGTATTATGCATGTACTTGTGTATGCATCCATTGTTTGACTTATTTATGCGTTTTGATTTGATATTAGTTAATACAACTTTTATATCCATTTATGTACTTACACTTCGCTTTTTTTATATTATTATATTGTCTTGGGTAAGGCCTGCCAGACTATAAAAATTTGTTATTATTAATTTGGATGTACTAAGATACTTCATGGTTTATTCATGTTGTTTCGTAAAATCTTTCTTACATTTTTCCAGGAGCTATAAAAGTAAACATTAATATACATAAGTCCATTTCTTTTTCAGAATGGCATTTTTTAAATACAATATTAATTTTACGTCTGACTTATTTTTATCATCCAATCCTGTCCGTTCTACACAACAGTTCAACGAAAATTTAAGAGTTTAGATTATTAATGAAAATTTTTAAAATTCCATTATACTTCTAGAATACCATTTCAAAAATGAAGTAGATAAATAAATTGAAATATTATTAAAATTAAGACTGAATAGATATGATTACATGTCTCCACCGCCTTATTAAACAAACTGCCCATATGAATTAAAGTACGGAAATTTTATTGTGTTTTGCTCAGTGTTCTGAAAATATATATGCATTATTCTAGTGTTTTACGTAAACTTGAATCACAAACTTCATTTATTAACGTATTCGTTGAATCATGCCCAGCTTCATTAAGAGTTACATTGTACTAAATGATCGTGCCAATTCGTTCGTTTATATTTATCAACAAAATGCATTATTGTGAATTAATGTAAAAATATAATAAAATATAGCATTATAAAATTTTCTGTGATTGCAAACACGTTCTTTGAGAATTTAAGTAAAAATTTACGTAAATGATTACGTCATGATTTATTAATAACAAATTAAGGAAAGGAACAGGTTATGATTGAGAGTAAAATACTTTGTTCGTCTTTTCTTTTGTTTCTTTTTCTATATTTTGCTTACATTTATTCTAAGTCTGTTACAAATTTGAACAAAGAGCCATGTCAAACATGATAGTATGCAAATACAGTATCTAGTAATTAAATTAACCCACCTCTGAATTATGATGAATATATTTTAAATACATTTCTCTCTCGGAAAGATAAATTTACATATTTCTTCAAATTCACAGACTGTTAGCCTATGATATACATATATTTATTTGTCATTCATTAGCATTAAGTTCTGGAGTTACTAATATCTTATCGAATTCGTAATCCTTTCCTGGCCTCGCAGGAACGGGAACGGGTGGTATAATGCGTTCATATTAGTTAAATTTATTCTGAATTGTTAAAACCCTCGAAGAGTGTGTTTTTGAACACGTATTTACAGTTTTTAGTTTAGTGTCTTATAATTAGATTAGTGGTCCTCTAATTCCATACTTTATATTTTCATAACGAACGTATGTATGAGCCATAGACAAGACGAAAGTGAAAAACAAATGAAAAAATTGTATCAGACACTTTATTAGGAACTGATTTGTTTTTCAAAGCGAAATTGGTAAAAAAAAAGTACAAGTTTTACGCCGGACAGTGGCAAGAATGGCAACATTTATCAAAAAATTTGCCCTCAACATCAAGAGGTTGATAACATTGTTACCGACAATGCAAAACCACCGACAGAAATGATAGAAAAATTATTGATATTCCATTGCAAATTAAGCAAGCTTTCATAAGAGAGTTGTTACGTTTGTGCATTCCTTTAATGTTAAGGTATCATACGTTTCTAGATTAAAATGTCGCCGGCCTGAAGAATGGAAAAAGGTCTTTATATAAAATTAAACATTTCAAAATGTTTTCTTACTTATACTACGTGATGGTTTTTGTTATTAATTCCTCAATCACAGATCGAATTTAGCGACGAGTCCCGTCTGGAAGCGGTTACAGAATCTATTAAATTTGTGGGACGAACACCTTCGGGACGTTATTGAAAAGAATGTGTAGCGCAAAGTGTTAAACATCTTCCACTATGGTGATATGACCATGCATTACTAGAATTGGAGCAGACTCTCTGTACTTTGTCGAAGGGACAGTGAACCCGTACCAATACAAGAATACAAGAAAAGTGTTCTGATGTCTTTTATTACTTCACTAGCAAGATGATGCTCTGTACTATACGGTGAAATCTGTACGGAATAGTTTTCGCGATTTCAGTAGGCCAGTATTGCCCTGGCCTGTTTTTAAATCTGTTCTTCTTTAAAATGTTCTTAAATCTATTATTTACTCGTATCAAATCAAAATTTAAGCATTTTAGAAGAAAATATTGAAAATGCCCAGACAGAAAACAGAAAGTTGCAAGACACCGTAAACACCTGTATCAATAGCATGCCGAAACGAATTCAAGCGGTTATTCAAACTAAGAGAGGTTTGACCAAATATTGAAACAAATATATCCTATAGTTGTAAATTTCATTTGTTTGGATTTTATTCGTTAAAGTTCTAAAATTGTACGGTATACCAATTTAATTATCAGGACTATATGGTTAAGAAATCTTGATAAAAATAGTTTATTCGAAATGTTTTCTTCAAACAAACTGCGCTCCGCTACGTTCAAGAAGTGCATCAAATGACTTTCTTTATAATGCTGATTTCAGTGGTGTTGATATTGTTTATCATCAATCAATAAAAGTTTTTAATTGAAATAAAATAAAAGTGCTTCTTTTGTTGCCAAACACTGCTTAGGCAACAAAAAATAATCACATGGAGCCAAATCAGATGAATACGAGAGATGCACAAGCAAAAAAGGTGACTTTTTGGCCAATAATTAGTGAAAATTATAATAAAATGCGGTATCGTATCAACAACTGCCAACTGCCAGGTTCTCGATACTTCCGAATACAAGCTAGCAAACGCATCAATAGACCAAAATAATTCTCAGCTTTAACTTTGAAATACTTGGAATGAATTCTTTGTGGATAATCTCGAAATAATAAATATTAATTAGCATTTTTTTGAATTTTAACTTCTCCAAACAACATTTTTCGATGTTTTGTTTCTGATTCATATTGAAAGCATCCGATTTCATCACCACACAATTATAAAAGCAAATCCTAAAATTATATATCATTTTTAAGGCAATAAATATATGAAATATTTAATTTTTTAAATGTTTATATACAGTCCGAAAAGTTTTCGTACATCCTATTGAATGTCGAAAATCAATAATCAAATGTGAATACAAAAGTGCACCGGCTACCTCCGGTAGCCATACAAACGGAATTATGGAAAACACTGGAAAGAAAGTGCATTTAAAAAATATAAGAGAATTTTAAGAAAAACCACTGCGATGTTAATACTTACCCTTCGTAGAGCATAGAGACAGATCAATAATGATATTGTAATCTAACATAGTTCAAGTTGTATAAGAATGGTTACTTTATATGTTAACTGCCTCAATAACCGGGTTTAAATCCATATCTCGAACGAAAATAAGAAACCAGGACATAATTAATAAAGAATTATTGCAGAAATCATTGGAAGAATAAGAAAATATCTTTGGCGAATTTCACAGGAAATTCTGTTTAAATCCATCCCCAAAAGACCTGCAACTGCAAAAAAGCTAAATAGGGCTGAATGAAGTATTAAAAATTGTGTATTTGTTATAAAAATTATTTTGAAATTGTTATGTGTACGAAAACTATATTAAAATACGTACAAAATTCTTTTTTTATTGTTTTAAATAATAAAAGTCTTCACATTGTTATTAGAGCTTCTTAACATTGCTAAATGAAAGTATGCTCTACCAGAAACATTTAATGTTTACATTGAATGATTTCGACATTCATGTGGTAACAAAAACTTTCCTATTTGTATAAAATACAACTTTTGTTATTACAACTTTTTATAATAGTACTTTTTTCGTTACAAACAAATGTCAACAATTTTATTCGTAAATTTCCTCCTGAACATCTTGCTAATTGCGTATTAGTTATAATACGATGTAGACTTCCCGGAATTAACGAGAACTGGGTAGCTCTCTTGGCAACTCTGTATATACATACATATGTATATATGTACATATGTATACGTATTTATATATGGTTTTCAAGGTTTGTCAATCGCTAGAGCACCAAATCAAACAGTTGACCTTTACTTATTCACGTTATGCGGCATTTTAATAAATATAGAATTTAATAGTAATTTCAAATTAATTTAAGAAAATTCATCTAATATCAACAGCTCTTAAACTATTTATAAGTTGAGATATTTAGTCAGCATAGTCTCCCATGTACGGCACAACCGAAATTATGCGTCACGTTTATTTTATAATTTTATATACTATCACAGACATAGTAAACAATATGGAATATTCTGCATGCGTATGCTATAAAAACATAATTTATTACTAATTAATACTACAGTAATCACTAGTTACTTTAATCCTTTACAAATAATAGAAATGAAGGACTAATTCAATGTAGTCAGTAATTCCATAGCAGCTTCAACTATGTAATTAAATTGTTTCACCTTAAAGTAGAAGGAAATCACTACTAATTTAGGGGACACAATACATTGGTTAATTGTGATCTGAAATCTTCCAAGTATAGATTTTACTCAATTTTCTTCTATTACTCTTGCGAACTAGACTCTATTTATTAATTTCAAAGATATCATATTTTCGTATTTTTTTGTTAATTTCTCACAAATATTCGATCAGATCAATGTAATCAAACGTTTGTGAGGGATAGTGACAGAGTTTGAGTTTCTTTTGGGCAGTTATACGAGGAAGTTTGACAAGTAGTGAGAATGAACCAAGATGTACACTGTACAGTGTACATCTTGGTTCTTAGAGGTTTAGATCGCGTACGGAGTTTGTTTTCGTACAGGTGTTTTTCGCCGTGTTTTACCAGGTGCGACACTTTGCAATTGTCTCCTGATGATGACAACTTGGTTGTCGAAATACGTATACAGAATTACAAAAGTTAATGTGGAAAGGGGTTATATATCAACCTTAGTGATTAAGTTAAAGTTCTGTCATAAAGCAGCTTCAAGTGGATTCAAGCGAAGAGAATGGCGAAAAATAGGAACGATTAGAAAACATTCATCATCTTTACAACACTGGTAGTGGAGTAAGTAATCATCAATATCATTAACCGTTTTACTAAAGTATTCTAAGCGATTCTAACATTTCTGCATATTTTCAGAAATACGTTTGTTGGGACTTTATAATTTGAATATTTTGCCAGAATTAATTAAAAGAAAATTATTTCTACAATTCTGTACTTTATTCTAATGTAAAATATGCGAATCAGACAAAATTAGTTTTGAATATTTTGCCAGAATTAATTAAAAGAAAATTATTTCTACAATTCTGTACTTTATTCTAATGGAAAATATACGAATCAGACAAAATTAGTAAATCTACTTTACTATAACCATAAACACATACTTGTAGGTACACTTAAAAATATCTTCTCAAATCTCATATTAAACTGAAATCTGATATATAATTCTTAAAGAACCAGAACTTAATAAAATTGCATCTGGAATTTGATATGATTGTTTACGCAACACTTTTGGATTAGGATTGAGTTTTTTCTTTTGCATAGCATACTATGCTAAGACATGTTAATATAAACAAAGATCATTACGAGACGAAAGAATAAAATTAAATAATTATTTTTCTTCTTAGTAATGACTCTTCATTTATTAAAGTCAACATTTTATTATCGGCGATTTATACGAAGAGAGATCAGTAATTAGTGAAGCTGATGATAAAGGACAGCGCTAATAAAATATATTATTTAGTTTTCAACTTGACAATCCTTCAAAACATAATCGTCAACGTTTGCCGTCATTTTGATCATAAGGACACTTGGCAGTTGCGCAGAAAGTGAACTGCCTTCAGCTTGTTTAAAAACATGGAAAAAGTGAATTATCGGTGAAAAAGTTCGGTGAAACCAAAGCTGAGCTGAGTCTGTTTTCAAAGACCAACCTCCATCGACTGCGAATAAAGCGATGGACATAAAAGACGTGTATACTCCAGAAATTATTAAAATGTACATGATATGGTGCTCGACGATCGTTGAATAAAATTATGCGAAGTAGTAGAGCCTCTGCACATTTCATGTGGATCAGTGTTTGCAATTTTGCGTAACGAATTGGGCACGAAAATGTTATGTGCGATTTGGACGCCGCATTTGTTGACTGTGGACCTCAAACACGACCGTATTTTAGTCAGCTTGGGGAAGTTAAAACATGATTCGGAAGACTTTTGGCACCGAATAGTGACGGTTGATGAAACCTAGTTACACCATTATACACCCAAAGTGAAGCGACAATCGAAATTATGGAATGAGATTGGTACAAGTGCTTCAAAGAAGGTAAAGACCGTACACTTGGCCGGAAAGTTATGGCTACTATCTTTTGGACCTGCAGTGCACTTTCCTATATACAATATTTGTTCATGTATGAAAGCAGTGCTTTGGCTAAACTATTCTATACATATGTATATCATAGTATAATGATCAATTGGCTTTTGGTTTTAAAGACAGAAACCGTTTTCGAATTGACATAGATCATTTGATTCTTTTTATTCTGACATTTTTAAATATTTAATAAAAATAAATAAGCATAAAAGCAAGTAACCTTTCAAAATTTTCTTAGTATATTACGTAATTTCTATAATGTTTTTAACAACACAATGCATTATTTCTTACTGTTAATGTAAAAAACAAATTTCCACTATTTTATTACTTGTGTCTTTAGGTACTATTTTCCCGTACTCTTTTCTTTTTATCTCTTTTAATTTTTAAAACTGTTTTTGATCATCCATGCCAGTATAACCACTTACGTTATGATTAGCTTTGATTTAGACTTCCCATTTATCTTCCACGTTTTAGCGACTCTAATGTTTACATAGATATTTCTATTAAAATCTTTCTTTTTCATTCCTTCAACTTATCTACTAATTTCTTGCTAATTGTTGAGCGCTTTCTGGAGAACTTTAAGACGAATCGAATGTCTTTTACGCTTTCAATTTAATCACTTTCTTAAAAGCAGTTTTAATTTTAGTAGCAGCTTTAAGCCCTCTCTTTTTCTTTTCCTCTTTTATTACAATTCTTTCTTCACATTTGTATTAAATAATTATTATGAAATTAAATGACTTTCTTTTATCAATATCTCAGAAATGTTATTGATTATGTTATCGTTATTTATGTAACTAGTGTGTAACTGTGAAGACTTATGTACTTCAGTTTGATTATCTGTTTATCGTGCTATAATTTCTATTTTGTTTTTGAAATTTGTTATCATTCTCCGATCTTATCAATTGTCTGAGTGAAATGGGTTGTTGAGAGAGTTGCCTTTGTCTGAGGTTTCTCTTTAACATGAAATTAGTTGAGTGTCTTTTGTGTAGTGATATTTTCCTTTGATGTCCTTTAATGTCATATCCATATGTACAGTCATGTGCACGAAAATAGTAGTCCTAAATTAATACTTATAAATAACATTTACAACAGACAATTTTGATGCAGCTATATTGAAATTATTTAAAATCCCAGAATATGTATGGTTTCCGGTAAAGTACCTAACATGAGGGAGAATTACTGAGTTTTCTAGTCATGCGCTGTTATTTGCCTGTGCATTAAAATAGCAGCACCATAGCTGGCGGCACTAAACGTAGACGTATAAACTTCTGTCTGCTACAGAATAATTCAATAATTTTTTAATCATCCATTTTTGCTGTAATATGGGCCGAGCAAAATATTGTTCGTCGGGCAAAAAAAGTAATTATACTCAATCTACTTAATAGAGGCAAAAGCTACAAGTTTATACAAAACACAACAAGCGCTAAGAACTGGAGAAAAGTGAAAGAAAATCGTGATGGAAAAAGGAAAACTAGCCCTAGCGAAGACAGAAACATTATAACCTGTGCAAAGAAGACACCGTTCATAAGTTTAATTGCAATTAAAAGTGAATTACATCTTTCTATAAGCACCTCTACTATGAGATGAAGATTGATACAAGGAAAGTTGCGTGAAAGAAGGCCTAGGAAGGTACCATTATTAAATAAAAGGCAAATACAAAGTATATTGTCGTTTGCTCATGAACACATACAATGGGACGTACCAAAAACACGTACGAAGACCACCATTGACAGCATTTCAACCCCAGTATATTAAAAAGACGGTAAAATTCGGAGGCTCTAGCATCATGCTGTGGAGGTGTTTTTCGTGGTATGGCGTAGGCCCTTTACACAAGATAGAAGGCATAATAAATGCTGATGTCTATGTGAACATATTACAAACTGTGCTTCTACCATATAGAGGAAGAAATGCCACTAAGATGGGTGTATATGCAGAATAACGATCCGAAGTATGTTCCTCGTAATGCGAAAACATGGTTCCGAAATATGCCGGCATACCCAAAACGCGAACGTTAGCGTTTTGGGTATGTCGGCATAATCGCCAGACTTAAACACCATTGAAAATGTATGGGTGGAGTTTAAAAAGACTGTACCTGTTGCGAAGCCGCAAAATATTGACGATCTGTGGAGAATATGGCATGCCGAATGGCAATCAATTTCAGCAACTGGTGAACTCGTTCTCCCACAGGTGTCAAAAGGTGATAAATAATAACGGTCAAGCAACAAAATATAAAGTGTTTCAATTCAATTAACTAAGTAAAAATGACATTTGGTTAGTATTTTGACACGACTTCTATTTTAATGCACAATTATTTTGTTTGTCCTAAAATATAAACAGGTTTATTTTCTCTTTGGTTTTAACAAGCCTTTTTGTTTATTGTTATAGTCGTGTAACATGTTGGAATAAAGAATTCAATAAACTTGAATTTCTTTTATTTAACGTAAAAATTGATATTTCAGCAAATTTAAGACCACTGCTATTTTCGTGCACGTGACTGTAAATAAGCTATTATCACCATTGGAATGCATATTTTGCATACCGAGAAGACTGTGCCTGTTTTAAATCGTTTAATAAAAATTAGAGAAAGATTGTATTTTTTACTTAATTGCGAATTTTATATAGAAATCAATCATTCTTGTTTAGCTGTGAAATAAAATAAAATTTTTAATATTGCCAAGCAAGTGTGTAATTTAATATAAATAATAATTACACCTGTCTGCGTTGATTTCTAAAATTTCCCGCGACTATACAAAAAATCACCATAACTAAAACGGAAGTTACCCAGGAACTAATATTTACACACCATATGCACATCCATGAATAAATTCAATGAAATATATAAGTACGAGCACAGCAAAAACAGCTTTCTATAAATGTAATATAACGATACCTTCCATGCACATCATAGTCATAGATAGGAATATGCTGTTTCATAACCAACAGGGAGTCCTTGCTAGCGTTTGACTAAACGCATCGACGAGTCTGCTGGCCGTGTGGCTCTTTCACTTTCAAAACTCACGCGGCGTGTCGTCCCCATATTGACATTTAATGGTCCACTCCCGTGTTGGGGAATTGAAACGGCTCGTACAAAACCCAGAAGGCTCTTTTTAATAGGTAAGATAGGCACTGGCATTTAGGTCGTGCGATAGTGTGTTATTTTTATTTCGGGAACTGGCACAATCTGATGCGAATAAATTTAGAGAAGAAAGTGAGTTAAGTGACGGAGCACATTAATTTTCACAGAAAATTATCTATTATCATTGAAATAATTAGAAATTAAAAATGCATTATCCATTTGAATATCAGGAACAGTTCGATAGTATAATATTTCGTTGAAACTATATTTTGGTGTGCAATGGTTTACAAAATAAAACATTGAGATGAAAACAAAAAATATACACATGCCATGCACGCTAAAAGTTTTATTATATTATAGACCTTATTATGTCATATACTTTTTATGAAAGTAGTTACAGATTTATCTTTCCTTTCGTTAAATTAATACCGAATTTTCTCCATCATTAAGCTCAGATTTTTTAATTTCTGCTTATAAAGTCAAGGAATTTTTTTTATTTCTTTAACAACATGCTTTTTTGGCGAAGTATTAATAAAAAAGAAAGAGGCAAAATTAAATGGACCCGAACTCATAACCAGAATGATTAGGAAGAATATAAAGAAATAAAAAAAGATGTTGCAAAACTAATCAATAACAAAAGGCAGAAAGAGTTGAATGAAATGTTAGGCGAAATAGAAAATGATAAGAACACTACCAAGTTATATCAATAAATAAAGAGCCAACAGAAAAAAAGAATTACTACCGTCAACATGGGTATGAAATATGGGAGAGCTATATGGGTGGAACAACAATTACGGATGAAGACATCGGAAACGACTACATAGAAAAAAGGAGAGTAAAGGAAGATGATACACATAAAAGAACCAACAGAAGAAGAACGCGATGAAATCATTTAAATTTAAAGCCAAGGAAAGAAGCAGGGGCGAATAATATTGTGTACATGGTGAAATGATAAAAAATGGAGGGAATAAAGTGGAGAATTTTAGATAATGAAACGAATATGGAAAAGTGAAATTATGCCTGAAAAATGGAGATTTGGAATTATAATACCTATTCCGGAAAAGTAGATGTAATGTTATGCGAAAGTATAGAAGAATAACGTGCTAAATAAAACTTAGAAGATACTACCCACACTATCGATAGCAGAATTTAAAAAGTATGTAGAAGAATCAATAGACGAGTGTTGATGCAATACATATAATAAAACGAATTGTTAAAAATGTTACCAACAAGATATAGAAGCAGACGTTGTATTTTTAGATTCTAAGACATTTGATACTCTAAGAAAAAGTGCAACTGTAAAAAATGAAAGGAATATGGGTATGTCTGAAAAATCGATAAGAATAGTAGGAATGACTCTGGAAGGTTCCAAAAGAGTAGCATTTAAGAAAGAAAAGAAGCAGAAATAAATACAGATGTACGGACACGAATATTAGACTAACAAAATAAATGAAAAGGAATACAGAATATTAGTAAATGAGATTGAACAAATATTTAATAGAGAGAATATGGTTAGAGTGATAAAGGCAAAAAGAATAAGTCGAATGGAAACCAAATCTATAGTAAAGAAAGAAAGAGTAGAGAATAACAAATTGTCAGCTTCCAGAAAGACCAAGAGCAAGGGGGTGGGAGATGCAATACGCTATACGAAGTGTGAGAGTGGCCTGTTGGAGTGAGAAGGTGAGAGATAGAAAAAATTATAGAAGAATAATTACTGAATCACTAACATACAATAAACTGTAAAAAGAAGAGAAAAAAGTGTAAAGTGGAGTAAAGTGACGTACTATTTAACTGAATTAGTCTGTAGTCTGGGTAGCTTCAACTCCAAAAAGGAATGCATAGCCTTATAATAACAATAATATGCTTCAAATTATCTGGATTTTCTTAATTTTCAAATTTCATAATGTTACCATATTCTTGATTTATGGTGGTCAATAAATACGGGTTTTGAAAGCATAGGTAAAATTCAATAGTTAGTAGTAATATTTTCCTATTATTTCGTTATAAACCAAATTTCTTTAAGAATCGTTGAAACATTTACCATTTCGATTACTTTTTTAATTGATTGATTAATTTTTTTAATTGAGTGTTGCTTGTTTGTAATTGAATTCATCCCTTATTTCACTAAATTAGTTTTAGTTTTGATTTAGTTAGCCTTTTTAAAGGAGTTTTTCAATAAAGATTAGTTCTACTAAAACTTTATTTATTAATCTTGAACAATGATGTTTTCATCACGCCTATGTAGTTTCTCTACAGTACAATAAGCTTATCCCAATAGTGTTATCATTGTTTACAGACATAATAGAAACCATTCTTAAAGAATTTCTTCAAAATTGTATATGTATAGGTATATACATGGTGTAGTTCAGCAGTTATAAACTAAATACGAGAAATATTTCGAATCCAGACAGAAACAAAAATTAAGTGATTGTACAGTCTACTCTTGGTGAGACATTTTTAACTAATTAAATTTAAAATAAAACACACTTGATAAAGTCTCGCAAATATTTATTTCTCTTCTCTGTGCACTCTGCGCTTTGAGGTATTATCAGGAGTTTTATTTTTGTAATCTCTTGATGAAATCTAGAGAGAAGTGAATTACCAAGACAAAAACGTTTGCGTCAGTCAACTGTCTACCGTTTTGACAGTTTACATTTCAAATTTTGTTTAACTAAAATTAAATCGTATAGAAATACAATTTTTTTTATTTTTATAAATCGTGTTTTTCAATAAGCAATATGGAAATTTCGCAAAATGCTCTTCGGGCTCATTCAGGCATCATTTTTTGTGCTTTTAGATGAGGTTTATCATACAACCAATGTGTCCAAAATATAGTGGTACTCTTTCGTTAGTAGTTGGTTATTCGCTTTGTGAATTTGTTTCTGAAAAGTGTACATTGAAAAATGAACCAAGGCGACATACTGTAACAGTTTAAACACTACTGCCATAGAAAAGCTAATTAAAGCAAAGAGAATCAAGAAGAATTAGTTTTTGGACCATCTAGAGTAGATATAGTGTTAAAGAATCATCTTCGTATAAGAAAACTAACAAGTTGGTAGATTCTATAATACATTAGTTAACCAAGGAACAAAAAAACAAGTGCGGGTATCATCGCTTACTCTTCTATTTCCAGAAGTGGTCCCTAAGATGAACAAAAGTATATTTTAGCTAAAGCGAATTATTTCGAAAAATGCTGAAATTATTTTTTTAAATTTTGTGTTATTTTCGTAATTAAAATTTTTCAAAACGGTTTTCGTATTTCTCTTTCATAAACAAGGAACGGAGATTTTCACAAATATTACACAATGGCATAAGTTGCGATAAATATTTGAAGTTGTCAAAAAAGAAACAGTAGTGAAAATTGACAGTAATTTAACCATAGGAGTTTTATGGCTTAAACCAAACCTTCTATTTTGTATTTTACTTAAAAAGCATAGTCCCAGTAGAAACATTTTTTAAGGTTGTGAGTACAATAGCTTGTAACTAAATACACCTAAAAATTGAAACATAAATCTTTTAGTTCTCAAGTTTTATTTTTTGCCACACATTCCCGAATAAGACTAGCATCCTGTCCTCTTTATAAGTAGTTCGATATTTTGTAATCCACATTTTAACAAAAAAAATATGCTAGGTGAGTTTCGAAAACACTTAAAAACTTAATTTTCCTACCCATGAAAAAGTAATTTGAACATTCGCATAACCCTCTTAATGTCTAGATATAATCTGGTCTCTACTTTGCTGTTTTATTGTAACAAACATAAGCATAAGAATTATAATCCTTTTTTTGTTGTTTTAAAGCACGTGTAATCTAATCGCGTTGTGATCTTAATGAACCTATCTAAGAGGATACGATCCATTGTAGGAATCTATAATTTAAACAGGAATATTCTGATTCTCTATCATCTTTATGTTGAAGTTTTCTTTATCGACCTGTAAAATTTTATGTTTTGCATATCTCTTTTTTTTTGTTTACTAATGTTTCCATGTAAATTTATCTTTTTTAAGAAAACAAAATTATATCTAATAAGTATTCACGTAATCTTTTATATCATTTCATAAGATAACAAAATGATTAAATGACTAATAATAGTATGCCTATTAATTATATGGCAATTATTTCCTTCGCATTTCATGTTATCGTGAACAAAAATTCAATATTATCTCTATAAACACATAAGTTGGAAAAGGGGGGGATTTTTCAACAAAGCGAGGGCAATATTTTATTATTATTGAATACATAAATCTAATGTTTCACATATGTAAATTATGTATAAACATATCGTTATAGATAGGGGATTTTCCCAACAATGCGAGGGTAAGTATTGATTTTCCTCGGAAAAGCATAGCTGAATTAGATAGTAGATATCAAGGAATAAGACCACGGTCTGCGCTGAAGAACGCTGCACGTGTTCAACGCTTCATAAAAGTAGTTTTATTGTCCGTCTGTAGGTACATCTTTTTGACGACTCCACATCGTACTTCATTCGTTTTAACTTCTCTAGACGAATTGGGAAATGTGGCAGACTCCGGTATTCAGCGAGACGTCGTCGGGTGGCCGTCTCTCTAGGAAGGGATATCAAGTTTGCACCAGATCAGCTGTCGAAACACCTACCACCAGCTGATCGCAACAACAAAACTGTGCTGGTTGCGAACTAGTCGACCAGCGTCTGTTGCGCGAGGCGTTTCGTTTAAAAACTCGTCTTTTATCAATTTTTAAACGATCACCTACGCCTCCAGTGCCGTATTAAGTGACTTTTTTCAATTTTATAAAGTGCACCTTGAAGTGTTCATCTAAATTAATTTTTAATTCGTGTGATGACACTTTTTTAATTACCCGAAAAACACGTCAGGAAAAAGATCCTTATGTAAGTATACCAATATTGACGTTTGGTGTTTCGTTCTTTGTGCTCTTGTACAGGTGATCCGCGTTCGTGAAACTTCGATGTAGACTTCGTACATTCTCGTTCTATTATGTAAACAAACGAGTTGGAAACGAAAACAATTGCACACGATCTAGTAAAATTTTTTGTTCGCCGATTGTATTTTGAGTGTTTTATAGTGTTTCATTTAACTTTGGCTTTCACATTTTAACACAAATTTAATGGTGATTTACACTTACATTAAATATGTTTTGTGGGAAAATGTACACGATATTTACTTAGGTGCTCATATAAGTATATACATAGCCCGTACTCTACGCATTTGCTTGGAAAATTAGCAAAGATGTTATCAGATAATTTCCTTTGACGTCGTTGCAAGTAATTATATACAAAGCAATTGAATGTATAACATTTAGATTTATTAAAAACTGGGAATACAATAGTAAAACATTTCGCTACAGTTAATAACAGAAGGGTAATTTATCTTTTTTTTGTTTCTATTCGAAAGTGCTGTCTATTCTAAAAGTTTTTAATTCTTTTGTTATATTTTACTGTAAAAATAGTTACTTTATTATTTTAAAATTTAGTTCAATGTTATTTAAGTAAATGGAATATAAAATAAGATATATATGAGTCTCTCATTAGACTGCTTTTATCCGATGAATAAAAAGTAGAATGCAATTAATAAATTGATGTTTAATTTGCTCGAAGATCTAAAGTAACATATGTTCAATTATCTTTTAAAGAAACCGATTACTTTGCCGATTTTTTAAATTTATCAACGTTCTTTGAATAGTTTGTCCTTGTAGAATAGGAATAGAAATGCATCGATTTAGCATTCGGTTTTTCTTAACTATTTTACCTTACGGTCGAATATGGCGAAATATGACTGTACAATACATATTAAATCTATTGTGTGATAAATGACTGTAAGAACGTTTTAATTTATTCTGTAGTGTTAGCAATTACACCCACAGGTCTTAAAATTGAAGTGTGAATATTGCGTATTTGACATTTTTTTATATTAGGAATTCATTCTACATTTTCTCTTTTGTTAAAAATATGATTTTATTATAAGGCAATATTATTTAGACTTCATAGGCCGAAACGTATATGATTTTTTTTTGTCCTAATATCAGTGGTTTCTTATATACTTGATATTAAAAACAAACCCAATCTGACATGTCAATCATGAATATAGATAAACACCAAGATTGCCGAAAATAGACTAGTCATTTGTAATTGATGTATTTTTATGTAGAAAATATTTTTTAAATATGAGTGGAGATTTTTATGAAAAGTCAGCAATAAAAAAATTATTATTGAAGGGAAGTGCCAGAGTACTCGTAACTAATAACTAATGAATAACTCTCATTATAACTAAAACTTATGGAAGGAGACAACGCAATTTGACTAATTTAATGTATTATGTACACAAAAATTTTTCGATCAATGTTTCAATGTTTATCGGAGTTACAAAATGAATCTAAAATTTAAATATTTTCATCCAAATTAAAATTGAAAAATCAATCGAAAAATTATGTGCACATAATAAATAAAATTAATAATGAGTTTATTTTCTATATACATATACACTTATTCCAACGTTTCTGCAATAATGAGATCCTTTCTAAACAAAATTCTCACAAAATAATCATTAGTAACAGTCTTCGCCAGAAGAAGATTTATATGCTCGTAGTTGTTTTTCCAACTTAGGAGAAAGGGAACAGTACAATAAAGGTACAAAGCAAAATTGAAGAACAAAATCTAGCAAAGAACATGCAAGAGGTTTTATAGCTACAAGGCAAAACTTTCCATGGAAAAATAAGTCAAAAAAGTGGTCATCTGCAGACGTATTCCAAATATTCACAGAAAACGTTCTTTGGCTTCCAAATTCTCGAATAGCTCTGGAATTTTCATTCACCCAAAAAGAGAAATTATGACTGTTGAAGATGCATTCATCACTACATAAAATAAGTGATTAAATGATTGGATCTTCTTAAATGTTGTTTAAAATTGTGTTGCAAAACAGTATTCTTTACAAATTGCCATTTTCATATAATGGTTACACTTTTCTAACATGGGACAGTCTAAGAAGGCTTTTCATAAGAACTTAATCAACTTCGTTTGTCTAGTGGTGCAAATAGGATCCTGATAAACAATAACCAAAATTCCTTTTTCAACTTGAATCGTACGACGTCTTGGTCTACTTGTATCACGTTGATTGGGAACAAATGTACTGCATATTCATCTTGTACCAAGTGCGCAAAACCCAAATACCATACACGTATCAGCGTACTCGTTGAAAGTGTGTATTACAAATTGCTTGGAATAGCACAAAAAATGAGACAAGTAATAGTAGCGAAAATAATGAACGTTAAACTGACAGACGTCAAAATGTTGACAAATATTTATTTTCAAATTACAGACATTATTCTGGTCCAATATTGCCATATGTACTTTACCGTAAAAAAGCAGTTAAAGAATTGTGTAATAAGGCAAAATCTTGACACAAAACGAATAATTACACCAATGTAGTGTTGCATAATTTTATTTGTGAGTGAAAAACATGATTTTCCATAGAAAATTTCAAAAAATTCGGAATATTTTGTCGCACATTTTCAATACTGATGGTCTCGTATACCTTAACGACTGACAATACATTTCTATATTAGAATTGTCGATTCAGAATTAATCATAGAATCGTCCTACCTGACGATTGTCTGCAAGTTTTTGATCACCTTATATATTGGATTGAATAAATTTAAATAAATGGGAAGGTTCCGCATGTGAGTGTTCTAAAATCATCAATATTTCTCTATTAAGTTAATAAAAAAGTATTAAACAAATTCCTCTTAAAATTTATTAGCACTTAATTCTTGACTTTCACCGTTTCAAAACTTATAATAGCACAATTATTGAAACGCATTTTAACCGATGACTAAGTCTGCATGTATCTTCATGAATCTGTAATACATGTCGACATAAACATTACTTTGCAATTTCATAACTTTTGGCGAACGTCGTTTTACTGTTGAATATCTTCGTACGTCCTTGAGTTCCTAAATTTATTCGGAAAGCGTCGGCGTTTGGAAGCGGTAGATGACATTCGCTTTTGTTTTCTTTTTTCTACGACTGGGTGTCAGTAGTCTAGACTAGGGTTTGTTTTCTAGAATGAAAGTTCAGATAAGGGTAAAAATTAATGACATCGCCAAATTATTATTTTTATATTTATTTGTTTATTTGAAAAGAACGAGTACTGGTTTATATACAGAATGTTCTTATAATCATAGAGGATGATACTCAAAATAATTGAATACATAATTTTACAGTTTTTTTTTTTAGAAATATGAATGACTGTGGCAATTATTTTTCGTCTACGTTGTGTAAGGAAAAAATTATCAGTTTGAGCTATTTGCAGTTGGCAACACGAAAATCTCTAGATTGGAGCATTTTTATCTGAGTACGTTGTTGATACTTTCTCGTGTTTATAACACATGGATCAATAAGTCCCGAGACTAACAATGAAAACAACATTTTTTTTGCAAAATTTTTTTTTATTCATCAACATAATCACCTTTTAGGGTGATACAATGGTTCCAACGCTTTTCCAATTTTTCAATACCATGTTTATAAAAAAATTTATCTTTTGCTTCAAAATAAGCTTCAGTTTCAGCGATGACCTCCTCATTTGAGCCAAATCTTTTTCCCTGGAGCATTTTTTTAAGATCAGCAAAGAGCCAGTAGTCACTGGGGGCTAAATCTGGCGAATATGGGGGGTGGGGAAGCAGATCAAAACCCAATTCGTTCAATTTTGCCATTGTTTTCATCGACTTGTGGCAGGGTGCATTGTCTTGGTGAAAAAGGATTTTTTTTCTCTGCATGTGCGGTCGTTTTTTTGCGATTTCCTCCTTCAAACGCACCAGTAAGTCAATATAATAATCACTGTTGATCGATTTACCTTTTTCGAGGTAGTTAATGAAAATCACGCCATGTGTATCCCAAAAAACTGACGCCAGGACTTTGCCAGCTGACTGCTGCGTTTTCGGACGTTTCGGACGGCTTTCGCCAGCTGTGCGCCACTCAGATGACTGCCGCTTCGACTCTGGAGTGTAGTGATGTATCCATGTTTCGTCCATGGTCACGTAACGACGCAAGAAATCTTTTTTGTTGCGAGTAAATAGCGATAAACAGCTTTCTGAATCATCGACTCGTTGCTGTTTTTGTTCCATCGAGAGCAATCGCGGCACCCACTTGGAAAAAACCTTTTTCATGCTCAATTTTTCATGAAGGATAGTAAATACACTTCCATATGATATCTGTGTCATCTCAGCAATCTCACGGAGCTTCACTTTACGATCTTTCATTATAATTTTTGTCACTTCACTCACATTTTCCGGTGTAACGGCTTCCACAGGTCTACCCGAGCGTTCCGCGTCATTTGTGTCGGTACGACCACGTTTAAACTCGGCAAACCACCGACAAATCGTTGCTTTTGATGGACAAGAGTCCGGGTAACATTTTTTCAATCCATTGTTTTCCTTGCGTGGTGTTTTTACCCATTAAAAAACAATGTTTTATCAGAACACGAAACTCGGTTTTTTCCATTGTTTAAACAAACTACAAAACGACTTTACTCCAACCTCGATAACTCAGCTGTTTCTGGTCCGATCGACTTAAAATTTTGACACGTTTCAAGCAAAGGTTAGTACTCTAGAAAGACGTGGTTACTGGTTTACTACGAGCGCCATCTATGGGTTAGTCTCGGGACTTATTGATCCATGTGTTATATCAGATGAACATTTTAGGTAATTGCATTATCAATGATAAATATCAAAAGTATGCAGTAGTCAATCTTATAATAACTCTGGCCAGATGTCATTACTCATTCCGTACATTTTTAATCAAAAACCTTTTTTGTTTTTTACTAGGTGATATGATAGCTTATTCTTCTAGAACCTTTCTTTTGCCACACTTGTCCATTTTGTTAGTGACTTAATTCTTTCTCTGCCTGAAAGTATATCTGTCTGCGTAATTTCATAACTGTTTTCAGTTGCTCTACTTAATTATATTCTTCCATTATTTACTTCAATGCTCCCATCGATGCTTTCCTTTTACACATTTTTTAATTTTTTTTTTTACATATCCTATTACAAAGCATTATTCCTTTGGTGATTCTTTCTTTCATCTCTGCTTCTTTTTTCATCTAAAATGTCTACATGAATATAATAATTAATTATATATATAATAATAATAATTATTTATCTCATACCCTGCTACTTTGTATTCACTTTGTATTCATTCTAGGTCCATAAACTACAAAGACATTAGATCAGTCACAATTCAATAGGAAAAAAAAATTCTATTAAATGCCCTCAAAATCCATATTGAACGAATTTTATTTTAGTAAAATCTTATTTACCATACTCATTTTCAAATCTAAAACGACGTAATTTATATATACATAAAGTGACCTTCTGTGTGCAGATAGAAATCATTTTATATTTTGCTTTTATTAAACCTATTGTTTTTTTAATGGATGAGTAATATCTCACATAAAAACATCTCACAATATTAATTAACTAATTCTCCACATACAATACCTACATATATATATACAATAATTTCAATGAAAAAAATACATGCATTTGAATTATAAAATATATGAAAACTAATTCAAATACTATTGAAGATGAAATAAATAAAGAATATCTTTAAAAATCAATAAATTGAAAGTGATTCGAAGAATATGAAATTCAAAGAATTAATAATGCATTGCATAATTAAATCATTGTCTGCAATTGCTTCTTCCAGGCATTGGTAAGTTTTTTTCAATCTGGACCAATATTTTGCCATGTTTTCGATATGACCATATATTATTTGCAATGTACTGTATTACGTTTTTCCTTTTTCATATTTTCCTAAAGAAATTGCTGAAGTTTTAAATGGGAACTTTCAGGTGATCAAGGCAGGGTGCTATCATCATCACACAAGATCATTTTTGTACATTTTTCTAAGATTTAACATCATGGTCATGTACAATTTGTTTATATACTGGATTCCATTTAGATGATTGTTCATCCTTCATATGAGCATTAGCCTAGTAAGACTTGTAGCTTCTACATAAGTACGCAGAAACAGCCGCAAATGTCCATTTGTTCCTCTACTTTATATTAGAACACGATGGGAACTGAGTCTCTTCTGCTATTTATATTAAGTGAAATTTGTCTGAGAAATGAAAAATGACAGGAACACTGTTCCTGTCTTCCGTTTATTAAGTCTAAGTTATGTACAGTAGTGTGCAAAAGTAGGTAAACACCATAGAAAATTTATCGTTCAACATTATTTTCAAAAAAATAACTAAAAGAAATAATTGCATATAACCGAAAAATATTAATAATAACGATAACATATTAGTATTTAGTGTGACTACTTTTAGCAGATGTTACATTTCTCACGCATATGGATAAACTTTCGAAAAGTTTTGTGAGATTATGGAATGCTATTCCATTCCTCCAAGAAGATATAAAAAAGATGATTGTCATCTCTATGTGTTATTATTGACCGTGTATACGTGGGTTATACGCTTTTCCAATCCTTCTACAAACATACTGTCTCTTTTCGATTTTGAATATTTCGAATTTCAACGCGTCTGTTCAATGTACGCGTCGCCATCGTCCAATGTCCAATGGGAATAAATTCCTGTGAATATTCCAACCACTTCTATTTATTACCTCTTCACAATAGTGCGCTTTCTTTTTGTAACACAACCT
The DNA here is from genome assembly GCA_031893035.1 of Dermolepida albohirtum. Classification (NCBI taxonomy): domain Eukaryota; kingdom Metazoa; phylum Arthropoda; class Insecta; order Coleoptera; family Scarabaeidae; genus Dermolepida; species Dermolepida albohirtum. The sequence goes on along the minus strand of JAVIWB010004695.1, from coordinate 260,830 downwards.
CTAAGTCCTTGTTTAATTAGATGGCGCCAGAACGGTAGAAGGATGCACAGAAACTACTATTGATCAAGAAGATCTTCTATTAATTCTTTAGATGATTTCGTCTTGTTTCGCAAGGATGTCAATCGCAAATATTTATCATGACCTTCTTTGACTTTTCTTGGTTTTCCCGTTCTTTTTTATTAGTTACCAAACTTGTTGCTCTGTGCTTTTTGATAATTTTAGAAAACGAATACTTAGAACATTCGCTTCTTTCTGCAATTTATCGCTGATTTAAACCCCATCGCTGAAAAGACATTTATCCTGTGGCGATTTTTGTTAAATAGTCTAGGCATTCCACTAACCTTTTGAGAAATTAACCTAATCAGAATATGAATAACAGAATAAAATGAATTGTTACAGTATCAAAAAAATATTTACAGCCACTTGTATTAAAATAAACAAGTCCTTTATGATTGAAAACACAACTATTCAACTTAACGCTACCAAATCCAGTGATACACTTACCCACATTTCTAAGAAACTATTTTTAAACATGTAACGAAATAACCATCGATAAGGGGCAAATTACCCGAATAGGAATAAACAAGAGTTTGGCAGAAACTGTTTTCCTCTTTCATATAATGATATATTTTTAATTCCTAGAACTTTATTATGCACACTTATTTAAGCACATTACTGTATATTCAAAATCAAACAAATATTAAAAAGAATATTTTTCTCATTTCAAAAATAAATGCAAAGTCAGGAGTTGCATAATCTGGAAAATATTACCATCTTACAGGAAGCATTAGTTCAAAAATGTAAAAAGTATTCATATACGAATATGTATTCAAAAAGTGAATGAATCTGGAAAATAATTTCATCATACAGGATATATTAGTTCAAAAATGTGAAAAGTATTATATTTTTATCAAAAATAATACGGAAAACACAAATAAGCCCCATATACGAATATGCATTCAAAACTGGATGACTAATGTCATAGACCAGGTGTGGGCAACCTTTGACATGTTGTGGGCCAAACTTTAATGTGCAAATACGTTCACGGGCCGCATTTAAAAGTAGTGTATTTTAAAGTAGTGTTCATAATTTTTAGCTATAGATATCAGATATGAAATAATACGACAATGTTATTATAATTAAATTTATTAAATAACAAAATGACATGAAAAAAATAGGTATAACATTATAATTAAATCGTTAAGTTTGGAATTGTTACAAATTACGAAAGTTAAATAGCGACACCGAAATCGATGAGACACTTGAGCTTAAATTTGGGAAACTAATCCATCGATGTTTGGATTAATTCCAGTGATACAAAGACGTAAAGAATTTTCTAAATTATCGTCAATCAGCCTTGTACGATATTTTGATTTATTAACTTTCATCATTGAAAAGAACTGTTATAAGTACTGCCAAACGCACAAATTAATCTTCTTGCGAATTTTCTAAGCTACGGAAAATGGTCTTTGAGGTTTTTTTTTGTAGAAATCCCACAACTCCACGTCTTCAAATTTAGATTTTAGGAGTGAGATTTCTTGAATCTCAATCAACTCTATTTGCAAGTGTATTTGAGCATTTTGGTATTATATGTTTTTGAAATCGCTAAATCTGTTCGAAAATTGCTTGATTCCGTGAGTATGAGTAAGTAGTATAATATTTTTTTAATTGAGATTTCAAAATGTCTCGCGGGCCGGATCCGGCCCGCGGGTCGGTTGTTGCCCACATATATCATAGACGATTATAACAAAGCAATGGCTACGCCCGTCGTTTCGCTTAATCCATAGCTCATCAGCTATCCAAATGTATTATAATATTTGGGTGTTTAAAATAACTTTTCAATATGCATCAGTGTTCTTTGGTATTATATTTTCAAACAGCTCAGAGCAAATAGCGCTTTATTCTTATTTATAGACTTCCACAGGCAATAGCCACAGTGTCGTCCTGGCTTCTGGACTGGAATTGCTTCTTCTTCTGCTAATATTCCGTTCACTCTTATTGTAGCTTCGATCTCGATAGAAACAGCGGCTTTGAAGATGTTCCTAATAAGAGCGAATGAAACATTAATAAAGGAAGAAACATTGCCAAGTACGCAGTTGCAGTCTAGAAATCGAAAAGAAACAGTACCATTTTCAATTTATTAAATAGATTTGGGGCAATATTAAGTAATCTTTAATTTTTCAAAATATTACTTTTTTGTTTTACAATATTTAGTTTATAGTTACGACTTAAATATCCGTTCCTGACGAAACTTATCTTTGTTTCATTAAGAAATTATATTGTATGCAAATCTAATCATAAATTTCTTTATTAAAATTCTAAATTTGCGCACAAGTATATAGAGGAAATGAGATTACGATACTTTTGTAATCGCTATTAATCATTTCTAATAAAGACTTTTAAATACTCTCATTTTAATTGTAAAATTTTAAAAGTTGACGTTGTCTTAGATACACATAAAAAAACTTTCACAATTAACACCAGTAACAAGTATTAATCCGTTTAATCTATCCACAAAATGTGCTGACCTACCTATTACATAACAAGTATCCAAAATAATTCTGGAGGTGTAGTAGGTCATGGATAAAAAAAAAGAAATTAGGAACTTTAAAGTCAGTTCTAATATACATTATATTTTCTATGAACAGGATTAAATGCAAGGCCAAACTTTCACATTTGTCTTTATACAATGCATTAAAATGGAATTTCAACTACCTACACACATGGAATATTATTTAGTCAAGTCATAATATCTTTGTTGAGAAATCTAATTTCAATTATGATTTAAAATTCTTTTGTAGCACAATCAAATAGTGTTATCATATCTTCCTTTATCAATTTTAATTGTACGTAGATGGCGAAAATTATCATAATCTTTTTATTCATTCAGTGATTCATTTCTATTAATATAAACAAAGTAAATCCGAGCAAATCATTTTAGTATGTTTATTGAAAATATATTGTGCTATCTGCTGTAAAAATGTATATTGTAATTGTTATGAAATGTATAATAATTGCTGCATTCAAATTAATATTGATAATTTTTTAAACAATTGAAATACCAAGTCTATTATTATTATTTACAACAATCAACTAACTAAACTGATAGTAAAAGCACAAGCAATTTAGTAAACAACTTATTTACTTATGAACTATAAGTATTTCTTTTTTTCTGGGGTGAGTTAAATAATATTTTTTAGTAATTGCAAAGCACAAATGTATACTTGGTGATGAAATAAATTCGAAAAGATACAAAACTTAATCTAGAAAGTTTAAAAGTAGTACAATGCACTTACACTATTATGTTTATGAAAAACAATGACATTGAAAATTACTAAAAAGTAAGGAGATATCAAAAAAAACGTCACTGCGCCGATACAAATACACATGAATTGACAAAAAGTAAGATTCAAAATGAAACAAATGAATTAGGGCATTAAGTTTTGTATTATTTTTCAACATATTCTGAGAGTGCTGAGTACCATTGTGCAATTTTTGAAATGGTCATTCTCAAAATCCTCAAAATACTACTTTGTAACTGCAATAAATTCTTCATCCGACTGATACTTCTTTCCAATAAGCAAAAGTTTAGGGAATAGATCTTGTAAATAGGGTTGGTAAGGTACATACAACCAGTAATCTTAACTGATCCAATTTTTCGTGAATAACTTGATTGAGAAGGCGCGTTATCGTGATGAAAGAGAAGTTTTCTATGTGCCTTTTGACATCAATGCAATATTTATTTCATCAAAGTTCTAAGTGATCACGAAATTTCAACACGAACCTCTAGTGTTTAAAATAAAATATTAAAATTGATATCAAAATAAGGACAAAAACAAAATTATTGCGCCAATGTTAAATTATATCAACAATCAGTAAGTGGCTACGTTATTTCTCCTTATATTCTTTACAGTACATTTAATTTCTTTACAAATGTTAAATATTTTTATTTATATTACAATTATTTGGATTAACGTATTAAAAAACGTTTTTATTTGTTAGTAGATATTGCTAGTGTTCTTTAAATATTATTATTATATTGATCAAAATCATTTAACTGCGGTTACTCTTTTTCCTTCGCACATAGTTGCCAAACCGCTTGACGCCTAACATTGCGCTGGCTCAAAGTTAAATATACAGTTTCAATATACGGCCCGCGATACAGATATGTCTACCGAATTTTAGTCAAGTTAAATTTACGGACTTTTTGATGTTATCATTTGGCCGTCCAAATAAAAATTTGCCAGATGATGGAAGATATTGGGAACAACTCAAAAAACAAATCCTATAACAATGTAGTTTGACGTTCTTATGTGGACGGACAAGGATTGCAATCAGACGCCCAAACGATAGCAATGCTCAATTGGTGGAAGCTAAAATGATAGACATTTGTATGTATATATGTATATGTACATATATATGTAATATTTCATTAACTAAGCACAACAATATTGTTTATTACATCAATAAAATTTACAAACTTAATGTGCAGGCAAAAGCTTCGTATAATAAAGATAGCAACACTTTAAAATTTAGCTTATTTATAAATTTAAAAAGTTACTACAAAATTTTCATTTAACAACTTTCTTTTTGCCATCATGGCAAGAGAGTAAGATTCACTCAAAAATTACCAAAATACTATCATTACAAGATACGTCATATGAACCATATTATAAATTACTGAAAACTCTGATAGAAATATTGACAATTCAATAAATTTAGGAAAGAAGCGGATCCTAGAGGATGACAACGACGTGAAGTTAAAATTAAAATCGTATTACCAATAGCAGTATATATATATATATATATATATATATATATATATATATATATATATATATATATATATATATATATATATATATATATGTATGTATGTATATATATATATATATATATATATATATATATATATATATATATATATATGTATGTATGTATGTATGTATATATATATATATATATATATATATATATTATATATATATTTACAACTAAAGGTTGATATATAACCCCTTTCCACATTAATTTTCGTGTTCTGTATACGTATTTCGGTGACTAAGTTGTCATCATCAGCAGATAATTAAACAGTGTCGCACCTGAAAAACTACGGTAAAAATACCCGTACGAAAACCAACTCTGCACACGATCTGTACCGTCGAAACCCAGAACGCACACTGCGCAGTGTGTGTTTTTTTGGCGTATACAAAACACGAAAATTAATGTGGAAAGGGGTTATATATCAACCTTAAGTGATTAAGTTAATCAACCACAGGCTCCATCAAAATTACCTTCAATAGCAACATACTTACTTATTCTAAAGGAATGACAACAAAACATAGGTGATAATTTGAGTTAAAGGATTTTTACTCAAATGTAATTAAAATCTATAATTGAATTTAAACTCAATAGATTACGTTCTAAATTATCCAGAATAGAAGAAAAATATTAATGCCTAGTCATGATTTAGAATTGTTTAAACAAAAATAATTACTATGACAATGAGCTGAGCGATTCTTAAGACTCGGTATAATTTGATTCATTAAGCTAATATTCACGATTTTATATACATATGTAAATGTGCTTTCTTAAAACATGAAGGACGATACATGTAATTACGCTGCAATGTTTCTTCTCGTGTATGTCTTATACATAAATTTTGCCTTTCAGAGTCAGTGCATTTCATAGAGATCCGTCTGTTAGATATATACATTACAGTCAACTTGAGGTCGAGTAACATCCCACGCTAACTTTTTTCCGTTACCTACCATACATAATCCAAGACAACTACTAACAATTTCTTTTATTTTGATACTTAAATACTTTCGTGTTGTCAGACTTACGTTTACTCAACTAACTTTTAGTATTACAAACTTTTAATTTCATAGAATGTTTCTGAAATCAATATTACTATTACGAAATAATAATACTTGATTATTTTATATTTGGAATGATTATATATTCCTTTTTATTCTTTAATTGATTATTCTTGTCATTACCGGGGGTGTAAGAAAAAAATACATATAAGAATAATTTCACGGGAAGCGACAATCGACCTCTGGCTTCATTTTTCGGAAAGCTTTGTCTTGTATTCCAATTCGGACATCTTCTTTTATGGCGGCAGGCAAAATTTAGTTAATATCTAACTTTCGAATTGAAAATTGTAACAGTGTGAATAAAGTGTCAAAATGTAAAATCAGAAAATGCATAAAGTAGTTCGTGGTGTAATCCAAAATTTTTAAACATACTAAATTCATCTAAAATTATGGCTAATATGCAATAACCTGGGTGTCAATACTCCTTTAGAAGCTGTTATGTGTTCGTAACACATTCACTAAATCAACCATATTTATGACCGCACCACGTATGCAAATTTTAATTCCATACGTCTGCATTTCTTTCGCATGTCTTGCTTTTTATATTTAAGTTTTTCTTCATTCAACAAACGTGGAGAAAGATCTTAACATACAGACTAGCTTATAGACCTGCTTGGCGAAAAGTTGCAATGCGAATTATTTTGTATTTAGAGGCATTATCTTTTGTGTGTGTGTGTGTGTGTGATTAGTCCTCTCCCAATTTAGGGAAATTAAAGTGGAATTTTCCAGTAAAAGGGAGTTATTGCTTTCTCTGTTGGAGGAATCAATTACTGCACACTTTTCCCTTTGAACTTATAAGAAAGTAAAGAGGATTAAGCCACCACAAGGTTTTTTTTTTTGTTGTAACCCGAAGAATTAATTCCGTACGAAAGGACTATTTTTATAGCATTGAAAAGGACCGAAAAAGAATCCGATTTTGGCGCAACAAGGTCAGGCCGCTATATTTTGTAAGTGCTGGTTTTTTGCCTCCTCCTTTCTACAATTTAGACTAGTAAATTCCCTTAGTTTGCTAATTTAAGTAAGTAAATTTGCTTTGATATCAAACTCGTTCAAGACAAATTGTTCAATATTTCATATTAATATTGTAAGTTATTATCACTCTAGTAATTGCAATGCTTAACTCAGTATTTCTGTTTTACATTCAAATTAAGTTTAGACAAGTTTTAGGGTTATCATGCTTAGTTTTTGCATCGCCATCGGACCTAAGTGAAAGTTATTTGCCTTCATCCGGGTAGCACAAAAGCTTGATAACTTATTTTGTTGTTCAACATGTGCACATTGAATTTTTACCCTTTGTCCGTCTTGTTTTCTTTTGCATTCATATATTTTCTTTCTCATGCTGTCTGTCAGTCGTTTTCTTAACATTAATAATTCAATAGTAAACGTTCAGTAATTTTAATGTTAATAATTAATATTACACAGTGTTTTCACATTCATAGTTGACGAGTAAACATTTGCTCATTTTTACGTTAATAGTTTGAATACTATATAGTTAGTTTTTTTTTATTTTAACATTAATAATTCCATATCATACAGTCTGTAATTTTAGTATTGATAATTTAAAATTTTATACAGTTATACATTTTGAATAAGCAATTTCTTCTAAAGTTCACTGCTTTTCTGACTAGCTTTTGTAAAAACCTAATATACGTATATTTGGGGAAAATGGTTTGCGAACTTTATTTTTGTGTATATGATTAACTTTGCCAGTTAAAATATTTGCTACAGTTCTTTTCCTTACCACATTATTGCAATTACACTTTTTTTAATAACGCAATTGCAGACTTTTCTTATTAATGTTTGGTTTCTTTCTTTTTTTGTATGTATCATTATAGTCACCTGTCCTGCCATCTACAAATTTGATAATAGCTCGTTTTTGCCAAGTCGTAGTGTTAAATGGCACTTAACATATCTACTAATTAATTTGTTGGAGAATCCACCCCCTCTAAGGTCAAGGTCGGGTGGAATTCTTGCACACGGCCACGGGTAGATTCGGAAGGGGTAGCAACTCTCTTGGGTATATTTACTATTAATTTCGTTAAATTTTTTTAATCTCCCTGAAGATTTAATCTTCGCAAAACCACGATTTACCTCTGGGTTGTGTAATTGAAATGTAGTGATATAAGAATCGAAGATGTTTACGATCAGACCCGTCAAAAACTGCAACAATTCTAGAAATTTTCAATAAAATAAATGATTTTGTTTTGAATTACTGAAGAACTGGTAGCAATCAAATAGGATGAGCATAAGAATTTAATGGATACATCACGCTTTACATGTAGAATTGGCGACATCCAAGCTATCAGCAAGGGGATTGCTGCGAATTAAGAGCGTGAAAGACCGCGAACGGCAAACGAAAGAACCCAACTAATTTTGATGAAACCTTGCTTCATGACTGTTCCTTTTCCTCGAGCAAAGATATTTGCATCGCCAAGTAATATAACGATTTTTTGGGATTTGAAGGGGTTAATTTTATAGAGTGCCTTGCAGAAGATCAAACCGTGAACTGTATTGTGCAGCTCTACCAGAAAAATTAAAAACAATGGAATGGCTTACAAGAAGTTCTCTTTCATCGCGCATACTCACACTAGTCAAGTTATTCGGGAAAAATCGAATCATTTGAAATTTCGAATTGTGCCTCACCCACTCTGTTCTGCAGACTCCTAAATGTCTTTTCTTGGTTCCCAGATTCAAACAATTCCTTGCTCTAAAGAAGTTTTAGTCGAATGAAAAAGTTATCGTAGAAAGGGAGCACTATTTTTAAGATCTTGAGAAAGGTTAATACGAAAATGACATAATGGTATATTACGATCATTGGTCCGCATTGAAGTAAAAGAGGATATGTTGAAAAATAATAAATACCTAAAACTCTCGTTTCCCCTAAAATAATCCTCATATGAATACATTAATAAAATATTTGTATCGTTTGTTCAAGTGCGTTGAAGTTGAAAGGAAGTATATTAAAAAACAATGCTCTAAACTATGTATATATTTCATTTCGAGTTCTTCTGTCTATCAATTCATCCTCGTATATTACAACAAGAAAAATAATTTCGATGATTTATTTGATTCAGAATTAATTTTCATTTCTTATGTGAATAATATGAGCCTTTATTATTGAGAAGTTATTAAGCAATATAATCATGCGATTTGTCTAATGAAATGTTAATTTAATTCTTTCTACTTTTTCCTGTAGTCTATTAAATCACGAGTCAACACTTTTTAATCTTATACTAAATACGTTTCTATAAACCTTGAACGAAAATAGAGTATAACTTATTGGCGTATTACTACCGAACCAAATTAAAAATGAAAGTTATATAAATAACAATTTCGTATATACATATATAGTTAGGTAATAGTAGAATCCGCTTCTTAAGTTACATAGAAATAGCGTGCCATGAACCCGGTAACATTTGTTCCATAATAGAAAGAAACATAAAACTGCTTTGTATAGTATATGCTGTATTGAACACTCAAACCGTCGAAGCGTATAATTGATCAAAATTGTTCTTCGAAAATGTTCCGTAATAAATTAATACCAATTGCAAATGTTTTTATGGGTTTGACTGCACATACTTAGTTTGCCCTTCCCTATTTTTAGGGAAAAAACACCTGTATTTAAACTGTTTTGTTCGAACAGCGGAAACCGCACAAGTTCAAGGTTGATATTGTTATTAGAAGTTATTATCATATGCTCTAATTATAGCAATTATCGTTGTATGTATAATTATTTACAGTACTTACGAAAAACACTGAAGACATTTAATCAACTAAGCATTAAAAGGAACATAATAGATGTTCTTGTAGACCTTTTGCGCTATACATAAAACCTAAAATTTATTACCCACTAAATTTTGTCGTAAATTTTTGTCATAAAAAGTAAAATCGTAATGCAACTGGGTTTGTTGTTCTGTTTAGTATTTTGCCGCTAATGTTTCCTTAAGATCTTCGTGATCTCTAAATCGTACATCGAAATAAAAGACAAGATATTTTGTATTCTACTTTATTAGTGCAGATTATCAAGTCACCTTTACAAAAGATCCCACCTAGGTACATTTACCAAATATATAATAGAAATTATCTTAATTCAAAGTGCAATATTATAAAGACTGTTTCAAATTACGCGGTTTTTTTAAGAATACATAAAATATAGATGACGCACTGAAGTTGTCTGGGTATGTGGGCATTTAAAAAGTGTGATGTATGTTTTTAGAGTTTTTAGAAAATTACTTGAATTTTATGATTTATATAATCGTCCATCTGAAAGCACTATTGGCCGAATTATTAAAAAATTTCAAGAGACCGGTTCCGTGGAAGATCAAAAAAGATCCTGAAACGCCCGTTAGACGACGTTGACAACAACTTGGAGTTAATGGACCAACAATATGGCGTATTTTGCACAAGGATTCAGCTCTGAAGGCATATAAGGTTCAAATAACACAGGAACTGAAGCCATTACATCATTTAAAACGTCGTTCATTTGCCAATTTTATCAATGAACAACCAGCTGATTTTTCTCAAAAAATAATATTTTCCGATGAAGCACATTTTGAACTTGGTGGCTATGTGGGCATCTAAAAAGTGTGATGTATGACATTTATAAAAATGGCTTCGTACACGGTATAATAACGCGTTCAAATTGTTGAATTATTTTATGAAAATCAGCGTTCTGTGAAAAGAGTTTCTAGAAAATTACGTGAATTTTATGGTTTACGTAATCCTCCATTAAAAGCACGAATTATTAAAAAATTTCAAGAGACCGGTTCCGTGGAAGATCAAAAAAGTGAAAAATACAGTCGTAGTGGTCGTTCACAAGAAAATATTGGTTTGGTTCGTGAAAGTGTTGCTGAAGATCCTGAAATGTCCATTAGACGACGTTCACAACAACTTGGACTTAGTGGATCAACAACATGGTGTATTTTACACAAGGATTAAGCTCTGAAGGCATATAAGGTTCAAATGAAACAGGAACTGAAGCCATTGGATTATTTAAAACGTCGTTCATTTGTCAATTTCATCAATGAACAACCAGCTGATTTTTCTCAAAAAATAATATTTTCCGATGAAGCACATTTTGAACTTGGTGCTATGTTAATAAACAAAATTGCCGTATCTGAGGTGAGGAAAATCCACGAATTATTCATGAGAAACCTATGCATCCTAAACGAGTTACTGTCTGGTGTGCATTATGGTCAGGAGGTGTAGTTGGACCTTACTTCTTTGAAAATGCTGATGGTGAAGCTGTAACTGTCAATGGTGATCGATATCGTCGGATGATAACCGAATTTTTGTGGCCTGAATTAATCAATATTGATCTAGAGGATATGTGGTTTCAACAGAATGGCGTTACAGCTCACTTTACACACGAATCAATTGATTTATTGAGAGAAAAATTTCCTGGACGTGTCATCTCAAGAAACGGTGATGTTAATTGGCCACCAAGATCATGTGATTTGACACCGTTAGACTATTTTCTTTGGGGCTATGTGAAAAGTCTGGTTTATAAACACAATCTACGATCAATTCTTGCTTTGAAAGATGAAATTATTCGTGTCATTGGTGAGATAGAGCCTCAATTATGACAAAATGTCATTGAAAATTTTAACAAAAGAGTGGATGTCTATGGAGCTGCAAGAGGAGGCCATATAATAATAAAAAGTTTTTGAAAGTGAATGCACATTATGTGTTTTATTTATTCTTTGAAAAAACCGCGAAATTTGAAACACTCTTTATATATATGTAAGTATATATGTACATAGCACAGACATTTAATTTTGAAATTAGATTTAATAAATTCCTGCATTCACCTAATAAAAATAAGATGAATAATAATTATGTCAATTATGCGATAGAACGAGAACACTGATTCCCACGCATTCGACAAACAAAATCATTGCTTTTCATGATGAAAGTAAAATATTACATATACTAGAAACTATAGGTGTGTTTGCTCTGTAATAATAACCCGGAAATTAATTCGAACGATAAAACTAATTTGTTTGGCGCAATGATTCCGTTTTTGTAAACAAAATCTGCTTTACATATATAGACACCTTTGACCCAAAACTTTTTTTTGCTTTTTTTCTGTTGTTTTCTTTCGTGTTAATCTTATTTAACGTCGTATTGGATTGAATAATGGAAAACGCATTTTGCAAGTAAGAATATTACTTAAGAATTATGTAATCAGCTTGATGGTCTGAAATATGTGGAAACATAATAGAATTTATCCATGGGGCGATATAAACAACATAGATTAAGCAAGCAAGATACGTAGATGTTCAAAAAGAAAATTAAATTAAAAATATATGAAATCTGCTCAAACTTTGTGGGCAATCGATTTAAGATGTTTTATGAAAGCTACAAAGGATCCGTTAATAGAAATATAGAATAGAAAATAGATTTAGATTGATTTGATACTGGAGCAAAATAGACATTGTCCAAAATATGTTAGATTAGAATTAAGGAAGTTAGAAGTTGGAATAACATGGCGAAAAAACTTTCTCCAAAAATGCATCATCTAAAATGTGAGAATTACACAAATATCTCGGCAATCATATTAGTGCATGTTTATTAAATATTTTTTTCTCCAGCGTGAATGTGACCTTGCATTTTCAAATTACTCTCCACAAAAAGAAAGCCATTTCGGGATGTTTTTAATCGCTATTGCAACTGTACAAAAAGTGATCTACTTTTGCTCAGGAATACATACAAAAAGTGATTTACTTCTTATCCTAGGACAATGTAATTTGACGTTTAGATTGAGTCTTCTTAAATGGACAAACAATATTACCCAATAATAGTCAAGAAATTATTTGAAAACGAAGAATGGATATGAATAGCGATTCTGAAAAATCATTTATAATTGTAAACATTCAAAACTGACGCTTGAGATCATAAATATTTAATGGAAAAGGTAAAAAAGTTATTAGCAAGTACGTTTTATCCAAGTCTGTTTCTTAGGTTGCTCTCAACGTAATGAAATATCAAAAACTACGTTACAACATATGTATAAATCCGCATTGTCAATAAAAACTCCTGTTGCAAACACTAAAAAACCTAAATCATTCATAGTTGCGATAGATGTCTAGAAATTTGTACTGCTGCTCGTCCCAAAAATAATGAGTAAATGAAATTTTTTAGTAAATATCAAAATGGTAAATATCAGCGAGTTGTGGGAATTGATAAATTAACAAGTGTTACACAAGAAAGCGGTTTTTTAAAAATTTTCCAAATGTAAAATCATATACTGGACATTCTTTAGAACATCAGCTATATTATTAATGGTAGGAGCAATAGAGGCTGATAATCGTTTACTGTACCTAAAAACTACGTAGATGAATCTATAACAAATAAATTCATCAGTTTTGGATTTTAATGCATCAATAAGTAAAATCGCAAATGATATATGTAAGTAATGTTAATGTCGCTAACATAAAGACTGAAAATAATCACCCTTTATATACATACTTCCAGTCTATTCAACAATTGTGCTATGATTTTTAATATAAATTCCAATAAATAATTACATATATTCCAAATCGTGTTATCTAGTTTGAATTTGTTTAAAATACATAGCTTGACTACAAGTTATTTTATTTTACATAGCTTTTGCCAACAATTTCCTAGATGGAAGTCGTTGGAGAAAAATAATTGATACGTGGTATAACATACGAGGGAGCGTTTTTATATTCGCGGAATGGGGGACAAGGGGTGGAAATAAAAAAACCAAATTATTTTTCTTTTTCAATATATTCACCTGCAAGACGGATACATTTTTCACATCTTTCAATTAATTTATTTATACCCTCATAAAAAAATGATTTCTCTTTATCTGCAAAATACGCCGAAACTGCGTCCTTGACTTCATCATCGGCAGTAAATTTTTTACCCCGCAGCTCTTTTTTCATTTTCGGAAACAGGTAATAATCACTCTGGGCTAGGTCTGGGTTGTAGGGTGGGTGATTCACAATTTCGAAGCCCACCTTATGCAGGGCAGCTAACGCAACGCGGCTCTTGTGGACGGGCGCGTTGTCGTGCAAAAGTAGAACACCTTTTGTCAATTTTCCCCGTCTTTTCTCTTTAATGGCTTCTTTTAGTCGCTCTAATATTGAAGCGTAATATTCTCCGGTTATAGAAACACCTTTACCTTTATAATCAATCAACAATATTCCTTCCGAGTCCCAAAGTACCGTTGCCATGAGTTTCCCAGCTGATTGTGACACTTTAAATTTCTTGGGAGGTGCTGTGCCCTTTTTATGCCACTGCATGGAGTCTTGTTTGGACTCAGGTTCATAATGATGAACCCAAGTTTCGTCTCCAGTAACAATTCCACTCAATACACCACCCTTGTCTTCATTACAGAGGTCCAAAATGCACGCGAACACTCTACGCGCTGTTGTTTTTGCGGCGGCGTGAGCATTCTCGGCACCCATCTTGCGCTGACTTTAGACATGCCGAGATGATCGTGTAGGATTTTAAAAATTGTTGTATCGGATACTCCAACCATTTCTGCGAGTTGTTTCTTCTTTACTCGAGCATCTTCGAGTACAATTTGTTCAACTTTTTGGATAAGTGCTGGCGTGCTCACCTCAATGCTCCTGCCCGGCCTCGGGCGTCTTCAAGGGATTCCCTTCCTTGTTTAAATAAACTATGCCAATTGTACACCATGGTTTTTCCTGGACAAGAGTCGCCGTAAACCAATGACATCTCATTCATTATGGTCGCGACTGATTTTCCTTGCCTGGTAAGGAACTTTATAACGGCACGATATTCGATTTTTTCCATATTTCACTTTTCACTCCTGATTATGTTACTTGGTTGACGACAGCTCAAAGACTAACTGTCTAATAACAATGAAACTTCGTATTTATACTAATCATGAGTCGCTGCATAGGCCACGCCCCCAATGCGCCTACTCACCCCTCTACAACCCGCTCATTCCGCGAATATAAAAACGCTCCCTCGTATTGTTCAGTTAAAAAAATTTTAAAGGAAAAAATGCGATTCGATAATAATTCTGTTGGTAATTAAAAGCCGTCGGAGAAAAAACAGTATGTTTCATTCGCAGAAAAAATGGTTTTCGGGCTCACTCATAATTTGCCACAAACTTGCGATGAAGTTTCTTACGCGTTCCATGATAAAAATAACTATAATATATAATATATAATGACTTTTGAGTAAGTCTATTATTAAATATATTTCTATTTGCATATAAACGTATTAATAATCAAAACTAATAACACAAGTATCCTTATCCTACGAGTTAATGGAATAGCTATACTGGTGTGAACGAAATCTATTCGACGTTGTTTTTCCGTTTTTCAGAATTAGTTTGCCTCTAGATCTTTTTACCGAACTCAGCGGAAGATCCTGATGTAAATTGGATTCTAAAGTCGTTTAGGTAGTCTCGACATTACATGTAATACATAGTTATTTATTTATTGTTTCTAGTACATATTCTTTCCACTGATGATTTTCTAAAATCAGTACATTATACTGTGTGTGGACTAAATATATGTATGTATATAAACGGGACTTTTTCAAAATTTATCGTTACAATAAAAAAATAATTTAATATATTTTGTTTTTCTACACAATCTTCTCCTTTTTTATCATTTTATTTATTATTTTTATTATCATATTTTCCCGCCTGATTGACAGTTTCTTAATCATGTCATCGAATAATGAAATTAATCGTACTTCTAACCAATTAGTCGTCGTCAAAACGGTGTTATCCCAATTCTTTATTGAGTAGCCCAAATATCTGATAGTAACATCGTGACCAATATGGATTATAGGGCGAGTGTTTAAAGAATATGAGTGTGTTCGCTTGTTGTTATAAGAACTACGTTTCGGATAAGGAAAGGCCAATTTTGTTTCATCAAGGAGCGAACAGTAGTACACACTACGTAAATTGTTTGCCATTCATGAAGGGAATTAATGAACAGTAATCCCAAAAAGCAGCTGTATGGACTTCCCCTACATAAAGACGGGTGTTGGCTTTTCAAGCTGATTGTTTGCCAATCTATGCTTTTCGATGTGTAATATGCCGCGTCTCATAATAGGTGACGACCTAATAAATCTGCTGATATAGCGTCGAAAGCCTTTTACATACGTAAAGACAATTGTCGATATACCGTCAACAAGTGAAGAACCCATCTTGGAACTTGACAATTCAGTAACCCAAGCAATCCATAATAATTGAGGACTCCCGTATAATATACCAAAATTTAAAGTACTTTCCTATATTAAAGCGTCCGTCGCTTTCAACCGCCCAAATATTGTTTCAACGACTTGGTGAGGATCCCGCGTATGACTTTCGTTTTCCACTGATACATTTAGGTCTTCTTAGCAATCTGCACAGTCAGTCGCGCAAAATCTAGTAGGCTTTACCTTTTCACGTGATAAAAATTTAATTATAACGCGTTGTTCGGCGGACGCGATGTGATACAATTCACTACCAATCAGCTGTAGTGAGCTGGACCAGTGGACTCTCTTCCTCTTGACATCTTCATATAACACGTATTAAGGCGTTACACTACTCGTTCTGGTTTATATTTGATCTGCCCTCGTACTAGCATGACAAGGAATATTTGGGACTGTCTCAACACCTTGAATTCGATAATATTAATAATAGATTTGCAAGTTCAATGGCTAACAACTTTACAAAAAACGATTTTATTGTACAGTTAAGGGCGACCTTTTCTTCTTTTCGAGTTGCATTCTTTCAAGCTTCTCATATAGATGGAAACGTACGTAAAGAATTTCTTTTCTACTTTGTTTAGGTCTAGTAGAGGACATTTCGCTTGGTTTAATATATACTTAAGTGCCCTTCGCTTCGTTCACATTTATTCACCATTTACTTAGTCAGATTTTTAAAAAGAATAGGTGGATTTGTAGGTTATCAGAAACTAACTAATTAGTATACTTAGAAAGAATAATTGGATCATTAGCAACTGTACCAATGTATATGTGTACTGTCGTAGGCAACAGTATCTAAAGTGACTTATGTGGTTAATTAATCATTTGCATAAAAAGCAACTTGGATATTCGATGAAAAAAATTCAAAATTCATTATTGTATGTAACGCTCTTTATCTTTAGATTATCGAGTATATTATTTCTAGTACCGAAATAATATACCCAAACGATATTTCCAATCGTGTTGATATTGGATATGTTTGACCCCTCCCCTCTTGTTTATTAAAGAAAGTGATTGTATTAAAATAAAATCAATATTGTTTAGTGGTCGTTTAACCATTTACAATATCATGGTATCCTTGCTTCAAAGATACTTTGTATAAAACGAAATATTTAACAAAACTACTATAAAAAGTAACCTAAATTTTGTAATCGGTGCATATTTGGATATTGACTAGAACATTGAGTTATTAGACACGATAAAAGTAATAATGGAGATTTCGAAATTTAAAATAATAAACCGCTTATCGGTTTTGCACTATACTGCAAGATGGGAATTTAATACTAATGAAATTTTAACAATTTTCTTAATACGCATACGTTGCGCATCAATGTGTTTGTTTTGAAACTTTGAAACTAAAATAAAAAACAATTACATTGCTATTTGCATAATCAAAATAACATATATTGCAAATTATAATTGGCAATAGTACACATGTGACAGTATACGTGTTTATATTTTCATTCTGACACGTGCTTTCATGGACTTTAAACAAGGACAAATTTTCGAGGTGGGAGTAAAGAATTTCTCTAGTAATCTTGTGTGAATATACATATGTTATTTACATGTACATTTAAATATTTATAATGTAAAAACGAAATATTCTTGCACTAGTACTAATAAATAATTAGATTAATCTGCAATTTCTTTTTTTAAACTTCATCTTTAGGTGACTTTTCTTCCTCCTCCACTTCAAAGGCAAAAAGAAATTGTTTTATTGTAGTTCACACCACTGCTTAACCAATTCGTCAACTAAATCGTGTGCTTTTAATTGTGAATGTCTGCCATCACCTTTACCTTCAACATATTCTTTACCTTTTAAAAGACAAGTTATCTATGGTCCTCAGTTTAATTTACTATCTAAAATCGTATTTAAATATTAATATAGTACTGTGTTTAAGTGAAGTATTAACATTTAATAAAGTGTGCTCCTTATGCAGTGAGATAATTGATTTTGATAATACCTCGTATTACATGTAATGCGCTTTTACGATGTGAAAAAATTCTAATTTTTACCGCTCTTTACATTAGACATTTGTTGCAGAAATCTTCTGCAAATTTACCGTAAGTTTTTTCAAAAATTAATTATAGACCCCTCACCATAAATACCTTCATTAACACAATATAATAATTAAACTATTACTTTACTTTAATTTAAAATATATCTTAATAGTTTTACTATACCTTCACTGTTATTTATCGTAGGAAGAAATTTCTTACTGCTTCCAAACTTTGTGACGGTAGTGTATATACAGAACGGTCAAAATTAGAATTTTTCAGCATCCCGTATTATTACACCCTGTAAATCTTTTACTGCAATTGAACTGAATATTTATGAACAGCATTTAATAAAGATAAAATTATGAAATAAAAGATAAGAAACAACCTTCGTACAGTCAGTCATGGATATATGAAAAAATGTTTGCTGTATGACTTAACGTATCTAAATATCTAGACATTCATATTTTAGTATGAAAACTTTTGCAACTTGCACATTTCAAATGTAAAACAATACCGGTTTAAAAAGAAAAATTATACACAATTTCGAGTAGATTAGAGTATTTTTGACATAGCGTTTCTCGTATGAGACCGTATCCCGAGTCCGAAAAGACCGTAAATACCTAACACTAAAAACTAAAAACATTATTATGGAGTTTATATAAAGTTTTCCTATAATAAAGATGTTTAATTCTTGTAAAGAAATTTCACAATACTGTACAAGTATTTCATTAGCATCGATGGTCCCTATACACACCCTCGGAAGCCGCGAGCAGTCAAACAGCCAGTCAAAGTGACTTCGTAAAGTTAGAAAGTGCTTTAAAATTACAGTGTTAGCTTCTTGTTAGGTAGTTTACGTAAGAAAAGGTTTCTTGTTTGATTTCGTTTAATATTCCCCAGAAAGAGAGCGTATCAGTGTTATGAATTAGAAATTTGTTAGTTTTTATTAAAAACCACTCCATAAGTGTAAAAATGATTCGTGAAGACTACACTCCAAAATCACAAAAAAAGGAAAAATACAACGAAACTTAAAATACTTACCATCTATATTTCGATTTTATAGTACCACATATTATTTTACTATCCGTGTTTCTGTGAATTTTGAGAATGCGAACTGAAGAAAAGTCAATATCATTTACAAAATCCGCGATAGAAGGGAACCAAATCATTTTCAAGATTGCTATTTTTGCAAAATAAAAATCATTGACTTCTCTATAAAAAAAAATAAAAATAAAATACTTTATCTAGCTATAGAGTCCGCAAGTAGGTCAATACTAAAACACTACACCATTCACCATAGCACTACCTATATGTACTATCTTCCCAGGACAAAAATGAAGACTGGTGAAAATATTGGCAATTACAGCATATCGGATGCAGAATACATTCCGCCCAATTTCTCAGAATTGCCTGAAAAGTTCGGGTAAATGGAACTAACTGATCTTATTATACCTTGCCAAAGAATAAGAAGGAGTGATTCAAATATCCCGCTAAAACGCGAAACACATAGCTTAAAAATGTAACTTACCATAAAACATAAACAGTTGTAAATGTAGTAGTTTGTCGACAATATTAATCCTTTTATTCTTATATAAAAATAAATGAAAAAGAAATCATTTTAATGGAAGTATAAGAAAATTAAAATTAAATATTATTAAACTAAAACAATGCAAAAATGTAATTAAACGTTTACAGGTTATGAAAAATGGCGAATATCTGGCATTCATTTATCCATATTAAACTTGCCTGTTCAAGAACCAATGAAATCTCATAAAAATATGTAGTATTTTGGCGCAATATTTGAATAACTCCTTATTATATATATATATATATATATATATATATATATATATATATATATTAAATATAGTGATTTGATTATTTTCATAGAGAATGCAGTACTTCTTACTTCTAAGCTATAAGAAAAGGATTCACTGAAACCAGGTGTTTGTCTCATACTTTCGTAATTGAATTCATATTTCAAAAGTGTTATTTTATAGTTAAGTCCTCGTCAAAAAGTATTATCACATTTCTAATGATTAAAAACAGTTAAAATTTGTAGACCAATGTATTTATTTCATTTTCTAATTATACATTAAATTGAAAAAAATTGCCTGATGTATTTTTTCCAATAAATTATAAAATCTCTTATTTTTTCACGTTGCAAATAACTATATCTAGATATTTCCCCAAATATAAAATACAATACATCTAACTATGTTGTAATGCTTCTATTTGTATCGGTAATCGTGTCGGACAGGAAATGTAAGTTCAAACTGAATTTTTGTTTTGTCTTGTCAACACGTTCAGATCTGTCGATTAGATACATCGTACGGCCAACTAGAGGTCGTGAAACATCCCACGCTAATTCTTTTCCGTTACACATGTGGTATAATATAAAGAGTTAGAAACTGTTTCGTTTGATACTTAAATACTTTTAGATTTCTATTGTCTTTGCTTAGTTTATCTTAATATTAAAAAATCAGTAAAAAATAATGTCAGGAATATTTTTTTGTTATAATCATAATCGTTATGTATAAAGTAAACGTAATACAACAGTAAAAATCATATGTAAAAGCGCACATGTGTTAAATACAATGTCAATGTGTTATTCACTTTACGCATTAAAACTTCTCTGTCATTAATTAAAGCAGTTAAATGGTATCTATTAATTCATAGGGCGACAGCAAAGTACAGAATCTTCAAGTAATGTTAGTAATCAACTAAGAAATATCCGTTACTCGTATCGGGAAATATCTTTTTGTTCTTAATGCATCCATGTAGAAGACTTGCATGGTCACTTGCACCGTCAAGGATATTCGAATCGTAGTATATAAACGATGACTCATTTGAAACTAAACCTGATTGTGAACATAACGATTTTATACAAGCACAGGTAATTCGAATTCTTTATATTTGTGTGGAAATTGTGTAAAAAAATAATGTGTGGTAATAATCGGTGAAGAATAGAAAATGGATTAATAATATTAATTTGTATTGCGTAGCTGAAAATTATTAGATATTGAAAAAAAATACTTAATACTTTTTCTAATTTGCTGTGCAATTTAAAAATTAGAAAACGGTGCGTTTACAAATTATAAATGCACTATTTGAATCTAGTTCAATTTAGTTTTTCAAGAGTAGTCAATTGCAATTTCATGTCGAATCCAGACATCAAAAAATGTGAAATCGAATTGTCAAATTCAAATGTATTCAAACTGAGTATGAAGTAATCACAAACGATTGAACAGAATGATTTGTTCATATAGTAAAATTTATATTTAGAATAAGGCATTAAAAATGTGTAGCTAAAAGATTATCTGATACAACTTGACTTTCTTTGCACCACTCTTCAAATTTCATAAACTGCTTTTCATAATTGACACGAGATTGAATAAAAAGTAAATTTTTTACAATATTTTCAATAACTTCACTTCAATTTCAGGTCGAATACATGAAAATTTCTCATTCGTTTTACATTAAATTTAATAAGTACAAAATGTTCAACAGAAATGGGAAAAGTAAAATTTTAAATTAACAAATATCATCGTGTATTGTCAACCGCCACAATTTTAAATTTACTATTATTGATCTAAAAAAGGTCTTAAAAGAGACAAATTGGAAAAA
Source organism: Dermolepida albohirtum (assembly GCA_031893035.1). Classification (NCBI taxonomy): domain Eukaryota; kingdom Metazoa; phylum Arthropoda; class Insecta; order Coleoptera; family Scarabaeidae; genus Dermolepida; species Dermolepida albohirtum. The sequence continues at coordinate 239,126 of JAVIWB010004695.1, read as the reverse complement.
ATAACATAAAAAAATTTGTGCGTAACTGACTCTGTCAGGGAATGGGTGACGTCCATTTCGAAAATCTCATAAATTAGGTTTCATTTTTTTTTGTATAACCAGTTTATTTTAAAAAAAAAGCGTACCATTAACTCCGAATAGTTTGATAGTTCGATGAAACACTAGGAGGAGAATCTCAAAATGCCAAAAAGTATAGGGTGTTCTATTTAAAAAAGTATAACTTTAGTGTATCGCAATTTCTTGGAATACCCAGTATCATTAAAATTGACTTTAAATGGTGGCTTCTTCTTATTCGATTTCATGTCCAATTTTTTGTCCAATATGTTGATTAACTTGACAGATATTAACATGAGGTCACGCTTTTATTCATTTCAGAAATATAAAATTTTGGTTAAAATATCGTGATTTCTCTACATAGTCTCCTTTTTTAACTTTGCCCAGCGATGTTCAATAGCTCCGATACCCTATTTATAGTGAGAATCGTTGAGCTTCTCAAACTTGCCATCAATCACAGACTCCACATCTTCATTGTTGGCAAATCTTTTACCACCGAGCATTTTTTTCACGTTTGGAAACAGAAAATAATCCGAGGGGGTTAAATCTAAATAAGGTGCATGAGGAAGGATTTCGAACTTTAATTGATTTTGGCCATCGCGATGGTGGACGTGTGAACTAGTGCATTCATTGTCTTGATGAAACAAAACTTGTTTTTCGTTAAAGGCGACCGATTTTTCTTGATTCTATCACTTTTAATGCTGCAATAAGTTCGCATAATACTCATCGTTGATTTTTTTCCTTTTTGAAGATTACACTGGGAAACAAATATCGTTGACCTAGATCTAACACTTGTTTTTGACTAACTTTTGGTATCCGAATCCAAAAATGATCCCAGTTTTTGTCTATCAAATCAATTTTTTAAGCTATGGATACCCTCTCTTTGTCCCAAAAATTATACGAAATGTGCACACAAAGGGAAAAAATTACCAAATATCTCGCTCGATGTTCCAACAATAGTCAGCCATATGTATATCTCATCTATTCTGATACATGCCTCCATGATCTTCAAATTTTGGTGGAAGCGTTCACCCTGCTAATCATTAACTGCACCAAGATATAAGCTGTAGAGAAAAAACTTGACATGATAGAAGAAAACTAATATAGTTTTGAAATCAGCATCCCTATTTAACTTCAACAGCTGAAAAATCGAACTCAACAGAAATTGTGTTAAAAATTGTTCTCCAATGTACTCAGTGAATTATCCCACGCGCATTCCAAAAAACTGACGCTATGACCTTGCCTGCAGATGGAAATATCTTCGCATTCTTTGGAGTACTTTTAGTCCATTGTTTTGACTGCTTTTTGGTTATGAATTGACGCAATAACCCGTCTTTCTTCTTTTCTTCTGGACCCATTCTTCATCCATGGTTATGAATCCATGCAAAAACTCGGCTTTCTTGATGTTAAACTTTACCAAACACTCGACTGAAACATCCTCAGGACGCGGTTTTTGTTCCATTGTCAGTAACGACAGCACGATTGTGCGCACAGCTTTCTCACGTCCACATTTTCAACCGACAGTCGATGTACAGCACTTTTGTAAATGTCTATCATGTCTGCTAGCTGACGCACTTTCAGTCGACTACCATTTTGAGAATTTTTTCATCATTTCTGACATGGTCACCTCATTTGGTCAACCACTGCTATGTTCGGCTTGGCAGCTCGTACAGTCTCGTTTAAACACTGTTACCCTATATTTTACTGTTATAATCACATAACGATGATCAACTTTTTCCATACTGACAAATTCACTGAGAGCCTTCGCTATTAATGGCTGATGAAGAAATACTAAACAACGTAGCATCGTTAAACTTAAGCTTTACGTATTTACTACCATAGCAATTCTTTTCAAAGAACAACCGCCATCTATACGTCAAGTCGGATACTTCTGGGACTATCCTCGTAGTCTGACCGATAGGTAGTTGATTAGAATATGTTCGACTTTAAGTTTTCCACCAGTTTTGATTAGAAAGGTTTAAAGTTTATATTTGTTTGTAGTAAACTAATAATTTTTATTTATGTGCTTCATATTGACGTTACATTTTATTATATTATTCTTAGTATGAACTGCAGCAATTGATCTTACACAATGCGGAATAAAAGCACAATTATTTCCATTATAAGCAAGTGCTTAACAACATCATTTTAATATCACCCTCCTCCTTATCTCACAGCATTCTTCGTGGCTTATTTGGTATCTAAAATGCATGTATCCCTATATACATAATTTTGTCATTGACATTAATTATTATTAAATTTTACTTCATTTAACTATTTAAACTTAACCTAAAAACCTAGAAAATAATATAATAGCATTTTCCCATGAAATCATATCACATATCACGTATATTTATTTTTAACGGGCATCATGAAAATGATTTATGTATACAAATGAACTTAAAATAGCACTGTGTAATTGGACCATCAGAAACAGACTTTTTTCACATTACTCGGCCATTATTCAACCGAAACAGGAATCACGATGAAATATTGATATTGAAACCCGGAAAACTACGTTTCACATTTTAATTGGATGTAATTTAATGGTATAAGGTTATTAGGTAACGTCCGCCCTGCAGCACTGACTGATTGTAATGTTTGGCTATATATTCTAATGAAAAAAAAAAAATTGGACCGATGTACAGTTTCCGGGACATTGCACAAATTTATTTATAGAACGATATATTTTTCTATCACGAAAGCTATTGAAAAAATGGTTTTCTTATTTAGTTTCCCATGCTCATTTAAAGCGTTGGCAGTCGAATATATAAAAATATCAACAAATGGCCAACTTATTTGCTATTAATGCTTATGCTTTAAACTAAATTAATTATGGTTTTACAATACACATACTGGAGTTTTTAAATACATGTACACAGAGTTAGTTGATGGCATAGTATTAACCTAAAATTTATTTTAAAAAGATCAATTATTATCTATACTACTATTATGGACTAAGTTTAATGTACAAAAGAGAATAATTCGTAATTTTGGGATGAAACGAAAAGACAAATAAAATGTGAATATATAACGGGTGGGCCATCGGTTTCAATTTGAACCACCGGTTATTTCGAATCTGGCAATACTTATTCTATTCTGTCACAAAATTCAGTATATTATCTCCACTGAACGAAATAAATCGATTTACGCTTGAGCAACGTTGGGATTTATTGTAAATTTATTTCCAAAACAAAAACAATTGATCGGAAATTGCACGAAAATGTCGTACAAAATTTGGTCGCAGAGAAGGGCCAACAGTGCCCGGTATACGCAAGTTTATTGCTAATGTTCGTGAAACTGGTTTCATTGTTAATGCGCCAAGACGTGAGCGTGCTCGTACAGTGCATACACCCGAAAATTTCGAAGCTGTGGCTGAAAGTGTGCGTGAGAATCCATCAACATCAACTCGTTATCGTTCTCAAAAATTGAACATTTCACGCACCAGTTTACGTCGAATTTTGCGAAAAGATCTCGGTATGACGCCTTACAAAGTTCAATTGGTTCAAGAGTTGAAGCTGCATGACCATCCGCTTCGTTTTCGCTTCGCTAGATGGGCCAACGAGAAACTGCACTATGATGTCGATTTTGCCAAAAAATCTTTTCGGATGAAGCTCATTTTCATCTTGGTGGGTACGTTAACAAGCAAAATTGCCGTATTTGGGGCTCAGAAAACCCACACGTGGTCTTACAGAAGCCAATGCACCCATTACGAGTGACTATTTGGTGCAGCTTGTGGAGCGGAGGTATCATTGGCCCATATTTCTTTGAAAATGCAGACGGCGCAACTATTACGGTCAATGGAGACACTTATCGCATCATGATAACCGATTTTTTTGTGCCCGCTCTTCAACTACTGCACTGAAACTGTTTTAGTGCAGTAGTTGAGCCCTGAAGATGTCCCATACAAATGGGTACGAAACGTCGGCAGATATACAAGTGACGCGGTTCCAGCCCGGAAGCCCAGAAGCAGATAGCATCGACTAAAATTTTTTCACACAAATTGGAGTCATCCTTCTTTCCATATATAACTTGTCGCAATCTAAATGCGTTATTAGAGATATTTTTCTCTGAAAATACTATTATCCGGCTCGATTTTTCCAAAATATATTAACTAACTATACTGAGGTAATTTATTTTCTAAATACTCCAAATAAGTCACTGTAGAGAGCCCGGAGGAAAGTACTTGCTAGTGGTTTCGTGATGATCTAAGACACTTTAAATTCTTTCTGTAAATAATAAATAAATGTACAACTGTGGTAACAAAACTCGGAGGCTTTAGATGATTTAATTTAAATATGACTTTTGCCTTGTCAAATGCTATTTCATGTCAAAATAATTTTTAGCATATTGCTAATGTCTACAAGGTATGTAGGATCTGTTTCAAAATATTATAAAGCTCCTTATAACTTTTACAAGCGTATACTTATCCAGACTCTTAAAATCTTTTAAAAACCCAAGGCCCAGCGTATAATAGATTAGATATTTTCCAAATAAGTTTTACAATTAATGTATGTAGAACATTAAAACATATTTATTTATGTAAAAATGTCTCTATATACATAGTTTACAAAGAAACATAATTATGTTAAACTTAGTTGTATGTAATAATTAAATTAATATGTTGTTCATTAACTAGTCATAAGAATGTTCAAATATTCAAGATTATATTGTAAAATACACACTAAATTAAAAAAGACAAGTTCAGCAAAATAAATAAGACAAACTACCTTCGTAACCTCCCGAATATGCACCAATCATTTCATATAATTGCTACTACTTTGAAATTCAAAATCTATAAATTTACTATAGACTTAACTGGATTCTACTAACAATTCTATCCAGAAATACAAATTTAAAACACAAAATGTAGAGAATACAGTGGCCCCCGCATTGTTTTATGCTTAACTTTGTATGTTAATACTGTTCAGTAATTGTTGGGAAAAAACACTTTACTTTTTCACAAAATAAGTTTTAATTTAGAAACTAGATGTACATTTCGTGTACACTGCATACATCTTTAGTAGTAACAGGAGTTACTACTGAAGTATTTAATTTGTGAAAAAGTAAGTGTCTTGTGTCAATAATTTATTGACTTTTCATAAGTACTCAATTACTTTATACTGTTTAGTAATATTCCCTAATTTTACTTCCAAAAAAATTAAGTACAAGTTCAACATAAAATTTAGGAGACATAATTACCCTCCGTCGCTTTATGCATCATCTTGTATATCATGCAGTAAAAAAAGTAAGTGTTTTGTTTCAATAATTTATTGGTTTTTCATAATTGCTCAATTACTTTATACTGTTTAGTAATATTCCCTAATTTGACTTTTAAAAAAAATTAAATACAAATTGAACAACATAAAATTTAGGGGACATAGTTACCCTCCGTCATTTTATGCATCACTTTGTACATCATTATTTTCAAACACACATTTCTTTGTAATGGAAAATACATAACTTACGGCTGGTGTAATATTGCTTTTATTGAAGATCTTAAAACTGGTATCTTGAAAATGACAGATTCCTTTGTGCTTGATTATTGACAAATATCATTGTCCTGACTTCTACCTAACGCCCAATATTTGGTGATACAACTGTGCCTTAACGTTTTACAATTCGTACATGACACTTTGCAATGTACAAGAAGAAAATTATACATATATCCTTTTATGCGCGATATTATGACTGTATTCTAGCAACATCCCTTAATAAATAATTGCAGAACTTAGAACTTATACATAAGAAATGTTATAGATAATATCTACACTATATAACACTTTTTTCTAATGGATCCTTGTTTATGTATGAAAATGATGTCACTTTTTCGTAGATCCATCTATAAAACCTTTGGACTAAGGAAAGAGTTTATAATGAAAAACATGTCACTTTAAAAATGAAACTCTATTTAAAGTAAAATGTACATTTACCTTTTAATGTACAGTGATAACACACATTATACATAATATTATGCTCTGCATATTCAGAAATTATAATGTTATTATTCTCATTTAAGTGTCAATGGCAAAACAGAAATAGTTATATTACTTAGGACGGACGGTTAGTAAGAAGACTAAACAAAAGATTTAGAGCGTTCTATCGTACTAGAAAGGAAAACAGATTCAGATCGTAAATATATATCAAATTCTGTTGAAGACGAAAATCTTATTGAGTGTTTAAAGAATAATTCATCTGATACAACAATAGAAGTACGAAACGTAACGTATTTTTCGAGTTGTATCAGCGTAAGCAAAGTAATAAAACATTTCTAAATAACTGAAGTAAGAAATAAAAAATTGGCTTCACATTAGAATCTTTGCCCTACAATAAAGAGGGAATTGTATTTTAATAGGATCATCGACCATTGTGTGCATACACTTAGGATTACTAATCAATGATTTGAGCCAAACAATATAACACTTTTGCGATGATGTTCGGGAAGTTCAGATCTTAATTCCATAGAAAACTCGTGGACTTATATTGTTAAAAATAATCACAATAATTTTAGGAACGAAAACGTTGAGGGATTAAAATATAAAATAGAAGAAATTTGAAACACCAACATATATAATATATTCTTTTATATCTTCCATACTTAGACGTTTTCTAAAAGTATTAGATAATAATGGGGCTATTACAAAATATTAGTTTATTTATTATATGTTTGTTAATATGATTTTTATATATTCAGGGATAGAGTATTTTTACATCAGATAAAATGTCTTAGACCTGACAAATTAATTTTTAATGTTCAGAAGCGGTTAGAGCAGCATGTAAGACTTGTCCGGATTTTTATGGTCGCAATAGTGCTAGTCATAGCAGTCGTCAAGTAGATATTGGACATATAAAATTGTTAAATAAAGTCATATTCGCACTGCGAACAAAATAAAAAGCAGTATCATATGAATCCTACTGTCCTAGATTATTATGAATTGTGAAATCAATAGTAGATACATGCATTAATAATTTATAAATGGACAAACATTGAAGGGCAGTGCTCATGACATTGCTATGTAATGTACGCGTCAACTCAATGATTATTACAATCATTTAAAATGTACTTATGTGCAAACCAATAAGACATCTGCTGCTAACTTTCAGAGAATCCATTTAATTAAAGAAAATTTGTCTACAGAATCTGTCAAAATTTTCTGACCTCAAATATTTGTCATTTTATTTAATATATATGTTTACACTATATTAAAATAGACTTATTGGTAACAATTAAATTTCTATACTAATTATTAAGGAATAATTCTTTATAATTATTCCATATTATTAAATTTATAATTATATAATTACATGTATATACTGTATTATTCATTGCTTAAATTTTGGGACCCGCTAATTATACATTCGATAAAAATAGAACCTTGTCTGTGCATTTACTTTAAATTTTATACGAATCCAAATCGATTTAAAGATGAAAACCAGACATGTTTTTCAATCCCGTCTCTTTACCAAAGTGATTTCAAGAAAAATAAATAATCGAAGTAGTATTTCACGGACGGACACTCGGTAGTGATTTGTAAACAGAAGCAGTGCATATGTGTGTTATCTAAAATTAGATTTTCAACGAATATAGGTCACTCGTGATGCCCCACATCGCCACCTTCACAATGCACAAACTATGACATAATCTATTTAACATTAGTTTGTTAGATACAAACAGAATACGTGTACTTAATATGAGAATAATGTTTGTATTAATATTAAGATTTAAAGATAAACAAAATTTTTTTACTACTTCTGAATTTTGTAAAGTCTTGCTTGCATTTCTTTAACAAGCGAAGAAAACGTTCATTTCATGCGGCTTTAAATGCCTCTGTTTTAGCAAAACATCTGATGATTTTTAATTACTCCAGTTACTGTGAAATTTTCGACATTTATTACATATAAAATCACATCAATAATATAACAATATTTTAGCAATTCTTTATAATTTTTACTATCTATAAGCTCATGACACGTCTTGTAATAAAGAAACTTTTGATATTAATCATCTATCAAAGGCTTTGAGCTAACTAAAAAATTTCTTTCAGAGAAAGTTTATTTTCGGAAAAAGCCATATTTCTAGTAATTGATTACCAATAAAAAGAAGTCTATATTTTGTCGGATGTAAATGTATGTGATTGTATAAGAAAATTGTTGAATTTGATGGAGCCTATGGTTGATTAACTTAATCACTAAGGTTGATATATAACCCCTTTCCACATTAACTTTTGTAACGTACACTGTGTACACCAGTGTACGTTTAGGTTCTCAACGGTGTGTACCGCGTACGGAGTGTGTTTTCGTACAGGTATTTTTCGCCGTGGTTAATCAGTTGCGACACTTTGCGGTTACCTGCTGGTGATGACAACTTGGTTGTCGAAATGCGTATATAGAATTACAAAAGTTAATGCGGAAAGGGGTTATATATCAACCTTAGTGATTAAGAAAATTATTTGTCTACGATCATTGTACAAAGTAGGTTTTCCCTCATTTACATTTGCAAAGTAGACCTTCAACCACAACGAAAAAGCTGCACAACCGTGCGCAAAGTAAAGTACTTTGCATATAGTTATTTTACTTTTTCTATGCATCTGCCACTTTTTCGTTACAATTCAGAAATGTTTCTACTTTCCAAATGGAAAAACATACTTTGGTTAGACATACATGCACATGCATTTTATTTATTACTTAAACAATGGTATATTATTTTAAAAATATTTTTTAATTTATGTCATTTGTAGTATTGCAATAATTTATTGTAAAATTAGATCTAGCTTTGTATATTCTTTCCAAGGGTTTCTTTTTTATAAAAATTATCAATTGTTGAAATGTCTCTTATTGATGATATGATTAGTTTAATGAAAATTAGAAGCAAATTACGCAAATATGATATCGCTTATCGAATCACAATTATTAAACCGTTGCTGTTCGATAAACATCGATAGCCGTGGGTGATCTGGGTGCAAGATATTTACAACAGAGATTGATCCAACATTGTGTTTAGAGATGAATGTTTTTTCTGCTCCTGGTCACTTGAAAACAAGGTATGGTCAACGGACAAAGAATATATTGTACAGCACACTGTAAAACATCTGTGAAAGTTCGTACCTAGATGTGCTTTAATACGCAAATTTTGGAACTTTGTACTTATTTACCGGTTTATCAACGAAACGAATGATAAAATCTGATTTAGAAATAACAGTCTAGATTGGATCTTTAAAGAAGACAACGATCCAAGGTATTGAAGTAAAATGCGTAGAGAGTGGAAGGCTACAAATAGTATTTTATCAATGGATTGGGTTTCGCAACCCTCAGACACCAACTTAATTTAAAATATTTAAGCTCTTATAAAGCAGAAACTTTTGCGGGAAAAGTTTTTTTGTAGAAATGCTAGTCTGTATTTCTTGTTATTGGCTATATTCCATAAGAAACGATTTTAATCTACTACTCTATACAAGTTTTTATGCCTCGTCGTCAACATCAGTGGATTCTATACGACGAGGGTGACTCGATAAAGTTTTGGATACGCCTCAATTAATACACATATGATAAAAATTGTACTAAACGTGCTCGAAGTAATCCCCTTCAATATTAAAATATTGTTTAAGTCAATATTTCCATTGAAGAATTGAAGTTTGTTGTATGAGATAAAGTGTTGTGGGAATTAAGATGCTTATGGAACGCACTTAGTCACATACCATTGAGCAATTACTGGCTTCTGTTATTTAAGTGAAGACGTTTGACTATAAAATATTAAGTATATAACTTTCTTCATTGAGCGCTGTTTTTGGCAATCGTTTCAGTTGGGTTATTTTTTCTATTTATATTATATAAATCCCCAAATACTATTTTAATGTACATATATTTAAAATTCTTACAATTAGCAATGTGACGAAGTATTGCATTATCTCTTGTAAACAACATCCATACCCTCCCTTTTTACACAAATGTTTTGGTGGAGGCGCTCTTGGTGATAATGTAAAATAAATTGTGTGTGAAATGTTTATATCACGTCCATTTCCAAAGTTTTGTAATTTTCTACTTTTTAGTTTCACGAAGAATTGGTAGAAACTTGTACCTTAGACATCCACGCAGCTTTCTCCAGCGCTATTAGCTTAATTTTAAAATATCATTTACTATTTCTCGTATCTGGAGTCTAACAAAAATACTTTCTTTTAATTTTCCTTCTGTTATTTTTACGAACTTTTCTCGAAGATTTTTGAAATCACCACCTTGTTGATCCAGTACCTTAACAAAGTTTTTCATGTGCCCTAGTTTAATGCGCAGAGAAGGTATTTATGATCTTTACTCTTTCCACTAAACGCAAATGTCGTACATTGTCTTCTTCTGTCGTATACGGTTTGCCTTGGCTTTTGACGATCACACCGAAGGCTCGACAAATACTTGGACTTAACTTTTCACTCTTATTTAATGGAATAACTTTACCACACATATCAAAAATATTTGGATTACTTGCATACGATTTGGACAAGATGTGTGTCTATAAAGAAGTAAATTAAAATCTGAATACAATATTTCATGCCTTTCTGTTACTAAACTCATCCTCACGCGTCTATGCTGTGTTATTACAGTTAAAGTCGCATACTTTATGTAGCTAGTATGTGTCTGCAAACTTCGTCCTGGAATGAACGAGTCACATCACGTCTGAACAAACCTCTACCTGCATTTTCTCCTTAACCAGAGCTAAGCTAATACTAGCATATTTTAATTGCCAGTTACTGTCTTTGTTGGCCAGTGTAGTTCGAGAATATGGAGAGCCATATATAGAGATAGATGATACAAAAACGAAATAGTTTAATGAACAAATTTGTACAGATAGACAATGGATGTCTTTATTTACAATAGCTTTAAAGCCTTCCTATGAAGCATATAAATGCAAAAAATTGCATTTAAAAAAACTCGTATACTTTAAAAAAACATCAGATTCTATAATCATTTTATGTTTGAATACAATCCTTGAAAAGGTACCTGTATTTGCACCTAACCCAGCCCTCATAGTTTAGAAAGTTATCACTTAAACACAATTGTGCACTGTGCGTGTAACAATTTTATTTAAAAAAATCAAAGATGCTGACCCAAAATATTTTATATTTTTATATTAGTTTTTTACTATTTACTATTTTATATGTTTATATTATAGTACTGCATTATAAGAAAACTAACTTTTAATTACCTTACTATTCATAACCTTTTTTTCGGTTTTAGATCTTCATTCATTCTTTTACGTGCGGACATATTTAAGAAACCTTCCAAGACGTGTATTTGGTAATTAAAAGTTATTGAAGAACGAACAGAGGATATAAATGCAAGCTACTACGTTGTAAAAACATTGTACAATAAATATAACAAAAAATGATCGACAGTTAATAATTATAAAGAGTATGTTTATATTAAAGACTTTAAAATAAAACCTAAAAATAACCTTAGTAATTACACCAAATTGTTTCTAAATTAAACATAAAGTTATTCATACTTCATATATACTTATTTATGCGCAAAAACAATCAGTACCGAAATTCTCATTGACCTATATTACCAAATAACTCTTTTACAAACACAATTACTCGTTTCAGATTATTACTGCGCAAATACATATATTGAATTGCGTACAGAAATTTATATTTCACTACTCCTGCGCTACATTTTCGGAGTGTTTTAATTTTAATGCGTGTATAAATTCGCAGATTAAAAACATGGTTACAAATGTATAATTTTTCCGCATTAATTATTTTCTCTTTTCTCTTTTTCAAAATGTACATACATTTAAATCAAATGCTTAGAAATTACTATAATTTAAATACTAACTTTCTTATTGATTTTTTATATAAAGATTTAATTTAATTTCACTTTCCCGTACATTATTCGCTATATATTGTATATATGATATAACTCATAATAAAAAATGTCGATTACACAGGTCAACCATGGAAAAACTTTTTTTATATAAATTTGGCTTTCCTTTATGTTTTTTTGACGTGCTGAATCCGAAAATGAACTTTAAAATACCACAGGACGTAAAGTTTCCTCGCATGTTTACTTTACGTTATTTATGCATTGTAAGCGCATAATAATACTAATTAGTAGTAAATGCTTAAAGTGCACTTTTGAGTATCTGCGTGACTAATACAAAGAAAATTATGAAGGCATAGACTTTCTAATCCCAGATTATGCATTTTTTACACTCACATTTAAATTTTTTCCCTGACAATCTTGGAGCTGTAAGTGAGGAACAAGGGTAGCGTTTCCACCAAGATATAAAGGAGATGGAGAACAGTATCAGGGTCGTTGGAATGTCAACATGATGGGAGATTACTGTTGGACCCTTCTACGATCAACTCCGGAAGCATCATATAAAAGGAAAAGCTACACTCGAACTTTTACCGTGAAGAGTTTGAGGAAGTACAAAACTTTAGATTAATAAGTAAAAAACTGTTCATATTCAAACTTACACTACCAGGAAAAAATAAAATGATTGAAAAAAATCGTAGATCTTTTAATTCATGATCAAGTAGTTCCCCTTCTATTTTTACAGCTTGTAGCTATATAATATTTTATATAATAATTTTTTAACAAAAATTAATATAATTTCTGCTTACTATTTCTCCGCAAGGTCGTGTTTATTGGCCATAAAAAGGAAGTTATATCACTCATATTCATTCTCATGGGTGTTATGTATATGAAAAATAGGCAAAGGTATCGTATATCCGCAATATTGTAATACAAAATCCATTTAGATGTTAGATATATAAATACGTACGTATGTATGTATATATGTAAATGTATAGATACATATAGCTCTGCTGCAATTTTAATCAAAAATTTGTTTTAAGATAGTTTCTTTTTCTGTGATTCAATTAATACATATTAATAGTTTAGTTTATAACACTCTCAGGATATATTAAGAAAGCGCACTTTCATTTTTGAATTTTTTAATCGTACATTTACAGGCGTACTCTGCAACTTACGTCATCTAATTGTACGAGTGTACGTTTGCCAAACACTCTATTGCATCAGTGGATACAGCATTACGTCAACATAATCCCCAGTTAATAATAAAATCTCTTTGTTGTTAATTTACTCAGGAGTATTTCGTTCTTTTTTCTGTTCTTTACAGTAAATGCGTTTCCTGTTCGTTTTTATAAGAACAAGACAACAAAAGAATTAGCAAAGAAACTAGATTATTTTTTTTCTAGTCAACACGGATTTGACCTCACAACTGTGAGCAAGTATTTTGTTTTAACATGTTCTTATTTCCGTAAGTAATCTGCATATATAGATGTATAGGATTATATTTTCTTTCTGTTTTTTTCTTTATTTGCTTTGGTATTGACATTAAAAGAGAAAGAAGTTACATTATATTCTTAGACGAATTATTTTTTTTAACATCTTATTTAATAAGAGATAATATGCAATATTGTTATATTAATTTAATTAAAAGGAAATTCAAACCTTTTCTAGGTTCTTCAAGGGTTTTCTGAACCTGTGGACATACTAAATATATTAATTAGCGATGATCGCTAATGCAGTCTTTGTTAATTTTTTCAATGAAAATTAACAGGGGAATTTTAGTCAGCTACCGAAGTAACACTGACTGGGGTCGTTTATGAAGCCCTGAGTGCTTGTTAATTTCGATACCTGCAACGAGTGGGTTTTCGTGAAATGGGAAGTTTGTATAGTAGTTCGTCGCCAATTCTTGAATATATTCCAGAATCGTGGGAATTCGCAGGTATCGGTGTATGACTGAGCTCCTCGTGAACCAAGGAGCTCCTGTCTTAATGTGGACGATTTTGTTTTGTATCACCGGTAAGTGAATCTGTGGGACGAATGGCAGATTTGTAAATTGTAGTGCAGAGTCGCATGTTAAGTTTATTCTTGTGATGTAGTAACGGGTACAGCTACACCAAGGCTGCAGTGCCACGGATAGCAAGTTCCTTGACGTGGAATTGCCAAGTAAGTCTGCGGTCCATGATGACTTGAGGCACGCCTGCAAGAATCGGTCTGGGATTGGACAGGCAGTTCTTTTGTTTCACTCGGAACGATCTCTCAGATAGATACGATCGAATCAACTGAGCCAAAGGAAGGGAAATGTTGACGTTCAGGAGTTTGTGGAGAAGGCCTTCGTTTCACACTTAATCGAAGGCCTGGGCATTTCTAGATTAGGATAATGAATTTTTACATACAATAGCTACTGATGTGTGTTTGTATTCAGTTTATTGTACTAGATGTTTGCTAACGTAGGGAATCCAAAATCATCCCAAACAACTGACTAGGGTGATTTTCTAATCTAACAGAATAACTATAACTCAAAGTCGATATCGAATCCTTAAAAACGGTGTTTGTAGATTGCTACATACTATGACGAAGAACCTTGGACCAAAAGCATTGAATTTTATGTTTGAATCGCTGGCAGTACCTCAAGTTTGACTCCCATAGAATCAGATAGATTTTAGTATGTACTTGTAAATAGATTAGTAATTTGTTTTCCAAACGTAGTTAGACTTTCGTTTCGTGTACACTTTTCTATAAATCTCTCGTAATTAAATTCTTTTTATTCAAATATATTTTGTCCCAATTTAAATGACTGTCAAAATGCATGCCTAAACATTTTACGTCATTTTTAATGTACAATGAACGCATGCAGGTGGAATTGGTCTTTTTTTATGTAAATGTGAGTCAACCTCATGATGTTGATTTTAAATTGCCATAAATTACGCCATATTTCCAACTTACTAAGACGATTTTGGAGAAATTGGGACGCTATTCTAGAAACCAATGTTATCTGCATGGGTTGCAATTGTTGTGCTGACAGTAGTTGGAACATTCGCTATATGCACCAAGTGCAATGCAGGTCCAAGATTGTTGCTTTGCGGGACTCTCATTTTTATGGAATTAATTATTAATTAATTATAACTACTTTTTGTCCTTATAGCAACAATTATATATTAATTATTATAGTGTTGCAATAGTATGCGATATTGGGAATAAATAAATAAAATAAATAAATAAAGAAATTTGTAATACTAATGAGTCAACTGGTTTTTATGCTACTTATAAGCAACATCTATTTCATTCAAGTATTTACTACTAACTTTCATAATTTTCCTTTAACAAAGGATACAAGATAAATAGAAGTAAAGTACACATTGTGTGACTTTAAACTTGGAGACAATGCAGCTGCCTCAACTTGTACTCTACAGTACAAGAACGAACTCTTTAACGCTAGTTCACGAAGTTTCGTGGTAGAAATACTTGAATGTGATCCTCATGGTAGCGTCGAAACTTGGCCAATAACAAAGTTTTAAAAATTTTAACGGAGGAAGGGTAAAATCAAACCTCGAGGCAATTTACATGTTAATCGACTACACTAATATGATATATTAATGCTATAGGCAAATTGTCTAAGTGCTCTACGAATTTTCTCAGAAACACAAGCGTGACTTAATGCGTTTTTTTTTCACATTTAAACCAGCCGCGTACCTCTTCTAGATCGATTATTGATATACGATCATTTCTTTTTACCAATGTTGTACTGACAATATGTTCGAAAAATGCAAGAATTAAAAACAAATACAGCGTTCGGGTCTCGCAAGCAATCAGGAACCTATTCTATTATAAAATAATGGTCTTACACACCACAAATAGTTTCGAATCTTAATGATTTAAAATATGAAATTCTGCAGCACTTATACTTATCATATATAGGTTAATCTGTAGCGGACTATCATTTTTCATCTGTATTCCTTTTTCTGAGGCTGCACGAAGAATCATAAAAGATATAAACATGAAGAAATTTTGTAAAATAAACATTGCATTTATTTAGCAAATCTCACTAATGTAATTAAGTACACGAATGAGATTCACCATGGAGGTTTGTTGAGTTCAGTTATTTTCAGCATCGTGCTGGACAAAATAGTTGACAATATATGAAGAATGGCAGGTCATAGGGTCCTTGTTGTTGCTTTAAGTGGTAATATCAGACCTCGAGGACACATTCACCACAGCCACCAATAACGGTGGGGTCGAGATACGCTCTATCAAGGCGCTCGCATGGAGAAACTAGACGAACTACTTGTGCGCTTCAGATTTTACAGGAACAATCTGCACTCTGCAGGTGAAGGGGGAGCCTGTCTAAATCCCTACTCTGCAGGTCAGTGCCTGATCAAATATAGCTGCTCACCCGTCGAGGAAAAAACACCTCTAGCCGGCACGGGCTTTCAGCCACTGCCCCGCGAGTCCAACCTCAAACAGTCGAGCCCGGATTCTCATTGGTGGTATGATTCGATATGTAAACATATCTACTAATTTTGAACCAAGCTCGGGTTCGTGGGAATGCTAAGCCCAAAATCAATACTAATAGGATAATAATCAATAAAATAGCAAGGGGTCTAAAATCTTAATGACGCACGCCGGGTACCTAGCGTAAGCTCCCCTGCGAACTGGCAGGTTATAGAGTAGAAAATCAAAATATAAGTATCACTTGTTATACGGGCGCAGAATCGGAGGACAGTCTACGGAGATTTCGCCACACATTCGGGAAAGCAGCTGAATATACAACGTGGTAATAATAACTGAAGAAACAAAAACTAATGGTATCAAAACAATCCAGGCTATGCAAACTGGAAATAAACAACTAAATATTGGAACAAGTGGGGCACGAATGTCTGATATTTAAGAGGTGTCAGGTGGAAAAATAAATATTTTAGAACCAAAAGTAAAAATTTACAAAAGTGTGGTTAGACCACCATAATTACTCTCTACACCAACAAAACAGTGGCTGCGAACCAGGGAAATAAGTATACTCAGAGCAAGAGGAGATAGAATAAAGAATTAGATGTTTAGAAATTAATGTGCAATAGTAGATATCACAAAATGTATTAAGAAAGAAACTAAAATAATGAAATGACCATGTCCAGGCAGTCAGTAATGATAGATTAATTAAAATAGCAAATTTAAAATCTTAAGGAAAAAGCTATCTAAGACACCTATGGGAAAATGGAGAGGAAGGCTGGGCTTCAACTTCAACAAAAACTCTTGAAAGAGAACAGACGCTTGAAGAAAAACAGGTGTAGACCTAAATAAAAGAAGTGAGCTTTTTTAAGACAAGCGGAATTGGTTAATGAAGAATTATCCGCGCGTTCACACAAATAACGCGCATTGATAGTGTTCTAAATCTGGCTATATACCCTTAAAAAATAGTAAGAAATTTAATAGTAAATCAATTTCTACAATTACCATCTATGATGAAAGAAAAGCAACAAAAATGATTTATTTCTGAATGTTATTAATTTTTTTATTAATTAAAATAGCGATTGTATAAAAAATGCGATAATTGTTTCCGACATGGATTATACAACCATATCTATATTTCAACAGATAAATACTCGTAATAAAAAGAAAAATAAATGTTATCAGAAGAATAAATAAATAAGAGATTATGACGCGTAAATATAATTTATAATTACATAACATCATAAATTAATGAACATGTCACTGTTATCTTATTACTTATCTATGTAAAAAAGATATAAGACCTTCCTTTCAAATCTTAATGAATATAAAGAAAAAATAATGATAAATAAAATAATAATTCAACAAGAAACCTGACTCTATCACTAGTATTACTTCGGAAAAATTATTGTATTTTAATACTAGCATCTTCTTTATGGAATAGGTGAAATGAGATTAATTTCTGATAATTGATTTGAAAGTTAGAGTAAAATGTGAATAAAGAAAATCCTGAAACGCATAACTGAATGTTAGTGGTGTAATCAGACTTTTATATTTTAAAGGTTAAACAACACATCCGAAATTTTTGTTGGCATACAGCAAACTTTGCTTCTTTGAAATACATTATTTATTGTTAGGTTGCGTAATTTGAACGTGGCGATGTGTGATGTGCAATTAGAATCATTAAGAACTGCAATAACTTCGGACATCGTCAATAAAATTAATAATGTTGCTTTGAACGACTAAATAATTGATACCAAGGATAGTTAACATCACGACCACATTAATTGCACACGTACGTCACATTTTATACACACATCAATTGAACACGTACATCACATTTTACACATAGAATGGGGCATATCTAATTTATCAATAAGGTATGCGCCAAAAATTTTGAATTGTAATCAAGAACGTAAAGGAATGAGATCGTCAAATTGGAGCTGTTTAATAAGAGTCAAGCTGGTTTTTTGAGAATATTCTCAAGCCCTTTTCTTAGGTAAGAAACAGAGCGGGAGCAACACATAGTAATTGTGGTGCCGGATTTAATGAATACGAGATATTATAAGTTTTAAACGTACCAAATATCAAATATAATTATCTGCCGGCGAATTGGGTTTGGATAATTAAAGCACCTTTGTTCTATCGATTGCTTTGTTTGTAGATCAGAAATATTACTAAGTTTTACCCACGGTTGGGTCTTATTCCAAAAAAATTCGACATCTTCATCTTGCTAGCTTCTGATCAACATCTAATTATACAGATATCCATCTTGCAGATATTAATTATATAGCTAGTCCCCCTACATGAAATTGCTTTAGATATTTATTCTCTTGATCATGTGTTAATCGATATATTGGGTTGGCAACTAAGTACTTTCGGTTTTTACTGAGAGAGAGCGTTGCTTTATTTTTTGTATAACGTATGTTAGTGCTGTACTTTACCGTTTGTCGCGTGATACTAGTCACATTGACGTAATTTCAGAAGCAAGAAGTGCGTGATTTTTATTAAAGCTATTAGTTGTGGGTTAATTTTAAATGGAGTGCAGAAACGAACATTTTCGACATATTTTACTATTTTATTTCCGTAAAGGAAAGAAAGCTGCTGCGGCTCACGAAAAGATATGTGAAATTTATGGTGCTAATGGCTTAACAGAGCGCACGTGTCAGAATTGGTATAAAAAATTCCGTTCTGGAGATTTTTTCCTCAAAGATGAGCAACGTTCTGGTCGGCCTACTGAAGTTGATGATGACCAAATCAAAGTCATAATTGAAGAGGATCGTCATATAACTGTTCGAGAGGTTGCGGAGAGGCTACATGTATCGCACACAACAATTGAAAAACATTTAAAATGTCTTGGGCTAGTTAAGAACCTTGATATTTGGGTACCTCACGAATTGAAAGAAATTCATTTAACACAAAGAATCAACTTTTGCGATATGCACCTTAGACGAAATGAAACCGACCCTTGCTTAAAAAGGATTATCACTAGTGATGAAAAATGGGTCCTGTATAGTAACATAGTTCGAAAACGATCATGGAGCAAACACGATAAACCAGCTCAAACCACATCGAAAGCTGAATTGCATCCAAAAAAGATCATGCTGTCAGTTTGGTGGTTGTGTTTTTTGAGCTGCTTCCAAGGAACCAAACGATCAATTCTGATGTTTACTGTCAACAATTAATAAAACTGGATGAATCAATCAAAGAAAAACGGCCAGAATTGTCAAATCGGAAAGGTGTAGTTTTCCACCAAGATAATGCGAGGCCTCACACATCTTTGGCAACTCGTGGGAAACTATTGGAGCTTGGCTGGGAAGTAATGCCACATCTCCCATACAGCCCTGATCTAGCACCATCTGATTACCATTTATTTCGAAGTTTCACAAATGACGATGACCTTCACTCGCACTTGGTTCAGTTTTTTGCTGATAAGGACCAGAAATTTTATGAGCGCGGAATCATGCAGCTGGAAGAAAGATGGCAAAAGGTCATTGAGCAAAATGGAAAATATATAATTGATTAAAAACTATTCTTTGTTTAAAAAAAATGTGTTTTGTTTTATACTACAAAACCGAAAATACTTAGTTGCCAACCCAATATTAATAATTTAAAAGGAAAATAAGGAAAATTACAGAAAAATAGAATACAGTTATATGTAGAAAGTGCTCTGCCGCTTACAACTTAGAATAAAAATATTATAGAATATGGTTTCAATACTTGTAGGGCGTTTTATTCAATCATTATGTACATATAAATGGTTTTATATTCATATTCACGTACTTAAATTATAAATATTTCTGATAAATGATGTTGGGTAGACAAAACAACCTTTTTTAACGAAAAGAACATTCACGACTTCCTAAATGAGTTGTTTATCAAGAGTAAATTAATTGCTGAACAAATATCTACACCATTTTCTGTTTATTGCAAAAGCCTGCAGATTGGAGTATTTTTATCTTCGTAGATTCCGAGAAATTTTTCATATAATATTTATATGTAATATAAACATTTTAACTAATTAA
Organism: Dermolepida albohirtum; assembly: GCA_031893035.1. Classification (NCBI taxonomy): domain Eukaryota; kingdom Metazoa; phylum Arthropoda; class Insecta; order Coleoptera; family Scarabaeidae; genus Dermolepida; species Dermolepida albohirtum. The sequence continues at coordinate 218,802 of JAVIWB010004695.1, read as the reverse complement.
GATATCGTTATCATTGATATGGTGAACACAAAAATAAGCAATAGAGCCAATATTAAATTAAACCAACTGAATGCAGATGCTATCGTTCATCGTGGTTGGCCTGAAATTAGATTTGTATATTTAATTATGAACACCGCTCACATTTTAGTTTTTTAAATTCCAAAATAATTATAATAGATGTTGGACTGTACCTAAGCGTCCCACGAGCCCGAGCTTGGCTCTCCAAGCAACTGTTGGCAGACGACGAAATTGGTAGATATGTTTACATATCGAACCGTATTACCAGTGACGGTTAGCCCCCGGAGAATCCGGGCTCGAATGTTTGAGGTTGGACACGCGGGGGCAGTGGTCGAGAGCCCGTGAAAGCTAGAGGTGTCCCTCGACGGGTGAGCAGCTTTATCTGTCGGGTACTGACCTGCAGGGTCACTACGGATAGGTTCTCCCTTTACCTGTAGGTTGCAAATGGTTCCTGTTAAACCTGAAGCTAGCTTGTATCGTTTCTGCGTGCATGAGCGCTAATCCAACTGTCATTGGTGGCTGTGGTAAATGTGTCCTCGCGGACTGGTGTCACCACATAAAACATCAACAGAGACACTCGTACTAGACGTGTCTCAATCCCATTGTCATTGGTGGCTGTGATGAATGTATCCTCATGAATTGGCGTCACCACATAAAATATCAACAGAGACACTCGTTGCACTTAAGACTTTATCTAATAAATACATAGTTGCAGTAGAAAAACTTAAAGTTTAGAAGCCCGATACTTCAATATGTTGTTTTCTTAACAATTTTTGAAGCAATACTTTGTTCAAAGCTAGAACAAGAGCTAAAATAATCTAGTTCTAAATCTATGTATGTAAATCATTTCTTTCTTTAATAAAGATGTTTTATATAAGTCAAAATCATATGGTATACTTGATACGTACTAAAAATAATGCGAGATTAAGAGCAAAAAGTTCAAAATTTAAAATTCTGAGGAAATTTATTTTTGTAGTATAATTCTGTCATTGTACCAAATGCGATCAAATCTGGAATGTGTGGCTGCCTAGCATCTGCAATTGAAAGATATTCTCAAAATATTTGTGTTGTTTTATGATTACAAATTAACCTTGTTTCTAATTTAGAATTAATGCTTCTTGTAAACCACTTTAACTACTTACCTCTAGGAAGATTAAGACATTGAATGATTTTAGAACTTGAATAATGGAGTATTACCTCGAAGGATGAGAAATTATAAACATATTTGATCGTATCTTGATTTATATTTTAACTTTATTTTAATTATGAAAATAATTTCTTTGTTAAATCAACACCATTCTAAACATTAAAAAGAATATTCGATAAAATTGGTTGACGACCTCTGGCGAAAGATTTTACAGTTCAGGGAGTGGTTGGCGTATATACATACATTTTACATACAACACTTTACTTGCAGCTAGAACGTAACTGTGACTCTCCAAGCTCCATTGTTCGCGATTTCAATTTGATGAAATTTTCCGATATTTCGAGACACAACAGTCACTCCACTATCGAAGAGGGATTTGCATTAACGATGATGATGCGAATCCAGTTCGTGTTTGCCATGATAGAGGAAAATTTCATTTACCGGAGTGTTTATCGTCATAATGGACGTTAAAAATTAATTTCACTGCATGCATAATATAATCTACAACATGACCTCGTTGGAATGTTTAATATTGTTGACCTTTTTGAAAGTTTATATCTAATAATCTGTAAAATTATTATTTAAATTAAAATTCTCAAAGTTAGCTGCAAACTTTGACTTGGTTTTTTGTATAATGTACATTTTCTGCTACAATGTGTATATGTGTAATGCTTGCTATTGAAAAGGTCAATTATTTCTGCTCTAAGTAACATTTAAATTACGTATGCGTGAAATGGAATTGAATAAAGAAATACGTAAATTTGTAATGAATTAATTATGAACTAATACTTAGAACATATGTACATACATCGTAGTGAAAAAAACAACTGGAATAATGATTTTGTTAGTTCCATTATTATGCAAAATTTCTAAAATTAGCATATCGTCTTTACAATAATCAGCGTACCATTATAAAGATGAAGAATTTTATTTGTTTTCTTGTGAAACTTTAAGGAGAGTCGTTCAAGATTGAAATATAATAAACTATAGATATAATTTTTTGTAAAACTATTAGATTATTCATAAAGCCCCCGTATATTGCAATATCAAAAAGAAGCCAAATATTTTTAGAAAAGCCTGTCCTTATTAAATAATATCTACGTCAACTGTCATTCAAAAATGCATTGTGGATTGTGACTTGAATTTTTGGATACCACACAAATTAAACCAATAGCGTTTAAAAAAGATATTGGTCACCTAAAGTAGAAATATCTTTGACTATGTGTTGTGATGTTGTTACTGGTATTGTATAGGTATTGTTTACTTATAACATCTTAAAGCTGGCCAAAGAATAAGAGCTGATAAGTATTGTGATGAACTTGACAAATTAAAGAAAGTCTTACAAGAAAAGATGTCAAAATTGATCAACAGAAACGCAATAATTCTCCGTCAAAGTAATGCTGGAACGCCCAGAGTTTTTAAAATTTTGAAACAATTGCAAAGTCATATTAGGAAATTTTAACGCATTCTCCATAGTCACTGGATATTCCACCATCGGATTTTTATTTGCTTAGACTACAAAATCATCTTAGTAATAAAACGTTAAAATATTTAAAACGTGTTTTAGAAAAATGGTATATTGGGTCTGGGAAAAAGTTCGTGGCGTTTTTTCAGTAAAATTCAACTGGTCCCCGCATGGCGCGTGGACGAATTCATTTAAACCGAATATGCTCCATTATTATCGACAATGTTTCGCCATTTTTTTGGTAGATCCATGATCCCATCGGTGAAAAACTTCTGTGGTTTCTGGTCGAAAAACTGAATCAAGTAGTTTTCACAGGCTTCTTTTGAAACCAACTTAATTCCATTGAGAGAGTTCTGCAGAGATCGAAACAGATGATAGTCAGAGGGTGCTATATCCGGACTGTAAGGTGGGTGCATCAAAACTTCCCAACCAAACTCTCTCAATTTTTGACGGGTCATCAAAGAAGTGTGTGGTCGGGCGTTGTCATGATGGAAGACAACACCTTTCCTATTAATCAATTCGGGCCGTTTTCTTTCAATCGCCTGGCGTAATCTCTCTAGTTGTGCACAGTAGAGTTGAGAATCAATCGTCTGACCAGTTGGAAGTAGCTCGTAGTGGACGATTCCCCTCCAGTCCCACCATACACACAGCATCACTTTTTTTGGCGTCAATGTTGGCTTAGCGAACGCTTGTGACGGCTCACCATCCTTTATCCACGATCTTTTCCGCTTCCGATTATCGTACGTAATCCATTTTTCATCTCCGGTTATTAAACGTTTCAGAAACGGCTCGATTTTATTCCGTTTCAGCAGCGCATCGCAGATGTTAATTCGGTCCATCATGTTTTTCACGCTCAACTCATGAGGAACCCATACGTCAAGTTTTTTTTTGTAACCAGCTTTGTGTAAATGGTTGAAAACAGTTTTGTGGCCAATGCCTAGCTCCATGCCAATATCGACACTGCTGATATGCTTATCTTGTTGGACTTTTTCAAGAATTTCATCAGATTTTTCAGTGATTGGACGACCGGAGCGTGACTCATCTTTCACATTGAAATTTCCAGAACGAAAGCGAGCGAACCATTTCCGCGCAACAGATTTCGATAAAGTACCTTCACCGTACACAGCACAAATTTTATCACAAGCCTGCGCAGCGTTCTTCCCCTTATCATAATAATATTGCAAAATATAGCGAAATTTCTCATTATTCTTCTCCATTTTCAAGTGCGAATAACTTTCCAACCACTGCACCGATTACAATGTTTCTACGCTCAAACTAACGTTCGGAAGGTCATCTAAAAAACGAGCCGTCGGTGGTGTCGCTGTGACTTGTTGTTCTTTAGTTATCGGCAACCAATGCCATCTATCGGGAAAAACGCCACGAACTTTTTCCCAGACCCAATATTTAATCTTTCTGGCACATATAGATACATTGTAAGTGTGTCTATATTATTAAATTAAAAAAAAGGTTTTTTAACAAAATGTTTGGCTGTTTTCTGTATTGAAAAATACGCAAGGACCAGCAACCTAATATTTACTTCATTTCAAGGGAAGATTTAAGGATATATCTCTACGAAAAGGTAGCTCGACAGCTAATTTAAGTCAAACAGATTACAACTTGGTTACTTTGTCTTAAATAAAAATATTCTAACGAACACTACCAATGTTTTTGATCCAAGCAAAATCTTTAAATTTTATTTAAGGATTTCGAACGCATCGAAGTTATTGTTTGACATTTTAAGCCTTTATTTTTTCAACTACAACACTGTAAATAGAATTAACATTAATTTGAAACGCTATGTACACTTTTAGTAAAAGTGCGGATCAATAATTGAGCTTAAACAAGAAAACACAAACTTTTCTTAAAAAAATGTACGTATTCTCTTTGTAACTCGTTGCATATAGTTCACCGACATTCGAGTATTTTCATTCATTCAGAAATGAGTTTTATCAAACTATTCAAAATGTTCATTAGTTTCAGTAATTATCTCTTCATTTCATCTAAATCTCTTGTCACTGAGTCAAGTTTTCAGGTTTGGAAAAGTAAAAAGTCTTAGGAGGCCAAATTTTGCGAATAAACTTGATGTGGGCACAGTTGAAAATGAAGTTCATGAATTTTTTCCATTGAAACAATCGAAGTGTGAACACGTGCATTATCCTGAAGAAAAAGTACTTATTTCTGCTTTAAGAGGGGCATGTTACATTGTATTTCATCGTGCATTTGATCTAAAAGGAATGCATAGTATTCGCCTGGTACCGTATAACCATCTTGAAGGTAATCGATAAAAGAAATCCTACTGTAGTCACAAAAGACAATAACCATAACCTTTCCGACCGAGTGCACAATCTTTGCCTTTTACGGAGCACTTGTAACAGCCTCAGTCCATATAAATATATCCAGAATTAATCAACAACTATTATTCGGCATCTTGACAAGAAAAAAAAGGAACTTTTACAACTCATGCTTATTTTTTTACTAAGTTTAATATTTTTATTGTAATTCGTACATTATTTTAGTACTATAATGTACTATATAAGAGTGAAAAAGATAAAAAATTCGGAATCTTTTAGCGCTGTTAGTAGGGTTTTCCTTAAAAGTAAATTTGATGGAGACTACGAATTGTTGCGTGCGGATTTAGCCGTGGTTTACAGGTGCGATACTGTTTAATTATCTGCTGATGATGACAACTTATTTGTCGAAAAACATATACAAAATACGAAAATTAATGCGGAATGGAATTATATATCAACCTTAAGTGATTAAGGGTTTCTTTTGAACGCTTGAACTAATATACAACTTTTTTAAACGTGCGTTTTAATTTTTGACATTCGAAAACTTTTCTTTAGATTGAATTTCTGTTTTTTAATACAATTTGGGATGGTTAACTCCATTGCCAAGAAGAAGGAAAACCTGTTGAAAACTACCAAATTTTCTATATTTAATTCTCATGTCGCTTTAGAATGTTCAGCTCATGTTAAAATTTTATTTTATTTTATTTGTTCGTCTTATGAAACGTGTGTGAATATTAATCAAGTTATATTGGAAGGAATTCCGCGAAATGATATTTCAAAAAACGATATCGTCTCTCAATATGAGGCTTTTCTCGCAAGAGATATAACCAGTATAGAAAAAGGAATAATGTAAAATACATAAAATAATAAAATTAGTTTTGCGAGCCTTTAAAAAAGCAATATTTTTTACAGTAATCAGCAATGCCTTCGCTATTAGAGGCTCTAGAGCAGAAATATGGCGAAAGTTCAACTGAATCAGAAGGTTCTGAAGAAGAAGGCATCTCTGTATCGATATATGTGCCGAGAAAATCCCCTAGGTTGACGGTACCTTCGTTACTGGTCCTCAACGACTGTGATATCACTACTGCTGGTGAACAACAGGCCCTGGTGGATAAATGTGCAGCAGTGGAGGAACTTGACCTTGCTAAAAATAAATTAAACTGCTGGCCAGAGGTATAGTTATAAATTTAAATACATTCTTCCGTAAATAAGCAATACTAAACGTTTTAATTGATTATTTTAATTTTTTTAATTGATTATTTAATTTATTAAAAAACCGATTTTTATACGGTTACTAACCGGTTACGCAAGATATAGCGTTCAAGTTAATTTACTTCTTCCGAGATCGTCTGAAATAGTCTAAGGTCGTTCTGCTTTAATCACAAGTAAATTACATATACTTCAGCTGTATTATTTACGAAATCTTAAGTTTCTGTAATTATATTTGTTACAAGTATAGCGTTGCGTATATCAAACGTAATTTTTAATTGAATAAAAGTAAAGTTAGTAAAAGTTTATGTTTTAGTTACTTCTTCTATTACTTTCTCACAAACCGGACTATATTTCGTCTCTTTCAGGTGTTCGGTATCCTTCAACAAATGCCTAAACTTAAATTTGTCAACTTAAGTTTCAACCAACTTTCCATGCCCTTGAAACAAACAGACGTTGATATAAATATCCGTTGGGAATATCTCAGGAACTTGGTATTAAATTCCACCCAAATCGATTGGGAAAGTGTTCAGCAAATTTTGGATTACTCTCCAACTTTAGAAGAACTCCACCTTAGTTTGAACGAATACAATCATGTAAAATTATGTGATCCAACCACGACATGCGAACAGTGCGAGGAAAACCTGATGACGAACAACGTAAAGGAAACCGAAGGTAAATGCGTTTGTCCCGAAACACAAACACAAAAAAGGCACAAACATCTCGGCATCAAAAAGTTTCACTTCAATGGAAATCCCGTATCGAGATGGTCGGAAATTAAGAAACTAGGATACGCTTTTCCGAACTTGGAATCATTGGTATTAGCCGATTGTCCTATAATAACACTGGATGGTCAAATTGAAAACGGCGGCCCACAATGTATAGAATATAACAGGTGTGAAAGTGAATGTGAATCCAGTGAAAATGGCGAATCACCACACGACAGCTTTAGGAATTTAAAATTTCTAAATTTGAATTCAACACAATTATCCACATGGGATGAAATTGAACGATTATCTAAATTTCCAGCTTTACAGTGTCTACGAATACAGGTAAGCTTGTATCATTAATTCATGTTTGGTTTGTTCTTTTTAACCTTAACATCAAAATATAATAATCAGTTCATGTTTTCTTTATTTTATATTGTATAAGCGATAAGTTAAGAATTTTATTATAGTTAATTTTTGCCTTTTAAAATAATTTTCAATGACTTCATGTTTTCCAAACGCAAACTGTAATATAGAGTATTCGTAATAATAAGATATGTTAAGATTAAATATAATACTAATTAATTTATTTCAAAATATTAGAATAAAAAAATATTAAACAAAAATATATTAAATATAAATAATCTATTACAAAAAGAAGATAAATAAATAAAGTTTTAATATATTTAAGTTAAAAGTAAAATAATACTTTTTAAATTACTGTCATGAAAATTAAATGGATATTATAATGTCGTTCAAGGGTTAGTAAATAAGCACTATACGTCTCCAAAACCTTATAACGATAATTTTCTAAAATATGATAATACGGTTTGTAAAACTAAGATAAGTATCTAAAATTGAGAGAAACATATTAATAACAAGAAAAGATACTAATTTAGATAATTAAAAAGACAGAAATTTAAATTGAAAGTAAAATGTATTAAGGCATTGATAAGAAGTTATTATTTTTATAATGTTTGAGTACTTAAATATTATCAAAATAGATTAATTAGATATATATATATATATATATATATATATATATATATATATATATATACACACACATATATATATATCTTTATCTTTTTATTTATTAATTATTAATTATTTTATAAAATAATTAATAAAATTTTCCAAGAATAGCTTTAATATATTAAAAAATTGGAAAATAAGGATGTATATAACATGTAAACATAGAAACATACAGGATGTTTCAAAAAGAATATACGTATTTCGAATGCATATATTTAATAAACTTTAAGACATACGAATATGAAACTTTACACATGTATTTACGAACCTCTCAAGTTCAGATTACAGATATTCAATATGTCTTCCATCAGCGACACGAACTATATCACATCGATACTCAAATTACTCCCATACTCGGGCAAGCATGTCCTTCGTCACTGATGTTATGGCAGTACGGATCCGGTCCTTCAACTCTTCCAAGTTCTGTGGGAGTGGTGGTACATAAGCATTGTCTTTAACGAAACCCCGCAAGAAGAAGTCACAATGAAACCCCACAAGAAGAAGTCACAACGAAACCCCACAAGAAGTCACAGGGTGTTAAATCCGGTAACCGTGGAGCCCAACTGAGACATGCTAAGTCGCCAGCTCCTTGACAAAGAATCCAACGGCTCGATAGAGTTTCATTCAAATATTCACGCACTTGGCGACTCCAGTGATGGGGTGCCCCGTCTTGTTGAAAAATGAAGTTGTCTTCGTGCAGCCTCGGAAGCAACCAGTTTTGTAACATAGCGAGATACTGCTGACCGTTAACCGTGCTTCCATCAAAGAAGAATGGGCTGTAAACAGATGATCTGGATATTGCACAAAACACATTGATTTTAGGCGAATCTCGTACATGTTCAATGCCTGCATGTGGGTTCTGTAGACCCCAAATTCGAACATTGTGTTTGTTTACCAGACTACTAACATGGAAAGTCGCTTCATCACTGAACGCGATACATTGTGCGAAAGTGTTATCATTGTCAATAGCATAATGAATCTCGTTACAAAATGCCACACGTTTCCGTTTGTCATCAGGACGCAGGGCATGTAACAACTGTAACTTGTACGGCTTCATTACCAACCGATGTCTCAAAACACGCCAAATTGTTGTTGTAGGCAGTTGTAACTCCCGACTGGCACAACGAGTTAATTTTGAAGGATTACTTTGGAAAGCAGTGCAACATTTTCTTCAGAAACACGAGGGCGGCCAGGACTCTTTCCTTTACATACACATCTTGTATCCACAAACTGTCGATACCATCTGCAAATGTTCATCAATTTGGTAGCTCAACCTGAAAAATCTTTGCATTGTAATCACGGAATTGCACTTCCCAAACTCGAGAACACAAAATGATTTCTGCTGCGGAGTAGCCATTTTAAACATATGACAGTTACCAAGAAAAACAGCAGACAACTGACATCTAGCAACTATTAAATAAACTGGACTACGTATTTGTTTCTCCAATAGCCGACCTAAGGCGCAGCGATCGATAGTTGGGACAAAATAATACTTTGTAATACATATATTCTTTTTGAAACGCGCTCTAGTATAGATAGTAGATGTATTTAAACAAAGATAATAGTTTCTTTATAAAAATAGTTCATTTTAAATATAAAAATAATGTATTAAAAACGTAAAAGTATCGATAGAGTAAATAATTAAGAAAATAGTAAAATTGGAAACCTCATAACTGTCAACTCAAAATTAAAGACAATTACTTACGGAAAGAAATTAAAAACAAATGGAATAGTTGATTTTTAGCAGTATTAAAAATAATATACAATTTTACATTTAAAAATATATCATAAATACAAAATTAGTATAAAATTATACATACCAGTGAAGTTATAAATTAATATAATTAATACAAATTTCATTATATACAAATATTAATTACCGAAAAATTAGTAAATATAGGAGTCCACATCTACAATGAATACAAACAAATTACCCACCATATAATTCAAGAAATAGGATTGGAGAGAAACCAGGTGACTATAACGGCGGGATAAAAGTCAAATTTAAAATCGTTTCTGTGAAATTTATAAGAAAGAGGATTGATTATACAAATTTATACTTATGTAAGATAAACGAAAAGATTAGTTTAATGTTATTATTCTTAATTAAAAGAAATTATTATCTAATTAAATGATAAAATGAAAAAAATTAAGAATTGTAGTATTTATGAGCGTAATAAATTATATATTATACATTTGAATGATTTAAATTAATAGAAATTTATATTCGTATTTATTTAATATAAAAGCTGTTTACACAGCATTAAGTTTATTGATTATTCAAATAGTAAAAATTGTAGAGTGTCTTATTTTTATTATTTCAATATTTACAGTTAAAAATAAAAATGAAACACAATAGAACATGATTAACTATTAATTAATATTAATTATTAACATAGAATTATATTTGTAAAAGAATAAGTAAGAAAAGAATGTGAAATTAATTAGTGTAATTTTCTGTTTTATTTTGAAGAGAGAAACTATTACATATTTTCAAAAGAACCTAGGTACGTAGAAAATTAAATATTAATTATAAAGAAAATATATTCAACCAAATTATATCACTAAATTTAATTAAAAATATTTACGTATATACATATAAATTGTTATCTAAAACCAATATTTAAAAATTCAGTCTTATAAATAATTTTCTTGCAAATTAATAATTAAAGAACTCAAACCAGAGTAAAATACGTAAAAATATCATTATTATAAATACAAAATCCATTTCAATATTTATACTTACAAACTGGTATTTTTAGGATATAGTTGGAAGATAAAAAATATCAGATAACTTCTTCAAAACTCTAGTCGAATGTATAAGAATGTTTCTTGAACATTGCAATCGTTTTTGTAGTTATACTTAATTTTTTAATTTTTATATTAATTTTTACATAACAATTATACCGGAAACTTTTATAAGCCAATAATAGTTAAGTGCATTTTTTTCTAATTTCGAATAGCTTTGCTGTTGATAGGTGTATTCATTATGAACAGATTATCAGTCGTGGATCTGATTACTCTGTATTTCATTGCGTTCAAATATGTTTATATTATGCACTTTTAATTTATCTAGAAGCTCTCTAGTAGAATATTGTTCATTTTTGAGTTGCTTTTATAATTAGCTAGTCATCTCTCTCGGTAGTTTTAAGTTTTTCGATTGACTGTATGCCTTAGGATGCACTATTTCAATTTTTCGGTTCGGGTTGCTTTTAATAAAGCCTCTATTTTAATTTTATCTGCCCTACTAATATCTTTCAGTCATCCCTTTCCGAATAAATTATAAAGCTTAAATATTTACCAAAAGAATTAAACTAATAATAACATTCACAAATATATTATTAAAACAATTTAATACACTTCTTAACACGAACACGTACAAATTTCAACTAAAATTGGATATTATTCATAGTGCTTTTACATATTATTTAATTATCTGTGTTTACACCCTAACAGATACCTGACCAAAACTGATAATGAGGGGATTTTACTAATAATGCAATGGTTGTTTTTTAAGAATAGATCCTTTTTGAACGACTAAATCCGTTTCAAATGGCTTGTATATATATATATATATATATATATATATATATATATATATATATATACATATACATACATACATACATACATACGTACGTATAGGCACATATTAGGTATCGTTATACACCGTTTTGCGAAAAAGCTCGTGTGTATAAAAAATTGGGTGCGTGCCCATATTGTACCCTTTTACTTATTCGATGATTCCTTCTAATAATTAGTCCTTAGGGCCTCATTAAATTTTCTAGAACCGTTTGAACGAAATTGGCCTCCTAAGCTTTTTTTTATTGACGATTCGCAATAGTTTTATTCAAATAAATAACCCTTGTTGATGGATAGCCTTTATTGTTGTTCGTGCTATTAATTTCTTTGTATTCACAAATAAACAACATTTATTTATTTTTATGAACAATATACGAGATTGTTATAAATCAATTACGTTATTGGTTTATAAATATTGGAATAAAGCAATTATTATTTTAACATATACTTAGTAGCGGTTATATCAAACACCATTTCAATGCCCGATTTTTTTTTTACTTTTTAGGGATGTCCTTTGTGGGAAAGCCATGAGTACACAGAGCACGAAAGAAGGCAACTTTTGATAGCACGATTGCCTAATGTAGAAATGTTAAATGGCGGTGGAAATATAGAACACGATGAGAGAGAAGACTCGGAAAGGGCTTTCATTAGATATTACATGGATAAACCGGAAAGTGATAGACCTGAAAGGTTTGTAAGGTTTGTCAGGTTTGTGTTTAAAACTGAAATGAGTTTGTGTATTAGGTACTTTGAATTGGTGTCTATTCATGGTAAATTGGATCCCTTAGTCAACGTCGATCTCAGACCTGAAAAAAGAGTGAAAGTAACATTTACTTGCGGATCCAATAGTGAAGTACGTTCGGTCGATGTCTACCGCACTGTTAGTGATTTGAAGACCAAATTGGAACAATTTGCTGGATTCTCGGCTGCAAAAATGAGACTATTTTACGTAGATCAAGACTTGCGAGATATTCAGGTATAAATCACAAGTGCCTTTCACTATGTGTAAGTTCATACGTCTCTTATAAAGTACAATGTTGCTTATTAGGATGCATTATGCATACATACATATATACATGCATGTATTAGAAAATTATCGTATTTTTGCGGTGTACTTAGTGCAGTGTGTCCTTTAGCTTAATGTGTTTGACAATAATAATAATTCGATTATTTCAATATTATTTTAATACACTAAATTTGAAGCATCACGTATCTATGTTAATAAACGCGCGATTGTTTTAAAATAGTTTTATAAATAACTCACATTGTTTTATCAACCGTGAAGAATCTAAACTTTATCTTGTGTGGATATATTTATAAGATTTTTATTATAACATTACAAGCAGATACAGGCTTCCAATCATCGTGAATTGATAAGATTGATAAAAATCTGTATGAGTGAATTGTAAGTACAGTTACACAAAAAATTTGACACATCTACCCAATTTGCAGTATTTACGGTGTAAAATGAAGTTATTATTAACGCAAATTCAACAATTATGCCAAAACTAAATATACAAGTAAAAATAATTATTATTAAATTATTAAATTATGATTTTAGATACAGGCTCAAATAGTCGCTAATAGTAATCAAACTTTTTTCCGTATATACTTTTCCATATAAATACATGAATCAAAATATTCAGTCTAGGCAAAACACGAAAAATAAATAATAACCAATGTCACAATATGAATACAATAGCGACATCTGCAGATAGTTTATATTACCAGCATACGAAAGTCCAGTTCCAATATGACAACATTTAAAATGTGCGCGACCAAAACTTTTCGCGGTTTTAAATGTCGCCTTAGATGAATTTCAGTTAGGTGCTTTCTCTTTTGTCGCAGGGATCAGAGTTTATAATTCCCTAACAGGTTGTGTTCTCCATTTTGGAATAACGTCTAATCGGACTATTGTGTGCGTTTCACCAGTGTTAATTTACCATTAAGTTCTGGCCTACGCATTGCAACTCTTACACCATAACCGTGTGTAGTGTGACACGATGGGAATCAATCAATTTTCTTCTTTTGCAGTTCACTGATTGTAGTTTTCCTGCTTCTCTTTTATTATTAACTAATTCTGGACGTGGATAGAATCGACGACGATTCTTGAAGTTGATTTTGATGGAGCCTATGGTTGATTAATTTAATCACTAAGGTTGATATATAACCCCTTTCCACATTAATTTTCGTAATTCTGTATACGCACACTGTGCTTTCAGCGGTACAGATCGTGTGCGGAATTAATTCTTTCGTACGGGTATTTATTGCCGTAGTTCTCCAGGTGCAACACTGTTTAATTTATCTGCTGATGATGACAACTTAGTTGTCGAAACACGTATACAGAATTACGAAAATTAATGTGGAAAGGGGTTATATACATATACCTTAGTGATTAAGATTCTTGAAGTATCCAAACTTGCTGTAATTCCAATATATAGAAATGCGTTGGGAACTGTCGTTGGATTCGTTTTATTTCAACTTAGTAGCAACTTGTTTATGGAGACCAGGACATTATACAAGCGATCACCACCACTGTCTCCTCTTTGGTTCATTCTTCTACTTTAGTTACTGCGGGGGTTTATTTATTAATTCGTTTTAATTATGCTTTGACTGAATCAATAATATTATTTTCATTATTTATTGGTACTATAACTAATTTATAGCTGGATTAGGTGCTAACTTTGAATTTGATTTAAAAAAAATCATTGCCCTATTATAAGCGATCACCACAACTATTAGATACTTGTACTCGTCGCACTCGCTGGTGCACCAACTGCTACATATTCCAGGGCATGCGAAGCGGAGTACTCTCTGCGTTTTTCTGTCTCAGATACCTGTGCTTGCACAGGTAGCTACTCGATAATATCATCAGGAGACAATATGTGCCATATCTATTTTAAATTCCTATAACCTCTTATTAACTTTCTGCAATGCCTTTCTTTCAGCTGTGCTCAATAGATTTGTTGTAAGTGCTTGTCTCCCTACGTGCGAGATTAAAGTGCCATAGTTCTACTGTTGATTCTCCAGAATCGTCTACGGAATATTCAAAACTTCTCCACATAAAGACACAACTAAGTTAGCCGGTTTAACCATTTCGGACCATTTATTAATCCTTGCAGCTGATTTGAATTGCTTGATGTATGTGAACTATGCGATTATATCATCAAAGGTTTGGAGGTGGTATTTTATGGATAATATTTACATTTTTCTGAATACTATACACTATTTCGCCTTTGTTCTCACATCTAACATCAATTGTAATGTATTCGTCGAGATTCATCAGCAACAATCAAATAAAACGTCAATGAAGTCCGTGATTAAGTTAATGTCATTTTCACTTGTTTGGATAAAGAATACTAAAGGGTACAATAAGCTCGAAAATCGCAAGATATTTAATAACTTATCATAAAATTTGTTAAGAATGATTTCTATATTTCCAAAACTACAAATAATATCTAAAAATTTTGTACAATTTTGATCTATTAAACAATAGTTACTGTCAAAACTTGGTTTGATATTTCTACAATTTCAATAATGTTATCAATATATTATACAAAAAGAAGTTATACATTTTAATTGTAAACATTTTCTCTAAAGCTTTTAGCTACCGGTGCCATAAGAAGTTTATACATATTTTTTAATTCTTTCCAAAAATATAATACTTACCATAATGTAATTTATAGGATCGAAAATATATTACTGTTCTCTTTTTCATCATTGATAATGTTATAATACAATATTATTATATTGACTTATTATACTATAGCACAGAAGTTTATTGATTCTGTGTATCACCTGTTTTCAGAAAAATTGTATTACAATGCTTGATTCCTTTGTATTCTTCTCGGATAATATTATTTAACATTCTACAGCTTCTGAAACACATGCCCACTACATCTTTGTAGCATGTATTTACAATGAACAATATTGGTAAATACCAAAATAACTACATAATAACGGAAAACATCATCACAAGTAGAAGACACACATTTTTCAACACAATAAATAAATTTCTTTTTCAAACGAAATCTATTACAATAAATAATAGGACAATTTATATCACTTAAATAATCAGTGAGAACTGTATTTGTTAAACGAATTTAAATCTAATTTTACCAAAAAACGGTAACACTACTTTTAGCTGATTACCAGCTTAATGCAGTTCAATTTTTTATTGTCGGGTACAATTCTATTAGCCTTCTAGTTGAGTAGTTTATTAATTCGAACTGTTTAATGAAATCGAAACCAGATCGACATAATCTTTACGAAAGACTCAATGAAGAGCCTCAAATCGCGAAAGACAGACATTCTAGATCTTTCACATCAAGAAAAAATTAGCGATGTTGCTCGACAGTACCACTGAGTTCGAGTGATAGTTAAAACATTGAAACTATCATATAAATATTCAGAGATATTAGGTGGAAGGTTTTTCGAGAGGATCTCAACGTGGAAAAGGAGTTTGCGAAGATGATCCCAAACATTCTAACACCGAAGAAAAATATGTCTCAAGGAAATTTGCAATGACAACCTGCAGCAGTTTGAGATAAACCCTTATTCAAAACTCATAGTTTGTAAAAAAGAATTGATATTCTTATATTAAAAATATTGTCTTAACCAAGAATTAAAAAAACGCATCAAAACAGACTCAAATTTAAAACAGCTCATATTGTATTTTTTGACATGAAGGAGGTAATTTAGACAGGATGGGTCTAAGAAGTCTCAACAATGAACTGGCATTGTAAGAAAGATGTTTCAAAGAGTTGAAGAAAAAGCTATGGAAAAGTAAAAGAATTTTTACTAACAATCACATACTAGTCTAAAAAAATAATGTATATTTGCCATATTTGACACCATATGACTCTTTTAACCTAAGTTGAATTTGATGGCTAAAGGAACATTTTGAATCAATTAATACAAATTTATAAATTTTTAAACAATTGACAGACCTGGCCACCTCTATGCTCCCGGTCAATAACTAACAAAATTACACTATATATTAAAAGGAACTAGCATTAGGACAGTTATAAAATAAATAAGAGCTACCGCATCAGTCTCGTATTTTTGTGTATAAGATCATATTTGTTTTATGTATGTATTTTGTTCAGTCGCTTATTCAATCATTCTTCTTCGATGTTAATGTGATGATCTGTAACGTAAAAATTGCCTCAACACAGTTATCTCTTATGTGTACACTAAAAGAGTACTGACAGTCTATTTACAGACATTTAAAAATAAATTTCTGTATTTACTTCGAAAACACTGTTTAATTTTATACTTGTGCAAATTAATAGTCCTTTGTCAACAATACCTATTACTACTTTCAGCTCTCGGCTTTCATTCCAGAAGAAATGAGATATCCTCAGAAACGCCTTTACAGCTACAACATTCGTTCGGGTGATGAAATAATAATTGACTGCAAAAAGAAATTGATGGACAAACGTTAATAGTAAGGAATAATTAACAAATAAATATAATTCCAAATTTCATTTGCATCGATTTACTTAATTTACTTAAGGTAATTTATGTAATACTACTACTAATTATTGTAATTGGAATATATTCCACATAGTTTCTTTTCCATACATATTACTCTTAGTACATTTAACAAATTAATTGTTGTACAACTGATTTTCGAGTTGTTTTTATTGAAAATTCAGCTTAAACTCATATCCTAAATCTGAGTGGTGAACCGAATAAAATATAAGAAAACTATGCCAGTTTTACGTATCTTCATCGAGTGACTTCCCCTTTAACAATTATGTTTATAACATACATGTGTTTTATTATAATTTTATATTTTTTGAAAGGTGAATATGCTTTCTATATTTCAAATATTCAAGCCTTCATTGTGGGTATAACAATTTGCATATTATTCTATGTACACTTGGCATCATAATCACTAGGCACAAATCATAATCGAGAAAGAACGTTAAGCACCGTATTAATGCAACCATCTCTTTTAATAGTGGTATATATAAAGAGACAAAAGAATTTACACTAGCCTGCTAGACAAAGACCCACAAGAGATCCATCTATTCGTATAATAGACAAGGATGAAGAGTGTTATTCAGTTGATCAGCAGAATGTTATGTATTAGTCGCTATTTAACTAAATTTTGAATTTCGTAACATATGATTATATAAAAAATTGGGCTACTTAGACCTGCTGGTAAAAAGCTTACTGCTTAATAAATACTTATTACAAAAACTTTATCCGAAGCAAAAACATATAGGAATATATTAATTTTATTAACATTATGAAACACCTTCATATTATCTGCTTCTGAGCTTCCGGGCTGAAACCGCGTCACTGGTATAACTGCCGACGTTTCGTACCCACTCCTATGGGACATTTTCAGGGTTCAACTACTGCTACTGTCTGTCGCACTGAAACTGAAACCTTCATATTATTTTTAATTATTTATTAGAACCAGGATTTCTGTGACGGCACTTGGAATTACATTGCATATTATTTAGAAGCAGGCATACTTTTTATTACAGCACTTTGTTTTGCACGAATACTTTTTAAATCCTTGTTCTTTGAGCTATAGCAACATACCGAAGTGATGTCTTAATAATTAGAAATTCTTCAATAGAAAGTAATACTTGCTCACATACACTGAACTGAATCCAAGAGTACTGCTGTTTGATACGGCTATTCCTTGTTCTTAACCAGAAAATCAATTGGTCGTTTTTTCCACGATGACCGCTAAAATAAATCTAGCGTTTTGTCTTCCGGTCATCTTCAGGTACTGAAATATGGACAGATACTTCAGAATGAGATTTGCCACCCGTTAATTTGAGTTTCTTAATTTGAATTTCTAAGAATTCTTCAGCTTCTTGTCTTTCTTATTTCAATTAAACACAATCTTCTTACTGTCTGTATAATTTTGTCTTCCAAGTATCGTATTTCTGAAAATGTCACATGAGTAGAATGCTTAGATTTGCCGCAAAGTGGGTTTTATTTGCAATTTTTTGAACAAACAACACCATTGCCCGTGATAAACAATGACCCTATATAAACCCATCTGCAACAGACTTCACCAATTTTACTGCAACAATGACAGAAGTAGCAGCCGTTAGGCCTGACGATGTTTCGTGCAAGTGAAAACGAAACATCGGTAGAAGACGACGCGATTCTGACCCGGAAGCCAAGGTGAAACAAGATGAAATAACAACTCATTTTTTACAATTTCATTCGAAGATGTTTCTTTGAAGCGACATCATCAGCACGTTCGTAGGATGTAGCCAAACTGTTGTTTATCTACCACTCAATCAAACATTCCCCTTGGAATAGCAGTTTTGAGCAATCCAACTCTAGGAGTACAGCCAAACATAGGCTAGTAAGGCGTTTTCTTTATACCAGAATAAAGCTCCTTGTTTCACATAACCCGTGACTCCACGAAGTAAACAAGTTATCTTGCAACCAAGTTGTTAACAAATTTTTGATGCTTTGCTTGATTCTCTCAACTCTATCATGATTCAAACTGCCTGGGTATGTTCTTAAACTACAGCCAAGTTATTTTCAGGTCAGTTTATTACAGAATTCCCTTCTGTTATCGGACTGCAGAATACATGAAGAATCAAGCAATAAAAATATATCAAGTAACCACGTAGCGACTTTTTCTGCCCTCTTTGTTTAAAGAGGTCTTAAAATAACGAACTTAATTAACTGGTCTTGATGCAAAAACACCAAGGGCTTAACAACAATACCGTCTTTACCATTTCCCTTTTTTGTTAGTAAACACTTACAAAAGCTTTATAAAATTCTGAGTAATATTTGTATACCCTTTGAATTCTTTTATCGTACTGTCTCTATCACTATATCCTATAGATCTGTGTTTCGTATAAAATATCGAATTTGAAGATTAAAGAACATTTGTCATAGGAACAACTAATTTCTATACTTCAAGAACACCATAAGATTGAATTACCAATAATCACATGACACTTTTTTATATGATATTTCAGCATTCTTTACATCTGCTATCAAACTTAACACGACTTTTCACGAGAAAACATAGCACTTTTCTTTCGTCACAGGCCTACTTACTTTCTTTCCTATTTGCAGGCTTCTCTAGTCAATGAAGCGATGCTAAGTTACTAGAAAATATCTTAGCGCTTGTTATAAGTATAACAATAGAATAAGAGAAAGGACAAATAAAAGCTTTTTCGGCTTAAATATATGCATGCGCTTGGTTGCCATGTTAAAAATTTAAAAAATGTATTCACATATTCTACCCTCACTTATACTCTTGTTTGCTAATCGTTTCGCAAGTACAATTGAATTCTGAATAAAAATTGAAGTGTAAATACAACAAAACTTATAACAACAAATTTTTAATAAAAATTATATATATTAAATGCTTAATTGTTATTAATTTGAATTTAATTTTATTTATAAATAAATATAAAATGAGTTAAAAATTTACAATATTCAAACTCGAGTGATTATTTATATTTTTGGAATGACCGCCAACTAACTTCATTCATATCGGAGGTCATTCAATTCTGACAAAAACATCAAAGACATCGACAAAATTGTCTCTTGTTACCGTGAGTTAACAACCACTGTAAGTTATTGAAGACAATTGAAATTATAGCTAATATCTGTTATTATCAGTCTAATTCGAAGAAAATACGTAAAAATGGCGATTTAAATTATTTCGCGTGTACGTGTTGTAAGACATGTCTAATCGAAATTTGTGGATTTACCGACAACTTACCATAAGAAAATCGTCTGCTGAATAACTATAATGTACATGACCAAAAATGTTACTTCCTAACCTTTGATGGTGTAGAAAATTTGAACCAATTTTTTCTAAATTAATATTTTATTTGTTCTTTTGTGATACTATTATTATTAATAGTTTCTCTCATAATGCGATACTAAATCGTTTTCAATTCATGTCTAATGTTAATAATAAAATTACTAAAACTGCCATGATATTTTCTCTCCTAATGTTATATACATAATATATACATATATATATACGAGTTAATGTCAAAAAATTATAGTGTTCATGACTCAATTATTTAAATTGTAATTTTTAATTTTGAGTGCACATACTCCGAAGAAGGCAATACCTTCTAAAACTATTATCAATACGTTCAAATTATATTCTTAATAAAAAATATATAAATAATAAAATAGTACTGAATTATTGACTCATTGTTGTAGGTACTCTAGTGTTCGACTACGGTATTTTTAATTCAAATTTCAAAGATTTTGATCTTCCAAAATATTTGGAATCGTATTTTTTGTTGGGGTCTTTTTTCATATTCCTTTAATTCATAAATAAACAGTTTTCATCATCAGTGATAATCTTACCTAAAAAGTATGTTTCACAGAGCACACAAATACGTTATTAGCTGTTGCTGCGCGAATTTTTATTGACCTGTCAACTTGGTACATACCAAATCCTATGTTTTGTATCAGAGGCTAAATTCTTCCATAAACATCTCCATGTCATTTTTAATCGAATGGAGGGTGAAATTTGGAATTCAACTTTCATAATTGTTTCAGTATGCATGAGGCGTGTTTTTAAGTACCGTTTTCAAATATAGTCCCTCGAGCGCCACGGTTGTGTACATACCTACATGTGTTGGTTAGTCACAGACGCCAGTACAGAAGCATTCGTTCCTGATTACTTTTATTCATGCGTATTTAAAATGCTCAAATAATTGAAAATCTCGCCGATTGTAAAATACGCGCTGTGATTCGATTCTGCATGCAAAAAGGGTGAAAGCAGTCGAAATTGATCGGCAAATTAGAGAAATGTATGGAGAAAACACTGTGACAGAAGATATGGTATGAAAATGGGTTAGAACATTTTAAAAATGGCCGTACCAATGTTCGGGATAAAGTAGCAATAGCGTAATTGGCGACCGTCGATCATTATTGAAGATGAGTGCAGAAAGTGGTTGCAAAAGTTCGAGAAAACAGACGCTTTATAATTCCGTCATTATCCGATAAGTTTTCGAAAGCTTCAAGGAGTGTTTTTTCTAAAATTCAGATGGCACATTTCTATGAGGATGGCATTTAAACTTACTTAAAAAATAAACCTCGTACACTTACAGCAAATAACACGTCAGTATTAGTTATCGTCGTAATGACGATTTTCATTTCCAACTATTGTCTTTTTTTAATATCAACAGTTTCTTTTAGAATTGAAATTTGTGTCGGTAGCTCATAATAGGCCTTCACACAACTGATTATTATGCTAGATTATCTCCACGATTATTATCACGATCAAATCAAAGCTCCGCAAAATCGCAACGAATGTTTTTGTTAAGCAATGTCGTGTTGGCTGTTACCGTTTCAAAACCTATTCATATACATTCATGTTCTTTCGGAAACGTTTTGATATTACCTCGTAAATGTGATTTAATTCGTTTTTGCATTGTGATAAGATTAAAGCCAAGTTTAGGTTTTAGAAATTTTTTAATTTTTTTTTCTATATTTATTGCATCGAGTTTAGTTCTTTAACAATATGAATGGTGACGGCAAAGGAAAAAATTATTTAAATTCTTGAGAAAATACGTTTTTTCTTTATGTGTATACTATTTCCATAAATACATGATCATTATAATTGCAACAAAAAACTAAACTCGATTTTTATTCCTTTTGAATGACATGCTGTTACTAAAAAAGAAATGAAAGATAGCTTGTAAAAGAATAATGGACATATTTCATTTGAATAATTTTTAATAAATAATGATTACAATTACTTGATTTTTATTTAATGTCCTTTCATGTATACAACGTTCCTGTTATATTTCAATAAATTAGGCCAAAAATGTAGAATCAAACTCCCACCCAATTTTTTAATGAAGCAAGGATAAATATGAAAAATATGAAGCCTTCAAAGGTTAAAAAGGTCTTATTGAAGCATGTGACGAAACAGCGTTACCATACCGAACAGTGGCGAGATTCAATGAGGGACGTGGAAGTGTGACAGACGTGGCTCCACCAGGTTGCCCTAGTATCAATGAAGAGCAAGTGCAGGCTGTTGCCGCATTCTTAAACACAGGTTGACGTCGGTCGTTTCGTGATTTAGGCTACGAGATAGGATTATGGCATACGACAGTGCTGCGTATTCTAAAGGATCGTCTGGGAATAACGAAAATTACATCACTGTGGGTTCTTCACAACTTGACGGAAATGCTGCAATGGATACGATATAATGCCGCTCGAATTCACTTGGAGCGTTATGGTTGCGAAGGAGATACTTTCTTATGTCGCATTATTACACTTGATGAGACATAGGTCAGATCGTACGAACCTAAACTTAAGCGCCAGTCCCAGAAATGCGGAAGTTTTAGTGATTCTTGTGTACAACTGTGATGAAGTCATCTTAGTGCATACTGTACTGCAACGACAAACTGTTAATCCACAATATTTCCTTGAGTTAAGGTTAAAAAAATTTTTTATTTTTAATATGTTGGCCGTTCTGTAACGACTATAAATTTTATTCCTTTATATTGGGTTTTCGATCACTGAAGATAATAAGACACTTACTACATATTCAATGTTGTTTTTTTCAAGATATTTTATTTAGTTATTGTTTTCCTTTTTTTTTAAACTTCAGAACATCGATTTTTTTTACATATATAATTGTCTATTATTTATGTAAAAGATCGATGTATTGTATACCCTGTCTCAGAATAAGAAGGAGTGATTCAAATATTGCGCCAAAATAGTACATATTATTAAGAAATTTCATTGGTTCTTGAACAGGCAAGTTTAATATGGATAAATGAATGACAGATATCCGCCATTTTCCATAACCTGTAAAAGTTTAATTACATTTTTGCATTGTTTTATTTTAATAATATTTAATCTTAATTTTGGATAAATTGTACATATTAATCCAAAAAGTAACGTTTGTACAATCATACTTCCATTAAAATGATTTTTTTTTCATTTATTTTTATATAATAAAAAAAATATTAACATTGTTGATAAACTACTACATTCACAACTGTTTATGTTTCATTTTTATGGTTACATTTTTAAGCTGTTTCGCGTTTTAGCGGGATATTTGAATCACTTCTTATTCTTAGAAAATATAGGTTAAAGAAAAGGAAAACAGTAACTAAATTAAATAATTTGAGAAAGAGGGAAGAATCCCCAAAACATTGTTTAAATATGGAATAAGTGTTTTGTTATTCTCAATGTCTAAAACCCAACATAAAGAGAAATATTGATAGATTGAAAGAAAGAGAGATATAAATGATATAATAGGTTCATTAGAATCCTACATTAGAATAGTAACATGATAGCGTTAACCATTGATCACCTATTATTACTCCTAAATGGAAATTTAAACTATAAAATCGTATAGAAGACAGAATGCTAATGTTAAATATACCACTTCTATGTCTCTTATTTCTGAGCAGTTTTATCTTTAATGACGTCTCTCAGTTTTCTTTTCTGAAACATTTTCTTCTTCTCTTGCTCCCAACTCCTTGTCAGCTTTCTTAAGTTTTGTTATTTGTTTCTAAATCTAAATTTTTAAAGAAAATATACTTCTGTTTATTCTCTTCATATCCACATACCCAAATAATTGCTTTAAGTACTTGTTTCTGAATTTTGATGAAGATTCTGTGCGCTTTCTATAAAATTTGATTCTTAAATATGAAAACATAGTGCTCTTTTATGTTATTTTGCATTTTATACTTAATTATTATTATTACTGTTAATTCAATTCTTATTCGTTTCTTATGGGAGACCAAAGATGATATGGAGTAATAATGAAATTCATTGGTATCGAACTAAACATTCAACCACAGCTTTAGTAAAAACAGTTTCTTAACAAGTGAATAATGTGTTTAATAAAAAGTAAACATTATTTTGAACGGATTGGAAGGTAGAATTAAATAAGTAAATAAATATTGTCTTCATACGGACATGACCTGAGGATACTGTGGAAAACAATGAACGAAATCTAATTATATACACAAATACTGTTTCATTAGTTTGTGTCTTCACTTTTATTTTAATTATTTTCTTCGAGCTATTTCAAATGAAAAACATGCACTAAATTACAATGGAACAAGGGACCCTTATTTTTAGAAATTCCACTGAAGCATTAGAGCAAAATATTAAGTTATAATTTATCCACATATAATCATTAAAATAAAATAAATTTTGCTATTTTATATTTTAACGTAAATTACAAGGGCTGGAACTTTAATAGTACTGCTGTAGAAATGAAACGAGACGGAATAAATTATTTTCATTAATGTACCGATGTAAACTACTGTAGTCTGTGTTTTTGCCATGTTTAGAAAAGAGCATCTGCAAAGTTGATTGAAAATTGAAAGTGCTCGTCGTCAAACAGCAAGACAATGTAATGAAGGTCTTATTGAAGCGTGTGACGAAACAGCGTTACCATACCGAACAGTGGCGAGATTCAATGAGGGACGTGGAAGTGTGACAGACGTGGCTCCACCAAGTTGCCCTAGTATCAATGAAGAACAAGTGCAGGCTGTTACCGCATTGTTAAACACAGATTGACGTCGGACGTTTCGTGATTTAGGCTACGAGATAGGATTATGGCATACGACAGTGCTGTGTATTCTAAAGAATCGTCTGGGAATAACGAAAATTACATCACTGTGGGTTCTTCACAACTTGACGGAAATGCTGCAATGGATACGATATAATGCCGCTCGAATTCACTTGGAGCGTTTTGGTTGCGAAGGAGATACTTTCTTATGTCGCATTATTACACTTGATGAGACATAGGTCAGATCGTACGAACCTAAACTTAAGCGCCAGTCCCAGAAATGTGGAAGTTTTAGTGATTCTTGTGTACAACTGTGATGAAGTCATCTTAGTGCATACTGTACCGCAACGACAAACTGTTAATCCACAATATTTCCTTCAGTTCTTGGAACTTAGCCTGAATTTCCAGCCAACGTTGCGAAGAAAGCGACCATACTTTTTGCAAAACCCTCTCATCATTTTGCATGATAATGCTATGGCGCACATGGCATGTCCTGTACTTAATTTGTATAATTGCTGGGGTTGGGAAGTACTTTTCCATCCGCCATATTCACCAAATTTAAACCCATGTGACTTTGTCTTAATCCCAAAGATGAAGAAACAACTTCGTGACATTCGATTCCGAACTGTTCTCGAGATAAAGCAAACAATAAATCGCTCCATCAATACTTTCAACTTAATATATGCTCGCGACAGTGTCTAAAGCTAAATTATTTTTTAAAATTTTTACAGGGGATTGTGTGGACAAGGACAATTTGTATTGTCTATAGGAAGGATCCTATATTAACTTATTTATTAAAGCAACATAATACCAATAAATTAGGTTATGCTCCGTATGTTATAAAGAAGTAAAAAATAAAAGTTTTTAAATGTAGTTCTCTTAGCCAATATGACTGTAGTTATCAACAGCACACAAAACATATTGAAGACTACGAAAAACAATAAAATCTTAAAGCGACAATGTTGCTCATATGTACATACACAACATACTTGCACATTCACAAATCAATTTATAATTGTATAAACATCATCTTTTATTAAAGGTGTCAAGTGATCCCTCACTATGTCCGAACCATCCCAGTTTTACCTCCATACATAATAATATGTATTCTAATAAGAATATTGACACATAGGTCAGAATGTAGTTTCTATAACTTTTCCATAAGAAAAATTGACCGTTTTGTATTGTATGCATTGACAATGCAGGTGTTGTGAACATGTTTTTCACCATTTCAAAATGACTTTTAGGGCTGCTGGCATAATCGTTTTGTTAAAATTTTCAGTTTCTTCTAGATCTAGGACTATATACTGGAAAAAATTCTTAAGTATAGAATATTCATTATTTTTCTATTGTACATGAGCTAAATTGTTATATTAAAAGGATATTACTCCGTTTCAAAATGTTTAAGAATAAGCAGTTTAAAAGGGAAACTAGGTGCAGTTGTAGGATTTAACAAACATATTTAGACTCATCGCGATTAATTGCGTGGCGCAACTAGGATCTTAAACCTTTTCATTTCTTATAGTTACTTGAACATTAACCCACAGATAGATACTTTTCAAAAACTGTTTCACAAAGCCATTAATATATTTTAATAAAAATAAAGTAGGTTAAAATTATAGATTAGTTTGATAGTTAAATAATTTGACTTTACCGTCAAAATTTCATTTCAGGGCCCAGAAGAAATGAGATACCCTCATAAGCAGCTCTACAGTTACAACATCCGTTCGGGCGATGAAATAATAATAGATTGTAAAAAGAAGTTGATGGACAAGCAGTAACGAAGTAAATTTTTCGTTGCTTTTACGATGTATTTTTTCATCTAAAATAAAAACAGACAAATAAACATATTTCCATACTTCTTCTGCATCATGGAAGAAAACAATCACTTAATTAATATGTTATTATTAGATATTACTAATTGAGTATGCAATGTATTTAACTTTTTTATTTTCTATTATTTAGATTTTTAATTTTTTCAAAAAGTTACTAATTAATTCTTAAGTTATTAACATTTTCTTTGGTAGCTGGGCAAAAGGTATTTGACATAAGTCAAAAATTGAATTTAGTGAGTATTGTTTTGGAATGTTCAATGTAAATTTTTAAAAATTTTGATATCCACGTGTTACTGGTAATACATTACAAACAGAGAGTATTATAGCGGCCATGGCCAGCACAATAAAAATGTTGCATCTTCATCCTAGACGGTGTACCATGCTGCTTTATTCACTATGTGGGTAGCTTTATTTAGTTTTTTCTTAGTATTTTAGTTGTTCTTTTGTGATACTATTATTTTCTTAAATTCTCTCACAATATGAGACTAAATCGTTGAATTTTTTCACTGTATAGTACATTTATGTTAATAACAAAATCGATAAAACTGCCATGTAGTTTTATGTCTTAAAAAATACGTTCATATGTTTATATATATAATAGTGTAAATGTGATTTAATCCATTTTTACATTGTGCTAAGATTAACACATTCACTGTCAGGCTATCCACAAATTTTTCATAATTTAGGTTATTTGGAGGTTTTGATGATATTTGGGCTTTACAGTGTCACTACATTTTAATAGAATGTTAGTCCAAATATTCTGAACAACTTATTGAAAACGAAATATTAAATCCTAAATATATAAATGTGTGCAATTACTACACAAACAAATACCACCAATGAAGTTTATTTGAACACGGAAGTCGAATTGACCAAGAATAGTTCTTATGAAAGACTGCTGCTTTAAATTTTCTTCCCCCCTCGTGACATGTTTCCCTATGATTTTTAGTATTTCATAGTAGTCATAGAATTTATTGCATGAAGGTTAAAGATATAAAGGCTATTTTAAGATTTATATTTACTGTTTAATATTAAACCCAGCATTGCGTGTAAATTATTGTTTACATGTTCCGCGAATTTTAATGTTATTTCGACGTTCTTAATTAGATTCCTTAAGTCCTAAAAGTTGGGTAGAAATATCAACATTTTATTTGCATTTGGTGTGTTTCAAAACTGCTTTTAACTTTGCGATACATTCCCCAATCTTTGTTAATAATTCTTATTTGATATTCTTAACAAAATGAAATCGAATTAACACATTGTTTCTTCGTTTTCCAAAGTTTTTCCTTCAATTTGGCAGTAACGATCAGTTATTCCAAGTTTTCCTATTTTAGTACTTATTTAGTCCGAGGCTTTTCTAGTATAAGATTGAGGGAATTGAATTTTATTTTTGCATAATTTGCGCTACCCTCTACCTTTTACTTCCTCCTTTATATTATCATTCCATACTTTCCTTGATTTATTTTTTTTGTTCTTCCTCTGGTCTTAGAACTCTACCATTTTTCATTTCGTGTATGATCTAACAATTGACTGTTATTTTGTCATTAATGGGTTTTATGTTTAATTATTGTTTAAAGCATTTTTTATCCTATATTCTATTTTTGCCCTATTTTCTTAAAAAATATTTATAAGTTTTTTGTCCTATGTTTTTCTGGTAATTTCAAAGTTTCACTAACACGTTATTGAGGATTCAATTATTTCATTCATTCATTACTTCTACTTCGATATTTTTGGGTATTTTTTTCCTAAAATTTGTTTGGTCTATTTTCGTTTCATTTTATTACTCTGATCTTAAAAACTGTTAATTTGTTACTTGTTACATACATTATTCAGGAAGTTCTATAGACCGCTATTTTTTAATTCGGAAACGCGATTTTAAAATCTTACTGGCAAAAATAGCGTTGTAATTGGCTGTTCGGAGATCAGGATTACATAGGGGAAATATATAATATACATATATCCCAAGTTTTCCTTAACATTATTAAAGAAATATGTACATAATTACTGCACTTGGTTGATTTTCTTTGCTATTAATAATTATATACAAATTAATGAATACATATTTAATATTCACAATATTTTTTAAATTTTCCTTCAAAAACCTAGTAGAAAAAATTTTCTAGTGTAATCTGATCTTTCCAGTTTTACTCTTCCGAATTAAAAACCAGACTATAATGGGTTATGTTTGTTACAGATATTGTCATACTTCTTTGTTTTCTTGGTATCTTTTACCTTTTACGATTTTTTTATTAATATTTCTGATTATATTGCAAGTTCTCTTTCGACTCTGTTACGATGAAGAATCAACTCTACTTTCACTGTCCTGATTCTCCCATAATGTTTTTCATACATGTTTTTGCTACCTTCTTAATCTCGTCTTCTACCATTAAGAACAGTATGTAGAAGGCTAAATACGCATTTCTATTTCACTCCTACTTTGAAAATTCTTTTGATTTTTGTTTACTTGTTTTTACTATTTGTATTATTTTATGGTTTTTATTGAACTTTAAGCTTCTGTCCATTAAATGTCTTACTGGAAACATTCTTTTTTGTTAACAAAATGACTTGAAATCATTAAGTTATCTTGAGATATCTCCAGATAGCTTAATGATTCCAAATACATCTTTCTTGATGCCTATAATTTATATAGAATTCGTTTCGGATAGATTCATTGTTAAGATTTATCGTTGTATCATCAACGACAATATCTTTTGATTTAATTGGTGATTATGGTGGTAGAATCTTCTACAAGTGCCTTGTTTATATAGACTTCTAAACGACAAAATAAATTTATTATAATTCATAAGAATTTGTGGAATATTTGTATCATAATTTTTTATATTTAGATTAGCGCAAGTTTGAGTAATTTTGATACATATATGTTTCATTGAATATAATCTTACATTTTTAATACTAATCCTAATAAATGGCTTTGTTTTAACGTCTGATGCATTAATAATATTAATATACGTACAGTGGATATGTTAAATCTGTCACTTAAGTTTTAATGATTTTTAATAATTTTTCTTTACGTTGTGAAATCGAGATTAGGTTCTTCAGTAACATAAACAGTGATGGGTGGTATACTTGTTCAATTCCTTAACTCCATATAATAAATTGTATCTACTTTCCACATTTACACGCAATTTTGTTTAGCAATAAATTTAATTGTAATGAAAACCTAAGCTCGATTTTTACTACATTAAAATAATAAAATATAGTTAAAGAAAAAAGAAATAAAAGATAGCTTGTAAGTGAATAATAAATATATTTCATTTGAACGTTTTACAATAAATAATGACCACAATTATTTGAATTTTATTCTCCTTGTCATTTCCGACCGTACAACTTTCCCCTAATATTAAGATTCGACTAAAGAATGTACAGTCAAAACTGTTTTAATGTTTCCAATATGTATCTCACGGTAGATACAATTAAAATTATGAAAAACTAGCGAATATTCGAAATGAAAACATGAATCAGATATGAAATTCAAGTTGGAAACTTTAAATCAATTTTACCTGTACATGAAACAAACATATACAGACTACTAATTTCATACGTTATATCACATACAAAAACTACTTAAGTAAAAAAATACAAGTGTTTTTCAAGTTGGTACAAAAGAAAAAAAATTAAATTCTAATATTTATTACCTATTATTTTTCCCATGGACGTTTTGCATTTTTTCGAAAATTGTATTTCAACAGTTAATTAGTACGTTTTATATAGGATGTGCTCACAAACTTAAACATTATTTTTATATTTATAAGTATTATACAGCCTCGATTATACAAACCTCAATTATACGTTTTATCAAACTCGTTAATAAAAAATTTTATTTTTCCTGGTAAGCCTTCTTAGGTTTCGACTAAAAAATTCACAATATTACTCTGAATAGCTTTCTAGTTTATGATAGTCAAATCGTTTGTTAATACATTTGACTAATTAATATTACTACCATATAGAAACCAGAATGATAGTTTTATCCTATCAACTTATTTTTCACATTTTAATTTTTTAAAAACGTTTAATCAAAACATTTGCTTACTCTTATCTGTGTACTGCAAAAAAGCTTCAATTGTGCATAGCATTATTTAATCATTAAAAGGTTCATAGGAGAAGCGAATAATTGAGATTTTACTATACATAGAATTTTATAGTTGAACTATATTTATCTTAAATTCTACCTAATTAAATTCCTAAATTATTACAAGAATTGCGAGAAGAATGAAATATTATTCTCAAAATATATTTTGTAGTGTTCATAATTCATATTTGCTATTTCTATTGCATCCTGCAAGACAAAGTAATTTGTAGTTTACACAAATATTTCTGGCTTTAAATT
Organism: Dermolepida albohirtum; assembly: GCA_031893035.1. Classification (NCBI taxonomy): domain Eukaryota; kingdom Metazoa; phylum Arthropoda; class Insecta; order Coleoptera; family Scarabaeidae; genus Dermolepida; species Dermolepida albohirtum. The sequence goes on along the minus strand of JAVIWB010004695.1, from coordinate 187,649 downwards.
AGTAATAACCGCGTTCAAAAACTATTTTGAATCATATTCAGGTCATAGCATTGCCGCTAATTTTCTTAAGAACATTTAATGATATCCACCAATCCTTACTATGTACATGTATCAATTGAGCCTAGCTCTATTATTTTGATTGCACTCATAAATTATACTTTTACTTACGGTAAAAGCTTGTGTATTTTTGTTTTTGATAGGTTTCCTAGTATGAAATTCCATTTTTATTACTTATCTCTAATTTAATATATACTAGAAATCGACTTCTACATAAATTAAAAGTATTACTGCTGGGGTTTTGTTTTGGAACTCAAACTTTATAAGTTACTTTAAGTGTAAGACTGGTATATTGTGGGTTACAATAGTTGACACATTTAAAAAAAAAACTAAATGAAATAATCTAACATAAAGATAAAATACTAAAGAAAAACAATGTCAAATTTACTATAATATATAGATTATACATACGATTTCCATATCAAATGCCTTATCTTAATCGCCTGTTTCATTCTCATTGAACAGGCTAGCTGAAGTGTACGTGATTGATTACAATAACTAACGAGGCAATGTTTTTTTGTGAAGTATTACTTGCAATTTGTACATGTTTTGAATGTTTGTAATTCAAACACTTAAAGTAATAAGGCATTTTCACTGTGCTGAAAACTGCTTTAGTTATTAAAAACAAACTGTAAATGTACATAAGATTATGTGGAAGTACTGACGCAATATATACTTTTTAAATTAATAAACTAACATTACATATAAATAATGGTAAAAGCAGCTACTTTACATTTTAGCCACTAAATTGCTATATTAAAAATATAATTTACAAACATTATTTATGCATACAATAACCTTGAAAGATAATTTTTGCGATTTAAATATTACAAGTATTATTTAAAAATGATTAAAATATTTGTATATTAATAATACAAATACATTTGATAATTAATATATAAGATATCCTTTAAAATATAAGACATATAATTATGGATTTTAGAGGATATCTTTTCCTTATTTTGCAGTGATTAAACATGTATGAAAAAACATAACAACAGCACTAACAATCTTAATAAACAAGTTAGAACAACTTAGGGTTGATTAAAAGAATTTTTGAATAAGGTGTCAATGATGAAATGCACTGATGTGAAATTGATTTAAAGTATGAAATGTTATCTGATAAATCCTAATCTTCACACTAAGTAGTAGTGTAAAGTAGTATAAAATACTTAATAAAATATTTCTTATCACAGTCATCCAACATAAACTATATCCCGTTTTATTAAAGAAATTAATCTGCATCGTTACTTGAAAATAAATTAGTTTTTCTACTACATTCAATATACTTTTATTTCCTCTTTGTTTTATATATTATATAAAACAAAATACACGATTTAAAAAAAATGTATATTTTAAACATTAATATTTACTGAACCATGTCAACTACTTGTTTTGCTTGCTAAATATAATATTTAATAACATATTTATTTTCAGTCAATTCAGATTTTCAAGTATACATTGAAAATTATTAAAAATGTTATAAGTTTTTTTCTGAATCCTTTTTTAAATAAAGAAGTATATACTTCATACCATAATTTTTTTTATACTTAAATACAAGATTTTGTTAAATCGAATAGTTACTATTTTGACAGTAAATATACTAGTTATCGAACTATTATAAACACATTTTAAAGAAAAAAACTCCAACGAAACCATAGCCATATATTTGATATAGATAAGTTGGTCATTGTTGATTAATGAAAGATTCGTTTTCAGGATTTCAATAATTCGATGTTTTTATTATCTTTACATATTTCACATTATTACATTTTAACAAGACAATAAATGATTTATGTTTATAATACACACTGTTCGTTCTTGGAATGGTCACATAGAGGTTTTGGCGAAGTAAAAGAGATTGATACTTGTATTAATTTCCAATTATTATTTTTGATTAGACAAGTAAATTAATTTTTAATCTTTCATAGTAATCTTTTACAAATGTGTCCATCGATTCCTTGTTGGTGTCATATCTGTTTATTCTGATATATCCTTACCAATTTCATTTTAAAGAATTTATTGATTCCATATCAAATTTTCATCAAACAAGCACATTCACAACCCTTCAATACCAAGAGTATGGCCATTAACTGTTAAGTATAATGCTAATTGAAATATTAGTAACATTACATTCACAGTTTTCGGTAGAAGTTTACTTCAAATATCTCGATTTTCTTAAAATTTAAACTGCTAATATTTCAAAGGTTCACCAATTTATCTATTTTTAACCAATAATAAAATTATAGAAAAATAAGATTTATGAACTACTATTACACTTTCAACTAATACCGGTGTCATATAGGTATTATAAAAATTTGATATTTCTTGCTTATTCTCTATTCTCTCAGGCTGCTTACACAGGGACAGGTATTTACGGATTATTTTGTGCGTAATTGCGAAATGTGGCTTTACCATATGTCTGTAATTTTTCACATGTTTTACTAAATACATTTGATTGGGCGGACGAATGTAAATATTACCGGATATATTTATTTTGCGCCAAAAATTTTAAAAAAGGAGCAATTCGATTTTTCTTGAACATAATGAACATCCGTAATGCGGATAAACCTAAAATTAAACAAATTTTATCTGTATAAATTCGAAAGAATCCGTTATTAAAAAGTTTCTATTAGTGTATTTTATGATGAATATGTATCCATGGGTAAGCAGTCTGTTCATTTATATATATATTTTTAGCAAACAAATTTAACTTTATATGAATTTATCTTGTTTAATTAATAAATCGAATTAGTGTTTACTTGGACATATGTACTTTGTGATGTAGTTTTAAATAATTTCAGATAATTATCATACATAGAAGCAACAAAAAAAGTTACTAAATACAAAGCAATTATATCGATACTATATATATATATATATATATATATATATATATATATATATATATATTATATATAATTAGTAACCAATAACAAGAATTCAACAAAAGTTTTCATTTTTATTTTTTTGACAATTACGGCTTGCCTTTGAATCGGCTTGTAAACATAATATCAATAATGTTAAGTTTGGAGCATATTATCTAAATTTAAAGTTTTATATTATTATGACTTTCTAAATGTAAAAACTAACAAGATTTTAAAACTATTAACTTGTAAGTAGGTTCACTGGAATATACATGTTTATGTCTTAATTGTTAGTTTTGTCTTTTTTATTATAGAGCTAAAACAAGCACTTTAGAAAAGAGAAAAATTCTACACAGAATAAATATTGAACATTATCAGACGTGTACTAAACTTTTTAATAAAAATTATTAAAATCTTATTTTCATCAGAAATAATTGAAATGCTACATTTTTTGACTATTAAAGTGCTTAACAATGTAAGTATTGGTTGTTCCGTATTTTGTGGAATAAATTAACATGTCCATGAGATTGATAGAATTACCTAAATTTATAATTCAGTATGTTCATCACTTTCACTAGGTTTACTTGATTCTATTTTGTCACCTTCTTCTAAAGTTTCGGATTTTTCATCGGTGGATTCTTCTTTAGCTGCTCCATCTCCCTCTTCGTTTTTGACTTTTTCATCAACTATATTTTGTTCTTTTTTATCATCACTACTTTCACTGGTTTCTTCTCCTTCAGCTACAACTTCTTCACCTTCTTCTTGCGTCTTTTCTTCAGTCTTTTTTTCTTCTTTGGGCTTTTCTGGTTTCTTGGGTTTCCATAATTTTATTTTGTTAACTAAATATTTAACTTCTCTATCTAGAGCAGCCATCTTTTCTGATATCATTTTAACGGTTAATTTCACTGGCTCGTATTTTTTCATTTTTTCCTGTTCTTGTAGTTCATTATCCTTCCATTCTTCTGTATTTTTAATTATCTTTTCTAACGTTTCAATTTCGACATCGGTAAAAACGTCTTTTTCAGGATTATTAGATTTAGTTAAATTTCTTGCAGATTCTAAGAAGGTTTTAGAACCATTTAACATGCTATTTAGAGCACTGATAGCTTCTGGTCTCTCTTTATGTTCAAAAACTCGTATGTATAATTCTTTAGTTAATGTCCTTAGATCAGTTAATTTTTTCTCATAAGTGCTTGCATCAGCATCAATTCCATCTTCATAGAGCCATTCAGAAATTTCACTGCAAGCTTTTAATATAGTAGTTTTTTCTTCATCTGTACTTGCACTTGAATATTCTTCTTCATCAAGTTTTACTTGTATGTCAATTACAAAACTTTCTAAATTGTTCAAAGCTGTTGCTCTTCGATTTAATTCTTTTTCAATATTAGCTAGTTCTTCTAACTTATTAAGTGAAGCATGGAATTGATTAGTATTCATATCATTAATAGTCAATAATTTTTCACTTGCTTCTAAAGCTTCTTTTATTGTAACAACTTTTGGTTTAGCTTCTTTTGATTCCAAATTATCTTTGGTTGTATTAGTTTTGGCTTCTGTGTCATTTTTGGTAGACTCTGTAGTATTTGCTTTTTCAGGCATCTCTTTCTGTTTCTCTTCTTTATTTTCACTTGTATCTTTAGTTTGCTTTTCTTCTGCACCTTTTTCTTCTGTTGGTTTTTCTTGCTCTGCACCACCACTGAATAATTTACTGATAGTACTTCCTAATTTGGAAAATGTACCTTCCTCCTCAGGTTCTTCTATTAAAGTTTTCTCAGCAACAAATTCCACATTAACTAATTTTAATAAACCAGATTCGTCCATACTGAAATGTGCCTTGATTCCTTTTGATTCAATGTTATCACCTGTGTTTTTCTTTATAGCATCAACAACACCTTTCACACTTATCTCAGTTAAGTTTACACTGCCTATATTTAATATTTCATGCGCTGGAAGGTAATCTAAATCGGCATAATTTACATTAAATAAGAAATCATCTGTATGCTTATTGAATGTTATAATTTTCTTTTGTGGATATGGATTCATTAATCCAAATAGCATTCGCTTAATCTGTTTAATATCTCCTTCAACTTCTCTCTCAAAGATTATTTGTATTGGGAATAAAACAGCATCTCTTGTAATAAATTTCTTTACTTGAAATCCAGAACTCAAATCTGCTGCTTTATATACAGCCCCTAAAGCTGCTGCTTCATCAGTGTTTAAATTTTTAGCTAATTCTTGTTTAACAATCTTTTGTAATACTTCTTGTACTTTAGGTATGCGTGTACCTGCTCCAACAAGCACAATTTGATTTATTACATCCATACTTAGGCCTGCAGTAGTTAGAGCTTGCTGCACTGGATTTCCAACACGTTCAAAAAGATCGCTGGCCATATTTTCAAATTCTTCTCTAGTGACTTGCATACGAAAATCTTGTTCATCCAACAATCCTTCGACTTGAGCAAAATGATCAACATTGGCAGACAAGACATTTTTAACTCTACCAGCTTCTTTAAAAAGCTTGGCCATAGCTCGTGGACTTCTAAATACGTCATTATTTGTCTTCTTCTGCTCATTAAATTTAGTTGCTAAATAATCTCTAAGACGAATTTGCATTTCTAAACCTCCTAAAGTGCGATCATATCCAACACCAATCACTGATATTTGTGGGTGTGTTTCAACATAACCTCGTTCTTTTGTTTTTATATTTTGAAGACTTACAATGGCTGCTGTCGTTGATGATGCTCCCATATCATAGAACATAACATATTGAGCTGTTTCATTGAAATCTTTTGTACGAAATATTCCATAATTTAGAGCTACTGCCATATGATGATTAATTAATTGCAAAACCTTTAAATCAGCCAATTTTGCTGCTTGTAATAATGCTTTCCTTTCTACTTGATTAAAGAAACCAGGAACCGTAATTACACATTCCTTAATCTTTTGATGGGCACTTTGTTCTGCAAATTCTTTGGCTTTATGTAATATTTGTGCAATTAATTCTTCTGGACTATAAAAAGTCTCATCATCATGTTTAAATAATATAGTACCTCTTTCAGTATCCTCCACTAATTCATAATAAGGAAATCTTTTCTGATGTAATTTTACAACTGGATGGTTGATTCCTTTTCCAAGTAAATCTAATAAATACTGATAGGTATTTTTAGGAAATCGTATACCAACTGTCTGTGCATCTTCACCAAAAGTTCGTACGTTATCTCTGAAACTTATAACTGTTGGAGTTTTTCTTTTCGATTCCTTATTCAGAGCTATTTCCATTGGGACTCCAGGAGATACTATGCCTATTTTCATCCATTCTGATCCAAAATCAATGGACATAACAGCTAAACTATTCACATGGGCAATTGCATATATTAAAACTATAATTCCAAGAAGTTTCATTTTCAGTCCTAAAATAAAAATTATTATAAAAAGTCTGTAACTTTTAATCAAATTAGTAAAATAAATAAAATGATATTTTAAATATTCGCAGTAATTCAAATGAAGGTTAGAAAATATTGACAACTATTGTTTTAAGTTCAAATTAAATAAAACTGAATCAAATATCTGCAACAAATTTTTACTTACGATTTCTGGATTGTCTACCTCGATATAGACCAAATATAAAGTTAGTTATTTATTATTGGTCTACGTATTCATATAGTTAAAAACCACGTCAATCTTATTCCATGTGCCTGAAAAACAGCTGCTTATTATTTAGCCGGCTGAACTTTCAGGTGTGGCGTTATTTGATTGGTTCGTGTGTTAGATGCTAATATTCAAATATTTTCAATTCAATTTATAATTTTATTGCGATCGATAAATATCTAAACCTACCATAGAATTTTATATTCATATACTTTTTTCAAAATAATAGACAGCTACGTGAAGAATAAGTCGTTATTAAAAATTATACTACGTATTACGTATATAATTTCTTATACATATACATACATGTTTGATAGATCAGTAACTATTAAGTACTATATGTGCATATAATAATAATTCATTATGATAAATTAGTAAAACGGTATTAATGAGAAAAAAAACAAATCTTCAAATTAAACGAAAAAGCATTTACTTTCACATTTTGCCTATATTTTGATTATATAAATAGTATGCCTAGATATAAACAAATGTAATTTAATACTCAGGCATACAATACATATTAAGTGTTATATAAAATCTGTTATAAAAGATATAGAATATTTTTCAATTAATTTTTTTGGTAATTTCTTTTCGATAGTGCCATCTATATAGCAATATATAAATTGTTCTACACCAAGATACAGATAATTAATATAGAATTCTTATAGTCTCCTTTTTACATATTTTTGTTATAATTTATTTTAACTATGTTACACATTTAATAAATAGATGGCAAAAGCTAGTTTCAGGAAAAATATTTTTTAAATACACTTTTTAATTATAAATTAACGTGTGGTATAATTTTAAACGAGAAGAAAATATATAACTTTAAATAGACTCAGACAGTAACGAAAAGGATAATGGAGCAGTAGATAAGGGCTTGGAGTAATAAAACAGGAAACAGATCAGAGTGTAATGTAAACAAATACGGAAATATCACGTTTATATGTATATGTAAATTATCTGATACATTTTAGACACATAGAGAGAGAATCAATTGAAATAGTTGATTGTTGTGGTTGTTACTTTGTGAAATTCCATTATACTCAGAATAAGGAGTGATTCAAATATCCCGCCAAAACCCGAAACAGCTTAAAAATGTAACTTACCAAAAAATTAGACGTAAATACTTGGGAATATAGAAGAATATTATTTTTTTTAAATTAAATACGGTTATATACCCCTTTGGGTTTTATTCATAATTTTCGTATTCTGTATACGATTTCGACAACTAAGTTGTGAACATCAGCATCACAGTGTCGCACTTGGAACCACGGTAAAATCCTCACGAAACTCAAAGTTCGTATTTGATATGCATCGTAGAAAGCCAAATACTGTGTATTCGTTTCACGTAATCCATATTGTGTTCTAGGCTTACAGTAAACACATCCTCACGTACCTGCTTGCGTCTACGAAAACCTTTTTCTTGTCTGTCGTATATTAATTTTGTATGGTGTCAAAGAGAGAAATTATTGGTCGATCCCATGTCGGCATTTAACACATGGTTTCTGATTTACGAAATATATATGTTCTTATAGATATCTAATTCACGGATTATACACATTCTTAACAAAATACGAACAATCCGCGGTTACGCCATGGTTATTCTTCAACACATGCTTTGCTAAACTAGATTTTCCAGATCTATTGAATTTGATATGCTACATATTTCTGCGGTACAGGTCTAGTATGGACTTTATATTTCGTGCGGATTTTACCGTGGTTTCAGGTACGACATTGTGATTATCTATTGATCGTTATGGAAAAAACCTTATTTGACTAAGTTATCTATCAAAATTTGTATTAAATTTTATTTGTTCTAGTGAGAATAATTTATTTTAATAGAATTATGTTTGTACAAAAGTTGCTTTTTAAATTAATGTGTACAATCTATTCAAAATTTATATTAAATATTATGCTTGACATAACCTACTTCTGGAAAACTTCAGTTTATATTTCATGAAATTTTGTTTTCAACAGGAAAGTTATATATTTTTAAGCATTATTATTGATATTCATGTCAAATTTATTTGTAAAATCCAAGGCAAAATGTAAACTGCTGTTAAAATTTATTATAAAAAGACATCAAAAATTCAACAACAAATATAAACATAGAGACATTAGCAGCATAAACTAATCAGATTCACTTGTGCTGGACAATAATAAATCACTTTCACTGTCGCTGTTTGCGACACAAATAATAAATTGTTCCACATCATCCATTAATTCATGAGTCCCACATTCTTTTTTCTATTTAAATCACATGGTCGATACAATTTGTTCAATTATCATTGTAATATTTGTAATTACTTCCATGAAAAGTTCTCGTAGATGTGACATTTTGAATGTATTTTTTGAAGCAACTTCACTTTTTATTTGTGCCCAAATCATTTCAATTGGATTGAGCTCACAATAATGTGCTGGTAGCAATAGTTTTATTTACAGCAGCTGCCATTTGATCAGTTACATATATATTATATTGCTCCTTATGAAGATGTACTAAATGCAATAGTCCAGCAAGTATGATGCATTATCTATTATTATAACATCATTATCTGACAATCTAGACAATACTTGATCAAACCATTCTTCAAAAATAATACCATTCATTTTGTCATGGTAGCTAGCTGTTTTTCTACCCTTGAAAAGCAACAGTCTGTCCTCCACAAATGTAAATTCATGTCTCATGTGAAGTATTATTAATTGCCTACCTTTACCAATAAGGTTTTTTTTATTCTGTTGATAATCCTAAAACAAAAGCTCGTCTTGGGCTGTCTATACTCAACCCAAACTTTTCCTTTGTGTGTCCTTTATTAAACCATGTTTCATCTAAGTAAAATATTGGGCAACCTTCTTCATTTCTGTAATATTTATTGTGGTCAGATATTTTGTTCTCCACCTGATAATGTCATCCTTTTCTATTAGCATGTTCTTGTTATGCTCGACATATCTGAAATATAAATTAGATATGAATATGTTATAATATAAATTTTTCATTAACACTTTCCTAAAATTAATGAGTTTCAAAAATCTGTGTGGAGTTGCCGGACTCATTTTTGGTATGGACTCATCTCTAGTTATTGCCATTATTTTACTAAGTGTTGGAAGCTCATTTTTAAAAAGGAAACCATGCACCATCTGCCATGATAGATTCATCAAATTCTCAAAGCTGAGAATGCCTGCCTATTAACTCTTTAAGAGGCCTGAGCTCACCCATTTGTTCATATTTTTTGATAATTTGATATACAGTTGATTTTGTCATTCCTAGAATACATTCTTTATATTGGGTTGGCAACTAAGTACTTTCGGTTTTGTAGTATAAAATAAAACACTTTTTTTTAAACAAAGAATAGTTTTTAATCAATTATATATTTTTCATTTTGCTCAATGACCTTTTGCCATCTTTCTTTCAGCTGCATGATTCCGCGCTCATAAAATTTCTGGTCCTTATCAGCAAAAAACTGAACCAGGTGCGAGTGAAGGTCATCGTCATTTGTGAAAGTTTTACCATTCAAAGAATTCTGCAAACTTCGAAATAAATGGTAATCAGATGGTGCTAGATCAGGGCTGTATGGGGGATGTGGAATCACTTCCCATCCAAGCTCCAATAGTTTCCCACGAGTTGCCAAAGATGTGTGAGGCCTGGCATTATCCTGGTGGAAAACTACATCTTTCCGATTTGACAATTTTGGCCGTTTTTCTTTGATTGCTTCATCCAATTTTATTAATTCTTGACAATAAACATCAGAAATGATCATTTGGTTCCTTGGAAGCAGCTCAAAAAAACACAACACCTTTGTAATCCCACCAAACTGACAGCATGATCTTTTTTGCATGCAATTCAGCTTTCGATGTGGTTAGAGCTGGTTTATCGTGTTTGCTCCATGATTGTTTTCGAACTATGTTACTGTACAGGACCCATTTTTCATCACCAGTGATGATTCTTTTTAAGATAGGGTCGGTTTCATTTCTCCTAAGGTGCATATCGCAAAAGTTGATTCTTTGTGTTAAATGAATTTCTTTCAATTTGTGAGGTACCCAAATATCAAGCTTCTTAACAAGCCCAAGACATTTTAAATGTTTTTCAATTGTTGTGTGCGATACATGTAGCCTCTCCGCAACCTCTCGAACAGTTATATGACGATCCTCTTCAATTATGACTTTGATTTGGTTATCATCAACTTCAGTAGGCCGACCAGAACGTTGCTCATCTTTGAGGGAAAAATCTCCAGAACGAAATTTTTTATACCAATTCTGACACCTGCGCTCTGTTAAGCAATTAGCACCATAAACTTCACATATCTTTTTGTGAGCCGCAGCAGCTTTCTTTCCTTTACGGAAATAAAATAGTAAAATATGTCGAAAATGTTCGTTTCTGCACTCCATTTAAAATTAACCCACAACTAATAGCTTTAATAAAAATCACGCATTACTCGCTTCTGAAGTTACGTCAATGTGACTAGTATCACGCGACAAACGGTAAAGTACAGTACTAACATACGTTAAACAAAAAATAAAGCAACGCTCTCTATCAGTAAAAACCGAAAGTACTTAGTTGCCAACCCAATACTATATTGTTATGGAAGTAGTGCCTAAAACTTACTAGCGTTTCAGAGATGTTCATTACAATTACTGTTGTTCCCATTGTTGGAGCTTGCAGCATTAACACTTTATACATATTTAAAACGATTTTCCCCAATCTTGATGATCACTCATTTTTATTGCTGTACTTAAAAGTACAGATTTGATTTAATAATACAATAAAATATAATGAATAAATGCAAAATGTAATAAAACATTTATTGGTTATTAAAAATAGTGGATATCTGATATTTATTTTCCTATATTACACTATGCTGTTCAAGAAGCAATGAAATCTTTTAAAAGCATATACTATTTTGGCGCAATATTTGAATCTCCTTATTCTGAGACAAGGTATAGTTTCTACTGCTAAGACATTATCAAGCAAATACAATACAGTTTACAATTTCTTTATATAGGAAAACGAAATGCAATAATTAAATCCGCTTACAAGAAAAGAATAGAGGTAAAATATACATACAAAATTATTTGTCGGTAGAAACTTAATTTATTGGAATGTATAACCATTAATAAGTGCAATAAACTCAACTATGTTATCCTTCTCAATGATCAATTAGAGTTAAACAATTCACCTTTTTTAAATTTGTCTTGATTCTTAGCATTCACTTTTTCTATTTTAATCTCTTATTCTAATTGTAGCTAATAATTTCATTAGTTCTTAAAGTTTTCCTATTATTTACATTTATAGATATTTCGAAGAATGGCCTTTTACCAACAAATAGTCTTGTATGTATATTTTATCACTACCCCTTCTTGAAAGCAGGTTTAATTATTGCTTTATTGCTGTATTGTACTTGCTCGATAATGACCTAACAGACGAAACTAGCCATGGTAAATATATAATATAGTGTGAAATAATAATAATAATAATAATAATAATAATAATATCTCTTTATTGCCCAACAGAGCCAAAGCTCCTATTACAGGACAAAACTTACTACATTAATGCGTACAAGTAAAATAAATAAATCAAATGTAGGTTACCGTAATTAAACAAAAATTAGTTACTTAAAGAAAAGGAAAAAAAAAGAAAATAAAAAAGGGAAAAGAAAATCCGGAAAGATAACACATAACCAGTAACGCACTACCTACGAGCGAAATACTCGGATACCGCTGCAACAATCGATCTTAGCGTGTCATGATTTATATCTGCAATGTCTGAAATTATATTAAAGTTGTTGCACATTACGAATAGAGGCGATTTGATCAGCACATTGGTTCTAGCAGCGGGGCAATAAAAAGTAACATTCTGACGAGAAGTCAAACGAGGGACATTAAAACATATCTGCGAGAGTAGAGAAGGGCAGTCCACTTTACCGTATATAAGCTTGTAAAGAAATACCACACCAACGACAAACCGCCGTTGCTCCAAAAAAATCACGCCAAACCTCGATAGTAATTCACCCTGCTCCGAACCCCGAATGGGATACCGACCGTCCACGTGATACCATAGGAACTTCGCAAATTTCCTCTGAATCGACTCCAGCCTGCCTATGCACCCCGTAATAAGGCGACCAAACCAGAACCGCATATTCGAGCTTGGATCTGACAAGAGAATAAAACAGTGATTTCAGGGCTGTTACATTAGAAAAAGATTTACAATTTCGGATAACAAATCCCAGAATTCGCCCAGCCGACGATACAGCGACCGCAGTATGATTGACAAACGACAATTTCGAATCAAACGTAACACCAAGGTCTTTATGTAAATCTGTACGTAGAAGAGTCTCGCTAGCCAGGGAATAATTGAAGATGATTGGTTGCACCCTTCTCGTGTACGTCATAGCCCTACATTTGGAAATATTTAGTTTTAAGGAGTTACTACAACACCAATCATTGACGTGGTCAAGTTGTTGCTGCAAATAAATGCAATCATCCACACTATCAATGCGTGTAAATATTTTGAGATCGTCGGCAAATAGCAGCTTCTCGGAATCGACAACAGACAGTAAATCATTAATAAAGATTAAGAAAAGTAACGGACCCAGATTTGAACCCTGAGGTACCCCTGAAGTAGTCAAAAACACTTCAGATGAAAATCCATTATAAAGTACAAATTGTGATCTCTCAAACAAGTAAGATTCAAAAAAAGTTAGAAGGGAATCACTAATGCCAAACGATCTCAATTTGCCCATCAGAATGGAGTGATTAATCCTGTCAAAGGCTTTAGACATATCTGTATATATCACGTCAACCTGGCCCCGGTCATCCAATACATGTGATACATATTGTGTAAAACACAGCAAGTTGGAAACGGTAGAACGCCTCTCCATAAAGCCGTGCTGATCGCTGTGGATAAGCCGACACACAGGCGGAGCAATGCAAGCATATAAACTCATTTCAAAAACATTTGCGAAATTAGACAAGATGGATATGGGTCTGCAATTTGCGACGACAGAAGGATCACCACTCTTCAGCACAGGACAAACACGAGTGAGCTTCCAGACATTTGGAAAAGAAGAAGTTTTCAGTGCTAAATTAAATATTGTATAATGGATAGTGGAGTGACAAATACATCAGCACAATCCTTCAAAATAAAGCTTGGGACTTGATCATGGCCTGCGGTCACCTTATCAGGAAGCCTCCTCATGGATGCATGAATAATGGAAGTATCGATGAAACTGATGTGTATGCTCGGAAAAACATCAGAGACACCAGTGTTGCGCACTGCTACATCCTCAGGTGGTAAGTAGGTGGATTTGAAGTATTCAGCAAATGCCCCCACAATCAAATCCGGATCATCAATAACCACATCATCACTCTTCATTCGTCCAGGAATTCTACTAGTGCCCCTTTTTCCGTGAATATATGACCAGAAGAACTTAGGATCCGTCGCGATGGCATTCTCAACACGTGACAAATAGTCTCTGTAAGCACCGGAAACCTGTGCCTTCACTAAGTTTCTCATACGCTTAAAATCAAGAAAATCCGCCTCATGTTTATGTTTTCTGTATCTTGAACGATAGTAAAGCTTTAGCTTGATATTAGAAATTATTTCGGGCGTATACCAACTAGGATACCTAGGGTTGCTGTTCTTGAAGCGAGGCACAAATTCATCGAAAATTGAATATAGAGTCAAGTAAAATACTCTATATGCTTCATTAGGGTCGCTAAATCCATGCAAAAACATCCAGTCCACATTCATGAGTGCACTATACAAGGCGAGATACTTTGCCTTTCTAAAGTTATAAGATATAACAGAATGACCAGTCTGAAAAGCTGGGGAGACGATGCTATTAATAGTCAAATCGACAGACAGAGCTGGATGATGAACATCTACCGAGAGCAGGGGTTCCGTATTCTCCAGCACCTCACATGGCAAGTTTGTAATAATCAAGTCCAACAGACGACCATTAACGCTAGGTACAGCATTTCCCTGTTTCAGATCAGTGAACTCCAAAAATCCACGCATCACCCGAGACTTACCGTCAATCACGTTATGAAAATTAAAAAATGGAATATTAAAGTCTCCTAAAATAATAACATGCTCATAGTTACGAACTAACAATTTAAAGCTTTCTATAAAAAGTTCAAAATCAGTTACAGATAAGTCAGGGGGAACATAAACTATAAAAATATGCAACGTGCTAAAGTTATATGTTATCCTGCACAGTAATATATCGATAATTGGAGCGAAAATAGTGTCTGTAATGTTAATCTGCTCAGCGTGACAATCAGCAGCAACTGCCAGAAGCACACCACCACCTCTCGCCCGTCCAACCTCACGAAACCTTCTATCGGACCGGAACACATTATAATTGTCTGGAAAGCACTCAGCACTGGAAACATCATCGGAAAGCCATGTCTCAGATAAACCAATCATGTTAAATTCACAATCACTAACAGCCGCGAACAGTTCTTCAACCTTTGTATTCACACCACGAACATTTTGATAATAGATTGACAATGAATTGTTTTGGTCTCTATTGGGCAAGATTAGTTTTCCGACACGATTTTAGGTATTCCCCTAACATACTTGATTCTGAGATTCTTTTCTCCCTTAAGAGTCCGGTCCTCCAGGTTCCGCTTGACCGAACGATAATGCTCCACCTGTCTCGGAGTCCTGTCAAAGGACAAACTAATCCCCTTAAAGTTCCTGTCACTCCTCAGAAGTCCGGACCTCCGAATAACATCCCGAACAATCCCATCACCATCAAATCGAATCCTAATTGGTCGTGGTACAGTTCTATTAGGGTCAAATTCACCAAGGCGATATGGTTTAACTTCCGCAGCCACAGATAGGTGACCAAGGACCTATTTGACCGACTCCACATCACGAACCGCGCGATCAGCCGCAGACGAATCACCGACCTCCTGAATTTCTTAAATTACAACATTATTCCTCCTCCTTTCGCGCTCACGCAATTCGAACAGGAGATCCTCAAAAATATCACCATCAATAGCTGCACCAATGCCGGAAGAGGGCGCCTTTAATTCACGGACATCATTCCTCAGTCCCACAATAACTGCTTGAGTTCATTAATATCATTCCCAATGGCAGAGCACTCGCTGCAAGTCCAGCCCAACCCACGCTTAGATTTAATTGATTTCAACTCCGATGTACTAAGATCAACGCAACCGTGATTATACGATTTTTTACAAATCACACAATATGCGGCTTTATGCTCCTCAATCGAAGCATTACAACAAAAACATTTAATTGTGGAAGGCATCAGGAAAACAAAACAATGGACACACACTTCTGCGCTAGCGGTGTCTGTCGCAGCGTCTTCAACAAAAACAGACAGGAACACCGACAGATCACAATAGGTAAAGAGAACAAAACGTATGAGTAGGAACACTGAACCAACCTGTATATTATGTTTAGCAAATATTTACCAGCTGAAAAAGCAGCAAAAAAGAAAGAAAGAAAAAGAACTGATAAAAAGTTTACGAACGACTGCGATCACAAGAACTATTATAACTCAAAACAAATATGAAATTTAGACAAAGTGTTTTATTTATTCCTGAGCAGAATTAATTTATTAAAATAGATATCTGCAAAGTAGTTAATACGTCAACTCCTAACATTTGTAGACAATTGTGGTGTACATTTAATATTGAAATTCAAAAATTATAATTTAAGTATAAGTTGCTACTGTGCCATCTAACGACTAGTAATTGTACTATAAGATAACTCAATTTCGATTTTAAATAAAGTTTTCCGTAAATATATATATATATATATATATATATATATATATTTATATATTTATACAAACAATTTCAGATGAATATTACTACATTTTTTCTTAAACAAGGTTATATAATATATATGAGATATTTATTTGCTATTAGATTTAGTTTTATAGTAAGTGATATACGTAAATAATATTTAAAGGGAATTTAATGTTAAATGAAATTTAGATTATGAGAGGTAGGTAATTAAAGGATGGTGTTAATTTGATTGTATTCATAATTAATGGTTTTTTTAATAAAATTCAGCTTTTTACTTTGTTACTACTATATCATAGATGGCGCAATTTAACTTGGAAATAATCTATTTTAATTTGAAAATTAATTATTGCCAAATAGAGAAATATAATATTACAGTCTATTTCTTTTCGATATACATTTTATTACAAATTTTACATATTCGTTCTAATTGTCATTCCAATTCGTTTTCAAACAATTTTTAAATGGAAAATATGTTTTCTGTAAACTGGTGCATTCATAAATTTTTTTACTTTACTACTACTATATCATAGATGGCGCCATATAACTTAGAAATACGTCTATTTTAAATTCAAAATTAATTATTGCCAGATAGAGAAATATAATATTACAGTTTAATTCATTTCGATATAAATTTTATTATATATTTTACATTATTCGTTCTAATTATCATTCCAATTCAATTTTAAACACTTTTTAAATGGAAAATATGTTTTCTGTAAACTTGTGCATTCATGAATTTTTTTACTCTGTTGCTATTATATCATAGATGGCGCCATGTAACTTAGAAATACATCTATTTTAAATTCAAAATTAATTATTGCCAAATAGAGAAATATAATATTACAGTCTAATTCATTTAGATATAAATTTTATTATATATTTTACATTATCCATTCTAATTAGCATTCCAATTCATTTTCAAACCCTTTTTTAATGGAAAATATGTTTTCTGTAAACTTGTACAATCAATAATTTTTTACTCTGTTGCTACTATATCATAGATGGCGCAATGTAACTTAGAAACACATTATTTTAAATTCAAAATTAATTATTGCCAAATAGAGAAATATAATATTACAGTCTAATTCATTTAGATATAAATTTTATTATATATTTTACATTATTCGTTTTAATTATAATTCCAATTCATTTTCAATACACTTTTGAAAATGGATAATATGTTTACTGTAAACTTGTGCATTCATAAATTAGAATGTAATTTCGGAGTGAATGTAATAATAGTAGTCGTAGTAGTTAGTGTACAATATAAAGAACAAAAATACACAACTAATTAAAGACTCTTAAATGCAATAAAACGTTTTATTTACTAGTTTTACATAATAGATGGCGGCATATAGCTCAAGAACTATTAAATGATTTTTAAGTACAAATTATTGTTGAGTAGAGAAATACATTGTAGTTTGATTAATTTCTTCATAATTTTGTTAAATATTTTTAGTAATTGTTGTGGTTATGATTAATTAATTTTTGTTGAATATTTATGGATGTAAGTGGAAAATAAGTTTTTCCGGAAACGTGATTACTATAATATTGTGTGAGTAAGCGTTTCATTATATACTTATTATAATATACATACACATACATATTCTCCGTAGTCCGGTTGAGCCCACGCGTATTCAAATTGGTCTGTAAGTGACGTTTAGGAGTATAACTAGCGTTTTCATGTTTAATCCATTTTCGTATTAAGTCCGCTCATAAAATTGATTAGATTATATTATTCATTATGTTATAATTTCCCAAGTATTTTAAACATTGTATATGAATTTAAGTATGTATTAAATGATGTAATATAATATTTAATATACATGTAGAGATTATTATATATTAAGTTATTAATATACATAGATTCCTTCACGTAATGCACATATTTTTTGTAATACACGCATATTATACACAAATAACTTGTTGAAAATAATATAAAATGAACCTGAATAAATGACACATCACTGTGTATAATTGCGGTTATCATTTAGTTAAACTTTGTTTATCTAAATACACATAATATTCTGTATATACGTGTACATGTAAATTTATGTTTGAAATATACGTTTTAGGAATATTAATGAAAGTAATAATTTATTAAATGTTGTACACGAGTATTGGCACGTTAAAATTTTGTATTGGTAATATATATTTTGGGACTATTAGTTTAAATGTTATATTACTATTATTATATTTTATAGAATATACCTCTAATTGTATTAATCAATATTTATAATTTAAAATGCATTGTACTTGTTTATATGTATTGAAATGCTTCTTGATTCGATTAAATTCGCGATTTTTTAATTATTGCAAGGAAAATGGTTTGTCTAGTATAATATACTAAAACATTGGAGTTAATGCTAATGTAAAAGGGCGTTAATTATCGATTGTCACAATGTTTCTAAAAATTTTTAGTGGGATTGGAATTTTTTCTGGGCGATTCATTCTGGTCTACTTTTTTCAATAGCGATTTTTTGACAGATAAAAAGTGAGTCGTGTCAAACTTTCACGCTATTTTAGATAAGTATTGTGTGACATTTAATTGTGGAAAGACAGCCTGGCACAGTGTCTACAAATTATTCAGCTGTATTACGAAAATCAGCATGCTTTCGTGCGCTTAGAGCAAATTATGGTTTACGTAATCGGTCCACCGAACGCACAATTCGGTATACTATCAAAAAACTTGAAACGTAATTTTCATTATTGAACAATATCCGATCAAATAGACCACATTCAGTACGTAGCGAAGAAAATATAGCGATGGTAACTGAGAGTCTACGCGATGACTGTTAAGAATCGATTCGACGTAGGTCTCAACAGCTTGGCTTGTCGTATGCCACAACTTCGGGTATTTTACGTAAGGATCTTGGTTTAAAAGCATACAAAATTAAACTCGTCCAAAAATTAAAAGCGGCCAACCTTTCGAATTGTCGCGTTTTCAGTCAGTTTTCGACCAAAAGTATGTTTAGCGATGGGGCCCATTTCTGATTTAATGTCTTTACATCCAGACAAAATCACGGTTTGGTGAGCAAGTAGAATCATCGGTCCATATTTCTTCAAAAATAAAGACGGCCGCAACGAACTGTGAACAGCGTCCCATTATCACCCCATGATAACGAACTATTTGCTGCCTGAAAATGAAGCCCGTGATCTCGACAACATTTGGTTTCAACAAGACGGTGCTGCTTGCCACACAGCCATGAAAGCATGGCTTTATTGCGAGAACAATTTGGTGAACAATTAATTTCACTTAATGGACCTGCGCAATGGTCTCCTAAATTATGTGATATCACACCTTTAGACCTTTTCCTTTGGGGCTGCGTAAAGAACAAAGTCTATATGGATAAGTCAGCTAGGATTGAGCAATTGAAAGCCAAGATTATTCGCGTTATTCGTCAAATACCACTTGAAATGCTCGAATGCGTAATCGAAAATTCGAATTTCAGAATGGACCATGTTAGGCGCAGTCACGCGCCTAACATTTGAAGAAAATAATTTAAAAAAAATGTCAAGAATGGTTCTTTTGTATGACAATAAAGAATACCCGACAAAATTGAAGTTTTTATTTTTTTTATTTTTGAAGAAAGTACATCCAAATGAATCGCCCATTAATAGAGAGCAGAAAAAATGAAAAATACTTAAAAATGGAAATAGAACAGAAACAAAAATGACGATGCAAGAAAGTTTTATATATCCTCATTCCTCATTCTAATTAACATTAATATCATGCACTTACTTATGAGGGCTGGGAAGATGATGAGTATTTACAGAAACAAGATACAGTGAGAGGGACTAAAACGCAACACTTCTTTTTAGCGGAGACCTTATTCTTTTAGTGATTAGATCGTATTTTTATTTTCTATGTTACTTTTATTGGGAATTGGGAATTATTAAGCCGATATCTAGTTTAAAGTCAAACACATTTAACATTTAAATTAAATTACTCTTACATTGTTTACAATTGCCTATAATCGTTTTATTATTTCTCAATTTCACATTTAAAGAAAGTTTGTAGTATAGATATCGTATCAGCAATTTTGAAGAATATTATCCTTATCGAATGGGATATCTTAAAAATCTATACAAGAAACTGGTGTATGAGAATAGAAGTAAGATATTGGATGGTGATAAAATTCTTTGGATCAGCGATGGCTATATGCAATAAATGCTTGGTAAAAATGCTGTTCCTTAGAAGGCCACAATTTGTTGCTGGGTTGTACAATTGATGGTACGACTGTTGAAGGTAAAGTACAACTAGGACTAACACCTTTGAAAATGGTCAATAAAATTGTTATTGTTTTAAGTGATTGAAGAACTGATATCAAGGAGATGCCTGGCATCATCGGTATACTAAAAGAACCTGTACATTATATTTTACACCTAGAATTAGGGACGTCCAAGGTATCAGACGGGTGGGAGTTTTAAATTATGATTTTAAAGACGTGAAAGAATGCTAACGTCGTGTAATAATTTGAAGATGTCTAACAAAAATCAAACCAGTTTTATATTAGGATTGATGAAATTAGATTTATCTCTATATTTTTGTGAACGACAATCACACACACATCATGGTAGCCCTACCCAAAGAAAGCCAAGGTATTTCAGTCAGCGGATTAAGTAATATGATTTATGGAATTTGCAGGAAATATGTTCCATAGATTATGTTGCACAGCTTTCTAGACGTCACCTGATAGTAGTGGGTCTTTCATTAAACGCTTCCTATCTTTAAATTTGAATAAAACAAAGTGTGTGTGAGATATCATTGAAATTTTATATATGTCGATGCCATGTATGGAATATACGAGGGAGCGTTTTTATATTCGCGGAATGGGGGACAAGGGGTGGAAATAAAAAAACCAAATTATTTTTCGTTTTCAATATATTCACCTGCAAGACGGATACATTTTTCACATCTTTCAATTAATTTATTTATACCCTCATAAAAAAATGATTTCTCTTTATCTGCAAAATACGCCGAAACTGCCTCCTTGACTTCATCATCGGCAGTAAATTTTTTACCCCGCAGCTCTTTTTTCATTTTCGGAAACAGGTAATAATCACTCGGGGCCAGGTCTGGGCTGTAGGGTGGGTGATTCACAATTTCGAAGTCCACCTTATGCAGGGCAGCTAACGCAACGCGGCTCTTGTGGACGGGCGCGTTGTCGTGCAAAAGCAGAACACCTTTTGTCAATTTTCCCCGTCTTTTCTCTTTAATGGCTTCTTTTAGTCGCTCTAATATTAAAGCGTAATATTCTCCGGTTATAGAAACACCTTTATCTTTATAATCAATCAACAATATTCCTTCCGAGTCCCAAAATACCGTTGCCATGAGTTTCCCAGCTGATTGTGACACTTTAAATTTCTTGGGAGGTGCTGTGCCCTTTTTATGCCACTGCATGGGGTCTTGTTTGGACTCAGGTTCATAATGATGAACCCAAGCTTCGTCTCCAGTAACAATTCCACTCAATACACCATCCTTGTCTTCATTACAGTGGTCCAAAAATGCACGCGAACACTCTACGCGCTGTTGTTTTTGCGGCGACGTGAGCATTCTCGGCACCCATTTTGCGCTGACCTTAGACATGCCGAGATGATCGTGTAGGATTTTAAAAATTGTTGTATCGGATACTCCAACCATTTCTGCGAGTTGTTTCTTCTTTAGTCGAGCATCTTCGAGTACAATTTGTTCAACTTTTTGGATAAGTGCTGGCGTGGTCACTTCAATGCTCCTGTCCGGCCTCGGGTCGTCTTCAAGGGATTCCCTTCCTTGTTTAAATAAACTATGCCACTTGTACACCATGGTTTTTCCTGGACAAGAGTCGCCGTAAACCAATGACATCTCATTCATTATGGTCGCGACTGATTTTCCTTGCCTGGTAAGGAACTTTATAACGGCACGATATTCGATTTTTTCCATATTTCACTTTTCACTCCTGATTATGTTACTTGGTTGACGATAGCTCAAAGACTAACTGTCTAATAACAATGAAACTTCGTATTTATACTAATCATGAGTCGCTGCACAGGCCACGCCCCCAACGCGCCTACTCACCCCTCTACAACCCGCTCATTCCGCGAATATAAAAACGCTCCCTCGTAATATCATGCAAATGTCCGCCGCTGCTTCACTGGGAGGCGCGCATCCGGAATGTCCAATTTTCCATGATTCTGGCGCATAAATCAGGCTGAATTTGAATCGACCGATCTCGGTGGCCAATTCACATCACCTCCATGTGAGATGATCTTGTCCTCAAATTGCTCGTGCAGAATGTCCAACGTGGCATTAGCTCTGTGGCACATAGCGCCGTACTGTTGAAACCACATGTCATTGGTGTCCATATCATCAAATTCAGGCCAAAAGAAGTTGATAATCATCGACCTATAGCATTTGCCGTTGATGGTGATGACCTGGTCAACGTCGTTCTCAAAGAAATATGGACCGATGACGCCGCCAGTCCAAAATCCACACCAAATAGTGACTTTTTAGGATGCGTTGGATCTCAGGTGGATTGGTATCGTCTCAAATTTGACAATTTTATTTGTTGACGTACTCATTCATCCAGAAATGGGTCTCATCGCTGAAGATGATTTTTTGAAGAAAGCTAGGGTCAGTTTATAACTGTTCCAGGGCCCATTCTGCGAACACACGTCGTTGTCTATGGTCGTTTACCTTCAGTTCCTGGGTCAGTTGAATTTTTTACGGGTGCAGGCCCAAGTCACGACACGAAATTCGCTAAGTTGTGGTCTGCGAAAAGCTGAGTTCTTGTGAGTGACGCGAAATCGACTGTCCTGGATTCTCCTGCACACTCTCACGGACAGCGGCGATGTTTTCGGCAGATCTTGCGTTTCGTCATCGTACGGGAATTGGTTCATTGTTTACTGAACCAGTGGACTCAAATTTATCCACCACACTGCGAATAGTCCTCTCAGTAGGACGATTACGGAATGTTTCTCGAACTGAACACCCATTTTGATAAAACAATTTTATCATTTGCACGTGTTGTTGAACGATATATCTATCCATGGTGATTTGGCAAAACAGAGTGAATAAATGACAGCCAGTTCGATAGATGTAGCTTCAACAATATGGCCACTATCAACTGTCAATGTTAAGAAGTCCCTATTGGAAGACCCGTTATTATACTGCTCTACTAGATAAATTGAAGAAAGCAGTTTCTATAAAATGTGGAATTATCCAAAGAAGTTGTTTTTCATTACGATAACATCATCTAAGTTGTTCAGGAAAAATTGTCTCGTTTCAGGTTGTACTCACCAACCGTATTTAATTATTTCCCAGACACGAATTTTTCTTACCAAAAGAAGTTTTAGTTGGATAAAAACTCATTGCAGTAACGTGGCATTATCTTGAGCATCTTTAGAAAGATCATTAGAAAAATGGCACTTGAGCATCGTTTACTTAAGTGCGTTGAATTTAAAGACGAATATGTTCAAAACAAAACAAACTCTCTCCTTTCATTTTATTTCACTTCTTGTCAGATCATTCTCATGTATACGCGTATTTTGTCTGCGCTGAATAATTTTTCTACTGTCTCATTTGACGAGCGAAATAGTTTGCACCAAGAATAGTTTTTCTGTTTTAGGACATTTTTTTAGAATTAATGAAAAGCTTTTCATTGACAGTGACAATGCGGCACAAATTGACCGATGCTCTTGTTGGGTTAAACACGAACGCATCATTTTTATTGTTGATATTAATTTTTTCGGATGATTTGTTCTTAATCTTTTCTTTTATTAAGTTTCCTCATTTCATGTTAAAATATACAGATTTTCTCTTTCTTCGTCTTACGTTGTTAAACATTTCTGGGCTGAAATTAATATAAATTAAAAATCTTAATAGTATGATGGAAACCTTGCTTACTTTTTCTGCACTGATACTACACCGTTGTTAAGGTCGACTGATTCTAATGTCGTAATTATGTTTAAATACAATATTCCGCTATCGATGCTGTTTATGCAATACATGATAACTAACACAACGTAATGTTCTTTCACCCTTATCTCCTACAGTAGTAATGCGTTTTGACATCGTCATATAATTTATTACAGGCACTTGTTACTTCTGAAACGTCTAGGGAAATATATTTTCTTGTGGCGTAAAGTAAGATTGGGCATAAAAATTATTGCGTAAATTGAGTTATAATCTACTGCGTAAAGAAAGACGAACGCGTAAAAAAGTTCTGCGTAAATTGAGGGATGAGTGTACCATTAAATATTTCAAAATATTCCATAATCTCTTTTCTTAAATGCAAAACTACTGTTACTTATTAATTATATATGCTTTTATGCTTAAAATAGAGCTCGGAAAAGGTGAACTACGTACTTTAAAAGCAAGGCAAAACAGTTCCTTAGGCCTCAAATTAAAACGGATCTGATGATTAGGGACACAAAGCCTGTTACGATGATAGTAGGTCTACTAACAGGCCATTGTACGCTCAATAAATATATGAATAATATGAGCTCCATAAGGGAAACTATATGTATCTTCTGCCATAGAGGAGGAAACAGCGACCACGTACTATGTTAATGTGAAGGGTTAGCAAACACATGGTTACTACAGACGGGTGATAAATATTCTAAATCGGAACCCTACGTAGAAAAAGTACTCTTGAAACTGCTAGATCTGACTAAAAAAAATAAAACTAGTTAATGTACACTAAAAGGGCGCGAAGACTGCAATGTGATTGAAAATAACGCAGTGAATAAGCTCTATAGCCAACACAAGTATTACAATATAATATATGCTCCTTGGGAATTATTACCAGAGTCAGTATGTATTCGCGACTCGGAAGAAATATTCGATTCTAAATTAAGTTTCTATTAATATAGTATAGGTTTCCTCTTCTTTATTCAAACCTCTTCAATTTCATGTGTTATACATATCTATTCCTACTGGAATACCAGTTACAATGGTTTATTAAGATACAATTTTATATCTCTTCTATTGGTGAGTTTATTTTACGATTAGTGGTATTGTTGGATCAGCTTCAACTTTCCATTTCAATTTATAGCACCAGATCTGCTCAATGTTTACATTTAGAGAAAGCTAATACTAATATAATGATAAAATTGCCATAAGATGGGGCGAACACTTACAATAAATTTATCAATTACTTAATGTAGTGCTATTATTATTTTTATGTTCAGTTTTAATTTGATAGAATACATTTTGTAATTTAAATTAATTAAAAGCATTGCACTATGTTGACATGTGCTAGAAATTGGAGTCCAATTGGAGAAAAATTTAATTAATTAATTACTTAATTAATTAAAGATAACAGTAGTGACAGTGTATAAAATTGGCTTTTGTTTTTGGAAACGTTATTATTTTCTTTTGTTGCACTATCTGAAATAAATTTGTGTACATGTATCAACTTTTATTTTCAATATTTTTCCTTTTGAATTGACCTTGCATTGACACGAATGAACATCGCGTATAACGAATTCACGCGGAACAGATATTCCGCGTAAATCGAGGGACGAGTCAATTTTATTATTAACCCACAATCTGTCACAAATAAATTATTTTTAAGTGATACAAAATCTGTAGGTGTTTTGATTTATTTGTAAATTTTTATGTTATCAGAATAATCTGGACAATCATAATTCAGGATAACAAAATGATCGTTTATATAAATATCAAACAGCGATGACCTCAGATTGGATCTTTGTTGGACTTGTTTTCGAATTATATCCATGGTACGTATACGTTAATGATTACTCAAATATTATCTATGTTTACTCCTTTTTTAAGCATTAAAATTTGATTAATATTTATTCCAATAGTATTTCTTTTTTTGATGAAACCTAATTGAAACAATATGTTGGAGATAATCATCATTTGTTTACCTCCATACGAATTTTACTGTGTTTTTCGGTAGATTAAAAAAATTAAAAACATCGACAGTGAAATAATGTTGGAATACTAAAATCTTTTTACCTTAAAAGCAAAAGTGTTTACGTCAATAATTGATTTTCAAAACAATGAGTATATTCATAATATCAATACGTATTTTGCAAATGTTCGAAGTTATTAATTAATTTAAGTTTAATTCTGAAAATTATAGACTCATTAATTTCTTTGAGAGGTCGAGATATTATTTACTTTGTAAGAAACTAGTCAGGTAAAAAAACTACGCTGCGGGCTCTCACAAAGCGTTCTATTTTTCACCGAAGACCTCAAAAATATTTCTAAATAGCTATCGCAAACTTAACGGCTTTACACGATTGTTCCACACGAAGCATATGGTTACATAAATATTTGCTACCAATTTTGCAAGAGCAACAACTATAATTGTAAGTCGAATTTATTAACATGTAAATCCGGATACGTCGGCATATTGACGTAACCAATATATTGTTGTTGAAACACACAATTAATAATACTTTGTCGAAAGTGGAACGTCAACTTTGGTCGCTGGTTTGAATGATATGCCCCCGAGATGACGGGTCGGCCTTCGACTCGAACAAACACAACAATAGGACTTCTGTATTGTGCGCGTCGTGCAATGGGGATGACAGTTCATTCTACATGCACCCTCCGGCTACAGGTTACCAATAAATTCAACCCCATAAACGTGTTAAGCTTACAAAATCACACGACAGCCCTTCTTAATAAACGTTAAGTAATAACGTGTCCTCCTGCTGGTTTGCATCCTCTCAAATACGTTTCTGCTTGACTCAAATTAAAATTAATTAAGTGTAATGTGCATGCATCATATTTGAGTATTTAAACCGTAGACGAACATATATAGAAGAAGTTTGAATTGCAAGCACAGTCATCTTAGACCGTTCGTAACAGTTTATTCTTGCAATTAATTATTAAAAAATAAATTAGTATTTATTTGACCACAATTATATATTACGAAGGCAGATCAGTAATTATTAAACACTAAAACTTGGAGTTAAATGGAGTTATGTTTTAAACTTTACTTTAAATTTATAACCTAATTGAACATACTATTAGAAAAATATTTTAAATATATGTAAAACTACATTAAAGCCTCCCTTCAGTTTTCAGGAATAAAACTATTACAAAAAAGAAAAAGATGTAAAAGGTAATCTCTTCAAAAAAATGGTTTGCTGTAGTGCTAGTCGGACGAGGAAATGTAAATATGAACACGTGTTCGAAAGATAAGAAATTACATAATATTTGAGTTTCATGTATAGTATATGTAAGTATAAGTGTTATTTTTATGTATATGAACAAAATTATTATTACTCGCATACTACATTATTTTAACAGAGTGATAGGACATTATTTTACTAGCGTGTGCATCGTAATTGAACTCATTTTTCTT
Organism: Dermolepida albohirtum; assembly: GCA_031893035.1. NCBI lineage: Eukaryota > Metazoa > Arthropoda > Insecta > Coleoptera > Scarabaeidae > Dermolepida > Dermolepida albohirtum. The sequence goes on along the minus strand of JAVIWB010004695.1, from coordinate 159,976 downwards.
TTATTCTTGCACGCCCTTGTATAAACGCTATTTAATTTCACGATTCTAGTCTTTGGTAATTAACGAGCCTAGACAAGAAAACACAAACTTTTTTGGCAAAAAATTATTTTATTTTTGAACGTATTCTCCTCGTAATTCAATGTAAGTTCATCGATAATTTATTCTTTTAATTCTTTCAAAAAATTAAGTTTCATCTAACTTTTCGAGAAATGCTTTAGTTTCATTGATTATCTCCTTCGTTTTCATATTGGCGAACAAGCTGGAGGCAGAAGCAGTTCAAAATTTGGCTCATAAATTTTTGGCATTGAAACAGTCCATTATCCTGAAGAAAAAGTATTCGTTTCTTCTTTAAGTGGAGACTTTTCCATTGTATTACATCATGTAGTTCATCTAAAAGAAATGCATAGTACTCGCCTGTTATTGTTTTACCTTTTTGAGGATAATCGATAAAATGTATTCCATTGAATTTCCAAAGGACACTAAAAGCTATAATTTTTTCGGTCGAGTGTACGGTCTTTATTCTCTTCAGAGCATTTGTACCAGACCTATTCCATTGTTCTGACTGTTGCCTCATTTTGAGTGTATCCAGGTTTTATCCATTGTTATTATACGGCGCAAAAGTCTTTCGTATCGTGTTTTACCTTCTTTAAATCGAGGGCTGAAAGGTCTCGTTCTTGCTATCTGCTTCTGGGTTTCCGGGCTGGAACCGCGTCACTAGTATATCTGCCGACGTTTCGTACCCATTTGTATGGGACATCTTCAGGGCTGAACTACTGCACTGAAACACTCGTTCTTGTTCGTGTTCGTAATCGACAGTCAACAAATGCGACATATATCTTACCCATACTTTTTCTATATTAAATTCATTATGCAAAATCGAAACCACTAATCCATACGAAATGTGTATAATCTCTACTACTTCGCGTAATCTTATTCGCCGGTTAGCACCATATTATGTACTTTTTTAATAATTTCTTTTGGGCGACTACTGCGTTGTTCAAAAATATACAGGCTCAACTATTTTTAAACTTAATTATCAATCGGTTTATCGATGCAATTAATAGAGATTGTTCCTCGTGAAAGACATCAGCTTAGCTTTGATTCCATCGTTTGATTTATTGTTCAAAAGTAAGAACAGATTGGGACTCTTTCCACGATCCAAAAGAAGTTAAAAACAGTTAACATTTTATTCAAATAACAAGCGTCCTTACAATCGGAAAAAATCAATTTGTACATTTATATTCCTTTACGAAATGTATGGGAATGGTAGAGAGATCCAATATGGTAGTCATAATAACATATGAACTAAACTTATGGAAACTGACACTGAATCTTTCCAACATCTAATGCAAGCAAAATTTTGTTTTCGAGGAAGTACCGAAATAAACATTACTGAAACAAACTTTATTTCTCAATAAGTATAACAAGATTAAAATCTAAAATAAGTTCTTGAGAACATTTTTGTAAGGAAAATCTTGAAAAAGTAATACTTTTTACTTTTTCAAGATTCGACATTTATAAATATTTATTGTATGCTTCTTCTTAAATGACATATTATTCTTTTTAGCATATTTTCACTTGATTTTATTGCCGTGACTTTTATTTCTTCGGATTTCTTCAATATTTCTCATTAAGCATTGTCTTCCATCAATTTAAAATTATCTGTGTCATGTGTTGGTGTTTTAATTGTATGTATCTCAGTAACAAACATGTTACAGAAGCAGTACTGCAGCACTGACATTAAAAAATGATGACAAACTAAAGATTTTTGAGCGCGGAATAATAAGAAAAGTAACGGAAGTACGAAAAAACTGGTATATACTCCTCGTTAACAGTTTGATTAGTTATTAGAAGAAAACAGAGCGAGAACAATCAAAGTATAAAGAATAGGATGGTACGGTCACATAATGGAAAGATAAGAAATGTTTTACTTCAAATTATTCTCTCAAGAAAATGTATGAGCTACTAAAAAATAGAAAACTAGAAAAGTTTAAAAAAAGAAGATACTAAAATAAGACAAAAAAATTAATTTTTCGCCTTCATTTTGACTGTTAGATTTTGAAAACTTTTTTAGATTAATTTAGATTTCTTTTTGAGAAAAACCATGTTTTAAATCACCTCGGGCTGTCATTTTCGCTTCGTTAGATGAGATAAATCTACTTCATTTTTAATTATAATCTGATGAATAATATTAGTTCAAAATTGATGGTTCTCTTTTACTAATCACAGACTATATTTTTTTGCCATAAAATATTGTCTTCAGTTTAACTTACGGAATCTCATTAGAGTTTGGTAAGAAAGATTTCGAATTGCTATTATACTATTGCATCAGTTGCTTAGATTTTTTTAATTAAAGCAATAATAGCGAAATCATATAAGGAAGAAATACTAAAATTAAAGCAATAACAATTTTAATATATTGCTATTTGATACATTTTATTGTTGTATTCGTTTTGGAAACCAGTGTGATAGTGAATTAGTAAAAATACTTACTTAATTCGTTGGTGGTTTGCGGTGTTAAGTTCTCTTTATGAATTGCCTCTTAGGAATCTTTTATCATTTCTTATTTTCAGATAGTTTGAGTACTTTTTCTATTTCTTTTCCTCTTTTTGTTTGGGACATCTACTTTCTTGTTGTCATATCTTTTTAGATCTGCCTCTGCCCTCGCTTTCTGCTGATTTCGTTTTTTGTGTTTGTTAATCTATTGTCACTCATTTGTTTGATATGTCGATACCATCTTGTTACCAATACTTTGATTTTTCTCAATCTTTACTATTCTATTTCTTATCTTTTCCATTATTTTACTATTATGTCTTTATCATAGGCATCTCATTTTTGTTATTAATAAAAGTCGAAATAAAAATGAAAAGCAGAAACAGGTAGGAAAATAAGGTTTCACTGCAGTTTATTTAAAGTTTCTGTCTTTATTGCGATATGGAGAGTATTGTTTTGGAAAAGCAAATAGTAGTTAATCTTATCTTTAAGTTATTCCGATCTGTTGCTCAACATTACATAAAGTGTCAAATAATATTTGATATTATCTGTACAACGTTCAGTATTGAAATAAATTAGGAGAACTTTTCAAAAATCGAAGAAAGTCACACATTACGTTTTGACAACGTTTTGACTCAAAACTCAGATTTTGTAGATAAGAAGAACTGAATCCGAATGTTAGTGCCTCTTATATCAATTCAGAACGAAGAAACGATTTGCAACTGATTCAACTCGTGTTTTCTAGTCAACAGTCGTGGAAGCCATCTGTTCCTAACCTTATCGGACAGTTTGACTGACTACTTCATTTAAAGCTTGTTAATCATGAAGGAGTGGTACTTCATCACGACAATGTGAGACCACACATAAGCTTAATTGGCCGTAAAAAATTATTGGCTCCTGGATGAGATGTGTTACCACAACTATCGTATTCGCCGGACCTTATGTCTCAGATTTTCACTTGTTTCATTCTTCTCGAAACTCCTTTCGTGGTGTAATGCTCGATTCAGATGAGATGCGAATTAACACCATGTAAAATTTTTCGTTGTTAAGAACAGAATCTCTTATAGACAAGGAAGTATGAAGCTCACCGAAAGATGGTAAAAGGGTGTTAAAGAAAATGGGCAATATATAATTTAATGACCTTTTGCTATATCAACACCTCAATTTTTTAAAACATCTCCAAATGAAAATTTAATTCTAATAGCTCTCGTTAAATTTGAATATCCTCGTATATATAAAACAACCTTCTAAGCTATTACAAAACGTATTAAAGAAAGTATCCTTGACTGTCTTACAAATAACATTGTGAATGGAAAGTAATTTGATTGATAACCAAATTTAAGCAAATCGAAAATCAAATTTGCTACGTATAATATGTATGTATGTGTTGGAATTTATTTTCCAACCAATGTGTCGTACATATACAAATTTGTAACACCTCCTCTAGCACTTCAACACCTATTTTTAGAATTCATTGGCTTGTATAATTTAAAAGTGGCTGTCGTTATCAGTTCATTTGTTTATGACTACGCATACAACACACATCTACAAATACATATGTACGTATATACTTGGTTTGGTATGCCAGTTGTAATGTTTGGAAAGCCGTAAACTCGTTTATTTCTGGATACACGAATGCAGTTCAGATCTATCCATACAGGGGGCACGAAAAATATTTATTCGTTAGTTAATACATATCTATGTATATATATATTTAACAATCTTAGTTGTTACCACAAATAATAATTTTTATTGATTAATGAGTTCTGAAAATAACAAAAATAGTCAAAATACCCAAATTAAATTCACCAATTAATTATATCAAAATATAACAAAAATAATATACTGTGATATGCCTTTTGAGCTTTTACCTACCCCTGCTGTTATTACACTACAGGCCATAAGTGAGGGATCACTTATCATAAATAACAAAACACTTGTATTTTAGACACATCCCTTAGACTTTTACCTGTTTTGGTGAGAATAATTGAAATCACAGTTGTAAATGTAATTCTGAGAAGGATTATTCGGATTATTATTATAAATTAGATAAATATATTTGTTTCTGAAAAATATTGTAAATCCTTTTAATAGTTTTATGACGTCTATTTAATAGAAATATTTTATATACCCCAATAAATTTAATAGGGTTTACAACGCAATATTATTATAATGGTATTAGGAATTCATAGTAAACTATTTAGCAATTTAAAAATTAGTTTTCGTGCAGCATTTGTCCGAGTAAGTTGCAATACGAGTATTTGAGAACAGACATAAAAGTAACTTATAAAAATGCCAAAAAGAAAGGAACTTAGCGCAGAAACTCGTAATTCTATAATAACGCTACATGGTGAAAAATTTTCACTGCCGCAAATAGCCCAAAAGTTAAATTTATCTTATCACGCGGTGCAAGGAACAGTGAAACGATATTCACAAAGTGGATCATTACAACCAATAAAACGTTGCGGAAGGTCAAGGGTAACTGCCAGACAAGAGGATTTGCGCCTAAAAATACTATCAAAACGAAATAGGCGCTTCACAGCTCCTCAGCTTCGAGCAGAGCTGAATGAAGGCCGTCGAAAGCCGGTGTCACTGACTACTATAAAACGACGTTTGACAAAGGCGGGACTACATGGGCGTATTGCAGCTCGAAAACCATTATTGAATCCACGAAATCGTAAAAAACGGTTACAATGGGCCCAGGACCATCAACACTGGGACATGGAAATGTGGAAGCAGGTGTTATGGACAAGATGAGTCAAAGTTCCAAGTGTTTGGTAGTAATCGACGAGTTTTCGTTCGAAGACAAGTGGGTGAAAGGATGTTACCCGAATGTGTAGTCCCAACTGTTAAACACGGGGGACGTTCTGTGTTTGTTTGGGGATCCTTTTCCTTTGATGGTGTCGGAGATTTGTACCGCATTGAAGGCATTTTAAAAAAAGAGGGGTATCTGAAGATTTTGGAGGAACATGCAATTCCGTCTGGATTAAGGTTAATTGGTGAAGGATTTCACCTACAACAAGATGATGATCCCAAACACACTTCCCAACTTTGTGAAAACTATGTGAATCAAAAAGATGAGGAAGGGGTGCTGATAAATATTATTTGGCCACCACAATCACCCGATCTCAACCCTATCGAATTACTGTGGGATGAATTAGATAGAAACGTGAGAGAAAGCTGTCCACAATCGCAGAAACAGATTTGGGAGCAACTTACAAGGGTGTGGAATAATTTACTAATGGATACGCTCCAGAAACTTGTATCGCGGTTGCCTAATATTTGTAAAGAAATCATTAGGCGCAGAGGTGTATACTTCGACGAAAGTCGAATATGATAAGAAATTCTACAGAATATGTTGAAATTATTTTATTTTATAAGGAAAACTGTTCATTTGTCTCGTAGATATAGTTTTGTAGAAATATACGTTTTGTTTCACTAAGTGTTTTTTTAAAATTTCATCTACTGATGCCTCACTTATGGCCTGTAGTGTAAGAAATTACAAGATTTGTATTTTTACACACAAAAATATTTTTAATTTTAAGATTTTTCAATGAAATCTTTTATAACTTTTAAAGGGCTGCGGTCTTTTTGAATTAACTAGGCCTAGTATCCAGTTATGCACAACATTGAAATAAATAAAATAATTGACTACAACTTATAAACTTTGATTATTAAATTCAATATGAGTAAATAACTACATTAGTGAAAAGAAATTGGTAATCACTCATGCATTAAAATTATTAATTTCTTTTCACTAATGTGGTTATTTAATCATATTGAATTTAATAATCATAGTTTATAAACTGTAGTTAATTGTTTTATTTATTTGAATGGTGTGCACAACTGGATGCTAAGCTTGGTTGATTTAAAAAGAATCCAGTTCAACAAGAAATAAAAATATATGTATATACACTACCGTCCATAAGTTTAATATCACTACAGATAATTTTAATTGCGCAATGATATTAAAGATACTGTTTATTTTCATGGCAAATTTATTTATAAAATACTAAATTAACATACAATTCAAGCAATTGACATTATTAATCTAAGTAATATTATAATAAGTTAGCTTAAATTTTACTTTCGTCAAAGTAACCACCCCTAGCTGCGATCACGGCTTCAAAAACACGTGGCATTCTTTCCACTAGTCGGTCGAGATACTACTCATCGATAGAGTTCCATGCATTCCGCAACTTACCCCAATGATCTGTCTTGCTAGTAGGAGGTATTTTAAGCACTTCACGATCCAAACAGTCCCATAACAGCTCTATCGGATTTCAGTCCGGGCTTTGGGGTGGCCATGTCATTAATGTAAGGATTCCTCTTTCAGTTTGGTCGGTGAAAAAATTTTTATAATCTTTGCTTTATATTTGGGGTCGTTATCTTGCTCATAAACAAATCCCGGACCTATTAGCTCCATCGCTGATGGAAGAACATGCTCTGCAATATACCCAAATAGACTTCTTTTGTCATTCTTTCTGTAATTTGCACGAATTTTTGGATGTGCCGACCTTCAAAGCAACGCCAAGCCATCACATTTCCACCACCATGTTTCACTGTCTTAACCACACATTCATCTAACATTCTCACCTCGACACGACGACGAACAAAAGTACGGCGTTTATTTCCAAAAATTTCAAATTTGGGCTAATCTGTCCATAAGACTTGTTTCCATTTTTCGACAGTCCAGTACCTGTGTGTTCTCGCTCAGGCCAATCTTTTTTGTTTATATTGTGCAGATAGACGTGGTTTTTTACCACTACTGGACCTCTATGTCCAACTTCAGCTAAACGACGTTCAGTTGTTGTTACACTAACCGTGGCTTCGTGGTGCACGTTATATTGTGCTGCTATTTCCGGGGCTGCAAGGCGACGATTGCGCAAGGACATTAATTTCAGATATTCATCTTCTCTTTTAGTGGTTATCCTCGCCCGTCCACTGCATTTTCGGTCCCCGAGTTGGTCAGTTTCTGCCATTCTCTTTATAGTTTGACGAACACAATACTCGGAAACTTTTAGTTTTCGAGCGATTGCTCTATTAGAAAGCTTTGTTTCGTGAAAAGCGAAAATTCTTGCCCTTTGTTCAAGAGTTAGTTGCTTTCTCCTTGCCATGTTTTAAACACAATTAAAAAAAATACGATAGCACTTGCTGACACTTCATTAACAACGTAAATAGTGAGTATTCACTGTGTAATAGATATAAAATATACCCACACAAGCGCACAAATATTAGGTAAAAACTGGCTATTAGGTCCACGTAATAAACCATAAAATAAACAATTCCGAGTAAGGGATAATCTCCATGATACCCTCATTGTATTTCTTACCTGAATATTATTTCTTGAAATAGAAAATAAGGTGTTCATTTGTTTATACAAAATACTTCGGTTAAATAACGTACAAATATGTAAAATGATTTTAGTTTGGATAAAATGTCAATATATTAACTTAAATATTTTATCACCTTCTGCAATTAAAATTATCAGTAGTGCTATTAAACTTATGGACGGTAGTGTATATTTATATTTAGAAATAATTGATTAATATCAGGAAATTCAAGATTTGGGGTATTCACTTCTGTAACGTCAATTCTTAGTCGTTTGAAGTAATATTATTAATTTTATTGATTTAGCTTTTTCACACACATTTGGTGTTTAGATCAATATGTTTGACTTGTGAAAATCACTGTCAAATTCTGCCTTGCAGAGAAGCTTTGTCACCCAAACTTTATTGTATAAGATATCAGTGAAAAATTCGGACGTGTTTAATCCTTTCGGAAATACTTATTTGTTTGCGTCATTGCACCACGAATTTTTGTGAATTTTACTATTTTTCATTTAGACACTTTATTCAGATATCTATAACTTTCAAACTTTCAACTTTCACTGTTTACCATCAGAATTATAATGTAATCCTAAACTTTTTCAGTAGATGGTGAAAGTAGTCGAATATTATTTTTTGCCAAATCATTCGAACCTATTTAAATAGACCGAAATGCTAAGTAAGTCATATATAGCGGTAATGTTCAATATAGTCTTCCTGTTCAAATATAAACTATAATACTTCTCACATTCTTATCCGAAGTCCAGTTATTATAGCTTTTAATGTAGTTATTTAGTTAGCTTTTCCTACGTATACTATGTGACCAGTGAAAGGAATCACCGAGTAAAAGTATCTATTTTTAACCCAAATTTTGTGCACATCCTTAGTGTGTTGAGAATAATTATATTATACCAAATAATTAAATTTTCATTGAAAAATTCGTATCCTTTATAGAGAAAATTATTACAATTTCACGTAAGAGAATATATTTGCTATTCGCTTGGACATGGTTCTGATAAGATGTTCTATAGACTTTTGTGAAAGTTCAACGCAATCAACTTGTAATTGTTGTGTTGTAATTTAATTGGCGGATTAGGAAGCATACAAATTCTTCGATTTATCAAATCCCAGACATGTTTAACGGGCGATGGATCTGGCAACCGCGCTGGCCAATTGAGAATATTGATGTTGGATTCTTGCTAGAATCGTAATGTAATTTACTGAAATGTGGTATTATTTAGTATATGGCGAAGCAAACGGTTCCAAAACTTCATAAAGGCCTCTTTGAGCATTTAAGTAGTTTCGAAGGTATCCTAAAGGAGTCCTACTCCCTACGCGAATTCTACCCCAAACTATCAATCTTCTAGTAAGTGCAGTCTCATATTATACAAAAAAATATGAAAACTGCCATTCTCCTTTTCGATGTCAGGCACCCCTATGACAATCATGGGTTCACAAACGAAAAGAGGCTCGTCTGAAAAAACGATATTGTTCCACACTTTATTCCAACCTTCTCATATATTACAGTATTCTAATTTAAGGGCATGATGCTTATCAGTGAGACGGAGTGGTTTTCTTAGACGATATTTGTATTATAAACCTAAAGGCACAAAACAAATGAATGTGGCGATATATGGGATGCATTGTTATACTATGACCTATCACACATACCTTCAGATGCGATGCCGATCCCTAAGTACGCTTATTAGTCTCTTATTTGGTGGTTCTTCTAGGTGCTTTAGAGCGTCTCTTTCTTTAGACGAATCTCTCTAGCAACGAATAACTGTAAAAATATTTCTTTGCATCCGCCTACGGATTTTATGAAATGCAGTATGCGCCTTGTATATACTTCAACGACACGACCCCTTTCAAAATTGCTAAGCTGACGATAATCTGGTTGTCTCTTGGTATTAATATACTAATTCACAACTATAGACTGTTATAATCAAATAACTAAACTAAGGAAAACGAAAATTAATTTTTTCGTTAAAGTTCTGCAAAAGCGATGAAAGGCCTTTTACTTTTTTGGCACTTCTTTATCACTTATTATTCTTAATACTGAAAATATTTGTACAAAATTTCATTTTAAAAATACAGGGTGTTTCAAAAAGAATATACGTATTTCGAATGCATATATTTATTAAACTTTAAGACATACGAATATGAAACCTTACACACATATTTACAAACCTCTCAAGTTCAGATTACAGATGTTCAATATGTCCTCCATCAGCGACACGAACAATATCACATCGATACTCAAATTCCTCTCATACTCGGCCAAGCATGTCCTTCAGATAGTCACGCACTTGGCGACTCCAGTGAGGAGGTGCCCCGTCTTGTTGAAAAATGAAGTCTCGGAAACAACCAGTTTTGTAACATAGTGAGATACTGCTGGCCGTTAATCGTGTTTCCATCAAAGTGGAATGGGCCGTAAACAGATGATCGGGATATCGCATAAAACATATTGATTTTAGGCGAATCTCGTACATGTTCAATGGATGCATGTGGGTTCTCTAGACCCCAAATTCAAACATTGTCTTTGTTTACTAGACTACTAACATGGAAAGTCGCTTCATCACTGAACACGATGTATTGTGCGAAAGTGTTATCATTGTGAATAGCATAATGAATCTCGTTACAAAATGCCACACGTTTCCGTTTGTCATCAGGACGCAGGGCATGTAACAACTGTAACTTGTATGGCTTCATTACTAACCGATGTCTCAAAACACGCCATATTGTTGTTGTAGGCAGTTGTAACTCCCGACTGTTGATTTTGAAAGATTACGTAGGAAAGCAATTTGAATTCGTTTCTTCAGAAACACGAGGGCGGCTAGGACTCTTTCCTTTCCATACACATCATGTATTTACAGACTGTCGATATCATCTACGAATGTTCCACCCATTTGGAGGATAGGAGGATTTGGTAGCTCAACCTGAAACGTCTTTGCACTGTAATCACGGAATTGCACTTCCCAAAACTGCGGAGTAGCCATTTAAAACATATGACGGTTACCAAGAAAAACAGAAGACAACTGACATCTAGCGGCTATTAAATAAACTAGACTATGTATTCGTTCTTTGAAACATGCTGTATGTACTAATATTGTATTTCGAAAATTTTGATTCTTAAAATCGCCTTTCAATTGTTGCAATTCATGAATGATTATGTTATCCAAGTTAATGTTTTTTTATTGTTTTAAACTTCACATGGCTGTTATTTTGATTTGTTATAATTTATTAAAATAATTTAACTTAATATATTCCTGTAAAAAGTGATAGAATAAAGCCTGTAAGAGTAAATTGTATGAGGAAAAAATTATTTTAAATTAATTTTATTTATTAATAGCGTTTTTTAAGTAACTTTTTTCTGCTTTATTATGCTGTCGATAACCTGAGCTCCCGTTTCTTACATATCTGTTTTATATGTTTACTTTCGAAATTCTTTTGCGCTAATATTCTTTATTATCACTGTATACAAGACATGCGCATTTTCCGGTCATATTTAATTTTTTTTTGTTCAGTTGCTGTTGTTGAAACAGCGGCGGCATTTCAAGTTTTAAATACATATTATATATAAATCATCTGGACAATAAACTATGAACTATCTTCTGTTTAGGTAAATATACACATACAGAGGGAATTTTAGCGGAAACAGTTTAACGTGCCGACCAGTTGAATTACGATAGGGTAAATAAATAAACGTTACGCGCCACTCTAAAAAAGAGATACTTTATGAGTATACCGAGTGGAATGCAGTTATGATATGAAAGAGTTTGCTTTTAATAGAGATTCGGAAAGTATTTTTACTATATAATCAAAGTGGGGGAAAAAGAAAGCGAGAATGTGCATTTGTTGAGACAATAAATTAGTCTATGTTTAATTTAGTTTATGTTTTCTCACAAGAAAAAATATATTACGACAAACTTGTGGCATTAAAATCTAAAATAGTGTTTACGCTTGCAATGGAATATTATTTTTCTTAGATAAGATATGGGAGGACTCCATAAATTTTGGAACTCGCTTATAATATACATATGACAACAATTGTATTAAACGTGTTTGAAATAATCCACTTTAACGTAAATACATTGTTGAATGCTGTATTTAATCACGCCTCTGAAGACAGGCTTTCAAAAAAGCCATAATTTCAGAACGAATACTTTCTTTGGTAGAAAATCTACTTCGTACATATTTTTTTAAAGTAAAGAAAAGTTAGAAGTCTCATATAGCCAAAAACTGGTGTAAATTATGCTGATGTAGCAAATTCTGTTGTATGAGATTACACATAATCATGATGAAGTATTAAGTAGTGTATTTGCAGTTCTTTAAGTACTTCTGGAAGGTACCTAGTCATATACCATTCAGCATTTACTGTCTTCTGTTCTCCAAGCTTAATAGCCTTGTTTGAACGCGTAGATCTAAAAATATTACGCCCGTAGCCTTTTCAATAAGGACTGCCTTTTAATAATAATAATTTATACCTTTACATCTCTAACAGCATAACGTCAATTACAGGGGGTATTGGCAGATCATAAGTTATTACTACGTCCGCGCTCGTGATGCGAGTTAAGATCTTCGGCTGTTAGCATTCCATTGAACGGGAAAAGAAAACCAGGAAAAATCTTGAGACTTCCGGCGTAATAAGCTAATTAATAGCTTAGCACTGAAATATTATAAAATGCTGTATACGAGGGGATCTGGAAAATATTCTATCTAGCTATAACAGAGTAGAAACAACTAATTGTACGTTGTCTAGTATGTTACAGTAATTTTTTCAGCTATATTTTTTTAATTTTTGCAGTCCATGTTTGATATAAAATATCCATTCAATTTTCTTGTACCCTGTGTAATGCTTACACTTGACTTCATTACTTTAACCTTGATTATACTCGATTATATTTCATTTCGAATTTTGTTTTAGTAGTTTATTTTGAATCCTTTTGTTATTAATATATCTATTAATTGTGCTTTTAGAGTAGATGTCTTTTCAAATTTAGTTTAATGTTGGCCTCGTATATCCATACTTATTTAAGTACAACTTATTATCTGTGAATTCAAGAGGCTTTTAGAACCATCAGTGTGTCTTCGCTGTTTCCGTTTGTTACCATTTTTAATTCATTACCGACCAGTGTTTCAAAAGTGGTGTTTGGTTAATACTTAGTTTTACTGAAGTAAATTGTGCTGATGTAGCATTTGTCGTTGATTGAATCTCCACTGGATTCTGTATTTACGCAAACTTTATGTCATTCAGCAACACGTGTAGGCCTACTAATACCAGGTATGCTTGCAATGTTTACTGTCGTAATTCTTTTGCTTATTATTTTTCTTTTTGATTTACATGTTTTAGGCTTTTAATTGAATTCTTAATCGAAGTTGCGAACAAAGTCTTAATCGAAGTCGTTTTCAAACTTTATTGGAATATCTAACCCTAAGTTTCAGTTTTAATCTTCTGGTGTTTCGCTTTGAGTGTTTCGAGGTTGTACCGTTCTATTCTGCCTTGTGTACGAGGACGTTCCAAAGAAGCTTAATTATTTCAGATTGGATTAGATTCTGTTGGTTTTAATTGTTATAAATCAAATACTAGCTTCATTATAAACTTAATGTTATTGGACCATAGTCGATTACGTTTTCCTGACATATGATACCAAAGAAAACAAGCTTATAATTGTTGTTTCTTTGGTATCATTGGTATCAGTTAGAAAAAGCTATTGGGTTGGCAACTAAATACTTTCTGTTTTTACTGATAGGGAGCGTTGCTTTATGTTTTGTATAACGTATGTTAGTGCTGTACTTTACCGTTTGTCGCGTGATACTAGTCACATTGACGTAACTTCAGAAGCAAGTAGTGCGTGATTTTTATTAAAGCTATTAGTTGTGGGTTAATTTTAAATGGAGTGTAGAAACGAACATTTTCGACATATTTTACTATTTTATTCCCGTAAATTAAAGAAAGCTGCTGCGGCTGACAAAAAGATATGTGAAGTTTAAGGTGTTTATTGCTTAACAGAGCGCACGTGTCAGAATTGGTATAAAAAATTCCGTTCTGGAGATTTTTCCCTCAAAGATGAGCAACGTTCTGGTCGGCCTACTGAAGTTGATGATGACCAAATCAAAGTCATAATTGAAGAGGATCGTCATATAACTGTTCGAGAGGTTGCGGAGAGGCTACATGTACCGCACACAACAATTGAAAAACATTTAAAATGTCTTGGGCTAGTTAAGAAGCTTGATATTTGGGTACCTCACGAATTGAAAGAAATTCATTTAACACAAAGAATCAGCTTTTGCGATATGCACCTTAGACGAAATGAAACCGACCCTTTTTTAAAAAGAATCATCACTGGTGATGAAAAATGGGTCCTGTACAGTAACATAGTTCGAAAACGATCATGGAGCAAACACGATAAACCAGCTCAAACCACATCGAAAGCTGAATTGCATCCAAAAAAGATCATGCTGTCAGTTTGGTGGGATTACAAAGGTGTTGTGTTTTTTGAGCTGCTTCCAAGGAACCAAACGATCAATTCTGATGTTTACTGTCAACAATTAATAAAACTGGATGAAGCAATCAAAGAAAAACGGCCAGAATTGTCAAATCGGAAAGGTGTAGTTTTCCACCAAGATAATACAAGGCCTCACACATCTTTGGCAACTCGTGGGAAACTATTGGAGCTTGGCTGGGAAGTGATGCCACATCCCCCATATAGCCCTGATCTAGCACCATCTGATTACCATTTATTTCGAAGTTTGCAGAGTTCTTTGAATGGTAAAACTTTCACAAATGACGATGACCTTCACTCGCACCTGGTTCAGTTTTTTGCTGATAAGGACCAGAAATTTTATGAGCGCGGAATCATGCAGCTGAAAAAAAGATGGTCATTGAGCAAAATGGAAAATATATAATTGATTAAAAACTATTCTTTGTTTAAAAAAAAGTGTTTTATTTTATACTACAAAACCGAAAGTACTTAGTTGCCAACCCAATAGATATTCGAGATACTTTATATTTTGAAAATCGAATACTAAACACATTTAGCTAAAAGTAATTTGTTCGTATCTAGAGTCGTATTTATTTTTGCTTGTAATCTTTTACGTAATTACATTCAATATTGTCGAAAAGTTCTTTTACAAATGAATTGTGTAATATTTATGTGAAGAATATTTGCAAGAATTGTACTTGAATTTGAATCGGTGTATTTGAGAATATATAGGTAGAACTCATTTTTTGCATTAGTCATTTTCCTTTATTTTTGACCGATATATTTGCCCTTCTTTTGAATTTATATTAAGCTTAAAAGTAAATTATTAATTAGCATTTTCAAATACATCATTTCCTTATTGTTTACAATTTTACTCCATAAATAAACGTTTGTAATGATTAGTATGAACCTGAACTACCTCAGAAAATAAGATCTTTTCGTTATAGGAAAGGAAAGGTAAGTCTAGTAAGAGATCCTTGGGGTTTAGGATCCCTTCCAACGCTATTGACTTTTCAAAACCTCTGACGCCCTTTTAATCAAATTTACACTTAACTTTGCTTCTATCCCAGCTTTTGAAAAGTAACTCACTCCTTTTCGCGAGTCTAGCCGAGACAGTGCAGCACTTATGTGCTGTCCACTAAAACATCACTTGTATAGGAGTCAAACAGGTAATAACTAACGTTTAGTAATGATATCATTTTTCTACTTATATGTTAAATTTGTCTTTTATTCGTCCATTATTTTATTCTCAGTGTTTTGCAATAAAATTGAATTTAGTGAAATTAACAAAATTTTTCGAAAACTATTCATGAACAAAAGATTGGTGTGTATGGACATGAAGCTTGGGGTCTTTTTTAAATTGGAATATTAGTCGAAATAGTTTCGGTGGAGTCATGAATCTATTGAAGATGATAAACCATATTTCAGAACAAAACAAGAACTGATCATGCCAAAGGGGACTACAACAACAGCAATTCCCTTCGGTAGTACGCTAACAAAATTATGTAAGGCCATTAACCACATAATGTTTGGTTTGCGTGTTTCGCAAAAAAGTTTTTTTCATAAAAATGTGGGAGTTCATAAGGCAGTCAAAGCTTTATCCATAGTCATCGAGTGTATATTTTTTGAACGGGGCACCCACCACATAGCCTGAATTATGCTCCATCCGACTTCTTTTTATTTATAAATTCGAAAAAGCACATCAAAGTACGTCATTTTGCTGATGATAACAAATTTAAATAGGAATAAATGTTCTTATATGCAGAGAAAGACCGTTTTCTGTGTAGAAGAATATTCATTCCTCACGATGAACATATTTACATGAAAAAGTTGTTGAAACATATCTAATGCTGTAAATATTGAACCGATTTTATCCACTTTGTTTATATGCATACTGAAAACGCTGTTAAAAAGCTTACTAACCTGCTGACCGAACCGCCGGAGTGCCAACCCTAGTGAAGAAGCATTACATTCACTCAAATTAACTGCTTGGTTCGTATTTCACGCTGCAGGTGATGTTGGGCCTCATTTTGTTCAAGCATGAAAGGTAACTCTGTCTCCAATGTCACTTGGATCTTTTTAGTCCAAATTAGATGCTCTTAATTTAAACGACAAATAATTTCAACAAGATGGTGCTATTTGCCACACTGTCAATCAAACAATGCATTTACCGAAAGAGAAAGTTTTGATGAATCGATTATTTTTAGACATAGTCTAGTTAACTATTGTTCACGATCTTGCGATTTAACACTCCTGGCTTCTTTCATTTATTTTTTCATTTCATTGGGGTTATGTTAAGTCGTTAGTTTTTGCTAACAAACCAGCAACGTTACACGACTTTCAGAACACATCGTCATTACCAATGTTCGAGAAAAAGTCATGGAAAGTTGGGTTCAATGTATTCATTCCTGTCTACCTCCCTTGGTAAGAACATTTGAATGATATTTTGTTCCATTAATATTGGAATTAACTTTACTTTACGCAGAACTAAAAATGATCTTAAGTTTCTCAGGATATTTGTTTTATTTTATAAACAAAATGCGTCGCTCTGAATGAAAAATCCTGTACCCATACTAGATATATATATATATAGTATGTATACATTTCAGGAAATGATTTTTTATTATATTTTTTGAAATTCTGGTCAGGAAAATTGCACTTTTACTACCGAAATAAGTATTAGAAAGTTTATTGTTGCAATACTGTAATAATTTTTTATAAATAAAATCTTCATTACTAAGTATTAGTATAAAGTTAAAACCTTAACTTTCACAAAATTTACTATGTATGTATGGTATTTACGGACAATGTGTGCGCGGCAAACTAAATACACACTTAGCTTTATATAAATGACTTTTGTGAAAGTCTAAACTTTAATTTTATTCCAGTAGTTAGCGTTAATAATTTTACAAATGGTTCAAAAATATTGAAGCTAAAATCCTCATTAATTAAAATACTCTTAGTATAACAAATGAGTTTGTATATACGAGAGTGGATCAAATATAAACTAAATATTTATGAAATTTATTGTTTAAATAAAAATTTCTTTTGATGTATCTCGTTTTTTCTATATAAGTTCGACTTCCATTTACACATTTCTCCCACTTAACTGGAAGTTTATTAATCCCATCATTTAAAATTGAAGTTGGTTGTTTCTAACTAATTGCACATGAACGATTCTAGAACTTGTTTCTCGTCTACAAGATATTCTGTTAATTTTTGAGTAGCCTAAGCATGTGGTAGTCACATGAGGCTAAATGTGGGTTATAGGACAGGTGTTTGAATGCTTTCCAATGAATTTATTAGTATTTTCTTCAGAGTTAAAGCAATTGCTTGTGGTTGAATGTTTTCATTAAAGAAATTAATAAGTAATACGTCTCTGCAATTCTAAAACAATTGCAAGTACTTTCTCTGCAGAAAAACTGTTCTTCCTTTCTGTAGTTGTGTGTCTCTAGGTTGTTGCCACTTCACGTACCATCATAGGCGACAATATGGCTTAAATGATAAGGCTAATAAAAGCATTATACTTTCCTTTCTTTCGGACGTAGATTCCGTCTGTGTATAGTCGATCTATCATTTTGGTTAAACCCTATATATATATATATATATATATATGCTACCGGCCCTAAATGAAGGATCACATACTGTCGATAGAATCGCTCTATCTTTATACCTGGGTTTCGGCAGGGACAATTGAAATAACAGATGTGAATACATCTTAGGAAAGTTTACCAATAATATCCGGATCATTATGTAAATTATATAATCACTTTTGTTAGTGTGAAATATAATTTCCTTTAATCCTTTTGTGACATGTATTCACCTTTCCTGAAAATATTTATTTCAAAGGGTTTTTTTTTATATTACTAGATTATAATAGTTCTAAGAAACAATTTATAGGAATTTATGGTACCACACAGAATGTTGCAATCCATGAAAAATTTGGTTTTCGTCTAGAGTATGTCCGAGTAAGTCGTAATACAAGTATTCGTGAACAAACATACAAAAAGACAAAAAGAGAGGAATTGAGAGCAGAAGTTGGTAGAGAAATCGTCGTTGCGGACAATAGAGACAAAATTAAAATGAACGTATCATGTGTACATAACAACAGATGCAATGCAATAAAAGAACGTGTCGGAAGACCAAGGATGGCCGCTAGACAAGGAGATTTGCGTCTGGAACTGTTATCTAAATGGAACAGACGGTTAACAGCTCCACAGCTTCGCGAAGAATTAAATAAGAATCGTGAAAATCCGATGTCGTTGACAACCGTAAAAAGATGTTTATCAACGGCGGGCCTAAAAGGGCGATTTGCTGTTCGAAAACCATTGCGACGATCACAAAATCATAAAAAACGATTACAGTGGGCCAAGCAGCACCAACATTGGGACGTGGAAATGTGGAAACATTTTTTGTGGACGGACGATTCCAAGTTATAAGTGTTTGGAAGTAATCGGCGTGCTTTTGTTCGCAGATGAGTTGGCGAAAGGACGATAATAGAATGTGTTGTGCCAACAGTTAAACGGTGGAGGTTCAGTTCATGTTCGGGGATCATTTTATTTTGATGGTGTTGGAGATTCGCATAGAATTGATGAAATTTTAAGAAGAGAAGAATATTTCAAAATTTTAAAGGAACACGCAATTTCGTCCGGAATTAAATTGATAGGAGAAGGTTTTTATTTCCAACAAGATAATGATTCCAAACATAGTGCTAAATTTTGTAAGGACTATGTGAAATAAAAGGAAGAAGGACTTCTTGTAAATATGGTTTGGCCCACACAATCACCCGATATGAAACCTATGGAGTTGCTGTGGGACAAGCAAGACAGAAAAGTGAGAGAGCACTGTTCAAAATCGCAGCAACAGCTCAGGGAACACCTTACAATTGCTTGGAACAATATTCCAGTTGAAACTCTTCAAAAACTTGTGTTGAGACTAACCAAAATTTGTAAAGAAGTTATTAAGTGTAAAGATGGATATCTTGACGAAATTAAAATAAAAAGTGCCAATTTTTCTTCATAGAACTAATTCTATTAATTTGTTTTATACAGATATATAGTTTATTTTTGTAGTAATTACACTTTTGTTTGTATATACACTACCGGTCATATTTATTTGCCCACCCTTAGTTTTAGCCAAAATTATTAAACTATCAAATGTGTACTGAAAATTTATTTATTGTACCAATACAATAGTGTAAAATAAACATAAAATAGTTACATTTTCTTATATAAAAACTTTATCATTAATTATTATTAAATTTTGCTCTCATCAATGTGCCCACCTTTATTTTTGATAATTGCGGCACATAACCGTGGCAACCTTTCAATTAATTTTTGCAGTGTATCTTCTGTAATTTGTGCCCAGGCTTCTTGAAGTTGTTCCCACAGTAGAGTGGTGGATGATAGAGCACGTTCTCGAACCTTCCGGTCCAGAGCAATTCTTCCGTATAAAACCGCTTGCCTTAACCTTCTCTCTACCGTGGATACACTAATTGGTTTAGCAGGCGCTCTATTCATTTTAGCAGCAATTTCTGGTGCTGTTTTTCGTCTATCGCGTCTAGTTATCCGTATTAGATGCCGGTCATCTGCAGATGTCCAGATCTTCTTTTGTTGGAAAATGTACCACCTTCTTCAAGTTTTTTAATGTTATAATCAACGGTTCTGCGATTTAATCGTAATTCTTTTGCAATTTCGCGATTACTTTTACCCGTACGATGATAAGCAATTATCATAGCACGCACTTCAACAGATAATTCCTTCGTCTTCGGCATTGCTTTAAAATATTCACAATAACTCTCTATTTCTCTATTTTCGCAACAAAAGATGAACGATGACTGACATAAAATTTATGTTCCTTTTTGAATAACACATCCTAATATTGTAATTAGCCAGTACAATAACACAATATCGGTAATACCTTTCGGAAATGCAGGTAAAACTGTTAATACTGTAGGGATTAGCCTATATAATATTTATGGTATTTTTCCAATTTATGACACCTTTACGATATATCATAAACAATTTAAGATTTTCGCAGAAATTCATATGGAATTACTTCCACTAATAATATTGTTGAATAATTATAATACAGATTTTTCGAAAGATAATCCGTATTTCAGGAAATACATAAAATTGGGGTGGGCAAATAAATATGACCGGTAGTGTATATTGTTTTACCAAAAACGTACCATTTTTTTTGTATTTTACCTATAGTGATCCCTCATTTATGGCCGGTAATGTATATGTATATACGAGTATATAGGTTATATTTTGTTTGCATCCTTTATTTAGCTTTCATGATATCCTATAATTGGAAATATTCTGTTGGGCAATAAATACCATTATCATAATAAAATGATGTAAATTGTATTAAAACCATCCATTTTAAGTTCTCTGTTGGAACATATCAGGGATAAACAAAAGTATATAATATGTCTGTGTAGCGAATTAACTTTTAGAAAAACATAGATACATATGTATGTATTTGTCCGTGTGCTTTGAACCCACATTTAAAATGAAGTTAAGAGTTAAATTAATATTTACATTACACGTTAGACCGACTGTCCCAACTGTCCCTACTTTTATTTTAAAACAGTATTTCCATATAAATGTTTCCTGTCATTTTCATTAACAAGTAATTTAAATATTTGGCACAGAACAAGTCCGGTTAGGTAATTTTAAATAACTTCGAAATACAAACATATGTATGTATATAAAATACAATATATATACATATTATAGTTATACAGTTGAAATGGCTGTTATTTTTGCATTATAAATTATCTACATTAATAAAAGTTGTAAGTATTTAGTATTGTTATTTAAATTACAAAAATAGTTGATAAAAATTTTGAATAAGTAGTGAATGTGTAGTGTTTTAAATATTATTATGCTGTATCTATGCTATTTAAAATAATGTTAAAAATTTTAATTATCGTCTATGCTTGACATTGTCTTGAGGATATTGATGAATTTTTGTGTATATACATACGTGGGTAGTGTTTTAAGTTTTGCATATAACAGTAGATACATAGCTGGAATACAACAGTAGATAGTTTTTAAAGACTTCATTGTTTTTCGAAGTATTCTCCACGAAAATTAATGCACTTTTGCATGCGCTCGAACTAACCCTGGAAGCAGTTTTTCCACCCGTTTGTTGGTACAGTAAAAATTGCGTTTTTGAAGGCATCGACTGTTCCTTCTGTCGACTGGAACCTCTGACCACGGAGACCGTTCTTGATTTTCGGAAAGGTAAAGAACTCCTTGGGACTCCGGTCCAGACAGTATGGGGATAGTCCAACAATTCGACGTTTTATTGCGTTAAAAATTCAATTGTCTTGCGTGCTGTGTGCGAACTTGCATTGTTTTAGTGGAGGATTATTCGTTGGTCGGGGTTGGTTTTTCGAAGTTCAGCGATGACTTGCGGCAAAAAAATGGTTGTATACTAATCGGCAATAACAGATCATTGATTTTGTAGAGGAATTGTTGCTACATAATCTACTTTCTTCATCCTGGAACACTCATATGAGTAAATCCATGATTCATCACCACTGACAATGTTGTACACACTTTTAGAGTTTCCGGCGTTGAAGCGATCTAGAGTTTTTTGAAAACAATTCACATTAGCTGGTCTCTGTTCATAGGTCAACAGATACGGTCTCCAACAGGAAACTCATTTTTTTATACACAATTCCTTATGCAAATTTTTTAAATTGATATCTTTGAATCTTCCAATAATGCTTCAATCTGGCGATATGTCACATGTCGGATCTTCGTTGATGATCTTGCGCACGGCATCGATGTTTTCCTGAGTGACCGCTGTTTTTGGTGAACCTGCTCTTGGATTGCCGTCCACGTTTGAATTGGCGAGACCAACGAGAAATTGTTAACCGATGTGGTGCTTCATTGTCGAAAACAGAAACCAACTCGGCGAGGCATTCTTGTTGAGATAATTGCCTTCGAAAATTATAAAAAATTATTCCGCGAAACTTTTCTTGGTTTAATTCCATTTTTCAACTAACTTGTCAACTTTGGTAGTTCGTTGTAGCTATAACGCTACATGTATCGAACTGAAACTTCGAATTTAAGTTAACTAAAGATGGAGGAAAATTTCTAGTACTGACATTTGATTATTAGCGCCCTCTATGTTCCACTTTGCAAAATTTACAAGACGCCTCACGTATGACTGTTTAGTGTGGTTTTATTTGAAATACTTTTTTTATCTATATTTTTTACTGTCTGTGAATTGTGGTACAGCAAGTAATAAGTAGTGACTTTTATGTCGTTTCTGGTCTTGGAGGTGGTCAGCACTTCTTCCATTACGCTACAGTGTAGAGGAGGAATAGTTGTCATTGCTCCTCTTGCGGTGAGGAGGGTTAGTAGCAAAACTATGGTACAGACTTGCGACCCAGTAAGGTAATCGCCACGGAAAAAGAAAGCTTACATACGAGATAAGTATTAACAATCCAAACTAACTAGATTAGTTTAGGCCTCCACTATTTTCACTAGACTATGACGAATTTAAAGTAATAGTTGTAAATTCTTCCTATTTTGGTAAAATCTGACATTTCGCTTAAGCTTAATAGATTGCGAAAGCTTTTTTAATACACGAACGCTACAATATTAAATATTGATTTTTATCAAAGCAACAAATAGCCATAGGAATTTAAACCTAGAAAATTAGTGCAGTCGTTGCATGGAGCGAAATACTTGTGTGACGACAGAGTGGCGAGGATCTATTTTCAATTCGTTGGAAACTGTCTCAAATTCTTGTACCAAATCTTGATATAAGAGACTCGTGAGATTTGTTTCAGCGCATATTAATCTTTGTACAATACATCTTCCAGTTCTGAATATATTTCTCGAGTTGCCTATTGTTATTACCCCTTGATAAATTCTGAATCTGAATCTCAACACCAAAACATTGTACCATGCTTCATACGTCTCCAATTTAGACTAAGGAAGAATTTTTACTATTGTTTACTATTTTTTTCTTGATAGATTTCATTTTGACATCAGTTTGTTTTTTAAGAACTTCCTTATTAACATACTTTCACCACAAAATAGATTTGGTGACGATACTACTAATAATGAGTAAAATGTTTTAGAAGATCGAAATTCAGAAAATATGACGTTATCTATAATAAGATTAGTATGCGAGTAGAATGTTGCCGAATGTTTCTTTCAAGTGATTCGCGAAAACGTATGAAGTACTAAGATTTTCGATTCAGAACCGAACGAAGAATGCCGCTTCATGTATCTTTTGCATCAACACACCCTGCATATGGTAAAATATGTGGCAGTGTAGTACATAATACCTTACAATTAATTAACAGAGTTTTGGCAAGAACGGGTCTACTTCTGGTAACTTAGTCAATCTTATGCAACAAGTTGGGGTTATTTAAACTGATTTTAGTAAAGCGCTAGATATAATCGATCACTATGCCAGATTGTTTAATAAGTAAACGATAAGACAAATACGATTTTATGGTTTGAAATACATTTAATTATTTAATGTGACCTTTCTGAACTTCAATATACTTGTTCCAGTGAAATTCTAATTTATGGATACCATCTCTGTAGTGAGAATCCGAAAGACAGTCGAAATACGCTTCCACGGATACTATTATATCTTTGTTCGATGAATATCGTTCGCACATGAATTTTTTGAGATGTGAGAACAGCCAAATGTTAGAGGGACCTAAATCTGGCGAATAGGGTGAATGTTGTAACAATTTGTACTTTAATTCCCTGATTTTTGCGATGACTTTTTGAGCTGTGTGAAAGAGCGCGTTGTTCTTCTGTAAACCAGATCTTTTCCCACAAATTTTTATATCTAGCTGGTCCAAAAGGTTATAATAATAATCTAGGTTTATTATTTTACTAGTTTGGAGATAATCCACGAACAAAATTTCTTTTGCATCCCAAAAAAACTCACTTCGGAGGCGAAGTACCGAGTTCATGCCTTGTGTTTTAATTGAGGATCATGTGGTAGATCCAAGTCTCATTACAAAATCGTTTTATTCTCTCTCAAACGCTTCAAATGTTGCTGAGAAAGTCGCATTCGAATGTGTTTTTGTTCCATCGTTAACGAATGCGGCACATATTCTGCACACAGCTTTTTGAAAACTAAATCTTTAGCCAAAATATTGCTCACATTACCTAATGAGATGCCTAGGGCTTCTACCAAGAATCTCTCGGTTAATCGAAAATCTTCTAAAACCATATCCTGTATTTTTGCTACGATTTCTGGCGTCGATGCACTTTTTGGATTGTCTTCAAGACTTATACGATCACGTTTAAATTTACCAACTCATCTTTCTACTGTTTTAATTGAAGGTGAACAGCCCTTATACACTTTCAGCAATCTTTCATGAACTTTATTTTGGTGATACACTTTCCAAAGATAAGAGTTTTATCACTGCACGATATTCAATTTTTTCTATTGTAAGAAAATACTGTGGCACGTCATTTTGAACGCCGATAAATATACGAATGAGAAAATATAAAATTAGAAAACTTCACACGTGTTCATAAAAAAGCAATACAATCTTTTATCGAGCGACAAAACTTATTGAACCACCTGGTTGGTTGGTTGTTGCTGTTACAATATAAGTGCGCCTCGCCAGAAACTGGATTCTTGTTCGGGTACTATTTATTAAATCGATACTATTATGTTCATTATAATGGACACATTTCAAAATCTTTTACTGCTAGCACTGGTGTTCCTCAAGGTTCCAATTTGAGCTAATATTTTTGGATTGTAAAATTTTCGCCTACACCGACGATATAAAAATGTTTAATATATTTTTTATATTTCTTAATTAGACTGCCTACTTCTGCAGTAAAATCTTACACTGATTTCTGAATTGTGTATAAGTAATCGAGTTTTTTAAATATTGATAAACATTCTTTCTGTTTTTTTTCTTCAAATACTCAATTGTTATTTCCTTTGATTGTACAGTCTCCCGGCACGAGTTATAGAGTGTCACAGTATAGAGACCATGGGGTGCTCTTTGATTTTCATCTGTCTTTCAATCCGCCTATTATTAGCACATGTTCTTCCGCTTCCACTACTCTAGATTTTTCATGCGACCTTATCCTACATTTAGCAAATTATACATTTCGTCCATTTTATTTTATACACTTATTAGATCTAAACAAGAATATGCATCTGTAGCATTGGTATTGTCGATATACATATTTACCAATAAATCTTACTAGAGCGTGTACAAAAACGTTTCTTGAAGTTTTTGCTTTGTAAACTGAATGAAGTATATCTACATCATAGCACTGAGTACGGGAGTTTAGAGTAGACACAACTTCACCTCCCTTAACCGAAGAAAGAAAGAAGCGAGTGGCAAGTTACTAATTAAACTCGTTAACAACAGTGTTGACTCACCTTCTTTGTTTTAGCAAATCAATTTACTTGTGCCAATGTATATAATGTTAAGTCATCAGACACGTTCTATATTCCTATAGCGAGTACGAATGTTCTAAATTATTAAATATGTGTAATAGTGCCAATCAGTTTGCTTAAGTGTATTTATTTTGCTAGTTTATGTTAGTATATGAATCTATTTTTCTGTCTTGTATCTATAATTTAAGGTTTAAGGTTTTCTTTAATAAGTTTTATGATGTTTTACTGTATTATGTATTATATTATTAATTTAAGTTTTCATATTGTTTTCCCCTATAATTGTGTTGTATTGATCTGTTCGATAATTATATATTATTATTACTATTATTATTATTTTGTCCTACTTTCTTAGCGTAAGCTGGAAAATTTTTCACTCAACATATTTATGGATTTGAGCTCGGGCTGTACGTGGCTGATATTGCTGTATTTTTATGCATTATATAACGGTAAATTAATACAGGCTCTATAATGCTTTGCAATTCAATATGAATTATTATCATCATTATTATTATTAATATTAGTTATTATTAGGGTTATTTAGGTATATTATGTCATCGCGTATTTAGAAATATTTTGATGATTGAGCAGGTGTAATTAACCAATGCATAGATAAAGTTTTCAAAGACTATTTAAAAAAAATCGGTAAGTATGTTTTTCAAATCTTTATTCATTAAAACATAAAGAAATTCAAACAATACAACTTATAAATTCATTATATTTTACGTTATCTTCATAGTGATTTCTTGTGTATGATCGACTATCTGAAGTAATATAGAAGAGGGTCTAGGTGTAGTACGAGATATAGGCATATAAATGGTGTGATTAGCTCATGTGTACTATGTGCGTCTGAAGAGTACGAGAATAGTACGAGATATAGGTATATAAATGGTGTGATTAGCTCATGTGTACTATGTGCGTCTGAAGATCCTGTTCGGTAGAGAATACTATGTATCTGAAATCCCTGTGATGGATTTGTTTTCAAAATTTTATTGAGTATTCACGACTTATTCACTATACACATCAAATTCATTTCGCTATTTGATGCTATTAGGTAGCCATTTCAATACCGTGTACGCTTTCTCAGATATTGCGTCTGTCCTTCTCTTGATTCCTTCAGCAGTTGATGTACGTACAATGATTTTATCGACAGTGTTTCCTTGACCAGTTCCTGTATTATTTTGCACCTGTAGACATGACTGTTAGCTCATTTTCTTAGGAAACTAACAATAGCATATTACTTGTATTATTGTTCTCAGGTGCCTAAGCATCAAGAGGAGTGATTAGAAGTCGTGATTGATTTTAACAAAAGAGCCCATTGTTGTAGCAGTATTGACGGTAAACATATATTTCTACAAGCTCCAAATTAAGAGTGGTAGCGATTATTTTAATTGCAAGAGATTTTTCAATATCGTGCTTTTGGTTCTAGTTGATGCTAATTATTGTAACGTTTGTGAGTATAGATTGCCAAGGATTTTTATCTGATTGTAGCGTATTTGCTAAAATATTTAAACAATTATAAAGCATATTCGAGTCTGTCGACAATGGAAATTTTATCAGGAGGAAGGTTATATATACCTTTGTATTTGTAACCGATGAAGCATTTTCTTTACAGCAAGTTATAACACCTTTCCCAGATACTCAATACAAAGGTTCACCGAAGCAAATTTACAACCACAGACACGACAAAGTAAGGCACGTAGTCGAAAATTCATTTGAAATTATGTTCATTGTATTTAGGGAGAGAACACTCCTTTTTGGGCAGACACGGTAGTTTTGGCATACTATTATCTGCATAATTTTCTGCGTAAAGGTTAATAATTTTCGTCCTACTGTCCATCGGAAATTTTTGATTCAGAAAATTCATTCACGGGAGAACTGATAACTGGCACATGGGGATAGTATGCCAATCAAATGGTACCTTGGTAAGATTTAAAACGATTTCCAGAAAATTTAGTGTGCTAAAGAAGAAATAAGAGAATTTTCTTTGTACTACTGCAGTGAGCAGGAAAATGCAATGGCAGAATAGTAACTGATATTTCACTTTTATTATTTATTTAAACTTACTTATCATAGTTAACGTAATATTATCGGCGCCCTATAGCTTAATGTCTTGGTTGGAAGGTGGACTATTTTCAGTAAAATGACGTGAGTTATTGTTATTTTGAAAAATAAAAGAATTTAAAAGATACATATTGTTTTATAGAGAACATCCGCTCTATTTCCACTCTGCATTTTTTCAATTATCGCTGAAATTATCCAATGAGCAACCGCATTGTTCTTCAACTAAAGGGTGTTTCAAATTGCGCGGTTTTTTTAAAGAATAAATAAAATATAGATGGCACACTGAAGTTGTCTGAGTATGTGGACTTTTAAGAAGTGTGATATATGACATTTATAAAAATGGCTTCGTACACGATACAACAACGCGTTCAAATTGTTGAATTATTTTATGAAAATCAGCGTTCTGGGAAAAGAGTTTTCAGAAAATTACGTGAATTTTATGGTTTACATAATCGTCCATCTGAAAGCACTATTGGTCGAATTATTAAAAAATTTCAAGAGACCGGTTCCATGGAAGAAAAATACAGTTGTAGTGGTCGTTCACAAGAAAATATTGGTTTGGTTCGTGAAAGTCTTGCTGAAGATCCTGAAATGCCGACGTTCACAACAACTTGGACTTAGTGGATCAATAACATGGCGTATTTTACACAAGGATTTAGCTCTGAAGGCATATAAGGTTCGAATAACACAGGAACTAAAGACATTAGATCATTTAAAACGTCGTTCATTTGTCAATTTCATCAATAATAAAAAATAGTGTTTTCCGATGAGGCACATTTTGAATTTGTTGGCTATGTTAATAAACAAAATCGCCGTATCTGGGTTGAGGAAAATGCATGATTCATGAGAAACCTATGCATCCTAAACGAGTTACTGTTTGATATGCATTATGGTCAGAAGGTGTAATTGGACCTTGCTGGTGAAACTGTAACTGTCAATGGTGATCGATATCGTCGGATGATAACCGAATTTTTGTGGCCTGAATTAATGAATATTGATCTAGAGGATATGTGGCGCTACACCTCACTTTGCACACGAATCAATTGATTTATTGAGAGAAAAACTTCCTGGACGTGTAATCTCAAGAAACGGTGATGTTAATTGGCCACCAAGATCATGTGATTTGACACAAAAAATTATATATTGTTTTATAGAAAACATCCTCTCCATCTCCACTCTCTGTTTGTCCAATTGTCGCTGAAGTTGCCCAATAAGCATCCGCATTGGTTTTCAACAACACCTGAGTCTGTTCTTAATTCCATGTCGTCCATGTGTTTTTTTTCTATTTTTAAAATCTATAAGAGTAGTATCTCACGATATACGTTTCTCACAAAATAGCTCTATTATTAATTCTTTCGACCATTCCTTCAGGTATCATGTGAAACAAACAAGACAAAACTTACTCACCTGTGATGGTTATACCTTGTAACAACACTAAACGAAATATATGTTTCAATAATATATTTTCGATTCTACACAAGTCACAACAAAGTTTTACGACTTTCTTTGGTCTTTATCGACATCTACTAGATAACATAAAACATGCTAGATAGCAAGAAAAATATATATAATATATTTATAATATAACTCTTTTCCTCTCTTTTTTATATAACGTCTTTCAATACATAATGTGGATGCGGCTTAAGATCGTACGTAGCATTTAACCTGCATTAAGCATGTCAGTAATATAAAGCAGGCAGTGTATTAGTCCTAAAACCTTTTCCTGAGGTACACCTGAGAGATACTATGTATCAGATTATATTCATTCGGTTTTTTCCGCGAAAAATCTTTTAATTACGTATAATTTTAATCGTTAAATTTATAAAAAATTCCTTTATGTTAGACCTTATAATAGGCCCGCGTTATGTTCAAAAAGGCAACTGAACTGTGTCTTTTATTACTCTGTAGATTTTTTCTGTAGTTCCGTACCAGTTCTTAACCGGCATTGTGAGCTAAGATTAGCTTTTTAATGTTCAATGTAGATACTCGAATGCTTAGGAATAAACGTAAATTGCAATCTGGTTTTGCTTTTATTACATCACGGATCTTTTCGGTTATATTTCATTTTAAATATTTGTCTCTTTAAAGTTTTCATTCAAAGAAGTGTTCACTAAATAAAATTCGGGTTGATTATCTTTAATTAACGACGTAAAATTCAGATATATGATTTTTACATGTACGTTCTTGTATTTCGTTAATTTTACTAACTATAATACAATTTTATGACATGTAATTGAAGTAATTTATATTTTCTAGTTAAATTGTAAAATTATAATGTTCCACTTTACCATAAAGGCAAAGGAGTCATCGATTAACTAACAAAAAGTATACGCGACACTTTTCTTTTCGTTCATTCGTTTTTTCTCGAATTTATCTACATCTTTTACCAGAGATCGCACAGACTAAGATTAATGTTAATACATATATAAACGAAACGTTGAAGTCAATCTTGGAATATATACTAAATTGCAATAAAATCGAGTGCATCTGATTTTTTACTGGCAAAATCGTGTTTGTTAATGTCTTGTATATTCTATTATTGGGTCTGGGAAAAAGTTCGTGGCGTTTTTCCCGATAGATGGCATTGGTTGCCGATAACTAAAGAACAACAAGTCACAGCGACACCACCGACGGCTCGTTTTTTAGATGACCTTCCGAACGTTAGTTTGAGCGTAGAAACATTGTAATCGGTGCAGTGGTTGGAAAGTTATTCGCACTTGAAAATGGAGAAGAATAATGAGAAATTTCGCTATATTCTGCAATATTATTATGATAAGGGGAAGAACGCTGCGCAGGCTTGTGATAAAATTTGTGCTGTGTACGGTGAAGGTACTTTATCGAAATCTGTTGCGCGGAAATGGTTCGCTCGCTTTCGTTCTGGAAATTTCAATGTGAAAGATGACACTGTCCAATCACTGAAAAATCTGATGAAATTCTTGAAAAAGTCCAACAAGATAAGCATATCAGCAGTGTCGATATTGGCATGGAGCTAGGCATTGACCACAAAACTGTTTTGAACCATTTACACAAAGCTGGTTACAAAAAAAAGCTTGACGTATGGGTTCCTCATGAGTTGAGCGTGAAAAACATGATGGACCGAATTAACATCTGCGATGCGCTGCTGAAACGGAATGAAATCGAGCCGTTTCTGAAACGTTTAATAACCGGAGATGAAAAATGGATTACGTACGATAATCGGAAGCGTAAAAGATCGTGGATAAAGGATGGTGAGCCGTCACAAGCGTTCGCTAAGCCAACATTGACGCCAAAAAAAGTGATGCTGTGTGTATGGTGGGACTGGAGGGGAATCGTCCACTACGAGCTACTTCCAACTGGTCAGACGATTGATTCTCAACTCTACTGTGCACAACTAGAGAGATTACGCCAGGCGATTGAAAGAAAACGGCCCGAATTGATTAATAGGAAAGGTGTTGTCTTCCATCATGACAACGCCCGACCACACACTTCTTTGATGACCCGTCAAAAATTGAGAGAGTTTGGTTGTGGAAGTTTTGATGCACCCACCTTACAGTCCGGATATAGCACCCTCTGACTATCATCTGTTTCGATCTCTGCAGAACTCTCTCAATGGAATTAAGTTGGTTTCAAAAGAAGCCTGTGAAAACTACTTGATTCAGTTTTTCGACCAGAAACCACAGAAGTTTTTCACCGATGGGATCATGGATCTACCAAAAAAATGGCGAAACATTGTCGATAATAATGGAGCATATTCGGTTTAAATGAATTCGTCCACGCGCCATGCGGGGACCAGTTAAATTTTACTGAAAAAACGCCACGAACTTTTTCCCAGACCCAATATAGTGTTGAGCAAAATGTCGGAATACTTTTAATAATTTCTAAATTAGAAGAAGGTTGGTTAATGAGAACATTACCTGAATATTTTAATGTAGCCAAAAAAGCACACTTGAAAGCGTGAGAAATAAGTACGTCGAAAGATTAATAGAGAAGAAGGTTCGGGACGTTCAAAAATTTCTATTACTGAACAAGACGAAACACTTAAATGATTTTTATTACTGAGTGAGGTAATAGCTACGTGTTTGGGATTCTAATGTGATAATTTCCATAGAGTATCTTGCAGAGAACCAAACCGCTAATGGACCGTATTATTAAAAAGTTCTCCTTTGTCACCTTCTCATACCAGTCAAGTTTTTCGCGAAAATTGAGGCATTAGATTGTGCTTCGCTAACCCTATTCACTAGATCTAATATTAAGTAAAATCTATTTATTTCAAACACTCAAACCTTTCCTTGAAGGAAAAATTTCGGTCGTGTAAAGAAGTACTTTGACAAAAATCGTTACCAAAATAATAATGACATATGTAAGTTCGTTGAACTTAATGCCCTAACTCATTTATTTCATTTCGAGTTTCACCTCGAGTCAAGTCATACTCGTATTTATTAATTATTATTTGTTAAATTGTATAAGATGTGAGAAATGGATGCCAGCAAGTGATCCAGAATTACTTTCATCTGGCAATTCCTCAGTGGATCGTGAATGCCAACAAAGTTTCGTTTATATTTTTTCTAATTTGTACTTAAGTTCCAAATTACCAATGCTATTTCAAAGTACATCACTATAAGTACAAGGAAACGCTTTTCTAGGGTTTAATTACAGTATTGTATATATTAGTTTGATCCGGATTGTTATTTTTAGATTACATTTTTGAAGTTTATTGTTAATAGGTGCTCTATTTTTATCTTTTGAAGGTATAGGAAATTTAAGATCATACAAACTCTTAAGGCGAAGAAATTTGAGAAGAAAAAATGTATATGGGTTATAATTCCATGCCGTTCTTGAATAAATTCATGTCTCATTGCATAATGAAAGAATAACTGTTTGGATAAGATTTGCTTACGCGTTGGTGTAGAGAAACAGTGAATAGATCTTGATTTTTTCAAAGACCTTAGTTTAATATTTTTGACTTAATATTCATTTCATTTTTGAACTGGTGCACTATATATTGGGTTGGCAACTAAGTACTTTCGGTTTTGTAGTATAAAATAAAACACTTTTTTTTTAAACAAAGAATAGTTTTTAATCAATTATATATTTTCCATTTTGCTCAATGACCTTTTGCCGCGCTCATAAAATTTCTGGTCCTTATCAGCAAAAAAGTGAACCAGCTGCGAGTGAAGGTCATCGTCATTTGTCAAAGTTTTACTATTCAAAGAATTCTGCAAACTTCGAAATAAATGGTAATCAGATGGTGCTAGATCAGGGCTGTATGGGGGATGTGGCATCACTTCTCAGCCAAGCTCCAATAGTTTCCCACGAGTTGCCAAAGATGTGTGAGGCCTTGCATTATCTTGGTGGAAAACTACACCTTTCCGATTTGACAATTCTGGCCGTTCTTCTTTGATTGCTTCATCCAGTTTTATTAATTGTTGACAGTAAACATCAGAATTGATCGTTTGGTTCCTTGGAAGCAGCTCAAAAAACACAACACCTTTGTAATCCCACCAAACTGACAGCATGATCTTTTTTGGATGGTTTGAGCTGGTTTATCGTGTTTGCTCCATGATCGTTTTCGAACTATGTTACTGTACAGGACCCATTTTTCATCACCAGTGCTGATTCTTTTTAAGAAAGGGTCGGTTTCATTTCGTCTAAGGTGCATATCGCAAAAGTTGATTCTTTGTGTTAAATGAATTTCTTTCAATTCGTGAGGTACCGAAATATCAAGCTTCTTAACTAGCCCAAGACATTTTAAATGTCTTTCAATTGTTGTGTGCGATACATGTAGCCTCTCCGCAACCTCTCGAACAGTTATATGACGATCCTCTTTAATTATGACTTTGATTTGGTCATCATCAACTTCAGTAGGCCGACCAGAACGTTGCTCATCTTTGAGGGAAAAATCTCCAGAACGGAATTTTTTACACCAATTCTGATACGTGCCCTCTGTTAAGCAATTAGCACCATAAACTTCACATATTTTTTTGTGAGCCGCAGCAGCTTTCTTTCCTTTACGGAAATAAAACAGTAAAATATGTCGAAAATGTTCGTTTCTGCACTCCATTTAAAATTAACCCACAACTAATAGCTTTAATAAAAATCACGCACTACTTGCTTCTGAAGTTACGTCAATGCGACTAGTATCACGCGACAAACGGTAAAGTACAGCACTAACATACGTTATACAAAAAATAAAGTAACGCTCTCGTCAGTAAAAACCGAAAGTACTTAGTTGCCAACCCAATAGAACGACTATCAGTCTTCTGAGCTAATTCTTTAAAAGGATTTCCGGTATTTGTGGCATTATATGTGAGCAATTCTTGATTCTTTCAAAAACCTTAGTTTAATATTCTTAACTTAATATTCATTTCATTTTTGAACTGGTGTACTATGTAGAACGACTATCAGTGTTCTGAAGTTCCCCTTTAAAAGAATTTTCGGTATTTGTGGCATTAATGCTGAGTTATATGTGAACAGTCCTTGATTCTTTCAAATACCTTAGTTTAATATTTTTAACTTAATATTCATTTCATTTTTGAACTGGTGCACTATATAGAACGACTATCAGTCTTCTGAACTAATTCTTTAAAAGGATTTCCCGTATTTGTGGCATTAACTCTAAGTTATATTCTTGTATAAGATTGTCAACATTTCAGTTATGTTCTGCTACTTTAATTTATGTGTTGTATTGTTGCTTGTAATAGGGTTTTCATTCATTAAATTGTATTATTTTGTTGTTGTTACTATTATAATTAGATTTATTATTACTTTGTGAAACTAATTTTTGTTGATTACTTTTTGCTAATAGAATGTTATTACGAGCAATGTTAGCACTACGACAAAAGTAGAAAACTAAGCTATACTATTCTGGTATTGTATTAATTAAATACTACATAAATATATATATATATATATATATATATATATGTATATATATATATATGTATATTATGAACTTTTGTTTTACATATGGCATATGTAACACAAAAGTTTAACTCAAATTCTCTTCAAAATTTCTTTCTTAATTTCGTCATTTTCTAGTTCACAGTAAACCCGAGACGAATGTCTCTTTTTACAGTGTAGAGAATTTTATTTCGGCATTATAGTTATAACACGTTTTTGAAAGTCACAGTCGAATACTATCCATTCTTAAAACTAAGTGAATATGCTGTAAACATTCTCGGTAGGTCAGCTACATTAACATCCCTCTTCCTTAGAAAAATAATCTTTATCATGTTAAATATCTGTCTAACTTTTCCTATTTTTTGCGAGCTTTTGTATAATAAAACTGTCGACGTTATTCTGTAGATTATTTATGACTCTTTTACTTGTGGATTAATATATAAATGACAAAATCCATTGGTGTTTTATATTATATATATTATGAGAAGTTAAATGAATAGTGAATGAATATTAAAAACAAGGTATACTAAATATATTTTATTTTAATAGAAATACATATTTTTATATAGAATCCTTCATAAGCTAATAATGTATGGATATATATTTATGTATACTTATATATACTACCGATCATAAATAAGGGATCCCATACTATCGATAGAATTTTACACCTGCGTTTAGGTAGAGACAATTGAAATAATAAGTGTGATTGCGTTTCTGGGAAGTTTACCATTAATATCCGGATCATTATATCAATTATATAATCATATTTGTTAGTGTAAAATATTATAATTTCATTTAATCGTTTTATGACCTGTACTCAGTATTAATACTTTTCCTGAAAGTATTTATTTTAAAGGGTTTTTTTTTATATTATAAGGTTATAATAGTTCTAAGAAGCAATTAATAGGGATTTGTGGTACCACACAGAATGTCGCAATCTAAGAAAAATTTAGTATTCGTCTAGAATCTGTCCGAGTAAGTTGTAATATGAGTAGTCGTGAACAAATATACAAAATGCCAAAAAGAGGAGGAATTGAGTGCAGAAATTGGTAGTGCTATAACAATATTATACAAAGAAAAACCGTCGTTGCGGACAATAGAGAAAAAATTAAAATGAACATATCATGCAGTGCAAGGTGTAGTGAAAAAGTACATAGCAACACGGGTGCAATGCAACCAAAAAAACGTTTCGGAAGACCAAGGATGACCACTAGATAAAAAATTTGCGGCTGGAACTATTATCTAAACGGAATTGATGGTTAACAGCTCCACAGCTTCGTGCAGAATTAAATAAAAATAGTGAAAATCCGGTGTTCTTGGCTACGGTAAAAAGAAGTTTATCAAAGGCGGGACTATGAGGGCGATTTGTTGTTCATAAACCATTGCTACGAATACGAAATCGTATAAAACGATTACAATGTGCCAAGGAGCACCAACATTGGGATGTGGAAGCGGGTTTTGTAGACGGACGATTCCTAGTTCCAAGTGTTTGGCGTGTCTTTGTTCGCAGACGAGTTGGCGAAAGGACGATACCAGAATGTGTTGTACCAACTGTTAAACACGATGGAGGTTCAGTTCTTGTTTGGGGATTATTTTCTTTTAATGATGTAGGGGATTTGCATAAAATTGACATAATTTTAAGAAAAGAAGGATATTCGAAAAATTTAGGAACACGCAATTCCGCCCGGAATTAAATTGATATGAGAAGGTTTTTATTTCCAACAAAATAATGACACCAAACATAGTGCTAAACTTTATAAGGAGCTTTTTCTTTCTGATCGCCTCTGGTCGTTCTCTGGGGTTGTGATGCTTCATTAACTGACGCAAAACTTCTTTAAAATAATTGATGACCATTGTAATACTATGCGTTTTAAACTCTTATGATAATAGCTGCAGTCTTCTTCTAGTTCTTCAATGTTTCGTAACTCATCGCACAAAACTGTATAAATTGAGTCCGAATCTTACCTGAAAGGTCCTTGAATGTAGAAATAAGAGTTAAACACAGAATTGGCTTATTTTATTTTACATATTTAGTTTAGTTATTTATAACATTCAAAACTGTAAACTGTCGAATTCTCACAGGAGACCTGAGATAACAGTAAAGTGTTCAAAAGGAAATGGTTAAACATTGAATCAAACGTGACATTATAAAAAATATATGTTGAATCTACATTTTCGTTGAAATGTAAATCATATGTATTAACTCTTTCTAATTCATTTATTATCATTTCTAACAATGCAGTACATAAATAAATTCAAATAACAAAGTATTTCATGCAAGAAATATTAACTTATTACATCTAAAATTCTTTAAGATGGATAGCGAGAAATTTAACGCAATTATGAAAGTATTACGTTGTTAAAATTAGTTGGTAACTGTAAAAAAAAAGAAACGTTTTGCAGTAAATAATAAGGTAAGACGTTATTTATCTTTGTTTCAGGAACCATTAAGAACTACTCCATCAAGTCGTCGCTGGTAATGCAATAAGCTGACGGAACAACAACAGAATCGGTTCTAACTCGTTTAAAATCGATTTTCATGTAAAACAAATTAAAATTAATAATAGTATGAATGTGTAGTTACAAATAGTGATTTTACTGCTTATGAAACTCGCTCTGGTTTTCTAGAGAATTGAAATATTGATGTTATCGTGGTGATATTATATTCATATAGTTTAAATATAGTGGGTTGACTAAAGTTATGTTCATAATTTATTTAACTTCAAATCCGATTATGTTGAGTTACAAATTTATACTATATTGTTCGAAATAATTGGATAATATTCTTGATATATCTATATACAGTATAACAAGTTGTTTATATTAGTAAACAGAAATATATGTATTACGTAGTCTAGTCATAAATACTGTAAATGAAACTGAACGGAATTATAAGTCAAAAAATTGCACAACAGTATTAGCGTACCATGATATGTCAGTACTTGGTTGCAAGCCACTCAGGGAACATCATTTACATATGGAGTAAATAGAATACCATCTATACAAATGTGTCGCTGTCATTGCATTTTAAATGATAGAGTATATGTCCAAAGTCCTCAAGAAGAAAGGAGAAGAAGATCGTGATTCCTATTGAGCGTGATCACCATACAGCCTCAGTAAGAGTTTGGTGGGGCGTCAACTAAAATACAAAGGACACGTTTATGTCCTTTGTATTTTTTTTGTAAGATTGGGATGAAAACATCAATTCGAGTGTATTAAAAAACTGTGGTGAAGCCTTAACAGGTATCTTGTTAAGGAGGAAGAGAGAAATGAATGTTTCAACGGGATTCAGCACTCGCTCACAAAGGGAAAACGAGTTTATTAAAGTTAGCCCTGACCTGAATCCTACCGATTATGGATTAAGAGATATTTTCGAAGACATGGTTTGTAAAAAACGTGATTCCAATTAGGAGTTTTTGAAGTGAAGTAGTTATGAAGTTGCACTAAAAATATCGCTAGGAACAGTGCGTAAATATATAGACGGAAAACTCGTTCATTTGCAATTCTGTATGCACACATAAACTATACATCGTTGAAAGCTTATTGTACTTTTGTATAAATATGTATCTTAATTTTCCAGTTAAGCACTTACACTTAAAACACCGGAAATAAATATTATAGGAACATATGTTTCTAGAAAAGGATGGAAGTATAACACTACTATGAACAGTATATTCAAAAGTGAGATACCTACGCCAATATGACGACACATGAACTTTTAAGAAACGATGGGTATATTGTATAATGGGTGCTTTTTAAGCTGCATGAGAACTATCGATATCGATAACTATGGTTTAACAGCTGATAATGTCAAACTGTGTTGACATTTCTGTTCAGTAAGGTTTGCCAAGTCATCATGAATCGTTTAACGCCAGAACAATGCTTCCAAGTTGTGGAAATTTACTTTGAAATTCGTCCATATTACGGTCAACATAAATGGCCTAGTTAGCAAACAATTCGTGCAGTTATTGATTGTTTTCGCACTAATTTCACTTTTCTCGATTCAAAACCATCAACAAGACAAAGAAATGTGCGTACTGAAGAGAATATTGCTGCTGTAACCCGTTCTCAACTTGTTGGCCTTTGTCTTTCGACTACGTGGAAAATTTTACATAAGGATCTTGGCTTATGTGCCTATAAAATACAGCTCGTGCAGGAATTGAAGCCAAACGACCATCGTTTGCGTCGCATTTTTGCTGAATGGGCTCATTTGAAGCTGGCCGAAGATGAGCATTTTTACCAAAGAGTTGTGTTTAGTGATGAAGCTCATTTCTGGTTAAATGTTTACGTTAATAAGCAAAATTGCCGTATTTGGGGCGAAGACAATCCTCAAGCCGTTAACGAATCATCATTATATCCATTAAAATTGACTGCTGCGGTTTATACGCTGGCCGCATCATCGGTCTTTATTTCTTTCGAAATGAGGAAGAAGCTGCGTTACGGTGAATGGCGAGCGCTATCGAGCCATGCTGACTGAATTTTTGTTTCCAAAAACTAGTCAGCTAAACATCGACGACAATTGGTTCCAACTTGCCATACAGCGCGCTTAACAATATTTCTGTCCTGTATTATCATTTAAAGTTGTCAACCTCTAAAAAAAAACACCCGTTGTTTACAAAATTATAATATATGATTCATTTTTAAACGTGTTTGCAAGAAAAAAAATTAATTTTACATAAAAATGATGTATTTACACGATGATATAAATTAATTAATAACATACTTATCTGGTATCATACGTTTTGATGTTTTTTTTCGTACGTCTATTATCATCTCGTCATGGTCTACAAACACGGCATGCTCAAAAATCCATCTTTCATCTAGGTAGACAAATTGATAAAATTTTTTTCATATTTTTAATAACATGAGTTTTAAGGGGTGTTTTTTAAAACAATATTAGTTGATTTTGAAAGTTTTATCCTTCGATTGTCTTTCTCCCAAGAAAATCCAAACAGTTTCAATATTATTTTCAGTGACGATAATCTGTCACTATTGATATTTCTGTCTTTCCAATTTTGTAAAATATAATTTAGTGTGATGTGCTCTTTTCTTAATACGTATCGCATATATCCGGCACATCAAATCCGTTAACATCAGTAACAAGTTGCTTTCATT
This sequence comes from Dermolepida albohirtum, assembly GCA_031893035.1. Classification (NCBI taxonomy): domain Eukaryota; kingdom Metazoa; phylum Arthropoda; class Insecta; order Coleoptera; family Scarabaeidae; genus Dermolepida; species Dermolepida albohirtum. The sequence goes on along the minus strand of JAVIWB010004695.1, from coordinate 120,192 downwards.
TTCTCCTTTTCTTGTGACTTGTCCATCACTATAATGCACTGTATAATTTAGTTTACAATAGCAAGACTTGATAACAAAGCATTCACTATTCACTGTATAGCTAGCTATATATTGCATACAATAATATTATTGAGAAACGAATATTATTTCTTTTATGGCATTTAATGTTAAAAATGACGCATTATTTTCAAGCAAGAGGCGACTAACTTCCTGCTTTGTTTACACATAGCTCAAGGCAGCACTTGATAGAAGAGTGTTCGGCACCAAAATTAATCAATCAAGTTTGATAAAAACTATTTAAAATACACAATACATACTGCAAATAAAAGAAATAAGTTAGGATATCTTGACAAATATAAATAAAGGCTTATTGATAGAAACGACAACCGATTGTATTATTATTGATTATAATTATCGACAACGCCGTCTTTTAGAAAGTGATCCAACCAAAAAGGAATACAATATTATTATATTTAAAAGAAAGTTTAAATAATATGTTCCCATATGCTAATTGGATATATAAAACACGTACACATACTTATGTAAGTACAATTACACAAGTGAAACAGTTAATTACAAGTAATGTAAGTAAATTTTCTAACATAAAAACTATTCATTCTTTATTGTTATTAAAACGTTATTGATGACGTGACGCAATTGCTTTTAAATTAAAGTATCCAAACTAAATTGAAGCAGCCTTTTGTTGTGCTTGCAAAGTATAAGGCCGTGCATTATCATTATGAAAGATAATGCCTTTTCTATTACTGTGAAGGTAATTAATAAAAAATCCATGATAGAAATAACTAATTGTGGATAGGCATCAATTTGTTCATTATTTTGTACTTTACAATGTGCTTCGCAATAAAAAATGAGTTTTGTGAAATTACATGACAGTCATCAAATTTTTAACAAAGGAATATAATTTTCCTTAGACTATTCACGAACCTGATTGCAGTGTATGGGGATCAGTCATATTTTAAAGTGAAATATTTGTCAAAACTGTAGGTGGAGTCGTGAATTCATTGATGATAACATCCGGAAATTGGTCTAATGACTGAAGATGATTTTTTGATGAAAATTAATGAGTTTCCAACTGTTCCAGGGCCCATTCAGCGAACACATGTCGTTGTCTATGGTCGTTTAACTCCAGCTCCTGGGTCAGTTGTATATATTGTATAACCCCTTTCCACATTAACTTTCGTAATTCTGTACACGCATTTCGACAACCAAGCAGTCATATTTTAAAGTGAAATATTTGTCAAAACTGTAGGTGGAGTCGTGAATTCATTGATGATAACTCAGTGTCTTTTGGGATTAAGCAGGAGCTATTCTTGTTGAATATAAGCAGAAGGGGACTAAAATAATAGCAGTTAGCTACGGTAATACGCTAAGAAAATTATGTAAGGCTATTGACTACAAACGTCCAGATTTGTGTCAAAGAATTCCTTTTTCTTCGTCACTATGTGTAAGTTTACAAGGCGGCTAAAGTCCACTCACCATATAGTCTAGATTTGGCTCTACCCGACATCTTTTTAGAAATTAAAAAAAGCATTTCGGATGATGTCACTATGCAAGTAATAGCTAATTGAAAGAGGAGATTGATGTCTGTTTTGAAGATCAACAGAAATCCTTTTGTTTTGAAGAAATACAGTAATTGCAGAGTATGTTGCGTAAGTGCGTTGAAGTTAAGGGAGATTACGTTGAAAAATTAAATTATTAAAAAATTTTATATCTTTTGTGTTATTATTAGGTTAGAAGACATTTCTAGTTTCTGTAAGATTTTGTCGTATTTCGTCAATTGTCCCTTTCAATCGATCAAATTTCTTATCTGATATCGTTTTGTGAGACTCAAGAAGTTCGTAGTACACTTTTTTTCATTCCATCCAAGTTAAAAAATGATTTATTTTGGGTGTAGATCAATCTTCGAAGTGGATTGTTTTTCAATTTCCGCGACCCTTGCGTCCAATAGAGCGTAACATATTGAAACTCTTTTCTCTTAAGGCACGAAAAATGCAAACGTAGACTCAATTGATATATCCAAATTTATGCAAATGGGAAAATACAATACTGTTTGATATATTCAATATTTCTGCTATCTGTATTGGTATTGCAGATGAGAATTAGAGCCTTTATTTGAAAAAGAAATTAAAAATGTGCATATTGTTGCATTGATGACTCGCTGGACGCGTTCCTTTTACAAAGAAATATTGACATTAATGGAACTGGTGCCAACTGAATAATATTGACTGAAACATCTGTAAATTCTGCACTGAGAAGTATTATTGACAAAAAGGCTTGCCGGTTAGCATAAACGGACAAATACTGATTTGTAAGGAATCCATTAATGATTTTAGAGTATTGTTTAATACTGAATTAAACTTTGTATATAAATGAAAGTTGTTGGTCTGCTTTCATCACCCTTTGGTTTACCATTTGTTACAAAATCTACTTCATAGATCACAATACCATAAAATTTTTGTATTGCTCTCTGGTGCGCAATGTACTAGAGTAGGTATTTATTGTATTATTGTATTATGTTAGTTTGGTATCCGCGATACATCTGTCCCAAGCTCAGGGTACATTGAAATTTCTGAGTTTCAATAGTAATGGTGTTTATTCTAGGAGAAATATGATTATTCTTTGATATTTATTATAGCGTAAGCATAATTTAACACTTCTGGATATTCGACGGAGAATATAAAGCGTCCATTTCATACACAGTTTGGCGCATAACAACGTTGGTTGTCCTATGCTGTTGGAATAAATTTCTTTATATACCGCGTTTGATAGCCAGAGACTGTGCGATTTTTTTCTAGGGCCAGATATTGTATTAGCTATATGTTTCAGAGTCCAGTTTACCAGATGCGTAGACATGCTAATAAATATTTAGCGATATTTTTATCTAACGTAAGATAAGCATGTCGACTTATTCGTGGCAGGTGATGTAAATTATAGAGAGAAATAGAATATACTGCTGATTATATCATAGGATGTTTTCTTCGCAAACAGTCTGATTTGTTATGACTCATCTAAGGTTTATCTGCGACGACTGGATCAACCTGGTGTTTGCTTAAGGATGTTGTATTATTTAGAATATAATGTTGTTTACTTCTTTGTTATTTAATTTGGACATTTATACTTTTATTTGTATTTAATGACGGATTTATTTTATCTATGGCTTTCATGGTTTATATTGTTGGGTGTAATTAACGATATATTATATTATTATTATTTCACTCACTTCCATAGCCTAGTTCCTTGAAACTTTTCACTCAATCCACATACCTATGAGTTTAAGCACGGACTGTACTCAGCTGATATTGAACTATATATATATATATATATTATTTGATTTAATTCTAAGCACTTATTTGCGAAAATATAACAATGAAAACATATTTTTAACAAATGTTAGAACATATTTCTTTGCGTCAATATAGCGGGTCTTTCATTAAGCGCTTCCTATCCTTAAATTTAAAAAAAACAAAGTGTGTGTAAGGTATCATCGAATTATTTTATTCGTTTGTAAGGCCTATCGATGCCATTATGTATAGAATATAACATCGTGCAAATGTTCGCCGCGGCTTCACTGGGTGGCGCGCATCCGAAATGTCCAATTTTACATGACTCTGGCGCATAAATCTGTCTGAATTTGACCGATGACATGTGTTATGTTGGCTTTGAGGGCCGCTGTGGTATGTGGCTTATTCGCATAGACCTGCGACTTAAGAAAACTTAAGAAAACCCCACAAGAAAAAGTCTAACGGGGTTAAATCGCACGATCTCGGTGGCCAGTTCACATCGCCTCCACGTGAGATGACCATGCCCTCAAATCGCTAGTGCAGAATGTCCAATGTGGCATGAGCTGTGTGGCACGTAGCGCCGTCCTATTGAAAGCACATGTCGTTGGTGTCAATATCATCCAATTCAGGTCAAAACAAGTTGGTAATCATCGACTTATAGCGCTCGCCGTTGATGGTGATGGTCTGGCCAACTCGTTCTAAAAGAAACATAGACCCACGACGCCACCAGCCCAAAATTCACACCAAACAGTGACCTTTTCGGGATGCATTGGACGCCCTAAAATCTCATGTGGATTGGTATCGTCCCAAGTTCGACAATTTTGTTTGTTGACGTACCCATTCATCCGGAAATTGGTCTAATGACTGAAGATGATTTTTTGATGAAAATTAATGAGTTTCCAACTGTTCCAGGGCCCATTCAGCGAACACATGTCGTTGTCTATGGTCGTTTAACTCCAGCTCCTGGGTCAGTTGTATATATTGTATAACCCCTTTCCACATTAACTTTCGTAATTCTGTACACGCATTTCGACAACCAAGCTGTCATCATCAGCATGTAATTAAGCAGTGTTGCACCTGGAGAACCACGGCTCCAGGTTTAACACTGCTTAATTATCTGTTGATGATGACAGCTTGGTTATCGAAATGCGTGTACAGAATTACGAAAGTTAATGTGGAAAGGGGTTATATATTAACCTTAGTGATTAAATTACAATATACAGTTTATTTAAAAATTGGAAATCTTTTATTTCATCAAGTTCAGTAATTTAAGTTAGCAGATAGTAAAAATATAAAAGATCTAAAGTATCAAACATAAATTTCATTCCTATGGATAGGAGATTAATAACTTTATTAAATCATATATATACACACACACACACACACACACACACGCACGCACGCACGCACGCGCGCGCGCGCGCGCGCGCGCGCGCGCGCGCGCGCGCGCGCGCGCGCGCGCGCGCGCGCGCGCGCGCGCGCGCGCGCGCGCGCGCGCGCGCGCGCGCGCGCGCGCGCGCGCGCGCGCGCGCGCGCGCGCGCGCGCGCGCGCGCGCGCGCGCACGCACGCACGCACGCACGCGTATATATGTTTGCGTTATTTGGTGAGGATGTCTTTCATTTATTATTTTGTTTTTCCAGGTTTCTATTCTATTGTTGTTGATTACTATATGTTTCTTTGGATTCAAATTTATGCTACTGAAATTCAACGGTGAAATTTTGCTTCTACTATTGTTTTGTGAAGGGTGTTGTTTCTCATGGTCAGAAAGTATGTACCGAACTTATTTATTTGCTTATAGTGCGCATTCTCTATATCAACGAAGCTTTTCCTATTTTGCTCTGGATAATTTACACCGTTCTATCGAAGAATACTGATAATATCTAAGTTGTGGCTATTGTTCTAATAAGTAACAGATTTTTCAAAAGGGATTTTCATGATGAAATTCATGAACGAACAACGCTTGGAAATTATTAAACATTACTACCACAATTCTGAGTCGGTAGTCGTAACTTTAAGAGAGAATCCTCCCACCAGACAAACTGTGCATGCTATAGTGGCTAAATTCAAGTCAAAATATTCACTATTGCATGTTCCTGTACTAGTGAGGCAATACACCGGTTGAAGTATCGAAAATATCGCAGCCGTAAGTGTTTCAGTTCAAAATGATCCAAATTAGTTGATTTTACGCCGTTCACAGGAATTGAGAATTTTTTGACTTACACCCTTACAAGATCAAATTAACTCAAGAACTGAAGCCTCTTGATCATTTTAAATGCCGAAACTTCTTCGATTGGGCTCTGCTAAAGTTTGAAAATCTTTAACTATGAAGTTCATTTTGGGCTTAACGGCTTTGTCAATAAGCAAAATATGCATTATTGGACAGCAACAAATTCATTATGCTTCAAGAGACTCCATTACAATCACAAAAAGTGACCGGGTGGTGTGGATTTCATACCGAAGATGTGATGATCGCCATGTTATGGTCAATGGAGTTCGCTATCGTGCCTTGTTGGAAGACTATTTTTGACTAGAATTGGATGGACTTAACATTAGTGATAATGGTTCTAATAAAATGGTGCAAGATATCACACAGCCGGTCAAACAATTGATCTATTGAAGGGAAGTCCGTTAAGCGTGTAATCTCAAGAAATGGTCCGGTCGAATGGCCACCTCGCTTATGCGATTTAACGCCGCTAAATTTCTTTTTATGGGGTTACATTAAGTCGTCTGTTTATGCCAACAAGCCAATAACGTTGGCGAAGATCAGGGACAACGTCGAACGCGAAATTGCTCATGTTCCAACCGATATGTGTGAGATAGTGGTTGAAAATTGGCTCTAAAGAATCGATCCTTGCAAACGTTGTTCGTGGTGGTCGTATGAACAAGATCGAATTCCATAGTTACATGTAACATGTATACTGCACCTGGAATAAATTTCAGCCCAATATCTCAATTATTCTGTGTTTTATTTAAATACGTTGTTATGTCCTTAATCTGGTACGTAGATTTCCGCAGTCGTGGTCCATATTATCTTCTTCTGGGCTTCCGGGCTGGAACCGAGTCACTGGTATAGCAATAAACGTCGACAGTTATACCAGTGACGCGGTTCCAGCCCGAGAGCCCAGAAGGAGATTGTTATGTCCTTATTGAAAAACCTTACATATAACAAGTATATCAAAGGCGTTTAGCTCATCCATTTTATAATTATTATTTTATTTTGATAAACGGTGGAAGATCTTAATTGTACTAAGTGTTCACCACAAAAATTATCATTAATTTGGCAAAGCACTTGTTAATGGTTGGTTATAATATGGTACCATAGCCTGAAACATTGGATATTTTCTAGTCGTTTGCTTAGGATTTTCTTCTTTCCAATAACAAGAGAACATTAAATGGTGATAGTTCATTTTACTTTCTTTTATTGCATACATTACACAGAAGCTCTTCAAAATTGCTGTCTATTAGATCGTCTATGAATATGATACTTTTTTGAACTTATAACATGTAGAGATGTGCTCAAAAATAGTGCATGAAGAATTAATATGAACTAAGAATCTGATAATTATATTGATTTATATAAAAATAATTTCGAAGGAAAGCAATATTTTGATTGTCATGAAGTCATAATGAAACGAGAACGATGTTGCTTTATGATTGGAATAATACAAGGGTACTAGGAAAGTTTTGCAATATGACACAACAATGAATCGTAGGAAGCTACTTGTTGCTGCATGTTGAGACATGTTCATACGTGCATAGTAGCCACCGCGCCATGACTATGGGCTCACTTATTCATTAGCAGTGAGAGTATAAAGTGCTTGCGATGGCATCGTGGTCACGAAATGAGATAAGGGCAGTTTTACATTATAATTTTGTGCGTGGTTTAAACATAGACCAGTGCTTCGAAGAAATGACTCTTGTATTAGGTGATGTTTGTCCACATCCCACAACAATATTCAGGTGGTATAGAGAATTCCAAAGGGGAAATTTAACTGTGGAGGATGCTGAGAGGCCGGGAAGACTGCAAACGTCAGTTACCGAGGAAAACGTTACTACTGTGAGGAAAATGCTTGGCGAGAACAGGCGAGTGACCTACCAACCAAGGGTACTTTAGGCCTAAATGCACCAGCTATTCGTTCAATTCTGCATGATCATTAGCACGTGAAGAAACTTTGTTCTCTCTGGGTGCCGCATCGACTGACTGAAGAGCAGATGATACGACGTGCCGGGAGATGCTAAAAAAAAGGACAATCTCGGTATGTGACCAACATCGTGGTAGGTGACGAGACTTGACTGTACTATTACGATGTGCCGACCAAAGTTCAAAACAAAGTTTGGATCTTTGATGATGAGGACACACCCGTATTTGTCAGAAAAGCCCGATCTGTAAAGAAGGTAATGATAGCTCTATTTTTCAAATCGATTGGAATTATGGAACGCGTCGTTTTGGACACACAGAAGACAGTCACAGCTAAGTGGTATACTGAACAGTGCCTGCCTAAAGTCATTGGATGGTTCCTCCATCATCACGATAATGCCCCAGCTCACCACGCCAAAGCCTACACCGAATATTTTACCACGACAGGATTGAAACTTCTCGAGCATTCTCCCTATAGTCCAGATCTTGCTCCCTTCGACATTGCGCTGTTCCCGCATGTGAAAATGAAGCTAAAAGGGAGGCGGTTTTCCAGTGATGACGACTTTCTGCGGGCTTGGGACAACGAGTGTACTTTACTTCCTAGTGAAACTTGGCAGAACTTGTTTAAAGATTGGTTTCGGAGGATGGAGGGGTGTATTGAGTGTAGAGGAAATTACTTTGAAAAAATTAAATAAACAAAGCTGTATTGCAAAACTTTCCTAGTACCCTTTATATATCTTGTCTAATAGTAAAACGTATATCAAATGCAGTTTAATTAATTAAGGATCGGTGGAAAATCATTCGTATGCAAATACATTATACATATATTGAATTCAATAAGTATATGTATATGGACAAGTGTCCAGTATATTGCATGTATTTATATACCCACACAAAAGATTAATATATTGCTAATCGTGAATTATCTTTATTGATTGACGTCGAAGTTATCTTATCTTAGGCTTTAATTTATTGTATTACTCCTTTTTATACACACAAACGGAAACCTTATATGTAATAATTCGTATGTTGCTACATAATTGTTTTAAGCCACTCAGAAGATTATTAAATAAACTCAAATAAATCTTGATTATGTAATATTGACAGATGTAATAATACACTGTGAAAATTATATGAATTTTGAAAGATTTATGTTGTTTCTTTTATGATGAATAAATTACCTTAAATATTATAATATAGATTAGTTGACTGTAAAATTTTAGAACTTTAAAGTTGAAGTACCTAAAACAATTTCATTAATTGAAATTTATTTATTTGTGAAAGTGTGTGTGTTTAATGTTCCAAAAACTTAATTTGCATAGAGTTAGTTTTGCTGGCATTAAGCAGAAGAGTAATTGTCTCACATTAGTCATTCTTGTTATCGACTATTTTTGATGATGATGTGGAAAGAGATCTAATATTAGTATTTGAAACTATACAACTCATACCATGAGCATATTGCGTTAGCGTGAAAAATATTAGAATAAACGGTGCAAATATGGGTTACCACATTTTTTTCTTTAAATATCTTGAGTTTTAATAGATATTAAAAAGTGCCCATGTGTAATTATAATCTCATTTACATATATTTCATATAAATTCCTACTATGTAGAAGTAATGTTAATTATAAAATGAAAAACTATCATTTTTTAAATTAAATTTTACAAATAGATTTATGACAATTATAAAGTACATTTATTATCATCAATCATGGCATTTTGATTTCTAAGTTGACATCTTTTGGTTTTGCTCCAAATATTACCAATTTATTTTTTTCCTATCTGCAAAATCGTTCCGCTTATGTGCATTATAATGGGTATTCGTCCAAGCTCTTCGATATTTCCTCTGGAGTCCTACAGGGTTCCCATTTGGGACTTCTTTTTTTAATATTTACGTTAATGATCTCTTGGAACGTCTTGACTGCAGAGTGTTAGCTTACGCCGACGATCTAAAGATCTTCAGCTGTATTAATTCACTTGACGACAGTATTAATCTTCAATCTAATCTGTGCATTATTGACGATTGGTGTACTCACAATCAGATAAAGCTCAACATCGACAAATGTGCTGTTCTCTGTTTTAGTAGAAATGATACTCCGCCTTACTATAACTACGATGTTCGGCAATCCATTATACCTAGAGTACATAACTTCAAGGATCTTGGAGTCATGTTCGACTCACATCTTAGCTTTTCGAATCATATAATAGTATAACTTTATCGTCTTTCAGAGGCCTTGGGTTCTTTATCCGTTCTTGCAGGGGTTTTAGTAGTTTGCACACTTTGAAGGTTCTTTATGGTTCTCTTGTCTGGTCCAGATTGGAATATGCTTCAGTTGTATGGTAATCACTTTACCATTATCAGCAGTTACTCCTGGAGCATGTTCAAAAGAGGTTCCTCAAATATTTATCCTACAGGATTGATGGTCATTATCCTGCCTTTGGTTCGACGTATGAGGGTCTGCTTGCTAGGCACGATTTTGATTCTCTTGGTATACGCAGGGAGAAAACTAGTGGCGACTTTCTTTATAAATTAATTAATAAATTTATTGATTCTTCTGTGCTGTTGTCCTAGGTTGATTTCCTCGGACCTAGTTTTGACACTAGATCATCGGCGACCTTCTCAATAACTAGGGCAAGTACCAATGTTCTCTACAGGGCTCCATTGGTACATATGTCCAGAAATGCCAATGTACTATACGAGGATCCCTTTCGTTAATTTGAATCTATTATTGTTGGTACAGTTTTTTTTTATGACTTGAATTACATTATTGTAAGTGTGTATATTTTTTTGTGAATTGGATTCTTATTTTTCTTTGTATTACATTAACTGCACCTATTTTTATTTCAATTTTAATTTTATTCTTAAGTGCATTATGTCCCGTAAATGGTCTGTGTAACTGTTGGGCATTAAAGATTAATATTATTATTATATAAACCCAAGACAGGTAAAACATTTTTTAAGTTATTTCAGTTTTAATCTTTTCTAGCACAGTTAGAACTAAAACGCCAAAAAATTTTGATTTAGTTTTCACTACTTAATCTATTGACAAAAGTCACATACATACATGTCTTTCTCAGCTCTTGAATATTCATTGTGTGCTCACACTAGACATCTTGATGCACTGCACCTATCATTTCCTTCCTGCATTGGATGAAAATTTACTTTCGCAAAAAAATCACGTTGTATTTTCATCTTAAGACTTTTTATCCCAATAAACAACTGGAAGTCACTGTCATTTTCAGGTAAGTTTGATTCAGATTCGCTGTTTGATTCTTTTGCATTTATGTTTAATATCCTATCAGATTTCAATTTCAAATTCCATTCTGCCATTCCATGTCGATGGGCTCAGTTATTCATTAGCAGTGAGTGGAAAGTGCTTGCGATGGCATCGTTGTCACGAAATGAGGTAAGGGCAGTTTTGCGTTATAATTTCGTGCGTGGTTTAAACACAGACCAGTGCTTCGTAGAAATGACTCTTGCACTAGGTGATGTTTGTCCATATCGCACAACGATATTCAGGTGGTATAGAGAATTCTAAAGGGGAAATATAACTGTGGAGGTTGCTGAGAGGCCGGGAAGGCCACGAACGTCAGTTACGGAGGAAAACGTTACTACTGTGAGAAAAATACTTGGCGAGGACAGACGAGTCATCTACCAACAGATAGAGGGTACTTCAGGCCTAAATGCACCAGCAATTCGTTCGATTCCGCATGATCATCTACTCATGAAGAAACTTTGTTCTCTTTGGGTGCCGCAACGACTGACCGAAGAGCAGATGACACGACGTGACTTGGTGCCGGGAGATGCTAAAAAAGTTTAATATGGGACAATCTCGGTATGCGAACAATATTGTGACAAGTGACGAGACTTGGCCGAACTGTTACGATGTACCGACCAAAGCTCAAAACAATGTTTGGGTCTTTGATGATGAGAACACACCCGTAGTTGTTAGAAAATGCCGATCCGTAAAGAAGAAAATGAGTGGAATTCTGGAACGCGTCGTTTTGGACACAGAGAAGACAGTTACAGCTAAGTGGTATGCTGAACAGTGCCTGACTAAAGCCATTGGATCTATGAAGAACCTGCGGCCAAAGTCAAGAATGGACACCTGGTTTCTCCATCGTGATAGTGCTCCAGCACACCGCGCCAAAAGCTTGCACCGAATATTTGACCACGACAGAATTAAAACTTGTCGAGCAGCCTCCCTACAGTCCAGATCTTGCTCCCTGTTATTTTGCACTGTTCCCGCATGTGAGAATGAAGCTAAAAGGGAAGCGGTTTTCCAGTGATGAGGACCTTCTGCGGGCTTGGCACAACGAGTGTGCTTTACTCCCTAGTGAAACTGGGCAGAACTGGTTTAAAGATTGGTTTCGGAGGATGGAGAGGTGTATTCAGTGTAGGGGAAAGTACTTTGAAAAAATTAAATGAACAGAGCTGTATTACAAAACTTTCCTAGTACTCTTTGTAAGTCCTTCAATTGATATTTTGTTATCGTCTAACTTACTCTTGAATCTTGATTTTCTAGGTTGCCTCGTCTTCATTCAACGATACCTTCTAAAGTTACTTAAGTTTCAATGTTTGTGTCTCATATCATAACATTTTCAAATATAAGTCGTCTGCACTCATTATTCGATATTTCCGTAACCGAAGGAAAATTGAAATGAACGGATTCTGTCTGACCATGCATGAAGACACATTTCGAAATAATGTAAATGATGTTATGAATATTGTCTCTTACACGAACTGCTCATAATAAATTACAGCTTGTATGCAATCATACCAGAACCTTTACAATGACCTAATGGATTTCAAGTATACTTCCTACGTTCGCATATTCAGAATTACAATATACGTAGAACTACCATATCGTTAAGCACACACGTTTCAGAGTACATTGAAATGATAAATAAGTCGTAATTTCAGCGGGAAAACGCGATTTTCCCTGAATCTGTGGCCCTACCTCGCGCATGTGAATGTAAATACGTAACCCGCGTGGCGAATATTCGATAGAGGTTAGATTAGTTTATATTGATCGTGGCAGTAAATTTAAAGTTATGTTGTTATGAGCAAACTGCATGACCATCAATGCCTAGCAAGGTTTTATTTGTATACATATTGAACGAGTAAATACACATGCATGTGTGTACACATGTACCTATATACATATGTTCAGGCTTTCTATGCTTGGTGGTACTCAAGTATATAAATGTGTATTGTCCTTCATCGTTATACGAATAAACATTTTAGATTTGCTTTAATTAAGGTTAATGCATATTCAGAATATGTTATTAAATAATGCGCGTTAAAATAATTTTATGTGTTTAAAAACAATCAAGGCGTCATGTGATTATTTCTTATAAAGATATATATTTAAATGAAATCAGGACTATTATTATATTAAAACTATTTAAATTGAGAGGAGCGCGCTCATGTACGATTGCCATCTAGGTTTAGAATTTTAAAGACAAGACATAAAAATATTGAAATGTGAAAAATAGGAAAAATTCATGGAAAAACGAGAGGAGATAAAATAAGAAACAAAACGTTTGAATATCAGTAATTCCAGTTAAGTTGATGGAACGTATTCTTAGAACGAGGGGAAGGACACTGACAAGAAAAGAAGGGACAGATTAAGAGGTCGTGGGAAAATAAAGTAAAAATCATGCAACACCAGTGATTCTCAACCTGTGAGGCGCGCCCCACTAGGAGGGCGCGATAAAATTAAATTGGGGGGTGCGAGTATATTGAAAAAATTATATAATATTAATTTTTTTTTGAAATTGTTTAATTTACTGAAAGAGAAACAATAAAGTACATTCTGACATTAAAAATTACAAGCGAGTTTAATAATTATCAGTGATCCCCCTGGGTCCGTATTGCAGAGCAAAGCTTTTCAAAAAAAAAATTAATATTTGAAATTAACCCTCTCAGTTGTTTTTCTATATTTAGTCGAGATCTATATTTTGTCTTAAAAACAGCCGCCGTAGAAGCTCCCGTTTCGCAAAGATGAATGAATAAGAAATGTTCTAGTTTTCAGTGCAGGAAATTCATCTACCCCTGCCCAAAATTCAAACAGTACTTTACTATTAAATTGCTTTTGGGTGTTAGCTGTGAAACCTTCGGGAATATTTTGAAATGGGTCCCCAATCAACTCGTAACTTGCTAGGACGTTGTCCTCAGCAAAAATTTTAACTCTTAAATATTTTTTGCCAGGATGGCTAAATGTTGTTATTCGGCCGTGTATATTTTAAACAGAATTATCAACATTTCTAACTACTTGCGAGTACTTGTAGGACATAGTTTGGTTTCGAGACAAAAGGATGAATTTAAGACGTGATATTCATTATGAGGCAAATAACAGAAAAGACGTTTGATAAAATGAATAGAAATTATATATGAAAATAGAGGAATATGGCAAAATATAGTAAGGACGCTTGAAAGTTTATATAAAAACTACATCAAAATGAAATATCAAAAATGTTCAAAATGAACATAGGAATAAGACATGGTTGTAATTCGAGTCCACTATTGCTTTCATTAAAATTGATTGAAGCAAAACAAAAATGAAGAAGGACGAGGTGAATACTGGCAAGCGAAAGAGAGTGACAACAGATATATGGTAATATTTGCGAAAGAACAAATAACTCTACGCAGGTATATATGTAGACGCATGTAACAGAGCACAAACAAAATACACTGTGGAAACTTTGAGAAGACAGAGAAGTGATTATTTGAAAAAAGAAAAGTAACATGAAATAAAACCAAGAAACAATGAAATTCAATAAACCGATTCGAATATTTAGGCACAACAATGTCTGAAGAGTAGGTAAAGAAATAATAGAACTAATAATAGCTGAATCTTCAAAAGTATGAAAACAGTCTTCTTAGGAAATAAAATCAAAACAAATATGATCTTGAATCGTTCAGATTTTCGCTCAGAAATTGTAATCCCCATTTTAACATACGAATTAGAATGGTGGGTAACACCAGAAAACACAAGCACCAAAAATGAGGTTCTCACAAAAAATACAGAGCAAAATGTTGATGGACAACAACTACTATATTTTGCAAACAGTGGAAGAAAAACGGGTAAATCATCTGAGGTGATTTGGATATGCGAAGCGGATGGAAGAAGGATAAGTAATGCGTTACATATATTAACTAAGATTGATAAAAAGAAAAACAAAAGGAAGGTCTAGAGAAACATGGCATGACGTGGTAAGAGAAAAGAGAAGAAAATAGACATGCTAGGACACACCTAGAGTAGGATGAAATTGAGAGGGTTTTGGAATAAGAATCGGAGAAAATACGTAATTCGACTTGATGTTTTACACCCTTAAAAGTAGTAGATAAACTTGCGAGTAATAAAATATTCCCTGCCTTTGATATAAATAGTAACGGTTGAGTAATTAGTCTATTAAAAATCATGTTTGAAATAATCCAAATAGACATTTCAGTGCACTTCATAATTTAACAAGTTTTTTGGTTTTACTTTAATTTAACGTGATTCATGAAGATAATAACATCGTTGTCGAAATCGTATACCATTTATTATTATATGTAATGCTGAGTTCAACTCATTAAAGTATTTATATGTGAAAATACTGTTTTCGAAAGTTTCATTAATTCTGGATTTAGTCTCTTGAAATGTATTTCGACGAAGTAAATGTACAAGAAATAAATATAAGAAAGTACTTCTATGAGTATATATCAAGCGAGAATGAGTGCACTTTATAATATTCTGTTTTGCATATTTTCAAGTCGCAATACTAATCTATTCTTTCTCTACAACGGATCACCCCTATTTCTGGTACTTTCATTCTTTGCGAACTGGAATAAAAACTTTTCTCAAAGAAAACTATGTACTTACCTTAACATCAATCGTATATATATTTGAAAGAATTTCCTTTTTTTTCATCACCCACCACTTTGTATCTGTTGTTACGTCGAAGAAAGACGAGGAGAGAGAGATACACTCCTAGAGAGAGATCGAAAAAAAGTTAAAATAAAAGCGGAAATCAAAGGCGGCATTAACATATTTGTGACTTAAAAGTTAGTCCACAGAGTGCAGCTGCCGTATTTCAAAGGAGCGTGGAGTCCAAACCTCATTACGTGTGTTTCTATAACAACCACGACCCTTCTGGATTGCCGGTTCGACTGTGTTCGAGTAATAGAGATGGTGATAGTCAGCAGGAGAGTGACGGAGAATCACTGCTATCATTTATTATCCGGAAAATTCATGCATGAACTGGAAACGGTCGGGACGCTTCGGTACTCTCGATTAGGAACGAGGTTGATTTGTTTCAGCCCTTAATTAAAATTATGTTATACGAGATCGAGGTCGTATAAACACACAAAAGAAACGGGGAGGCTATTAAGCGAGGTAATGGGATCCCAATGCGCGAATTTGGATCGCGGCCGTGTGTTTCCACAGAATCGGAATGTATAATCGACGTTTAAATGAAGATATTCTTCAGGTATTTATCATTTGAATCTCTTTGGTCATCTTCGTGTCTTTAGCATTTATTGTAATAAATTTAAATCGTTTTCTTTTACAGTATCTTACAACACCGAGCAGACACATGAAGATTAAAATGTAAATCCAATTTGACCTGGTTAAACTTTGAGCTTGTGACCTTTACATGCGCACTTGGAAACTTTATTCCCTAAAATGTGTAAGTCAGCGATAAACTAACGAACAAAATTAGTAGCTTTAAATACATTTCACTTAATTAAAAATATCGGAGGATATTAATTGATTCTCGTGACGATGATTTGATGATTTGGTGTTATCGCTTTGATGATGCCGTGGGTGTTTGGATTATAATGTTACAAGTATGCATTTTTATGAAATCTATTTAAGAAATATGAAAGCGGCGATATAAAACCAATTGTTAAGAAAAAGCTGCAACATTGAGACGTATACGTGTTAAGTTGTATTATATTTTTGCGGTTGAAAGAGATTTAGAATGATTTATTGATTGATAATTTGAGCGAAATTAAGTAAAATTCCGTACCGAAGAAGATAAAAGCTCAAAAATTATCCGTGCGGGAATAACCGCTATATATGAAGAAGATGCACCATCTTATCAACATTCTTTCTAGCTGTGCTAAAGAGTTTGAGTAAATATTTGACTTCGCAAAAGCCTTCGATATCTCCGTTTGTTTCCAAAATGAATTCACATGAATATTCGATTTCCGTACTTACACACAATTAATAGTTATATCTCTTAAACAAGACGTGCTGTGTTTCTTATATTGGTTTTGATTCGAGTTGTTTTGTTGTTTCATCAGGTGTTCCACTGTTATCGAATCTTGAACCGTTGCTTTTCTGTATATAATGGGTGTTTTTAAGCTGCATGGGAACTATCGAAATTGATAACTATGGTTTGACAGCTGATAATGTCAAACTGTGTTGACATTTCTATTCAGTAAGGTTTGCCAAATCAGCATGATTCGTTTAACGCCAGAAAAACGCTTCCAACTTGTGAAAATTTACTCTGACAAAAAAAAATCTATTCGCGAAGTTCATAGAGCAATTCGTACATTTTACGGTCAACATAATCGGCCTAGTGAGCAAGCAATTCGTGCAGTTATTGATCGTTTTCTCACTAATTTTACTCTTCTCGATTCAAAACCATCAACGTGACAAAGAAATGTGCCTACCGAAGAGAATATTGCTGCTGTAGCGCGAAGTATTGAATAAGACGCCGAAATGTAGATTCGTCCTCGTGCTCAACTTGTTGGCCTCTATCCTTTGACTACATGGAAAATTTTACGTAAGGATCTTGGCTTATGTGAGTATAAAATACAGCTCGTGCAAGAATTGAAGCCAAACAACCATCGTTTGCGTCTCATTTTTGCTGATTGGGCTCATTTGAAACTGGCCAAAGATGAGCATTTTTATCAAAGAATTGTGTTTAGTGATGAAGCTCATTTCTGGTTAAATGGCTACGTGAATAAGCAAAATTGCCATATTTGGAGTGAAGACAATCCTCAAGCCGTTAACGAAACACCATTACATCCATTACAATTGACTGTTTGGTGCGGTTTATACGCTAGTGGCATCATCGGTCCTTATTTCTAATTTTTTCGAAATGAGGACGAGCCTCCGTTACGGTGAATAGCGAGCCCTATCAAGCCATGCTGACTGAATTTTTGTTTCTAAAAATTAATCAGCTAAACATCGACGACATTTGGTTCCAACAAGACGGCGCAACTTGCCATACAGCGCGCTCAACAATCGATTTATTGCAAAATCAATTTGGTGACAACTTTATTTTCAGAAGTGGTCCTGTTCACTGGCCCCCTCATTCGTGCTACTTAACGCCTCTGGATTACCTTTCATGTGGCTATGTTAAGTCATTGGTTTATGCCGACAAACCAGCAACTCTTGAAGTATTGGAAGCCAATATTCGAATACATTTGATTACACAAGTTGATGTTAGAGACTTAGAACTTCTTTTCGAAAAGCAATCAAGCTGAAGCATATTTACTATATACACAATTCAGCTTGGCGTGCTCTTAGTTTTATCATCCGTTGTTGCAGACGCTTCTGAAATCCTTATACTTTAAGGGTACCGTATTACATCTTAGGACAATCCCTGTCCCAGTATACATAGTTTTTAGTCATTATTTTTAAGGATTCTTCCCGGAATGTTATTTATAATATACGGTGTTAGCTTTTATGAGTTAGCATTTGACTGGAAGCATTTGTTGTATAATAATTATTATTATTATTGTTGTTATTACTAATATTATCTTTTTTTAAAGATAAATTTTGGTCTAAACTACTTCGATGAGATAAAAAAACAACTAGCGATGAACTAAAACCTAAACGATCTGCGTAAGCTCGAATTGAAAAGAGGCTGAAGAGTACTAAGAGTCGAATATTTAGTATTACAAAATCAGCGTTAAAAGTTTAGATTATCTACACTTACAAAAACACTTGAAAAAAATTTTTTTCAAGAAAATTTAGTCGAAGACGGAAAATTCGTTTTTATTTAATTAGCACCAGGAAGGAGATTTAGGTATATCACTAATCTATCGTCGAAAACAGCCAAAACGCAATTTGCTGAAAAAAATCGATAGCCATAGTTCTTTGGTATGTTGAAGGGCTTTTGCCTATTGAAATAGATCGAAGGGTTCTATCATAAATTGAAACGTAAGCGTTGAAGAACTTTATGCAAGCAAAACATACTTGTTAAGGAAAAAAAATCCTGTTTCTGAACGATGATCATCGAGTTTATAAAGTAAACATCAGATAATTAGTCCAAACAGAAGAAAATGATGAAGACTACAAGAAATGCCGCAGAGTAGCAAAACAGATAATAACAACAAAGAAAAGAATTGACAGAAAATTATTAGAAATGGTGGACAGTTACAAAAAGAATCAAATCAGAGAATTTTATAAAAAAGTGAGAAAAGCAAAGAGAACAAACGGAGACAATATGCCAATATGCCGAAGAGAAGCTGGAAGCTTAATAGTAAGCTAAGTAACAGAAAAACAGAACAGTAGGAGAAATATTTTAGAGAAACATTAAATGGAGACGAGAATGAGGAGTTGAATGGAAAGTACGAAACGGAACTAATTGAAGCTCAGGAGGAGACAAACACGCCCTGCAAAAGAAGGCATAAAAGAAATACTTAGAACGCAAACAAATAATAAGGCCCCAGGCGGAAACTATATAATAGTATAAATGATAAAAGCTGGAGGAGTAGATTTATGAAATGAATTATGCTAGTTATGTAAAAATATGGGAAACAGAAAAGATACCAGAGAGCTGGAGAGAGCCGCTCACTTTTTCAATATGCAAGAAAGGATAAAAAACTATTTGCGCCAATTATAGATCAATAGCTTTTGTCGTGTACAAAATAGTAGAGGTGACTATCAAAAACAGACTAAAAGAGAAAGACGAGCCAATATTTGGGAGTATCAGTGTGGATTCAGGAAAAATAGATTGGTTATTAATCAGATATTTTCGATTAAGCAAATCCAGGATAATAGCTTAGAACAAAATTTGTCACTACATGTGGATTTCAGACAAGCGTACGACTCTGTAAATAGAAACAAAATCTACAAAATATTGGAAGAATTAGAAATACCAAGTAATTAATTCACATGGTAAGAATGACCCTGTATGACAGAGAATGGAGTACTGGTAGAGAGCAAAATATCGGACAAGTTCGAGTTAAAGAAAGGATTAAAATGGGGTGATAAATTGTCGACATGCTATATTTTAATTTAGTATTAAAGAAGATAATTAGGGAGCCAGCAATAAAAAGCTATGGAACGATACCAGCGAACCTGACAAAGCTTCGCATACGCGAACGATATATATGTATTTGTAAACAAAAAGAAAATTTTGAAAAAGCCCTAAGTAACATAGGAGAAACAGAAAGGGTAAGAGGTCTAAAAATAAATGAACAGAAAACAAAATACATGGAAATTACAAAGAAGAAGGAGAATAAAAATAACAAAAATTTTTAAATAACAGACAATTTGGGTAAAAAGTACGCGTGTGAAGAAGTCAACAAATTTAGCTATTTGCGAGTAAAAATAAAAGAAAATGGACCAAAAATGACAAAAATACGGGGAAGAATAGAGAAAGGTAGAGATGGTTGGAGGCAATGTATCCAATATTGAAATCAAAAAACGTATTCAAAGAACAAAAGAAAAAATTTGTATGACAGTCGTCAGACCCACGGTGACATGGATGTGCAACGTAGAAACTGAATGCAAGAGAAAAAGGGTCATGAGAAAGCAAAGCTCTAAACAAAATCTATTGAGGAAAAAAGAATAATGACTATGGAGAAGAAGAACTAACTATGAATTAAAATGCCTGTATACAAAACCCCTTATAAGCCAAATCATAAGAAGCCAGTGATTAAGATGATTGGGACAGGCCTCAAGAATGAAAGATCAGCAAAATGAGCCCTAACAAGAGGAGTATTCGGAAGAAGAGGCAAGGGAATTACATGGATTCATCCAGTAAAAGAAGATCTGGAACTAATGAGAATCCCGCACTCGGAAAAGCTAACAAGGTATAAAAAGAAGTAGAGACAAGTATGTAACCAAGCCATGGGTATCTAAGGCCTCTCGAACTTTATGTAGATGCTGCTTTTAAAATTAAAAATACACTAAAAGCTGTTGAGGCAAATTCGAATTATCATTCAAAATTTTAGTTATCATCTAAAATCACACTGTATATATCTCGTGTTGATCAAGAAATACTTTTTAAGTTTTCAATAACATTTCGTATTAATCTACTTTAGATAAATTTTTTATTTAATGATTCCGGATGCATATTTTGGTATCTTGCAAAATATATATTACAAAACAATATTAAATTTTGTTTAATATTTAATTAATGTTAAAAAACGTTTTAGTGTCAGTAAATACTCTGAATTGTTATTTTATTTTATAATCTACAAAGGTTGCGGAGTTATAAAGTAAAACAAAACAGTGTTTTATTATGTTTTCCACACAGTTTTACCGCATTATAAGTGAAATTTCATTGTTATACGTTCGCAGCAGAATACGTTCTTAACCAAGCTCTTGCTGTAGTGAAAAGAAGGCTATGATTATTATGCACAGAAGCGGATACCAACAGACGTGACCTCCTACTCTATAAGTAATAACAGAAATATATTCATAACGGCATAAACTGTAAATAAATAAATATATTGTCGAGATCTTATATATACAACTAATTTGGTTTCTAAATGTATTTCTCAAATAGTTTTACTTAGAGAACTATTTCGAAAGTACAAATATGTGTATATATTTAAAGACATATAGATAAAATTCTGCAAATTATAATTAGTAAAATGGTGCTGTATTTAAGCATTTAACTACTAGAGCGTGAATAAATCACAATTTGTCAGATTTTACAACTATACAGTTTTGCGAATCGTCGGCCTAAAAAGTAACGCCAAGAGTGTATTCTAAGAAAGCAGTTTTCAAAGTGGATCAAGGTCATATTCCCATTTTTATATTAAATTGTTTTTAATTAAACTATTTAAGATGATTTTGCATTAATATTTTTGTATTTTAGAGACTACTTTTTAATTGAATCTTATAATTCAGGATGTAACTCTTTAAGAAATTTTATTTTATAATTCCATCTTTAGTTATTGTGTATACTTTATTGATCTGGAAATGAGAACAGATATATGAGAAAGCTTGTAGACAGGGGGATTAATAAAATATCATTACTTTAGTTACTGTATTTATTGATCTGGAGAAGGGACCAGATGTATGAGGAAGATTGTAGGAAAATGGTAATTGATAAAAATATCATTAAACCAGTAAAAAGTTTATATGAAAATAGTAATTATTTAGTCAGAGTAAGACATAAAACATGCTAAGAATTTACAATAAGGAAAAGGCAAGACAAGCAATTGATGATGATATATATAACTGGGATATTTTCAGACCTCCTATTGCTGCTTGTTTAAAGATGTACAAAATATTATGTGACACCTTTTGCCCAGGCAAGAATTGATGAATTTGGATGTCTTCAAGAAATTTTAATTTATAATTCCATCTTTAGTTATTGTGAACATTTTATTGATTTGGAGAAGAGAACAGATACATGAGAAAGCTTGCAGAACAGGGGGATTAATAAAAATGTTATTAATTTAGTTACTGTATTTATTGATCTTGAAAAGAGATCAGATATATGTGAAAGATTGTAGGAAAGCGGCAATTGATAAAAATATCATTAAACCAGTAAGAAGTTTATATGAAAATAGTAATTGTTTAGTCAGAGTAAGACATAAATCATGCAAAGAATTTACAATAAGGAAAAGGAAGGACAAGCAATATTCAGCAATATTATTGCTCGTACTGGCAATTGATGGTGATATAACTGGGATATTTTCAGACCTCCTATTGCTGCTTGTTTAAAGATGTACAAAATATTATGTGACACCTTTTGCCCAGGCAAGAATTGATGAATTTGGATGTCTTCAAGAAATTTTAATTTATAATTCCATCTTTAGTTATTGTGAACATTTTATTGATTTGGAGAAGAGAACAGATACATGAGAAAGCTTGCAGAACAGGGGGATTAATAAAAATGTCATTAATTTAGTTACTGTATTTATTGATCTGGAAAAGAGATCAGATATATGTGAAAGATTGTAGGAAAGCGGTAATTGATAAAAATATCATTAATCCAGTAAAAAGTTTATATGAAAATAGTAATTGTTTAGTCAGAGTAAGACATAAAACATGCAAAGAATTTACAATAAGAAAAAGTAAAGACAAGCAATATTCAGCAATATTATTGCTCGTACTGGTAATTGATGATGATATGACTGGGATATTTTCAGACCTCCTATTGCTGTTTGTTTAAAGATGTACAAAATGATGTCATACATCATATGACACCTTTCGCCCAAGTAAGTATTGACGAATTTGGACGTCTTCTTCAATATTCACCTTGCGACCTCGATTTTTGCTTCATTAAAATCCCAATATGGCAGGAGACGTTTCGCGGACGACAGAAAAGTGTGTATGCGTTTGGAATAACAACCAAAGATTATTTATTATGCCGCAGATTATTATGTGCTAATAAAACTATGGGATAAATGAAGATTGTACTGAAAAGTAAAAATCGTTTTCAAAGAGTGTTATTAAAACATTCAAAAACAAGAAGAGGATTGATGAGGCTGGAACATACAAACGATACAGATCTCGTCCTATGGGATTTTACGCTGTTCTAATGTAAAGAACAGGTAAAAGTTGGGAAGTTTTCCAAAAACAGTGGTTTTCTTAGTGCGTGGGACGACAAGTATGTCTAGCTTTCAGAAGAAACAAAAATAGTCGGTTTGATGACTGATTTTAAAAGACGGAGAAATGTCTTAGTTGGGTTTTTTGGTTCCATTTGTCCGTTTATTTTAAATTATCATATTTCTGCTCTTGGTGAATACGTTAAATTCCCATTTGTAAAATACTTACATGCCTTTCCCCGTATATTGAACCTTGGTCCAGAACGCATTTTTTCTAAAATGGAATTTGAACGAAGGAATATAATTTCTTAAATACGATTTGTAATAACGTTGTGTATATGATCAGAAAAGAGAAAAATGTTATTTTAACGTAAATATTACGTGAAATAGATTAAATGAAAACCTAACAATATTGTGATTATCAGTATGATAATCAATTCCCTTGTACAAACATGATATTAATCAAAATTGCTTGATAAAAACATGGCCTAAAGTTATCTTTAGTACTCAATTAATTGACTCTATGAATTACACTAGTCTCCTCATGTTGACCCAATTACAGTATCAATCTATAAAACACTTTCACAAATTCAGGTTATGAAACATTAAGAAATAAATTTCACACTGTATTCTATTGGGTTGGCAACTAAGTACTTTTGGTTTTTACTGATAGAGAGCGTTGCTTTATTTTTTGTATAACGTATGTTAGTGCTGTACTTTAACGTTTGTCGCGTGATACTAGTCACATTGACGTAACTTCAGAAGCAAGTAGTGCGTGATTTTTATTAAAGCTATTAGTTGTGGGTTAATTTTAAATGGAGTGCAGAAACGAACATTTTCGACATATTTTACTATTTTATTTCCGTAAAGGAAAGAAAGCTGCTGCGGCTCACAAAAAGATATGTGAAGTTTATGGTGCTAATTGCTTAACAGAGCGCACGTGTCAGAATTGGTATAAAAAATTCCGTTCTGGAGATTTTTCCTCAAAGTTGAGCAACGTTCTGGTCGGCCTACTGAAGTTGATGATGACCAAATCAAAGTCATAATTGAAGAGGATCGTCGTATAACTGTTCGAGAGGTTGCGGAGAGGCTACATGTATTGCACACAACAATTGAAAAACATTTAAAATGTCTTGGGCTAGTTAAGAAGCTTGATATTTGGGTACCTCACGAATTGAAAGAAATTCATTTAACACAAAGAATCAACTTTTGCGATATGTACCTTAGATGAAATGAAACCGACCCTTTCTTAAAAAGAATCATCACTGGTGATGAAAAATGGGTCCTGTACACTAACATAGTTCGAAAACAATCATGGAGCAAACACGATAAACCAGCTCAAACCACATCGAAAGCTGAATTGTATAGAAAAAAGATCATGCTGTCAGTTTGGTGGGATTACAAAGGTGTTTTTTTGAGCTGCTTCCAAGGAACCAAATGATCATTTCTGATGTTTACTGTCAAGAATTAATAAAATTGGATGAAGCAATCAAAGAAAAACGGCCAGAATTGTCAAATCGGAAAGGTGTAGTTTTCCACCAAGATATTGCAAGGCCTCACACATCTTTGGCAACTCGTGGGAAACTATTGGAGCTTAGCTGGGAAGTTGTACCACATCCCCCATACAGCCCTGATCTAGCACCATCTGATTACTATTTATTTCGAAGTTTGCAGAATTCTTTGAATGGTAAAACTTTCACAAATGACGATGACCTTCACTCGCACCTGGTTCAGGTTTTTGCTGATAAGGCACCAGAAATTTTATGAGCGCGGAATCATGCAGCTGAAAGAAAGATGGCAAAACGTCATTGAGCAAAATAGAAAATATATAATTGAATAAAAACTATTCTTTGTTTAAAAAAAAGTGTTTTATTTTATACTACAAAACCGAAAGTACTTAGTTGCCAACCCAATATATTTACCAGTTTATCAGATGCAGTAAATATATAATACATCCGCGCAACATGAATAGGACCACCCGACTTGTTGCAAGCTTTCGGTGGTTTGAAAAACAATTCATTTACTAAAAATACAATGCAAGTTTGTAATGGTATGATATGGCAAATAATACGCATTATTGCGCAATAGTGCCTAACGTTATGCATTGGGTGACGTAAGTACCACATACATATAAAATGCACCGCGCCGGTTGGATACGACCAGTATTTAATAGTAAGCTACCGGATGAGTGTCGAGTTACAACGTGTATCCGGATAAACAAACATCTGTAATTAAGGGTATTGTGCAACGATGGGACGACAGAAGTGCTTAAGTATGGAAGAAATTGGAAAAATTAAAGCGTTCCATCAAGAAGGGTATTCCTCAAGGGCTACTGCAAAGAAAATAAGTCGATCACACCAGGTTGTGAACAATTTTATTAGGGATCCCGAGAATTATGGAAAACGTTTTAAAAGGCGAACAACATCCGTTACAACTAAGAGGGAACGTCGAGCCATATTACGCGAACCATCGAATTCGGCATTAACGGCAAGACAAATCGCGAATAACGTTGGAACGAATGCATCGGTAAGAACTGTACAGAAGTTACTGAAGACCTGTCCGCATTTAAAACGTCTGAAAATTAAACAACGGCCTCCTTTAAGGGAATTTCAGCGCACTGCACGTCTTCAGTTTGCTCAAGCAAAAATGGGGTGGACAAGAGAATGGCAAACTGTTATTTTCAGTGACGAGAAGAAGTTTAATTTAGATGGCCCGGATGGGTTTTCTTATTATTTCCACGATTTACGTAAAGATGAAGTGATTCAGTCACGAAGGCGAGCCGATGTTGGTTCAGTCATGGTGTGGGGAGCTGTTGCCTATAACGGACCTGTTGATTTAGTAATAGTGAAGGGCAGACAGAATTCGGAAAAGTACGTCCAGCTGCTGCAACAGGTGAAAGACAAATTTTCCAACGTTATGGCAGGTGGGCCATTTATTTTCCAACAGGATAATGCCAGTATTCACACCGCGCGCATTGTTCGACGCTGGTTTCAAGAACAAGGCATGGAGGTTCTCGATTGGCCATCGCTCTCCCCCGACCTGAACATCATAGAAAATGTTTGGGGATGATTGTCGAGTAAATTGTACTCCAATGCTACCCAATTCAGTTGCGCTGACGAACTAGAGCAGGCGCTGAAACGAAGTTGGGCGGAACTTCCCGTTGACTACTTGAGAACCCTGTATAATTCCATTCCATCCCGACTATTTGAGGTTATAAGAAATAATGGCAAAAGTACTCATTATTGAACAATAAAGTATTTTGTTATTGCAAACGAATCTTTTATTTTGTAGATTGGTCGTATTCAAGTGGCGTTTAATTACTCTACTTATTGTCATTAGTAACGTACATTTGCACTGACTTTTACAAAAATTATATTTGGTACCTACATACATCTTTTTATCAACCCTCTTATTTTCGAAAATAACAATTCCAGCGCGCTACCATGATTATACCAACTACAAATGTCATATATGCAGTTGGTCCTATTCATGTTGCGCGGAGTGTATATTGTGAAATTTAAACAAAGCGTTTTATTTATTCCTTAGTAAATTATTTTATTTTTACTTGTTTACTTCGTTTATTTTACTTATTATGTTGCACGTGCCTCATGTTATAGCTTTAATAATTATTATAATTATCAAAGCATGCATTCGCCCGCGTCGATTATTGGTGGTTTAATAACAGACAATATATGCATGGGCGACACCCCCGCTACTCGACGACTCGCCTCTGCCGAGCAGGTAGACACGACTATGGTATACAATTCTAATGATTATTAGTGAAGATTTGGATTTTTTAATGGAAATTCACAAAGCAACGACCTTAACAATCAACGTTCGTACATTTAAAAAAAAGTTATTCCAAACAATTGTAACCATTTCTTCATATTAATCTTAGGTCTGCAACACTTGCACCCAATCTACACTGCTGCAGACATTCTATATAAATTATAATAAAAAGTAGTGAATGTTAATGTAACACCTACACATATTTCTATAAACTAGTTTCAATCTTCCTAAACAAAACAAGAAATCGAATACACAGACGTGTCTTAACATGTTTACGGATGTATTAATGCGATCATCACTGTAGTGAATAAAAGTGGATTTCAACACGTTCCTCATTGAGTATACAAAACTTCATTTCTGTAATTAAGAGTGAACATTTATATAATTTTGAAAGTCATTTGTCATCAGTCAGTACATCATGATCTATCAGAGATAGAAACTTGGAAGACCGTAGGTCCATTGGATGGTGGAAGAACACAACGAAGTATTCAGAGTGAGCCAAAGCGTAATTTCTAGACCTTGGAATCACTTTTTTTAAACAGAAAGTACTTGACGAAGACAAGCGTAAGGTTGGCCGACATTAACAACACCAAGAAATAGTTAAGTACATTAAATTGCACTCTTGACGCAACACAGATTCGAAGTGACTTTGCCGCTGACATTGGTAGGCTATTATAAACGCAAATAATAAGAAATGGTTTGCATACGTCAATGGAAATGATTAGTTTATATTCTTTTTAATGCAGCGCATAAAAGAGCTCATATAATGTGGGCAAATAACCATATCAATTGTAGCCATAATGAATGAGGGCAGATTTACGTTACAGTCAGATAATATGCGTATTATGAATTGACGTGGGCCCAGTAAATGCAATAGCCACAATTTGTCCGCTTTTGTTCACTTTATCGCTGCCTAATGGAAGGGAGAAAAGCCATAATATAAGATTGTTAAGTGCAATTATATGGCCTGTATCTGATAGATACTGAAGGTCACGTAGAACTTTTCATAAGAAAGGTAAGACTCTGAGACATATTGTTCTTCTGTATGTGACAGCAATGGGATGGAAATTCATTTTTATGGACGATAAGGCTTATCCCCCATCGAACTAACATCGTCAACAACTGAATTGATAAAATTGTTATAGATAAAATGAATCTTTAACCCAAAAGAACACATTCGGGATGTTGTGAGGAAATTTGTTGCTGCACGAAATATGCTGTAAAGAGCGCTTCGGGCATTGTGAATTATTCATAGGGAGAAATGGAATATGATTCCTAAATGTTCGATATGCTAGTCCGATATCTGCCATTAATATAAGACGATAAACATTTTTAGGTGTACGTGGAGATTGTACACGTTATTGATCTCTGTCTCTTTTAAGAATTAATGCCATATAATTTCTGTATTTTTCCTAGACTTAAAATTTTTTCTACTCTCCTAACAAGATCACACTAAAACTAGTCTAAGCAATACAATAATGTGTTCAGGTACCTGTACATACTGAAGTCAAAAAATTACGTCCAATAAACTTTACAAAATTTATTTCCATTTTCATGAAATATACGTCAATTGTCTTAGGCAGTCAATTATGGATTTTGAGAAGAATTTTTGTTCTTTGTGATCTTTTACAAATTTTTTTATTGGTCAAGGCCTATTATTATTTCTCCACTGAGATCTATAGTTGATCATTTGCACACGTCGATATTTCCAGAAAACTTTCTCTATAGTAGAGAAGAAGTATTTATATAGAGAAAAGATTTGTATGTAAAAAACAGTCATTAGCCAAATAGTACAAGGATAGCCGTTTATATTTCGGGAATAGCAAACGATAAAAAATTTTTATTATTGGAAATAGTTTTATTGCTTTTCAAAATATTCTCCTTGAAAATCAATGCACTTTTGCATTCTTTTAAACCAATCCGAAAAGCACTGCTGCCACTGTGAAGGCGGTATCTCTAAAATATGTGTTTTGTATGCCCCAATTGCCTCTTCCGGCGTAGAAAACCGTTGACCATGAAGTTTATTCTTCACGTGTGGGAACAAAAAGAAATCACAGGGTGTTAGATCAGGATCAGGGCTGTACGGCAGATGGCTCATCAATTCAATGTTTTGCCCGGTCAAATATTCAATTGTTCGAATCGACTTGCGAGGGCTCGCATTGTCATGGTGGAGAATGATCTACCCTTTTCGGTTTTTTCCTTATTTCTTCGAGAACTTTTGGCAAATAAATAGTTGTATACCATTCGGAATTGACCGTTCTACAATACAACTCTCTAAAGATACAGTGGTAACGTGACCGGTTTTTCCGAAAAAACAGGCGACCATTTGTTTTGATGTGCTTCGAGCGCGAACAACTTTTGTTGGTTTTGGTTCATCTTGGAATACCCAAACATTAACTGTGACGACTTTATAAATGTTCTTTGAAGCATCGTAATTGTAATTTTTGTTCATTTCTTGGCACCGATCGACGCGAGTCCTTTTTTGAGCGGTTGTCAAATTATGTGGTACCCAACGTGAACATAGCTTCTTAACGGCTAAATGTTCATGCAGGATCTTATGCACGCTGGTATTACTAATACCAAGAGATGCATCGATCTCACGGTATGTCACATGACGATCTCGCATTATCAATTCAGACACTGCATCAATGTTTTCCGACACAACAACATTTGTGGGACAACCTTCACGAAATTCATGGTCCACAGAACGCCTTCCAAGTTCGAATTCACTATACCAACGATATACTGCAGTTTTCGATGCTACTTCATCACCATATAAAGAATTCAGCTCGTCGATGCATTCTTGTTGATATAATCCGAAAGTTATGAAAAATAATTGCACGAAAATGTTCGCGAGTTAATTCCATCTTTTTGCTGACATAAAATTTCAAAGTCTCTGTCAACAATTGAAATAGCGACCGGATAATAAAACTGTCAAGGTAAATATATTGTCAAAAATGCCAAACGTCACGATGCAATCATTAGATTGAGGCAACACTAACAGTGTTGCCAGTTCTCTAAATATGAACGGCTACCCTCGTATATTGTACTTTTAGAAACACTTTTAAACAAAACGTGATCAGTATAATATATTACACTTGTGCCTATAACACGTTAAAGTAATAATAATATTTTCATAATAATATGGCTTATCTAAAAATTTAAGTTATTCAAAAAGTTGAGAAAGTTAACACATAATTTTGTTACACACGTGTTATAATAGATTAGGAATTGTTCTCTTGCTACAGCTTGTTGTGTTTTCGTTTGTTGTCGACAGAATTTATCTTAAATATTTTTTCGTATTCAAAGATAAGGACGAAATAAACATTGTTTTGACAACGAGCACTCATTTTCGTTTTAGTAATTTCTTTTTCCATATAAAAGTGTTTCTCATGATAAGTCCAGGCATCTTCTGTTCTTTATTCTATGTCCATTTTCTAGAAGTTAATGCTACAGGTTTTTAAATAGTTGAATAAATTAGTTTGTTTGTTTTGATTTTGTTTTGATATGTAATCCTGTGCAAAAGAAGTCAGAGCCTTACGAATATTTTATAAAAATATTAATGTAAAAATTAGTATACAAGAAGATTAGCATAAAATGGGTAGTCCATGGCAAGTTTTTTAAATCCTTTTTATTTTCTTTAACATTTTCAATTGTCCATATGAGTGAAGAAGAGTACGTTTGGGACACAGGTACTATATGAGTTTCAAAAAGGCAGCAATACTCTGCAAACGGAAACAATTTGTGCGAAGTGTCTGTAGAGGCGTCAGTAACAGGTCGCATGTCAAAAATAGTTTATGAGGTTTTATTTCGGCGATTTATCTTTAAAAGATGAACATCGTTAGATAACGTTAGATAGAAAGTCTTAACGCCCGTAAATTTAAAACTTTAAATTATGAATTTATCAGACAATTATTTGGAATCACATTAAAATACTTGCTTTTGTGTTAAAACCTTCAATTTGGATACTATGCAAGTTAAGTGAGAAAATTTAGTGAATAGAATTTTCATATGTACAGGTCTTATTCGTCAAAGGAGGAAACCGTTCTTGGGCCGTCCTATTACTGGCTATAAAATGAAGATAATGTATAAAAATGTAGTGAAAAAGCGAGCTTATATTCAGCTCGAAGAAATTCTGCCACATCAAACGCAAGCATCAAAACAAGATAATGCTATGCTGTTAGTCGTACCGCGTGGGGGTGGTGCATTATGCGTTGCTGAAATCAAATGAAAATATTGACGCTGATCGTTATTGCACACAACTTGACCGTTTAAACCCAGAAATTCTACACAAATGTCTAATCTTAGGCAACACGATGGAGTTCAACATGAAAACGCTTACATGTGGCAAAGAAAACTTAGTGAATTGAACGTTTTCATGATCTGTCAACGTTGAAATGTCAGTCAAGGTTAACATTTTTGTCATGCCAAAGTTTATGAACGAGTAACCTTTGGAAATTATTAAAAATTACTGCCTCAATTCTAAGTCAGTGGTCGCAACTTTTAGAGAGCTTACTTCAATTTTCGGTCGTAATAATCGTAACATCAGACAGGCTGTGCGTGCTATTGTGGATAAATTCGAGTCAGAATATTCACTATTGGATGTTCTTGTACCAATGATACAATACACCGCTCAAAATACTGAAAATATCGCAGCCGTAAGTGTTTCAGTTCACAGGAATAAGGAATCTCTCAAACCACATTGAATGATCTTGGCTTACGCCCTTACAACATGAAATTAACTCAAGAATTGAAGCCCCTTGATCATTCGAAGCACCGAAACTTCTTCGATTGGGTTCTGCTAAAGTTTGAAGGAAATTCTGAATTTGATCGAAAAATCATCTTCAGCGATGAAGCTCATTTTTGGCTTAATGGCTTTATCAATAAGCAAAATATGTGTTATTGGACAGAAATAAACCTACATGTGCTTCAAGAGACTCCATTACAACCACAAAAAGGGATCGTGTGGTGTGGATTTCATGCCGGGGGTATGATTGGACCATATTTTTTCGTTGATAAAAATGATCGCCATGTTACAGTCAATGGAGTTCACTATCGTGTCATGTTCGAAGACTATTTTTGACCAGAATTGGATGGACTTGACCTCAGTGATATGCGGTGCCAACAAGATAGTGCCATATGCCACACAGCTGACCAAACAATCGATCCATTAAAGGGGAAGTTCGGTAACCGCGTA
Organism: Dermolepida albohirtum; assembly: GCA_031893035.1. Taxonomy (NCBI): domain Eukaryota; kingdom Metazoa; phylum Arthropoda; class Insecta; order Coleoptera; family Scarabaeidae; genus Dermolepida; species Dermolepida albohirtum. The sequence continues at coordinate 88,026 of JAVIWB010004695.1, read as the reverse complement.
ATCTCGAGAAATGGTACGGTCGAGTGTCCAGCTTGCTCATGTGATTTAACGCCGTTAGATTTCTTTTAATGGGGTTACTTACTTTAGGTGTTTGGTTTATGTCAAAAAGTCAATAACGTTAGAGAAGCTCAGGGACAATATCGTGAAATTGTCAACGTTCCGACCGATATGTGTAAAAGTGTAATGGAAAATTGGTCCCAAAGAATCGATCGTTGCAAATGTGTTCACGGTGGTCGTATGAACGCGATCGAATGCCATAGTTAAATGTAACATGTGCACTATACCCGAAATAAAATTTTAGTCCAATATTTCAATTATTCTGTGTTTTATTTAAATAAAAAATTGTTATGTCCTCATTGAAAAATCCGATATTATACTGATGTACATATTAGCTATCCCAAATAGTATAACTTCAACGCTAATTTCAATAATACTTTAGATTTATTCTCTCTTGTTCAAATTGAAACAAGTAAAGTAATTATTTCATCTGTCAGGTTTCAAGAATTGTTAAAATAACGTGTAGAAATAAATCTCTGTTGATCATGACTGTGTTAGTTTCAAATTCTCTTCTAGGAGAAAATGGCTTTCGAACGAACTTATCTAAATAAGGCTTGCTTTGTTTACGATAACTAACAATTGTTTTATCGAGATTTCGTGTAACTTCCGTTATTATTTCAATATTAAGGTCAACATTGAGAAGCGCGTACATATTTCCTTAACGAGTTGAACGATAATAATTGGTATTCTGCTAAAAATAACGTGTTGATTTAAGGGTAGTTAGATTAATTCTCTCTTCATTTATTCACTAGAATATGTAAAATAAATGTACGGAATTAACTTTCTTAATTTTTGTGGTGCGAGTTTATATCCAAAGTTAATATTGAAAAGTATTAGTTTAGATAATATAACATGTATAATGTTATGAACTTCTTACATAGCATTTATAGTTTATTTTGTACGAGGTTGAATTCAAAACTGAATTTAAATATAGAAAAGGCAAAAAAGGAATTTGGAAAATTGATATTTACTAATTCTTAGAGTACGTTTGCTTTTCAATATTAGTGAGAGAAATTATTGAAGCAGTAAATTAATTTTGCCTTTCTATTTGTGTTCACATTTCTGTCCAACTCTGAAAACTGCAGGTTAATTATTGAACTTGTTTGTTTGAAGGACAACGATCTTTTCAGGAACGGGAAATGGAAGAAACCCGATGACACATGGCAAAAATGTGCGGTAAAAGTATGCAATTTGAATGGTTTAATTATTTCTTTTACTCTTGTTGAATATGAGTAGATATTGCCGCGATTCGACTTTATGTCCATGCTGAATGTTAATGATACATTTGTCCAGAATTCCTTTTACGTTTCCGCAGAATTTTAAATTTTTTGGTAGGGAATCAAATATTATTTATGTATGTATATTTGTTTATTAGCTTTATGGGAAAAACCGACCTCAATTTACTATCTACGTACACGTGTATATACGAGGGCCAGTCGGAAAATTTCAGAAATACATAGCTATGAAGAAAACATTTTATACGCAATAAGTAGCTGTTTCGAAGTATACATCATTACATTATGTTCGCTTTTTTATACTTTCAAACCAATTATTGAAACATCTATTCCATTCGAAATTTGATATACGCAAAATATGTGAGTTGAAAGCATTAACGACTTCTTCAGGGCAGGAAAAACGTTGGCCGTGCATTATATTTTTGATTGCGGGAAATGCAAAAAATTCGCTTGGTGTCGAATCAAGAATACTAGCTTGATGATTAATTCGCTGCGTTTGGATCGTGACCCGTACATGATGAAGATTGTTTTCACGTTTAGAGTTTTTTTTGCCTCTTGTCAATTACTTTGGGCAAGAAAATTATTGTGTATCATTCCGCATTTACTGTACAACAATTATCCAAAGTAATTGTAGCAACATGATCAAATTTCCTGTACTCAACGAGAGCAAACTCATGAGCGGTTGCGTATGCAAAATAGAAGGAAGTTATTTTTACTTATTTCGAGAGCGATTTTATAGAAATGCAAGGGTATTTTAGTATTTAGCTAAAGAGAATTATTGCGAAAAATGATAAAATTATTTTCTTTAAAAATTTCGTAGTTATTTATGATTAAAATTTTTCAGAACAGTTCTTGCATTCGGTTGGTATAAATGAAAAGTCGTTTTTTTTTAGACACAGTGTGTAATATTGTGTGATATTTGTAATAAAACAGAAATGATTAATGTTGATAAGTCAGTTAATCTTGTACGATAAAGAGAATTCATTGTAAAGCTATCGCATATGAATAAGCTGCATAAAGTTAGTAGAATCTTTAGTTCTAAAAATTAGAAACTGCATTAAGAGAAGAATTGTTTAATGATGTCGAACCCATATAAAGAAATGTGCAAGCGTTTTGAGACGCATCTTATAAAAAGGTTTCGCGTATGCATTTTAACAGCTCTACAAATGTTGAAAAATTTCTATAGAGGATGATCTCCTCTTTACATTATGCGTGGAAAATTAAATAAGAGTTAACTATATGTGCAATTATATACAGTACTATAGAAAAGAAAGAAGAACCGTCTTGAATTTTACAAGAAACTATTATAAAAGGATAAATAATAATCTTACATAAGTTGAAATTTTTGTTAATGTATAAAAGCTAACACATATCGATATTTAAACATAAACAACTTCAATTTCAATATTTCGTATGACTACCTTTATTTTTTATGATATCTTGAATTCTTCTTAGTAAGCTTTCTATTAATGAATTAATGTAATTTTCAGGAATATTGTACCACTCTATGTGCAGTATGTTCCACAGTTCATTTTTGTTCTTTAGCCCCCTTTCGCACTTTTTTCTGTTAAGATAATCCCACACATGCTCAATAATATTTAAGTCAGGACTTTGAGGTGGCCATATCATAGTCTGCAATACTTCATTTTCTTTCTGCTGTGTTAAATAAGTTTTGAGGTATGCTTGCGATTATTATTTTGCTGTAGAATCAAATTATTGCCAACAAGTCGCTGCTGTGATGGTACGGCATATTCTTGTAATAGTATGCTGTATTTCTCACTAGTTAATTTACCCTCTATTTTCACAATTTGAACCACATCTGCTGTCGAAATACAACCCCAGACTTGGATATTGCTTCCTCTATGTGTTATGGTAGTGTGTAAACATGGATCCAATAACGATTCACCAGGGCGTCATCTAACATACTGACGTCTATTCGTTCCGAATAATTGATATTTAGATTCGTCAGTCCATAGTACTTCTCGCCACTCATTGTACTCCAAGTTTCGTTGTCTCTGGCATATTTTAATCGTTTCCCTTTATTACCTCGTCGCAGTAAGGGTTTTCTCATGGCCACGCATCCCCTCAAGCCTGATCTAAGCAAGTATCGCCTTACTGTTGAAGCATGCACCGAAGTACCAGATGTTCGCGCTGATGAGCTAGTTCTACGCTAAGTTTCTTACGATTTCTTAAGCAACTAACGTTTAAAAACTGTGCATCAGCTTTACTGAGCTTTTTTGGACGTTAACTCTTTGGTCTATCACTTACACTGCCGGTTTCAGTCATTCTTTTTATTGTCTGTTGCACGACGTACCGGGAACATTTCACTATTTTTGGTATTTCCACTTGACTATAAACCTCTTGGTGTAAAACAATAATTTTATTTCTGCCTAGTAATGCTATTCTAGGCATTTTCTATCTACTATAACAATTTACAGCTCGCGATTTTTTCTTAAAATGAAAATTTCACTCGTAGGCGCGTTTTTTAAGAATCTGAATACATTCTATTGTGGAACCACTCTGTATCCTTTCTACCACTGAATTAAAAACAAAATCTTATAGATAAATAACTCTTCCTTGAAATTTTATTGCAAAGCATTGTGGTGGAATAAAATTTATTATTTTAATTCTCTTATCAGGCGGTCGATCTCATCCCTACGCGATGATGTTATAAATTTAGAAATTTCCAGTGACTATATTTCTACCCATAAGTGAATCGTTCTTGGAAAGATGTATTAAGTATTATAAATTAAATTAATCCACAAATTATTAGTAGAAACGTTTTGGTAAATAAGTTTTGGAAATTATTATTAGGTGCTTCTTTCTTTTGCACAGTACTGTATATTACAATAAGATGAGATCGAAAAAAATGACTCAGCTGTATGACCATAATATAGACGATGTCCTTTGTATTAATTAAATATTATTTCAATACCCTTTGTATAGAATTGTAAATTTCCATTGCCCAGCTTTAGTTGATAAACACGAATTACGTATCTTACTCAGCAGGTGGTTCAATTTATCATTACTAAATGGCATTCGTGAATAAAAATTAATTGAATTACTTTTTATGATATACATAATCACGACCTTACTATAACTGTTAATTACTTTAATATATTCATTTTAATATTTGTAAATAATAATTGCATACTGTTATTAATCTCTATCATAATTAATAACGACGTAATAAGCTGATATTATGATTTATAAATAAAAATTTTTCATTTATTCCCTTCTCATCTGTCCATAAATATCAATCTCAGAACTTTTTGAGTATACTCTGTATATTAGTGGATTCATTCTTTCTGTAATAATATGTTAAGGAAAGCCGTTCATTTCAGAGTGCATGTGTGTTTTGTTTTGTACAATTCATGAAGTTGCGTGGATTATTGTTTCCACATCCAATTCAAAATTTTGAAAGATGTAATTTTTCAACTTTAATTTCTAGCTACATATGTAGATATGTAATAGATATACATATATATTTTACCGATTAGTATTATATGTAATTTAGTTTAAGTGTTTGACGTCACGTACATAATTAGCAAACAGTTGTTCTACTGCTAGATATTTATGTATACTTGGGCAAACAAATACGAATATTATTATTCATATTACATTAGGCAAATTGTCATATGATGAAGTAAGTAAAATATACATGTATATACAAATAAAAATACCTTATTGAGTAATTTTTTTAAAATACAACGTTCCTAATTTCGTTTTATTACTCGAAGCGAATACGATTTATTTAAAGTCAATACATATATTTTTAAAAGGGAAAGACGTAATCCATAAAAATGCATACAAAACAATTCTAATTTTCCTTCCAAACATTCGAGAATGTTTGCATGTTACGAGTATATCTACATAAAAGGTCTTATCACATTTTACTTACTACAAGTTTACACAGCAGATTTTTTTAAACTCACGTTTGAAAGCCAACCATTCAAGGTTTCCGTTATCTCACATGATAAAATATTTAATTAATTTATGTATAGAGTTAATTTCATTTTAATAGAGGAAAGGACGATAGTATATTAATTATAAAATGTGAAATTTTAACACTAATTAGGGATTGTAGCTGCCATTTATGTACCGGTTATAGTGAATTAATTATATAATAATTCATATTTTTTTTTGTTAAATACCTGTTTAGTAGTTGGCATATTACAATTTAATCTTATGATGAATTAGTAATTTAGTTCTAAACTAAATTACTGAAGTTCTACTTATCTAAAAGTTTTTTGGCTTAATGCACTATCAACTACTATGAACACTACGAGGATAGTTTGGCAAGTAGTGAGAATGACACATAGGTGGCGCTCTAATTGGTAAATCAAATGCACTGTAATTTAGGTTGCCTATTTATATCTTTACAATCCGATACTTAAATAAATCGGTGGATTAGTTTATTTTTGACAGCTGATTGAAAAAGAAGCAACACGTCGTTTTGTTAAAATGGAAAAAGCAGAGTATCGTGCGGTGATTAAATACTTCGTAATTAAGGGTATGAAAGCTACCGAAATAAAAGATGAGTTACGGGAAATATTGGTGAGTCTGCTCCATCATCCTCCACAATAAGTAGATGGGTAAATGAATTTAAACGTGGTAGAACAAGCTGTGTTGATGGAGCGCTCTCTGGAGCACCCGAAATCATGACTTCTAAGAAAATGATTATAAAAATCCATAATATTATTACGCAAGATCGACGACTCAAAGTGAGAGAGATAGCAGACATGGTAAACATTTCAACAAAACGCGTACACCACATTTTAACGAAAGAATTGGGCCTTTCCAAGCTTTCGGCAAGATGGGTGCCGCGATTGCCCACGTGTTTGGACCTTTATAAGCGGAATCCGGTTGATTTTTGTAGGCGATTTGTTACTTGCGATGAAACTTGGATACACTACAGTACACCCGAAACTAAACAATAGTCGAAACGATGCTTAGAACGTGATTCTGCACCTCCAAAGAAAGCGAAAACCACTTTATCGGCAAACAAGGTGATGGCATCAATTTTTTGGGATTCAAAGGGCATTTTGCTCATTGATTACCTTCAGAAAGGTGCCACAATAAACGGACAATATTCTGCAGAACTTCTACAAAAATTAAATGTTGAGATTCGTGCTAAACGGCCAAGAATGGCAAAGAAAAAGATTCTGTTTCACCAAGACAACGTTCCCTCGCATACCAGCACAGTTGCGATGTCCAAAATCCACGAGTTGCATTTCCAATTAGTACCGCATGCGCCTTATTCGCCGGATCTAGCCCCTTCCGACTTCCACCTTTTTCCAAAATTGAAAACGGCACTAGGTGGAAAGAAATTTTCGTCTAACGACGAACTTATCATCTTCGTAAATGAATATTTTGCAAGCCTTCCGGAATCGCATTTTAGAGATGGCATATGGGCATTGAAGCACCGTTGGAATAAATATACTGCTCTTTTAGGAGAATATATTGAAAAATAAAAATTATTTTGTATTTAAAAAATTCGTTTTTCTTTTCTATTCTCACTACTCGTCAAACTACCCTCGTATATCACTGTATTATGCTTTTTTCATTGGTACTAAATCCTGTGGTTTAGTTCTCTTCAGACTTCTTTTTTAATGCTGCCCAGAAGTAGGAGAGTGACGAAACTGACATGTTAGTGGAAGCTTTATTCTTCGTTTTTTTGCAAATATTCTAATTTTCTTGTTGACAAATTCTAATTTTACATCTTCGTCAAGAACTTTCCTTAGCTCGAATTCAGTCGTTCTGTGAACGTTCGTGCTATGAAATTAAGGATCAGAATAGCGTTAATCGCTTTCTACTGTGTTAATTTCAACCGGTTTGTATTCAATTTTACAGGTCAAATGGATGATGCAACTTTTTTTATGAAGATGTTAAAGATTGTCAAATATAGCAAAAATCAAAATTTTGGCCATTCCGGAAACTGGTTTCTGGTAGTCTGTAAATTCGATAAATTTTCTTAGTTCTCAAATTTAAATTCAGACTTTAATAACATCGAATTGATATAAAAATGTGATGGCAATTTTGAGAAGCATTTTAGTTTTCGCAAGATTTTGTATCTACGTTTCAGCTCTATACACTTTTCCCAACGATCTTCAATAAGTTCGGTACCCTTTTTATAATAAGAACTGTCTTGCTCCTCAAAATAGTCATTAACTTCCGTCATTACTTCTTCATCGTTGGAAAATCTTTGACCACTGAGCTATTTTTTCAAGATCGAGAACAGAAAATAATTCGAGAAGGCTAGGTCTGGCGCATGAAGTAGCAATTCAAACTTCAATTCATTAATTTTGCTTATTGCAATAACGGATTAGTGAGCTAGTGCATTGTCTTCTTCTTAGCCAAATACGGCCATTCTTGCTTGATTTCTTCGCTCAAACGTTGCAATAAGTTAGCATAATTCACGACATTGATACTTTTTCCTTTTTCAAGAGAGTAAATGAAAGTTATTCCACGCACATCCCAAAAAACTGATGCCATAACCTTGCCTGCAAATGAAACGGTCTTCGCCTTCTTTGGAGCCGGTTCTCCCTTTTGAGTACATTGTTTTGATAGTTCTTTTGTCTCGGGTGTGAAGTGAAACTTCGCTAAATACTCAATTGAAACATCTTCACGACAATGTTTTTGCTCCAGTATGAGCAAATGCGGCACCCATCTTGCACACACCTTTCTCATGTCAAAATTTTCAGATAATATTCGATATACAGCACTTTTTGAAATGCCTACTATGTCTGCTAGCTCGCGCACTTTCAGTCGACAAACATCCAGTACCATTTCGTGGATTTTGTTCACCATTTCTGAAGTCGTCACCTCATTTGGTCGACCAGTGCGATGTTCTTCTTGGCAGCTCGTACGGCCTCGTTTAAACTCTGCTACCCAGTATTTCACTGTTATAAACGAAGGAGCAGACTCATCCAGAGTAGAACCCAGTTCAGCTTTTATATCGGTTGGGCTGAGGCCTTTCAAATAAAAGTATTGTATCACGTAACGATGACCAATTTTCTCTATCTTTACAAATTCACTGAAAACATTCAGTATTGATGGCTTCCAAACAAATGCTAAACAACGTGGCATCTTTAAATTTGGAACATATGCTGTACAGATTGTGTACTTTCTAATACAGTGATATTTTTCAAATAACTACAGGCTTCTCTAGGTCAGGCCAGGTACTTATGGTACCACCCTCGTAATTCAGGGAATAGTCGGTTCATTGGGAAAAATAACCAATTTTTAAAAACAATAAAAAAATACGGATCATATTCCAAGTATATCAAAGAGAATAATCAAGCTTTTTTAACCATAACAGTGCTACTGGAAGTATAAAGGAAACTTAACAATAAATGTCATTTATATTAATTTTTACTAAAATTTTGAATTTTTATAGCAGATGGTAGTTTTTATTTCGTACAAGTATACACGTCGATCGCACCGAAATAAAGTTTAAAATTGACTGTATACTCGTCAAACGCAGCTAACTGGATAACGTATTCGTTTTGATTTAAATTTTAATACATGTTCAAAATAAGTTCTTATAACATTTGACACTGGCATAATATACTTTCAAATTTGTTTACGAGTCCCTTAGAGAGGTCTTTCCGACTTTTATTTGATGACTGTAACGATTATTTGTTTTCGAAATGCTACGATACATGACTGTTTTAATAGATGCTAATACATACATATAGAAATTATAAGAGATCCAATTCTATAAAATTATCTTATCTTATACGATATGTTTGAATTAAGGAAACAATTAAAAAAAATTAATGAAAATTTCCGCATCTGATAAGTAAGATTGCTAAACATAATATTTTATCAGTTTTTAGAAACATTAAATTTCTCAAACGTTCCAATGTTATATATGTACGAGTGTATATCTCTCTCTCTGTGTGTGTATCTATATATGTGTATAGTATTAGCAGATGCTATGAAATACAGTGTGATTCAAAAACGTGGACACAATTTCAATTGCATGCACTATACACTACAATCGAAAGCATCCCAATGCCGTACAGCAGCGTCATTTGTAAGGAAGATGACTACTATACAAAAAAAGAATTTATGCATTCCCAAATTCATCAAAATTGAGCTCCTCAAATGACTGAAGATTCAGAAGATTATATTTTCAAAAGGAAGGAGGTTCACTTCATTGGTACCTGAATGTTCGATGTTTCCTGAACAAATCTACATTAACGATGGATATGTTGCATGATAAATGAAAACTTGGCATTCCAGTTCTGACCACCAAGGTCTCCTTTCCTCAAACCTTGCGATTTTTTCTTGTAGGGATTCGTGAAAGATGCAGTTTATGTACCATCTATTTGCAAAAATTTGATTTACCTAAAAAGCTTAGTGGCGCAATACATTCTTCATCGAGGATGATCTATGATTAATTTTGAGTCGACAATCCCAATAGAGAAATGTCGTATTGTCATTAGTTAAACCACACGAATTGCTTATAAGAAGTGTAGATTTGGCGAAATAGGAGTTTTATTTAGGTCTAATGGAAGTAATATAATAATAATAATGATAATTAACGTACATACTGAAATTGATAGCCATTGGTTTGAAAACAAAGCTGTAGCCTTTATGGAATTAAATGTAGGACGCGTTGCAACATATCTGAGGTAATTAATTGTATTGTGGTGATAAATCGATTTATTAAGGCCTGCTCATTGACCTTTTTCGATGAAAAAACCCGAAACAAACCAATATCATGACGTCGCAAGTCACGATATTGGTTATTTTGCCCGATTCATCTATTTGGAAATCCTTCGTTTAACCATGCTCTTATAATTCAAATATCAATACCAATATCCACAATGCGTTTTCAACTTGGATTGTACGACGATGGTTTACCTGCATCACGTTGACAAGGAACAAATGTGCCTCTTTCATAGAGTCTTCGATCCAAACTTCGAAGTGTATTGGTAGATGGGTGCTGTCGGTTTGGATACCACGTATTCGTTTCTTGTCAAGTACGCATTTCCATTGTAAAACTTAAATACCATATAACGGGTGTTTTTTTAAGAGATTGAGAATTTTAAATGATAATACATGACAGAAATATTGTTGGAATGAAATTTTTTTTTATTATAATCTGGTAGATAATTTCGTGGCATTTATTTTTTAAATATGACTTCTGGCATATCTCCGCCGCGGCTACAAGTTATATGGTCCATTTGATCAGTCTAATTTTTGACTACTTTTTCCAATAAATCTGGTCGTATGGCGTCAATGGTGGCTTAAATATTGGCTTCCAATGCTTCAAGAATTACTGGTTTGTCGGCATAAACCCATGGCTTAACGTAGCCCCATATAAAGTAATCCAGAGGCGCTAAATCGCACGAACGAGGGAGCCAGTACACAGGACTACTTCTGGAAATAAAGTTGTCACCAAATTGATTTTGCCATAAATCGATTGTTAAGCGCGTTGTATGGCATGTTGCGCCATCTCATTGGAACCAAATGTCGTCGATGTTTAGCTGATTAATTTTTGTAAACAAAATTTAGTCAGCATGGCTCGATAGCGCTCGCCATTCATCGTAACGGCAGCTCCTTCCACGTTTCGAATGAAATAAGGACCGATGATGCCACCAGCGTGTAAACCGCACTAAACAGTCAATTTTAATGGATGTAATGGTGATTCGTTAACAGCTTGAGGATTGAGGATGCTTAACACTTTGATAAAATGCTCATCTTCGGCCAGTTTCAAATGAGCCCAATCAGCAAAAATGCGACGCAAGCGATGGTCGTTTGGCTTCAATTTTTGTACGAGCTGTATTTTATAGGCACGTAAGCCAAGATCCTTACGTAAAATTTTGCACGTAGTCGAAGGACAAAGGCCAACAAGTTGAGAACGACGACGAATCGACATTTCGGCGTCTTCTTCAATACTTCGCGCTACAGCAGCAGTTGATGGTTTTGTAAAATTAGTGGTAAAACGATCAATAACTGCACGAATTGCTTACTCACTAGGCCGATTATGTTGACCGTAAAGTGGACGAAGTGCTCTGTGAACTTCGCGAACAGATTTCTTTTTTTCAAAGTAATTTTCCGCAATTTGGAAGTGTCGTTCTGGTGTTAAACGATTCACTTGTCAAACCTTGGTTAGCAGAAATGTCAACACGGTTTGACATTATCAGCTGTCAAATCATAGTTATCGACATCGATAGTTCTCATGCAACTTAAAAAACACCCATTACATATCAGTGCATTCGTTGAAAGTGTACATTTCAAATTGCTTGGGATATCACAAAAATGAGGCAAGAAATGGAAGCGAAAATAATGAACATTTAACTGACAAACGTAAAAATTTGAAAGTAATTATTTTTAAACATTATTCTGAGCCTAGGTTGCCATTTATACCTTAACTTAAAAGGCACTGTTGATGAAATGTTTAATAAGGCATTGGCATAAAACGACTAATTACATTAACGTAGTGTTACATAATTTTAGTTGGCAGGAAAAAACATAGAAAATTTAAAAAAATTTGAAATAATTTTTTTGCACATTTTTAATATTATGGTCTCTTGGGCTTTAACTCTAGAATTTTATTCTTCAGTATTAATGTATTTTTATATATTCCTTTTGTGCCTGTAATCATATATTAAAGCAAACTTACGAGTCAAAAAATTAGTGAAATGAAAATAACGAGCTTTGCGGTTTGAAATGGCGTTTATTTCTCAACATAATTTCTGCCAAGTTAATACAGTTGAACTAGAGATAATTCAAGAACTCTATACTTTGACGAAATTCAGAATAATCAAGTTCGTTAAATTAAGCATTCACAACAGCTTTAATATCGTAAATATTGATGTAGCTACATTCGCAAATAAGAGGCGTAAAATAACAAATCGGAGCCTCATTCGTTAATTCTTGCCATAGTGACATTTGTGTGGAGTTGTGTATTATTTTAGTGAAAAATGATACTTTTTTTGTCTAAATCAGGACGCTTTTCATTAATTTGTTTCTTTAATTTATCCGAAAGACTCGCGTTAAATGTGCTTGTGATTGTTTGTACTTTTGCAAGACAATCGATAAAACGAATGCCTTTTGCATCCCGGAAATTGGAATGGCTTCTATTTTTTGAGATGGAAAAGTTAATGGTTTGGCCTTCCTGTAGATAGAACAGATATTACCTTTTGGGAGGACAATTATTGTGCACCCATTGTTTAGAATATTATTTTAGCTTTTTGGACATATATCAATGAACCCAAATCTCATCTGTGGCCGTAAATTGGCATACAATATTTATCTTTTTTTAAATACGCCGCAAACATTGCATTCGAACAAGTTTTTGAAAAACACTTGTAGCTCGTGAACAGCTTATTAATAGCCAATTCTACATTCAAAATGCATGTTGCGCGTTTTTTAGGGATATTTACAGCATCCACTATCTCAAACATAGTACGCACTTTTTCAACAATTTCCAGAATAGTGGCAGATTTTGGAAGATCACTATATGGTACATCTTCAATAATCGTACTACCACGCTTGAACTTACGAAACCCACTTACAAACAGTAGAAAATGAAGGAGTCGAGTGCTTTAGACAATCGTTTAACTCATTATGAATATTTGAAGCTGATAAGTCTTTTATGGATGAAGCACTTTTTTACAGTCGTCACAACGAAACTAATAAACATAGTGATCTTAAATTTGACAGTTGACTATTAGGGTTCCAACAGTGCACCATAAAAACAATTTGTAAGTGAGTAATCTGTCCGTTATTCTACTAATTTTTCAGCCCACTCCTGTAATATTTTTTTAATTTATAGATTCTTTAAAGCCGTATATATTTAAATATACTCATATTATTCAAGGTCGATTAAAATCGTCGTTCATTAATCTTTTCGAACAATCAAAATGCAATATAATTGACAATTTCCGATTTTGCAAAAGTGCGCTCTACAAAATTGTTAATATTATTATTGTAAATAGAATTTAATACGCATTCCAATTACACACGTACGTACATAAGAAAATTCAGACTTTGTAAGTCGTGGGAATTGTGCGTTTTACACGCATCCATTTCGGGCAAATAATACATTGCAATTTAAAGTATTCCCTTTCGCAACTGAAACAATGCGAAAGCAGATACTGGTATTCATAAAGACAGCACAACACATTCGATATAATGACATTATTGTAGTGACTCACTTATTGATTCTAAATTTCCTTTGTTATTTCATTCTCGTTGGCGATGTAAAGAGCTAAATTACATCAATTAACGAGGATATAGAAAAAAGGATTACAACTGCATTAGCTAATTTCAAGAAGTAATCGGTGAGGCAAGGTTTGTTTAGTGCTAGAATAACGATTCATACTGTTTCTTTTTGAGATGTGACCTTCAAATATTTAACAACGATTTTAATAATACGAAGGTTAACTAACTATGTATTTACTATGGATATTTTTAAGCAAACCTTAATTATGAAAACCATGAAATAATAGGTTAAATGTGAATAAAACAAATGATAATGTTGTTTTTTTAATTTGTATGATGCTGTGATGTAAAACAAGGTAATAACAGTGAATTATTTAACGTTATATTTAGTTTACAAGAAATGCGTGGAATAGACACATTTAAAGTACAGGTTCCAACAGAACTTATATGTAGATTCAAGGCTGTCTTCTGTTTTTATAACCTCATAAAATTTTGAAATTTCTGTAGAATTGAATTTTTATTTTATACAGCAAATTGCAAAAAACTAAAAATAAGTATCATATACGAGGGTAGTTTGACAAGTAGTGAGAATGGAAAAGAAAAACGAATTTTTTAAATACAAACTAATTTTTATTTTTCAATATATTCTCCTAAGAGAGCAATACATTTATTCTAACGGTGCTCCAATGCCCTTATGCCATCTCTAAAATGCGATTCCGGAAGGCTTGCAAAATACTCATTTGCGAAGATGATAAGCTCGTCGTTAGAAGAAAATTTCTTTCCACCTAGCGCCGTTTTCAAATTTGGAAAAAGGTGGAAGTCGGAAGGGTCTAGATCCGGCGAATAAAGCGCATGCGGTACTAATTGGAAATGCAACTCGTGGACTTTGAACATCGCAACTGTGCTGGTATGCGAGGGAGAGTTGTCTTGGTGAAACAGAATCTTTTTCTTTGCCATTCCTGGCCGTTTAGCACGAATCTCAACATTTAATTTTTGTAGAAGTTCTGCGTAATATTGTCTGTTTATTGTAGAACCTTTCTGAAGGTAATCAATGAGCAATAAGCAATCGCGGCACCCATCTAGCCGAAAGCTTGGAAAGGCCCAATTCTTTCGTTAAAATGTGGTGTACACGTTCTGTTGAAATGTTTACTATGTCTTCTATCTCTCTCACTTTGATTCGTCGATCTTGCGTAATAATATTATGAATTTTTATAATTATTTCCTTAAAAGTCACGATTTTGGGTGCTCCAGAGCGTGCTTCATCAACACAGCTTGTTCTACCACGTTTAAATTCATTTACCCATCTACTTATTGTGGCGGATGAAGGAGCAGATTCACCTAATGTTTCCCGTAACTCATCTTTTATTTCGGTAGCTTTCATGCCCTTAATTACGAAGTATTTAATCACCGCACGATACTCTACTTTTTCCATTTTAACAAAACGACGTGTTGCTTCTTTTTCAGTCAGCTATCAAAAATAAACTAATCAACCGATTTATCTAAATGTCGGAATGTAAACATATAAATAGGCAACCTAAATTACAGTGCATTTGCTTTACCAATTAGAGCGCTACCTATGTGTCATTCTCACTACTTGTCAAACTATCCTCGTAGTTGAAGCAGTAATAAACAAGGTATTAATATGCTATCTGCTTCTGGGCTTGCGGGCTGGATCTGCGCCACTTGTATATCTGCCGACGTTTCGTACCCATATGTATGGGACATCTTCAGGGCTGAACTACTGCACTGTAACTGAAACAGTTTCAGCGCAATTGTTGCACGCTATGACAAGTCCAGTTTTGTTGGTATCTGTTCAAGTCTTTACTATAACCCACGACTCGGTCTCTGCATCAGTTGCTCTCGAACAGTATAAACAGCTTGCTATTATCATTTTGATTAAAAACGGTACCACAGCGAAAAAAATTTAAGATGGAATCGAAACTAAAGAATGCTGCTAAGAACATGAAGACAAAACTGAAAGTTCCGAAGTCGAAAACGGCGAGAAAAATATCGCCTTCGAGAAGCTTAATTGTGACGACGGTCAAAGCCGCAGGTGTAGATTGGTCGTAGCGAAGTCCGAAGGACTGACGAAGAGCCGCAAGATCACCGAAGGCGACCAACACATCTGCGATAGTGTCGTAGGAGCGACGTCCAAGTAGGGGAAATGCCGCACCAAAGGTGAGACTGGAGAATACCAACCAAGGTGGTTCGGACAAGAAAAAGCGATCATTGGACGATCGCCATCGCCTCTGTTAAAAGAGGTCGAGAGTTTGGAAGAATAGTCAAGAAGAAAGAAATACTAATACGTACAAGCGAATCGCAATTCATCCTTATCCGGATGCCATTTATTTTGGGTTTCTTTCGTCACTTAAGGCGTTCAACTGTGAGTGTATATCGTCCAGTATTAGCGGTGATTCTATTAACGACAATGACATTCTTTGTAATTGCGACTAGTATTCATACCTGTAAATACTTAAGCATCTTCAAATTTTTTCCGAATTTGTTTAATAATTGCGGTTTCTTTCAGATTCTATTGCAAGCTTAAACTATTTATTTGTTGAGAATATTTAGCGTAATAAGACACTGCCTGTAACCATGTTCCCCAATATATAAGAATTGACTGTGGTGGTTGAGTGATGTCGCAGCCTGTTTAAAATTCTTTAATTCATTAAGGAGTTTTAAGAAAAATCAGTTCGTCTTTGAGTAATTGAATCATTTACCTCTGGGTAACAGTATATGCTGTTACATTTACTTTAGAAGTGAACTTTACATACGAGGGGGTACTCAAAAATAACACGGAATGGCAGCGTTGTGGAAGAGGCTTATTTAGCACGTATTCTTGCAGCTAGATGCGGGCGACGCAATTTGTTCTGCGTTTGGTGCAGTCGATTCTTTCGCCGAATAAGGTTATGTGATGTTACAGCGTATTTTTTTAAAGCAAGGGTTTCTACCATGATAATGTACCTGGTCACACAGTCTTATTAGTTCGTCAATTCTTGACTAAAAATAGCACGATCCTTTACCCTACGCCACCCATCTACCTGATCTTGTTCCGTGCGACTTCTTCTTGTTTCCACGAATGAAGAAAGAGATAAAAGGACATGGTTTTAATGACGTCGAAGAGGTGAAGAAACACACGACACAGAAGTTTGTAGTCAACAGAAAAATAAGTTAGAAAAATATTTCCAATGAAATCATCGATTAGATAAGTGTATAAAGTTAAATAGAGAGTATATTGAAGGTATTAAGGTTGTTTTGAAAAAAAAAATAAAATACATGTAAAATACATGCACTATATTTGGTCTGTTGGGAGCTGAAATTTAGTCAATGCATTTACTACTACCATCAAAATTGCTACGTTAGCACATTTTTTAATCTTTTACTAGCTAGTACCAATGACAGTGTCAGTTTAAAATGATTTAATGTTCGTACTACAATATTTACAAGAGAACTTTTTTTACAGTTTGTAATCTCGTCCACCCTTTTTATTACTTAAATCGGATTTAATATTGTTTTAAATTTTGTCGAGGACGGAGCATACATGATTTTGTATTATTGCTCGAGATGGTAATTCCGATTTGGGATTGTATGTAATACAGAATTTACGAAATCATTCTTTAGTAAGTGAAGAAAACATTAAATTATCAACAGTAAATATCAAAATTAAATCAAAACTAAAGTTATTACAAATATTTACGCCACTTTTTACATATTTATGTTGCGTAGTTTTGTGACACGCAAATTTATCCTTGGAGACCAAGGATTTATCACAGACTACATATTATTTTTGCGCCGTCGTATTTCTCGTCTAGAAAGTCGTTTAAGAAAATGCAAAAAATAATTATTATTTCTTGCATTACGTATTATACTAATTGTGACAGTATAATAACTTTTTGGAGTTTTTACGCCATACTCGAAAACAGCAATATAATAAATATTGTTTTCACCGAGTTGATTGAATATACTAAATACGTTCTGTGAATTAACTAGGCGCAATTTTATTATGTACAATTATTACCACAAAAAAGTTGACGATCTAAATCACAATTTCCGCTCTACATTTTTTGGTAGAGCTGTACGATATCAAGCTAAAAAAAAGAGCTCCTGTAAGTTTCATTAAAAACAACGTACGATAGTGCACGTTGTCGGGGTAACTCGAACAAGTTTGTTTATATTTTCGAGCTGATAACAGAGAGCTTCAAACAATTACATTCTCTCTCTGGCTGTTTGGGCACTATTAAAAAATACATATACTTACTTCGCTTCGCAAATAGTGAACGTGAGGAACGAGCTTTCGCACTGCATTTTGCGTACTGTTTTCTATAGAATATTTAATTTTATTAGTGTAATTTTAATTCCGAGATTTAATACTTTAAATAAAAGTTTCAGCAATATACCTTTTGGTTTTTTAAAGTAATGTCAGTTTAGAATGCTTGATGAAGATCGTTACATGCACAATCTATCTTGTGTTCTTATTTTGCGGACACCGCTGTACATCGTAAAATTGCACTATTTTGGGAATAATTATTCGAATAATTTTCATATTCTTAACAAATTCATTTATATTTTGTATTTCATATTTTCCATCTTTTTAGAATTAACCTTGGTTACGATTCTGTTGCCTTAATTTACATATTTTTTTTTGGAAAGGCTTCTTGCCATTATTTATAAGTGATCGTAATTATTATTCTTTGTTACTCTTTTCGCCTTCCCGTATTTGTCAGCCTAAGGTTGAAATCAATACTATTGAATTGTTATAGATCTCTTTGATGTTTTATTTTTATTTTAATTATTAGATTTGTATTATTACTGTCATAATATTTATTTGAAATTATTCCCAGTATTTTGTAATTAATTGCCATAATAATGAATCGATACTTTGTCTTTTTCCCCCTCGCCTTTTTTTTCTCTTGTGGCATCATGGTAATAGGGACATAAACGATAATGGCATCGGTGCTTACATTTTCTAACGAGTACTAGTTTCGTACTCGTTGTCTCGTCGTCTATCACGTAGTAAAAGGATGATCAATTTGGGTGCAGATTGTGGATAATTATTTAAGTAAAGCTATTACTTAGCATCGATTGTGTTGGAAAGTACTATGCAGATCAATTAATTCATCGACTTGTACTTGGATTCTGTGAGATAAGTTGATAAATTGCGAACACGTGGACAAGGTTCCATCTTGACTTTGCACTGGCTTCTTACTAGAAAGACGACTTATCTGATTATTTAACACCCTCGAATCCAACCGCGAGGGTTCCTTTCCTACCTTTGGTTGTATTTTAATTACTTAATTGACTAGATTTGTAACTTTATGAAGATCATGTTTCCATTTACAACGGAGCTTAATCTGCTTAAATGCAGCTACTTTGCTGTTTTAATGTTTAAGCGAAACCATGTGGCACCTGTTCTTCGTTCGAAGGTAGCAGGGGATGGTAATTTAGCCAAAGCACAAGAAAATTTCTTAATTATATCATTTAATTAGTTTGTTGCTATTTATGTATGGTCTATAAGACCGTGAAGATAATTATTTAGTTTATAAGCAATCGTTCAGTCTAATTACGTGTTAGTTTGAGAGATGTTAGATTCGAGATCGTTACTTTTATGTTACTGTTTTAATTTGAAGGTAATTATACAAACATTTATTCAAACATTACATATATTTAATCGCTTTAACTAATTATTGACTCCTTAATCAATCACTCATTATTAAAATTGCGCACTTAATTTACAACTTTGCTGTAATTAATTAAGGGCTACTTAATAAATTGTTGATTATTTATATATTACTTACATAAGTTTGATAACTTGAATTTAATTATTTGCAAGCTTGCTAGTAAATTGTTCCATCCTACATGAACTCGGCAGATATATTATTGTGTTCTTCGTTAACAATTATATGGTAATAACCGTACTTACACTCTCTTAGACTTAATTACATTTTCTTTCAGCAAATTAAAATTATATATTGATAGTATTGCTTCTACAAAATTGAATAAATTGTCTTCCTGGGCAATTGCAAGAAATTTTAAGTAAAGTTTTTTAATTAGAAAAAATTATATAAATATTAAAATTCTAGAAACACATTTATGAAAATGGAAAATATAGTCTGTCGCAGAGGAAACTTTTTTAAAATAATAATTGTTAGTGGGGCGATCTATTAACAAAAATATGCGCCGGTGAGGTAGATCTTTCGCCAAAGTTATGTCAAAATATCATGACATTTGCATCATTAGAAGCAGAGAAATTGCGCATAAAGGAACAGTATGTATTTGGCGTTGCTTGAAAAATGAATCTTGAACAAAGAGCAAATATTAAGTTCTGTTTTAAACTAGATAAATCGTTATACTGAAACGTTTAATTTGATGAAACAAGTGTATGGTGATGCGTGTTTATCACGTAAGAGTGTGTATGAGTGGTATAAACCATTTAAAGGCTGTTGCATGAATATAAATGACATCCTGGTGCCAAAAATCTGTGGTCATGGAAAGTAACATCGAACTTATGCGTGAATTTATCAGAAATGAGTCGAAATCCTCATTGCGATACGTTGAAATGGAATTAAATATTTCCAAAGATTATATTCATCGCATTTTGATATAGCATTTGGGACTGAGAAAGATTTGTGTAAGGTTTATACCACAAGAGCTAACTGAATTCAACATTGTACAGACTTGATTAAAGACTCAAAAAAGGGCGAAAACTTCTATTGTAACTGTCGATAAGACGTAGTGTTTTCAATATGATCCAAAGACCACGCGTCAAGGCTTTGAATGGAAGCATCCAAGCGAAGAAAAATCGAAAAAAAAGTTGTTTGGCGAAGTCAAAAGTGAAGAAAATGTTGATTTGTTTTTATGATTCGAAAGGCATAGTGCACAAAAAGTTTGTACCAACTAGTCAAACAGTCAGTGCTGTATATTACATTGTTGTTATGGAGCGTCTTTGGCACGTATTCGTCGTGGGCGCCCTCAATATAGTGAAAATGGTAGCCGGCGATTGTTACATAATAATGCACCATCTTATCACTCGACGTTTATCACTGATTTTGTAACAACAGATGGTATTTTAACCAACAACTATTCACCGTATTCACCGGAATTGGCCCCTATGATTTCTAGATATTCTCCAAATTACATTTGCCGATGAAAGGATAGCGTTATGCCGACGTCGAATCCATTAAAAAGGCGTCGACAGCGATCTTGAAGGACATCTCTAAAGATGAACTTAAAAATTCATTCGACATATTAATTGACTGTGCAAAACGTTGTATTGAAATTGAAGGCTACTACTTTGAATAAAATAAATGAAATTTATCAAAATAGTAAGCTTTTGATTTTATTTTAAAAACGATCGGTTTTCTCTGCGACAGACTGTGTATACTTATGTATGTAGATATGGGAGGTTTAACGTAAAATTTCAGTTAAGCATGTAAACAAACTTATTATTACTTAAAACAGCTACATTGTGTAATATAACGTAATAAATTATAG
Organism: Dermolepida albohirtum; assembly: GCA_031893035.1. Classification (NCBI taxonomy): domain Eukaryota; kingdom Metazoa; phylum Arthropoda; class Insecta; order Coleoptera; family Scarabaeidae; genus Dermolepida; species Dermolepida albohirtum. Next base: position 67,060 of record JAVIWB010004695.1, on the reverse strand, counting down.
ATGACATTAATCTACTATTAAATAAATTCGACTACACTTAAAGACCGCGATTTTGGTATTCTAAAAATTAATTTAATTTTTAAATATAATATTTTATGCCACTGCTACAATAAATTTTCGAAAGATGTTCCGTATTTTATTTAAATAATCTTTCAATAAGTAAATATGATGACTATAATGAATGTATATGAGATTGTTATCTTCTATCTCATATTAGTCACTTTATGCACACTGAATCAGTAATGAACCTAGTGACTGTGATGGCTCTTTCAATAGTATTAGGGAAATCTTAAGTGAACACGTAATTATCCATAAGTAAATAATATCGTTTACTGAAATGTTTTTAGGGCGCATACTAATATAATATATGTATACAAATACATTATGTGTACTAGGTAGAAGTTATCAGAAGTATCAAATAATTTATCGAATGATTAATTTAATTCGTGAGTCATCTGTGGACATAATTCGTTTCATTTCACGTTCAGATCTATATCAAAAAAATCGAAGACTAATGTTTACATTTTATTGTCTCGTATGTTGCATAATATATGCAGTACTAAGGAGGAAGTGGGTAAGTTCAATCAGAACTGTTTATAGCATGTACGAGGTGTAATTAAAATGAAATAGAATTATGCTATTAGAATAAAATGGAATTCGAGCTTCGGCAACTTTGCAATTTCCTGTTCTTGTGTCAAAATCTATTTCTCATTTGCTTATTTGATTCACTTGTGCTAGTTATTAAATCTTCTAGGTTTGGAAAGTGATTTCCTCTATTAATGTGGTGATAATTGGTATAATAGTCGTTATTTCATAAGTACAAATTTATTTATAAATTTGGCTGTTTCCTAGTGTTTTGAGTTGTTCGGAAAGTAATTTCATGCAAATGAATAATAATTCATTTATAGTATTTTATTCAATTATAATAGTAGCATGATTCTGAGATAGTAAAACTTGATCTTTACTTGCAAAAAATTGAACCAAGTAATTTGCGATGTCCTCATTAGAATTAGATGTTTTTCTCAAGTGGCGTAGAGGTATTCAGATCTGGCGAATATGCGTAGCATATTTCATCCTATATGTAACAGCTTCTGATAAGTCATCAAACTTGTATGGTACCTAGTGTTATCACGTTGAAAAACTATACTTTTTCCATTAATCCATTCTGGCCGCCTCTGTTTTAAGAACTCACTCAGTTTGTCCAATTGGTGGCAGTACACTTTACAATTAATTGTGGAATTGTGTAGTACAAGTTCAAAAAGACAACAATTCCCTTGGAATCTCAGCAAAAGAGAGCATCCAAAGAGTATCGCTTTTCTTTGATGAATATCGGAGTTTGATGTGCTTTGAGTCGGCTCATCTTTTCTGTCCCATTATTATTTGTATATATATTGCTTTAATTTTAGATAAATTGATAAATAGAAATGAGGAATCTTAATTTTCATATATTGAAGTTGTTTTAATACTTGAAACACTGTACATCGCAAAAATACATGCAAAACTTTCAACTACTGAATACATTGTAATTTAATAACTAATTTGCGCATATTCGTCGAATAAATAGCACCTGGTACGAGTTCCATTGGCGCCTGGTGGGATAATTTTATTTATAACCATATCGCGTAATCGTGTATTAGTTTACTCGTGTCCCCAGTTAAACCAACACAGGTGGGCGAACAAGTTACGCAAATGAAAACGCAGGCTACAAGGAATACATCCAATTACTAAATATGTATGAAGGTATACGAGTATTCTGATTTAATATACTGTAGCAGTTCCGTAAATTTTGATGCTTGCAATGCAAGTTTGATAAATTACTAAGGCCGGGACTACAAAGGGGACGTGCAATCAGCGAGACACAGAAATTGTTATAATAGCATTTTTTGTTTCGTTTAGTTGAACCAGCGATGCACACCCTAAAAGTACTTAAGTGAACCAATACAAAATTATATGACATAACTAATAAATAGAATCATCAGGTAAAGATTCTACTGGGCGCGCTACTGTTCGTCAATAAAATCGACTATTTCTAGTTATTTGTGACAAAATAAATTTAAGTACACTAGGATCTCGATTTGTGTCTGGGTTACTTTCTGGGAAAATGCGATGTATATTGACAACGCAAATTAAATCCCATTTTCTTATAAAGCACCATGTGTATTTATGAAATATATGTCGTAATACAAAGGGTACTAGGAAAGTAGGAAAGGCAGTATTTTGAAGGTTATTTATTTATTTATTTATAGCAAAGTATATATTATGACAGTCACAAAAAAGGTGTAAAAATGGAAGATAATACTAGTACAAACATATATATAAAATGAGGACAGACATATATATCTAGACTAGTAAAAATCACAGCTTCAAATCAAGATTTTGGAGCTACCGAACGGCTTCAGGAATGTTCTATCATGAACTGATCGCATTCTATTCAAAGATACCCAGCTCTAGCGCGGTAGATTTAATTGGCGCGAAGGCTGTTTGATGATTAATAAGGTTTGCCATTCCTCTGAAGCGCAATCACGTCATTTAGTCATTCATGAATCCGCCACATCGAAGCCGCTTTTTGAGAACAGTTGAGCAGTTTTTAAATTTAAAGGTATTTTTTTCAATTTAGGACGATCAAATGCATATCAGCGACATCTTCATAAATTGGCAGAGCCGGATTTTTGCTACTCTCGGGATAAAATCCTATGTCGCCGGAAGTGCTGCTCCTTAATGTGGTTCAAAACGTGAAGCCAGAATTTTGTGGTAGACTTCGCAGTCTCGGAAACAATACGCATGATCCGGTTGAGAACAGAATCCACTACAACCCTATATGAGCTGTTTAGACAGGTGCAAATACAGGAATTAAATTGTTTTAAAGAATAAAAAATAATCTAAGCTTTCAATTTGTATTTTAGGCCTTTATAAGGGCTAATTGATTTAAAAGAGGAAAAGTTGAAAGCCTAGTCCATATTGTTGATGTTAAATTGATACAAAATACTTACAAAATCAGATGATAATAAATCGACGTCTTTAGTATAAAAAGTTTTTTGTTTAATTATCTAGGTTATGATAATGAAAAGATTCCAATTTCAAGGTTATTTTCTAATTTTTAGTTTTGGTTTTAATACAATATGTATTTGGAGAATAATTACAGTACAACAATTATTGAGAAAACGACTTATCTTGATTAAATTATTAATAGATAATTACGCAGATAATTATAAATATACTTAAGTTACGTTATTATCCATTATCTCAGTAGAATATCAAAATACATGAATATAAGAGGAATATCATTTTATGATTTTAGCACTAAATAAATAATAATATAGAAAAGCATAAATGATGTATTAATAGCCTTACGAGATCAGATTATTGGATCAAAAATTAAAAAAATATAACGATCAAATCACCATTACTGTACAATATTTTCAGGATAGGTTATACATATACATGTATGCTTAGTATACGTTTTTTATAACACTATTATAATCTGTAACCTGTACTTACACCTAGTTTGCTTATTTGCTTTTTCACGGGCTTCCAAAAAAAAACATAAATTAAAGTTGTACTCGCTAGGAAAGTACCTAATTAAATAGAAACAAAAAATGAGAATTAGTCTCAAAATATTAATTAAATTTATTTTTATAGTGGGCGACTAAATTGTTATATCTGCTGGTATTTGTATTCGCATTTATGTATAGATGTTTTAGTAGTATTTAGAATATTTCCATGTTAATGTTTAATATTAATCAGTTAAATAAATGCAAGTAATATCTATGCAAATATATACAAAATTTAATTCGATTTTGGACAGAAAAAACATTTATTTTATTATTCACAACAGCTTTTAAGCGATGAGTAATTCATATTGTGGCTGTTAATAATCGTCTGTATTAATAGTGTAGCATTTTTGTAAATTTTTGGACCTAAAACTGAGAAATAAGTTTTTAGATTGTTGTATGTTTTCAAGTTATAGTAGCAAAGGTAATTTTCTAAATTTGAATATTACTGCCTAATCAATTTTAGAATTAAGTTAAGCGAGAAAGTATAATTTAACATCCTGATCTGTAGAGAAATTGGTAATATTATGTTTCCCAATTAATAATTCATATATCTTTCGCGAGATAAACACAAAAGGTAGATCTGGTTTAATGAGGATTATTTTAAATAAATCTCTTTATCCATTTGCTTTTCCCGAAGAATAAATATTTATTTTGCTTAATCTGGTACGTAGACTTTCGCGGTCGTGGTCCATGCTATCTGCTTCTGGGTTTCCGGGCTGGAATCCCTGTTTAATTGGATGGAGCCGAATAATATCATAGAAGAATAGACAGGAACCGTCGATCTACGAAGATCTGTTAACTTTTCAGAAGATTACGTCCTATATCGTAGGAATATCAATCACAAATATTGATCATGGACCTTTTACTATTCTTGGCTTTCCCGTCCTGTTTTTATTGGTCACCAAACTGGTTGCTTCGCTCTTTATGATAATTTTAAAAACCTTAGAATATTCTTTCTGAAATTTGTCGCTGATTTAAGCCTTGTTGATGAAACAGCACTATCCGGTGATGACTTTTGTCAGATATTCTAGGCATTTGACTACTCGTTCAAAAATTTACGTAATCACAATACGGATGATAAATATCAACCGACACTTGTGTTATTTACAGTATCAGAAAAATATCGACAACCACTTGTACGGAAGTAAATAAGTATTTTGTGTTTGAAAACATATAAATTTAAATAAACGCTTCTAAATCCAGTACTCACTCACATTGGGCACAAACTGTCCTTAAGCAGGTAATGAAATAACCATCAATAAGGGACAGACTACACCCAGTAGGATTAAGTAAGAATATTTTCCCAGAAACTGTTTTCTCTTCCATTTAGCAATGCATTTTTAATTCTTAGAACTTTATTATTATGTGTCTAAAAGTAGAATAATATTAAAACAATATTGTTAAAGGCTTGATATTTTGGATGTGGTTACCTACTTAAATATATATATATATATATATATATATATATATATATATATATATATACACTACCGTTCGTAAGTTTAATCACACTACAGATAATTTTAATTGCGCAACGATATTAAAGAGACTAAAGAGACTGTTTATTTTCATGGTAAATTTATTTATAAAATACTAAATTAACATACAATTCAAGCAATTGACATTATTAATCTAAGCAATATTATAATAAGTTAACTTAAATTTTACTTTCGTCAAAGTAACCAGCCCTAGCTGCGATCACGGCTTCACAAACATGTGGCATTCTTTCAACTAGTCGGTCGCGATATTCCCATCGATAGAGTTCCATGCATTCCGCAACTTACCCCAAAGATCTGTCTTGTTAGTAGGATGTATTTTACGCACGATCCAAACAGTCCCATAACAACTCTATCGAATTGCAGCTCGGACTTTGGGGTGGCCATGTCATTAATGTAAGGATTCCTCTTTCAGTTTGGTCGTCAAAAAACCTTTTTACAATGTTTGCTGTGTGTTTGGGGTCGTTATCTTGCTGATAAACAAACCTCAGATCCATTAGCTCTATTGTTGACGGAAGAGCATGCTCTTTCAATATAGCCAAATAGATTTCTTTTGACATTCTTTCTGTGATTTGCACCAATTTTCCGGTGTGCCCACCGCCAAAGCAACCCCAAACCATCACATTTCCACCATCATGTTTCGCAATCTTAACCACACATTCATCTAACATTCTCTCCCCGACACGACGACGAACAAAAGTACGGCGTTTATTTCCAAAAATTTGAAATTTGGATACATCTGTCCATAAGACTTGTTTCCATTCGTCGAAAGTCCACTACCTGTGTGTTCCCGCCCAGGCCACTCCTTTTGTGTTTATGTTGTGCAGGCAGTCGTGTTTTTTTACTGCTACTCGACCTCTAAGTCCAGCTTCGACTAAACGGCGTTTGATTGTTGTTACTCTAACCGTGGCTTCGTGGTGTACCTTATATTGTGCTGCTATTTCCGGGGCTGTAAGGCGACGATTGCGCAAGGACAATTTCAGATATTCATCTTCTCTTTTAGTAGTTATCCTTGGCCGTTCACTGCGTTTTCGATCCCCGAGTTGGCCAGCTTCTGCCATTCTCTTTAAAGTTTGACTAATACATTACTCTGAAACTTTTAGTTTTCGGGCGATTGCTCTATTAGAAAGCTTTGTTTCGTGCAAAGCAATAATTCTTGCCCTTTGTTCAAGAGTTAGTTGCTTTCTCCTTACCATGTTTTAAAAACAATTAAAAAAAATACGCTCACTCGATAGCACTTGCTGACACTTCATTAACAACGAGAATACAGTATTCACTGTGTAATAGACATAAAATATACCCTTACAAGAGCACAAATATCAGGTAAAGACTGGCTATTACGTCCACGTAGTAAACCATACAATAAACAATTCCGAGTAAGGGATAATCTCCATGACACCCTCATTATATTTCTTACTTGAATATTATTTCTTGAAATAGAAAAGAAGGTGTTCATTCGTTTATACAAAGTACTTCGGTTAAATAACGTGCAAATATGTAAAATGATTTTAGTTTGGAAAAAATTTCAATTTATTAACTTAAGTATTTTATTTCCTTTTTGCCATTAAAATCATCTGTAGTGCGATTAAACGTATGGACGGTAGTATACATAGACACACATTCTGAACTCCAACAGCGATAACATTTAAACATTCAATTTAAACTTAGAATTTATTTCCACGAATTGTAATGGTTTTATAACACTGTACTGTTCATCTACGTAACTAAAATATAGTTGGGGCTAATTCATGGCAACCCATACAAATTATGTTACGAACAGTTGCAATACTAAATGTGATAAAACTATATCTTTCAATTATTGATTAGAAAAAGCTTCAAGGTTACATGTAAATAGAATACTTATAATTATTTTTTTTAACTTGCATGTAACTTCATGAAGTTGATCTTAATTTATGTAGCTTCCCTTAATTGTAATTTTCTCAAGAACTGTGTATTTAAATTAAAAAATATTGTAAGCTAAATAATAAATAATTGTAAACGTTTTCTAATCAATAATTGAAAGACACAGTGTTAGCATATTTAGTACTACAACGGTTCGTAACATAATGTACATGGTTTGCATGGGTTGGCGTCAATTTTACTTCAGTAAAGCAGATGATTAGCATAATGCCATAAAACCATTACTGTTCCTGGAAGTAAATACAAAGTTTGAATTGAATTTTATCGCTGCTGGAGTACAGAATGCCCATAATCTTATCTGGGATATCTCCAGCAAAATATTTGTGACGTCCAAGATAAGACTACCTATTGAAATTGTGTATTGTAACTGCTTGGATAAAATAGTGTTCCGTAAATGTAATAGTTGTCTTGTTGAACCTAATTTATATTTAATTGATTGTTAATGGATAAGTTGTTGTTTAATCTTGATTTATGCTTGTATTTACTTAAACTAAGTACTATATATATATTTGAATATAATAAAATTTAGAAATATAATTATGTGGAATGTTAACAACAATAAAATATGCTCATATTTTCAAAATTTAACATACATATTTATAGAAAAATAAATATACAGTATGGAAACCTTTTATGGAATAAATTCAGTAATTACAAAACTATAATTATTTCACGAAAAGCCTAAAAAAATCAATTTAATTATTCTAGTGACGCTGAATTTGATATATTTTACATGCATGTGACACCAACGATTTTTTAGTTATGGCGTCATATGTATTTTTTAATGGAATGATATATATTTTAAATCCTTTTAAAAAAACCTACACTTAATAACTTTATCTTTAACAGCTCGCAAGGTATCGCCACTACTTTGAAAAATCAAGGATAACCATAATACAAATTGTAAAAATTGAAAACTTTATTTATTATTATCATAACGACTGCTCAAAATAGCTCAACTTTTTGACATATGGTAATTTTGATGGAACTTGTGGTTGATTAACTTAATCACTGTAGGTTGACATATAACCTCTTTCCACATTAATTTTTGTATTCTGTATACGTATTTCGACAACTAAGTGTCATCATCAGTAGATAATCAAAGAGTGTCGCACCTGAAAACTACGGCAAAATACCCGGATGAAACAAATTCCGCACATGATCCGTACTGTCGAAAGCCAAAACGCACACGCAGATCGTGTACGAAGTTTGTTTCGTATGGGTATTTTGTCGTAGTTTTCTAGGTTAGACACTGTTTAATTATCTGCTGATAATGACAACTTACATTTCTAATATAATAATAGTAAGAAGGAGAAATACTTTATTACCCAACAAAGTTAAATTCGAATTACACGATAAATACCTATATAACACTACTTTGAAAAAGGACAGCCGTAATACAAATTGTAAAACTGTAAAAGTTGAAAAATTGAAAACTTTTTTTTTATTAAATAATAACGCAGCGACTGCTCAAAATATCTCTCATCAATTTCTTGACACACTTTCAACTTACATAATAATAATAATAATAAGAAACACTCTACATAAAAGACGCATTGAAAGTATAGTAAGCAAGAGAGAGAAACAAAATAATAATCATAATCAAAACAACGTCACTTGAACGTCTGGAAAGAGATTAATGGCATTAGAGACTATATGTGACAACGGCGCCCTCTTTAGGACATTTGTCCTAGGCAAAAAGAATGTGTTCGATGTTTGGATAGTATGAGTGGAAACAGCAAAATCCACTTGCAACAACAACGCAAGAGCACTTATTTCATTATTAATTAAGATCAAAAGAATGCACTGATAAACATCCTTCTATCGCCCAATGACTGGATGGAATGTCTTTCAAGCAGTGCCAATGGAAAAATAGATGCCAGCATTCTTGTAATTCAAGTATATCAGACTATTTCTGTACCTCTTTCAGAAGCAAATGTTGACGTAGGGAATAAAAATACCATATAATAGCGCCATATTCCAATTTACTTCTGAGAAAGGCAAAATAGTTATTTAAAATATGAGGTGGTATTCTTCTCATTTCTGTTGCAATTCGTTATTTTAAATTACCTAAATTAGTAAGTTCTGTTCCAAAAACCTATCCATTGGGATTTAAATCTGGAGATCTAATTAGTTATACTAGAAAAACTTGTCTTCTAATCCATCTCTTAGGAAAAATTGTGTCTAAATAATCTCGAACAGAAAAAGGATAATAAATTGATGCTTATCCTGTAGGAACCAGATGGTGCTATTAGGAATCTCTTGATCTTCTGGATAAACTCCTGTTGAGAAGTGTTAAGTATTTTTGCCCCGTAAGACTACCTGAAAAGATAGGTCTCATTACACAATTGTTAATTATACCTACTAAAACGTTAACTTTTGTGGACGTTGGGTGCAGTGACAGTGGGCAGTTTGTTCTACAGATTTGCCAGTTAATGCATCTGTTAGACACGTCTTAAGAAAAGTTGTTTTCTAAAGATATAACTAGTGTACCAAGTAAATACATAAATTACTCACAGAATTGATTTCGAAGCCTAGATCGCCCTTTGCTAATTCCTGAACGTATTGAATTTTATACGGATGAAGTTTTTCTTTTTTGAAACATTTTAATACGGTTACATGGCTGATACTAGTGTCTGCTCTTACTTGATGTGAATAATTTGTAGAATTTTCTTGAACGTAAAACCCCGTAAATTTTTTTACATCGTCTTCAACAATTTCGGATGTTTTGGCAAAAGTTTTACGGAGCCATATTCCAAGAACTGTGCCTTTATTGTAGATACAGTCCCTTGCGAAATGGATGGTAAGTCTGGGTGTTCTTCACAGGAAAAATTGGACTATTTTCATATGAATCCGATGACTGTCCTTATATCCATTTACATTGCATTTTGAAAAAGAAATAATAAGAACAATAGATGACAACAAATTGTCACAATATTACACTAGCAATAAAATGAAAGAGCTAGGAAACTATGTAAAAGCATGTTCCAATATTTCCCATTGCAAAAAAGTAAATGTAGGTATAAGCAAAAAACACCGAAAAAATTTACAAATAAACTGCATTCTTCACGCAGGGCTCTTAAACTTTAAAATTTTTAATAATAAAATGCAGTTTTTCATGCATACTGAGAATTCCGCCTACATTTTCATCTTTTCCCTCTCTCCCTGGCAACTTAAAAACAACGTGTCAATAAGAATAAGAGATGGTAGTGTAAAAACTGTTAGGGCTCCTAAGAATGTGAAGGCTGCAGGAGTAGTGACTATAAGAGGTCCTCGAAAATATATGACAATGTTACCTTTGGACTTTTGACGCGAACAATTGGAAGAATTTTGCATTATAATTTACGCTTACACCTGTATGAAATGTAAATGGTATATGCTTTCAACCCCAAAAATTGCTAAAGTTAGATGATCATTAATTATGTCTAGGAGATATTTATTTCTAAAAATATGATAATGAAAGGAATGTGCACCAACCGAAAATGTAAGTATTAAAGAAATTATAAGTTTGTATAATAAATATTAAATGTAATATCAAGTATTGTATCACTTGAAAGAAATCCAAAAAATCTTCTTCAATAGGAGAACCTTAGTTTGAAAAGCTTTCGTTATGAAAACTGCTATACTTTCCATTAGATAAAATAGTATTATTGGGTTGTCGAAAAAGCCATGACATATAGTACTTTACCTTTTTACGGGTTATTTAGTAATATAGAAAACAGATTAATCAATTACATATTGCCTGTTCATCTTTAGCCATATTTAGGCGAGCTTCATAATTCCATGTTTACAGAAGAATCTATCTTCATTGTCGAAAAATCTTGCAAGGTGTTGATTTACACTCTCGTTTGAGTTGAACGTTACACCACGCAAGGAGTGTCGTAGAGACTGAAATAAGTGAAGTTTGAAAACGCAAAGTCTGATTAATATGGTTGATGTCATACCACCTCTCATGGTCTTGTGTTGTCGTGATGTAATACTACTCCTCTGAGCGCTGATAATTTTTGGATAATGGATTCGCTTAAACTATCGACAGTACATTCTTGAATTCATTCCTCGGTAGGAAATTGAAAAGAACGACTTTAAAACTTTAAAATCCCACTACATTAGAAGTATAAGCTTCATCTAATGCATATTTGCTTTTGAGTTTGAAGCGACTCTTTAATTCAAAACTAAATCCGCTTTCGCACCACATCGTTGTAAATAATTCACTTCTCATAACTAATTATCGACTGTTTCATAAAAGAACCGTGGATAGTTTTCTTAAAGGATCATAGTGTCTTGTACCGTGGATTTGACCCAAACAATGTCTTTATTTTGTCATCATTAACCTCAGCGAGCTTAATTAATTGAGGAACATCCGTAACCATCGTTAGCACTGACTTTTCACAAGCTTGAAAAATATAACAAAAATTCACACTTCAACTTTTTATAAGATTACAAACATTCGACCAAATTGCTCATTTTTTTTCAAAACGAAGTTAGAACTGTCCAGTGTCACATATTCTAGCAAAAAGACAGATGGGAACGATTCCGACATTTGTAAAAAAGAATTATGCATATGTTGCAAAAATGCGTCATGATTCTTTTCATTTTTCCAATTCGTCATTGATAACGTTTCTTCAGGTTTGCTAAAAATAGCTCAGTTTCATCGTTTACTAATTTTTTATCGTAAATGTCATCAAGTATTTAAAGTTGTGCTGTGTTTATAGGGGAATTTTTGTTCCGTCTCGCATTTTATCGCCTGAATGTAATAATCATTTTGAGCAAATAAGATTATAATAATCTTTGAAGTATCTATATATTTTTTTTTTGTAAAAAAGCAAGAAAAATTCCACAACATTGTCTTCATCTATTCAATAATAAACACTTGTGAAAACTAAATACCAAAATGTCTAGCCGCTCCCAGACATACTATATTAGTCATCTAAAATATCTGCATTTCTTTTGTTATTCTGATAAAAATTAAATATTCATAATATTAATACACAATATTTATAGTAAGAAGTGATTTGATGTCTATAAACAAAACATCAATGCTAAATAAGCATTGAATGTAGGCATATTAAAAAAGTACGAGTAAAAGTCTTGCCTAAATCATTTACATTCATGTATTGTACATGTATGTGCATATTTCTATACTTCTTACTACATATTTCTGTAATTTAAAAGTACTGCAACAGTTAACTGTTAATTTTCGTAATGTAAAACTGATTTTAAATGTGTTTCTTATCGTCGTGAAAGTATGTTATTAAGTAAGACATTACATACTTCATACAATTCTTTATCTACAATACTTTATTCAGTACTAGAAAGATAATTTTTTTAATATGGAAATATAATTTGTAACTTGTAAGTGAATGTAATATAGTTGTTATTTAATTCTTAGTCTTTTGTTTTTAAGCAACTTCATAATGACAAAATCGAATGCAAAAATAGATTTCGCTAAAATTCGAAGAATTTCAATAAAATTTTATTAGGAGACGAAGAGAAAAAGATAATAGTTATAGAGCCGAAACATTGTTTAATCATTAAGTGTATACTGTTATGAAACAGATGAACTCGAATTCTGATATTATTATGATGGAGTTTATGTTTCGTGATTGTATAAATTTGGTATGGCTATCGTTTTCTTTAATCTAGCAATTTGTACGTTTGTTTTATTGATGTATGGGAGATTTAATTCGTATCTACAACATAAAATAGGGTAATTACTGTACTTTTCACAAGTACTATACTTAATAAGTGTTCGTTTATTTACTTAGCAGTGTATTGCTTCATCTGTAAAGTTAAAAGAACTACCATTCGATATCTATCGAATAACATAGAAAATATGTGCATTAAAATTTATGAAATTTGAGCATATACGAGGGCGATGCTAACATGATCTTACTGAAAACCTTACTATTGTACAGCGCGTTCCAAAAAGAATATACCTATTACAAAGTATTATTTTGTCCAAACTATAGATCGCTGCGCTTCGAATCGACTATTGGAGAAAGGAATATATAGTCTAATTTATTTAATAGCCACTAGATGTTAGTTGTTTTCTGTTTTTTCTGGTAAACGTCATATGTTTAAAATGGATACTCCGCAGCAGAAATCATTTTGTGTTCTCGAGTTTGCGAAGTGCGATTTCGTAATTACAGTGCAAAGACGTTTCAGGTTGAGCTACCAAATTGATCCTCCGAATGGGTGGAACTTTCGCAGATGGTATCGGCAGTTTGTAGATACAGAATGTGTATGTAAAGGAAAGAGTCCTGGCCGCCCTCGTATATCTGAAGAAAATGTTGCACAAATTCAAACTGCTTTCCAACGTAATCCTTTAAAATCAACTCGTCATGCCAGTCGGGAGTTACTACTGCCTACAACAACAATTTGGCGTGTTTCGAGACGTTGTTTGGTTATGAAGCCGTACAAGTTATAGTTGTTACAAGCTGTGCGTCCTGATGACAAACGGAAACATGTGGCATTTTGTAACGAGATTCATGATGCTATTGACAATGATAACACTTTCGCACAACGCATCGTATTCAGTGATGAAGCGACTTTCCATGTTAGTAGTCAGGTAAACAAACACAATGTTCGAATTTGTGGTCTACAGAACCCACATGCAGCCATTGAACATGTACGAGATTCGTCTAAAATAAATGTGTTTTGTGCAATATTCAGATCATCTGTTTACGGCACATTCTTCTTTGATGGAAACATGGTTAGCGATCAGCAGTATCTCGCTATGTTACAAAATTGGTTGTTTCCGAGGCTGCACGAAGACAACTTCATTTTTGAACAAGACGGGGCACCCCCTCGCTGGAGTCGCCAAGTGCGTGAATATTAATTTAAACTTGAATGAAACTCTACCGAACATTTGGATTGGTTGTCAAGGAGCTGGCGACTTAGCATGTCTCAGCTGGGCTCCACGGTTATCGGATTTGACACCCTGTGACTTCTTCCTGTGGGGTTTCGTTAAAGACAACGTTTATATACCACCACTCCCACAGAACCTGGAAGAGTCGAAGAACCGGATGCGTACTGCCATAACATCAGTAACGAAGGACATGCTTGCCCGAGTGTGGGAGAAATTTGAGTATCGATGTGATATTGTTCGTGTTGCTGATGGAGGACATATTAAACATCTGTAATCTGAACTTGAGAGGTTCGTAAATATGTGTGTAAAGTTTCATATTCGTATGCCTTAAAGTTTAATGAATATATGCTTTCGAAATACGTATATTCTTTTTGAAACACTCTGTATTATAATTCTGTTATCACCCTTGTGGCAAAATTTGATTAACTTATTTATATTTGTATTTGATTTCAAACACTAAGATAGATATGAAAATTATTAAAAGAATTAACAATATTGTTTTGAACGATTGAAGAATCAACATCAGGGATGTAATTAGCACGAGCATATCGACTGAACATTAAATTTTGTACGTAGAATTGCGCATATTCAAGCAGTCAACAAGAGAAATGCCGAAAATCTTGAAATGTGTTCAAAAATCATTTGTGATTTGTGATCATTTAAAGCTCTTTAACCAAAGCTCAAAACAATGTTTGGGTCTTTGATGATGAGAACACACCCGTAGTTGTTAGAAAATGCCGATCCGTAAAGAAGAAAATGATAGCTGTATTTTGCAAACCGAGTGGAATTGTGGAACGCGTCGTTTTGGACACACAGGAAACAGTCACAGCTAAGTGGTATGCTGAACAGTGTTTGCCTAAAGTCATTGGATCTATGAAGAACCTGCGGCCAAAGTCAAGAATGGACACCTGGTTCCACCATCACGATAATGCTCCAGCTAACCGCCCCAAAGCCTGCACCGAATATTTGACCACGACAGGATTGAAACTTCTCGAGCATCCTCCATACAGTCCAGATATTGCTCCCTGCGACTTTGCACTGTTCCCGCATATGAAAATGAAGCTAAAAGGGAGGCGATTTTCCAGTGATGAGGACGTTCTGCGGGCTTGGGACAGCGAGTGTCCATAGCGAAACTTGGCAGAACTAGTTTAAAGGTTGGTTTCGGAGAATGGAGAGGTGTATTGAGTGTAGAGGAAATTACTTTGAAAAAATTAAATAAACAAAGCTGTATTGCAAAACTTTCCTAGTACCCTTTGTATAGGAAAGAAGTTGAAATAAATTAGAATTAAATTACATGAATACATTTTTCATATAATACAATATAATATTATACATATGTATTATATTATATTGTAAACTCATCTGAACTACTTTTTTTATAAAAGATAATTCATGTGATTATTAGAAGATAACCTGTAATAAAATTTTCATAAAAGATTTAATTTTTTCGATTGTATCAAATAAGCTATGGAAGTTATCAATTTATTTATCTGAATGAATAAGTAAATATACACTCAACATTTGATTTTATCGCTCGTAAATTGTATTATTGTACAATATATAGTAAATGCTATGCAGTACATATAATTCAGATACCGATTTATGTCTCTTTATTGAACTATTTTTGATTTGTTCGATTTGGTTCAGGTGTGTATATTAGCTGAAGGTTGAAATATTTTAAAACCAAGGAGCATCATAGAAAATTCTTTCAAGAATTATAACATGAAGTTTGGTTAAGGAACATATCAGAATTGTTTATGTTAAATAACGAGCCAATATGGAAAGTAATATTCGGGAAAATTCGGCAAAATTTTGAATGTATATTAATCATATAAAAGGAACAATGAAGAAGCTTGGACGATTTGACTATAACGAAATCGAATTTAATAAAACAGGAAATAGGTTTGCGGACAGTTTTCTGGGGTTTTCCTTCGTAAATCCATAACAACCATTCTAGATACTTTTACGAGCAGGTAACCTTTTATAATTAATTTTGCCACATTACGTGAAATCGAGAAAATTATTTCTACGCTTCCAGAGGAACTAACAGTGGCTGACGGTTTGATATCAAGTTCATGTGTTCGAAATACTAGTACAGTATTATCCAGACCATTACAAAATATCAATATGGCTCTAAAGCATATAATAAATGAAAAGTAGTTAGAAAAACGATAGTTCACAAAGAAGGGGATGTATCGAGCATTGAAAATTATAGGTCTATGCGATTTTGATAAATTTTGATAAAATTTTAGTACAAATACAAGACAGTGTCATACTATATAGCACATGGCCATATATATCCATCAATCAATATGGAAGTCTACACCAATATGGTCTACTATTACTAATATAACATACATATATACAGTAATTTAAAGTGTATACAAGTTTATACCATAGAAAATAACAGCCAAATAGATATCGTGCACACTAAACTTTTTCGAGTCATTGATATCCTAGTACTACTATAAAAATTAAATGCTTTTCGTTTAGGGCATTATATTACAGCTTATAGTCTGGAATATTTTGAATAAACCATGTATTTTAAAAAGGCTATCATTCTTATTAATTCCTTTCAACATCTGGAGTGGGCCAAGGTTCAAATCTGGGACCCTTACCTTTTCTACGTTTTATAATGACTTTCTCTCGTCTTAAGTCGTTATTAACTTAGTCTGATGATATTAAACTGTATTTGCCCATGGAGTCACATAACGATGTTGAAGTTTGGAAAAGGAATGTTAGTTTATTTACAGATTGGTGTAATAAAAAGAAATTAAAAATGAGCTCCCACAAATATGTAACATCTTATACTCTAGTGTCATCGTATAATATTAGTGGCATGCAATTAGTGAAAAAAGATTCCATAAGTGATCCTGGTGTAAAATTTTACTCTGAATAATCATTTAATTTGCACCTGATGGATATCTTTTCATCAGCTTCTTCGATGTTAGGATTTATTATGCATTCAACGGGCCAGTTTCGGGCCCTGAAGTCGTTTTGGTTTATTTTAAGTAAATTGGCTGTTTGGTTAATATGAACTCTTTATTATTCATCACTTAAACGTTTTCCTTTAGTGTAATTAAATATTCTGGAGGAAATATGGAATAGAATTATCTTAACAGCTATAATTTCAAATCATTGGAATCTCATAGAGAAGTTCCAGTCACTCCATTTGTATATAAGGTAATTGATGGTCGAATGGATTCGCCAGATATATTAGGCTTTATACTTTTCCAATTGTCCTGAGTAACAACAAGATTTAGTTTTACATTTTATCTACCATTATTATTGCGCTATTGAGAGCACCAATTAATCTTGTGAATCGTTGTGTGGATTCTATTTATAGTGTTGTTGTGCTTGGCTCAATTTTTTAAATTTATATGTACCTACTTACTGTATTTTCTAATATTCGTACACCCCTTTTTTTATGTCTTCTGAAATTGATTTATCTGTTGGCCAATAAAGATTATTAATATTAAGTTCGAAATTTCATTGATTTTTATCATAAAATACAGTAAATTGAACGTAAAATTAAATTGAAATCTTCAATATTTCGAATCACTGCTACAAATTAATATTATCAGAACTGGAAAGATAACAAAACATAACTGCCGTTACTAAAATAACCAATCATACCAAATCGATATCTAACAGGAACTTACATCAGATATACGTATATACGTATATGAGTCTATGTCACAGAATTTTACTTGTAACGTAATAAGAAACAAAATTGAAGTTAGGTAGAATAGTAAGTTGCAAGGTTTAAGTTCATAAGTATAGGAAATAGAAATTCCTCGACATTTTTACACTTTACTGTAGACAACAGGATGAATTAAAAAAGACATGGCGTAATAATCATAAAAATCTATGTACAAAAAATAATATATATATTAATTAATTTTTATTACTAAATATTGGGTCTGGGAAAAAGTTCGTGGCGTTTTTTCAGTAAAATTCAACTGGTCCCCGCATGGCGCGTGGACGAATTCATTTAAACCGAATATGCTCCATTATTATCGACAATGTTTCGCCATTTTTTTGGTAGATCCATGATCCCATCGGTGAAAAACTTCTGTGGTTTCTGGTCGAAAAACTGAATCAAGTAGTTTTCACAGGCTTCTTTTGAAACCAACTTAATTCCATTGAGAGAGTTCTGCAGAGATCGAAACAGATGATAGTCAGAGGGTGCTATATCCGGACTGTAAGGTGGGTGCATCAAAACTTCCCAACCAAACTCTCTCAATTTTTGACGGGTCATCAAAGAAGTGTGTGGTCGGGCGTTGTCATGATGGAAGACAACACCTTTCCTATTAATCAATTCGGGCCGTTTTCTTTCAATCGCCTGGCGTAATCTCTCTAGTTGTGCACAGTAGAGTTGAGAATCAATCGTCTGACCAGTTGGAAGTAGCTCGTAGTGGACGATTCCCCTCCAGTCCCACCATACACACAGCATCACTTTTTTTGGCGTCAATGTTGGCTTAGCGAACGCTTGTGACGGCTCACCATCCTTTATCCACGATCTTTTACGCTTCCGATTATCGTACGTAATCCATTTTTCATCTCCGGTTATTAAACGTTTCAGAAACGGCTCGATTTCATTCCGTTTCAGCAGCGCATCGCAGATGTTAATTCGGTCCATCATGTTTTTCACGCTCAACTCATGAGGAACCCATACGTCAAGCTTTTTTTGTAACCAGCTTTGTGTAAATGGTTCAAAACAGTTTTGTGGTCAATGCCTAGCTCCATGCCAATATCGACACTGCTGATATGCTTATCTTGTTGGACTTTTTCAAGAATTTCATCAGATTTTTCAGTGATTGGACGACCGCAGCGTGACTCATCTTTCACATTGAAATTTCCAGAACGAAAGCGAGCGAACCATTTCCGCGCAACAGATTTCGATAAAGTACCTTCACCGTACACAGCACAAATTTTATCACAAGCCTGCGCAGCGTTCTTCCCCTTATCATAATAATATTGCAGAATATAGCGAAATTTCTCATTATTCTTCTCCATTTTCAAGTGCGAATAACTTTCCAACCACTGCACCGATTACAATGTTTCTACGCTCAAACTAACGTTCGGAAGGTCATCTAAAAAACGAGCCCTCGGTGGTGTTGTTGTGACTTGTTGTTCTTTAGTTATCGGCAACCAATGCCATCTATCGGGAAAAACGCCACGAACTTTTTCCCAGACCCAATATATAAAATATTGAAGAGCTGCTATTTATTTTTCCTAATGTCCTAATGAATAATTTGAAACATTATTATTCTAATGATTTAATTCAGTCTAAAACAAAAACAATTGAATATGTCACACCAAACATTGATTAGTCGTGAATTTTGAAAAAAGTAGACAATTTATGTATGGACCGTAATACGTTAATTTAGTAATGTATTATCCATTATGGTCAATGACTTTTTGCTATATATCAGGCAGCTTTATAATTCACAGCTTATGAAATTCATTTTTTATTTTCTGTCGGGCCAACTTAATAAATAAATGATTAATGTGGCAGCAGATCACAACCAAGCTACAATAATTTTCGCCGTGCGATCAAAGATATGCGTGGATTTATTATGGTGGATTTACAATATTTTTAATTACCAATTCCCGTTTTTTCTTTTGTTTGTTTTTCATCAAACAAATTCATTTTTATTAAGTTTTGACCAAGAAACAAAGGAAGCTAGAGAAAATGATGACTAAATGAAACAGAAGGGATCATAAATGTGATAGATGTAATGAACTGGACAGTAGTAGAGATAGAAAGAAAATGAGGAAAACAATGAATGCAAAAAAGACTTACAACGATTCGTAATATTAATTTGAAGAAAGTTAGCAGTAATCCACCTTGTTTTTCGGATCCGAATGAATTCTAAATGGTTTAGCGTTAGCCAAACTCCTAAAGGATTGAATGACTGGCTTAACAATGATGAGTTTATCTTTCGAGTAGTTTCTGCATGTCTCTCGAATTGCAATACGTTTATAGAATGCATATTTAAAAAACATAGCTAGGGAACACAAAATGTTAAAGAATTTTACAATAAAATCAAGATAAATGTCTAGAATTAGAGTAATAGCCTTTTTATAATTTTTCGAATATCTCTCTAGCAAAAAGATTCGGCCAAAAAATGCATTCACAATAAATGAAGAACTCAAAAGGATGTTTTGCGTGCTCAACAGATTGTAAAAATTATCACTATGAAAAACTCGTTTTTACAAGAACAGCGCAATTATTGTGACGAGTTTTGAAAATTTTTAGTTGTATATTTCGTTTAAGGATAATGCCAACAGCCAAAGATCATTAATAAATTTTGGCCCGTTAATTGAAGGTATTATTAAAGAAGATAAAGCAACTTCTTTGCTGTAAGTTTGCAAGAAAATGATTAGTATAATTAATAAGTTTTTCCTTTTCTCTGCAATAATACACAATATTGACAGATCGCAAGCGTGTGAGATAGTTGTTGATATAATTATTAACTATATAGACCTAGTGTAGTGGGTACATATTTACCGCGAATTTAAAACAGGTGAACGATATGCTACTTATATTTTACGATATTAAAGTGTTTTCGAATTATATGAGAAATAAAATTATTAATTCTGTACTCTATTTAAATACAATATACATACTGGTCTTGAAAAATGCAGGAAAATTTATTTTCTTGCTTTTTGTGGAATGCTAAATTATTCGAAAAAGCAAAACATTACTTAATAGTGCTCGAAAACAAGAAAAAGAACGAAGTCTGTATAATAAACAACGCAGGCCAATATCATATGCACGGAAAGTTAATCAGAGGATATGACTAGGACAGTAGGTAGAAATGTCTTCCCCCTAATTCGCCTAGTTCAATCTAGTTCGTTATCCGTTGTGTGTGAAGTAGGTAACAGGTTTTTGCGGGGGTATCGTAAAAGTCCTAAAATGACAATTGCAGCGGCAGCTAGGTAATACACAAGTCGGAAGACTTTATCAGACGATGAAAAAGGCGTTAAAAATAAACCCAAAATGTAGATGAACTTTCATAATAACGCGGCAAAATAAAGCTATTATTACTTACCAAAAACCTCAATTAACACTTCGTCAAGGACAATTCGAGTTAGCTAAGATTAATCGAAATGAAATTAGAAAAATATCGCTTATCGAAGCACAATTATTAAACCGTTTTTATCCGATGAACATCGAAAGGCGTGCGTTATCTGGGCACAAGAAAATTCTAACAGAGTTTGGGCCGACGTTGTGTTTACAGACGAATCATTTTTCTGGGCTGATCATCTGGAAGAAAGACATGGTCAGTGCATAAAGGACTTATTCTATAATGCAGCACCCTAAAAGCTTGCTGTCTTGGAACTTCGGAACTTTGCGGGTCTCATACAGATATTTTAAACGCGAAGAGAATGGTAAAATGATACCAAAAAGGATTTCCTAAATCGATGAGAGTGTGGTTTAAAAGTAACAGTGTTGACTAGATCTTACAAGAAGACAACGATTCATTGAAGCAAACTGTGTAGGGCGTGGGAGGTTGCAAATGATATTGTATCAATGAATTGGCCTTCGCAGTCTCCAGATTCCAACCCAATGGAAGCTACTGGGCTCCTATAAAATGGAAACTTTACAGGAAACATGCACATTAAATTTTTCAATTATTTCGCAACATAAAGAATGCAAATAATTTATGCGAGTGTGAGAAATTGTGAGACTATCTTAAAAATAATGGAGATTGAGTACCATAGTGAAGATGTACATTGTAGCAATATCTATCTTCTAATCTATTCCTCTGATTAGCTTCTTTTTTAGTAGAAATATTAGCTTGCCTTTTTTATTATGCAAACTGTATGTGTTATGAATGAGGTTTGCAAGTTCACATGGTCTAGTGTCTGGAGTCTGGAATATGGCTAGGGAAATTGAAAGAGATAATTTAGAAATAGAAACGAAGGTAGCAAATAAATCATTTGTTGGTGGGAAATGTATTGAGTAAACTAGATAAAGGAATATTTGTGACAAATTCATTAAGTTCATTACTTAATACAGAAACTGTTTAAGTTAATAATGTAAACTAGGCTTATGTTGACCTGAAATACAGATCATTAAAAAATTATGAATAAATACAGCGGAATGTTCTCATTGCGTAAGATTTTTCTATGCAATTAGGAACTTATAGTATCAGAAAACAAGAAAAAGAAAATGTACTGTGAATATAGTCTAACAGACGTAATTCAAACACAATTAAATCGTGGCCGTCTTTCTTAAAAAATCAATGAAAAAGAAGAAAGAGGGAAAGATTCAGACTAAGAAAAATGGAATTATAACTGTCGCGAAGATGGGAAAAATACACAAAAAGCAACAACTTAACTCTCTATAGTACGAGGAAGATTCATTTATTAACATAGAGTTTAACAGACAAGTGTCATAATAAATATAGCGTGAGCATTCAATAAAATTTTTAGAATAAACTATTGTATTTCACTGTATTAGATTAATAATTAAAAACAACTTTTCTAGTGTCTTGCATAAATAAAATTAAAAAAAGTTGGTAGATTAACAGTACAGCTTATGAAAAACAGCTATTGAAATCTGTAAATTAAGTAAATTTAATGCTATTTAAAGTGTTTTAAATGCTGTAAACAGTGGCAAAAACTGTATCTGAACATATTTATTTTATATTTATTTTAGGATTTATGCTTATCTTTTAAGTGAAGAAATACAGCGACAGATTCGTTGAGATGTCAGACAAAGAAACGATGTAAGTATTTGTTTTTATTATTGTTGATACTTCTTCCTCAGCTTATATTTATCATTCATTATCTTATTGATATGTTTGTAATTTTTGGAACTGTTTGTGATTAATTATTTGTATATAATATTTGTGCTGTGTTCATGTTATTTTATTTATTCACATTCTTATATGTATGCATGTACACCAGCGTGATAACAATGTGAATATTAATGGTCTAATGAAATTAATAAGTAAAATTTTTTGATTTGTATTTATTGTCGTTTATTTTATATAGCAGCCCTTTTACCGATTATTTAGTTATATGATAGCCACATAATGTATTTTTTTCATCATTTCATTTATTTTTATTATTAGCCTGTAAGTAGAAAGGCAAATATTCTGATATTTTGTACGGGAAACAACAAAAGAAAACTAAAAATAAACTGAATTTAAATTATATTAGATATATACAGTCTGTCGCAGAGAAAGAAGTTTTTTAAAATAAAAACAAAAGCTTACTATTCTGGTAAAATACATTTCTTTACTCAAAGTAGTCGCCTTCGGCTTCAATACAACCTTTTGGATGGTCAATTAACATGTCGAATGAATTTTTAAGTTCATCTTTAGAGATGTCCTTTAAGATCGTTGTCAACGCCTTTTTAATGGCTTTGACGTCGGCATAAGGCTGTCCTTTCATCATCAAATGTTTTTTGAAGAATAGATAGAAATCATAGAGGGCTAAATTCGGTGAATACGGTGAATGGTTGATGTATAAAATTCCATTTGTAGATAGAAAATCAGTGACAAGTGTCGAGCGATGAGATGGTGCATTATCATGTAACAAACGCCAGCTACCATTTTCACGATATTGAGGGAAAACACGATGAATACGCGCCAAAAGATGCTGTATAACAAGTAACTAAGATAATATACAGCATTGACTGTTTGCCTGGTTGGTACAAACTCTTTGAGTACTATGTCATTCGAACCATAAAAACAAATCAACATTATCTTCACTTTTGACTTCTCCAAACTTCACTTAGATGCTTCCATTCTGCTGTGACGCTTGGTCTTTAGATAATAATGAAAACACCACGTCTCATCGCCAGTTACAATAGAATACCTGAAGCTTTCGTCCTTTTTTGAGTCTTTAATCAAGTCTGTACAATGTTTAAATTTAATTAGCTTGTGTGGTATAGACCTTGCACAAATCTTTCTCAGTACCAAATGCTGTATCCAAGTGCGATGAATTGAATTTTTGGAAATACTTAATTCCATTCCCATGTATCGCAATGAGAATTTCGGCTCATTTCTGATAAATTCACGCACAAGTTCGATGTTACTTTCCGCGACCACAAGTTTTTTGCACCAGAGTATTCGTCGTCATTTATGTCCGTACGACCGTCTTTAAATCATTTATACCACCGATACACACTCGTACGTGATAAACACGCATCACTATACACTTGCTTCATCAAATTAAACGTGTCTGTCAACGATTTACCGTG
This sequence comes from Dermolepida albohirtum, assembly GCA_031893035.1. Lineage (NCBI taxonomy): Eukaryota > Metazoa > Arthropoda > Insecta > Coleoptera > Scarabaeidae > Dermolepida > Dermolepida albohirtum. The sequence goes on along the minus strand of JAVIWB010004695.1, from coordinate 42,997 downwards.
TTTAAAACAGAACTTAATATTTGCTCTTTCGACTAATGCCAAATACACAGTGCTATAATATGTCATGATATTTTGACATAACATTGGTTAAAGATCAACCTTACTGAAGCATATTTTTTTCAATAGATGGGGCCACTAAGAATTACTATTTTAAAAAAAGTTCGGTATTCTCTGTGACAGACTGTGTATATTGTTATTGTTTAATTTATCCATCCATAACTTGGATGTCAATCTAAGCTCTATCGAGTATCAAGTGGACTAAATTTTATTATTATTAATTAGTCCAAGCTCATAGTAAGAGATATGATGAACGATATAGGAAACACGTGGATTAAATAAAGGGTATAATAGAATACGTAGAAGAGAAGTGGATGTACTGTTGGGACATATGCAACGAATTAGTGAAAGGATTCCTGTAAAAAACAGGGGAGAAGCGTAATATAGTATATAATAAATAAGGGAAGAAGATTAGTATAGAAGAAACAGGGGAAGTACAAGGAAGGAATGAAACAAGATATCGATAGAAGTATTAAGAACCAGTGAAAAACAGTAGCGGAAACCAAAGTATTTTCACGAAATAAAAGAAGAGGATGATAAAATTCATGCCATAAATTGTATTTATGATGCGAAGGCTCAGATTCACTGTTCTCAGTTGTCTATAGGTGAAATCGCATACCCGGTTAGCACGAGAACGTGGGGTCACGCCTTGCCCAGAGAGAAGGAATTTTTCCAAAAAAATTTCGGCATTATATACATGGTGTTAAAAGCGGTTAAAATTAGACTTTTTCGGTTTCACATTATAAACGCATAATTGTATGTAATTAAGAACCTAGCGTGGATTTCATTTAATATCTGTTTCCATAATGCAATTTATGACACGTTACAAGGTTCGACTTCACAGTTCTCCATGGTCTACAGGTGAAGACACATGTGGGGTTAGCATGAGATTGCGGGTTCGAGTCTCGCGCCGGGTGCAGTAATTTTTCCAAAGAAAAATATGCATTATATATACGATGTAAAAAGCGGTTAAAATGAGATTTTTTTAAAGCAGTTAGATTTAATAATAATTGTATTGTGGTACAAGAAATATTGAGTTAGACCATATGGATAAAAACCGATGACATGTGTTCGAATTGTATGAAAGGCTTTCAATTTCTTTTTTCATATTACTGTATACATAGTTAGACAAACACTCACGACCCATAACATAAGCACGTAAACCATTTCTAATTCTATTTATGTTCGAGAAATGATGATATACTCTAATCAGAGCTTTATTGTATGTACATTTACATTTAAATTATTAATAATTAATTTAAATTTTATGTCAAAATATAGATGTCGAAGAGATGGCATTGCTAGAGACGCTTAATGTTAGTGAAATGTTAAGTTGTTAATAAGAATATTTTAACGACCTCACGTAAGTAAGGTCGTTAAAATAGTCTGAAGATATTGCCTGATTTAATATGTTCATGTTAAATAAGTTTTAAACTGATTAAAATATATAGGTTTTATTTATATTATAGAAAAGACTAAAGCTTGTGTCAAAAGGCCAATTAAATGGATTAAACATACATATTGATTTTCCTTTCGGCAATCTAATCAAATCTTATTTGAACTTGGAGATGTAATATAGATGTTTTAACAACTGATTTCGGACTTGTTTGTTAATATTGTATTCTAATTAAACGCTGTATTCAGTATTTGTATTTACGGAGCTTGACTCGTCCGATATCTCCATTAGGATCAACTAGTTTAACCCTTTCCCTGTCAGTTACCAGTCAAATTAATTTTCATTTCAATTGTCGTTCACACAGAATGATTATCTGGAGATACGCGTATATAAGCAGTATAGTAATTGCGTATAAATTTATATATGTGTCTGTGTTGATGATTACAGTTGTTGATTACGTTTGGTTAATTATGTTTATCCGGAAACGAAAATATCTATTTAGCGGTTTATAGTCTGTGGAATAATTGGAGTAGTTTCTGGAAATAATAATTGAGAAAGAAATCTTTTATTTATTTTTCAGAAATATTTATCTTATTGTTCTTTTAAAGTGATGTATGCATTTTTGTAAATTATGACAAATTATATAATATACAGGACGGCTCAAAATGAAAAGCAAAAGTTGATATATGAACTTTTATTATTAGTTTGACTTTTTCATAGTAGATTAATATTATGGCTAAGTATGGAGGAACGAAAGACTAATTATTAGTCATATAAGCAACGAAAATGGATGTAAATATTGCGTTGTAGGTTATGGGCGTAGATACGGAAAGCTCCGAAAATATTTTCGATTATCAGTTATAATTTGCTCGTCTAATAGGATGAACGCTTCGGACGCGGATGCGCAGACTTCTGTATAAACTGTTGTATGTTATATGCGTGTACATTGTATGCATACGTATAGTGAAACCGCATCCACCGTCATCTTCAATTTTACTAGCTTCCATAAGTGTATAACAATGTATTACTGAAGTGATATCAAAGCTGATGTAAAAACATATTGGAAAAATTTGCACTTTCAAGAAACCAACGCTTAATGTTTTTGACTGACACAGCCGTAACTACATATGCGTTCTATAGGCCAGTCTTTTAAAGAAGATTGTAGTAATTTCCTATGTGTTACATGTAAAATTCATGCTTTACATCTTGTCGCAGAAACTATTCGTGGATGTTATCCAGATGCATTAATTGTACGAGTAAAGGAGAATTTAGCAAGTCCCCTAAACGTATTTGAAAATTTCATAGACTGTGTTCGCATATCCTTGAACCGCCACAACTGATTCTAGCGTTTAATATTATAAGTATTTTGAGAATATAAATACGGTGGTTTTCAAATTCGATCGTAAAGAACTAACAGTTATCAAAAAAGGCCAAACAAAATTTCAAGATAGGTTAAAACAGATTTACAAAATATTCACCAATATTACTTATAAATTAGAAAATTCTTCGTTGTCGTGAAATAAGTACAAATAATGAATGCTGTTCACGTATAACTAACGTTATAGAAGACACAAAAAATTATTGCCTGCACAATTTTGTGAAGATTTCTCTACAGATTTTGTAAATATTATAATAAATGTAGGACGGTCGTTATCTGTATATAAAAACATTTTCTTAACGACGCGCTTCGTTTTTTGGCAACAGTGGGAACGTATCTATTGCTTCAAATATTTAACAGATCTTATCCAGTTTGTGACTTCAAGGAAGACGCTTAAAACGGCAAGTGTCGTACCACGTTTTGTATATTGCTTCTTACTTTCTGTTTTATTTTATGTGCATACTATTAAGCGTACGCTTACGTAGCTCAATTTCGCTTCACTTATTATGACTAATCTTCTGGAAGATTTGTCTATATAATTTACCATGTAACAAACGTGACCTGCGATGATTATGATTTAGAAGCTGATGTAATGTTTCGAGGATGAGTTCAGCCCCCAGAGTTAGAGCTGGTGTGGAAGAAGAGTTTGAAATATAAACGAGGAAACCTTTGAAATTGATTTAAAAAAATATTATTAATATTAGCCCAGCTAATTTACTTTTGATTATTAAATAAGAGAAGGCTTTTTAAAATTTTGATCTGTACTTAAAAGAATGATTACTGATTGTGATATGGTTTCGGAAACATGTATTTTTTAGTTATAGAAGGCCTTATATAGACATTTAACTTCCTTTCACCATTTTTCTTCAAATTTTGTTTTCGTTGGCCAAAGACGCCCTGTTTTTGGGAACATTACCTGTTCTTCAATAGTTTTATTATTTTATTTTCCCAAGCTATAAGTGATTTAAGTTATCTTCTCTTTCCTATTATTTTTATAAGGACTTTAGTAGAAATACTATAGTTGAGTAAACAAGTTTTACAAATAAGGTTCCAACTCTAGTATTTTTTCTAGATTTTAAGTTAGTTAAGCAATCCTTTAGATAGGAGTATACTATGTTCTACTAGAATTTAAAATCGCCAAGGAAATTATACGATTAGTTAGTATACTGTGAGTAATGCAATCTCTATAGTAAAAGTAGAGGGAATTTTATGAAAACATTTTCTAGTTGGAAGTGAATTAAAACAAGAATACTTCCTATCGATGACAGTTTTACTTAAATTATTGGTATTAAGAGAAAGTGGTATACACATTATAGGAATTATACTCAATAGGCGAGATTAATGCTATAGCTTAAGCTTACATAGACCCTATTGCTAGTGAGAGATGGGAACGGATTATTTAATACATCTGAAAACCAAAAGAAGTTAGCAAAAAGTAGGTAAAGGGCTTGTTGTTTACTAATGAAAAAAATTAAGTTATTCAACTAAAGAATAATGCTAAGGAAGAATAGGAAACAAAAGCCCTGAGAAACGATGTAAACAACGAGAAGCAGAAATTTCAAATTGTGAATAACTATTTGTATGCGAAAAATAGATTGGTGAGTAGCAAAAAGTAGAAAATTTATAAGAAATCTACATGTATTTTTGAAATTTAAGCTAAAGTCGAAGACCATATTCCGAAAACTCTGCTCTGTGACTGTCAGAGATGAACTTGGAACAAGAATGTAGAGAACGGAAATTAATCTTGAGAAATTTTTTTTCACAATAATAAGTAGAAAGATATTCAACGGGAAAGGAGGACCTCTACAGGAGCGTATGACCTTATGGTAGTTCGAAAATAATAGAGGCTGTAATGACAAGAAACTTGCTACTGTTGGATCCCCTGAAAATAGTGGATGAAACAAAAGCAGTAGCAAGTATAACTTAGAAAATCTTTGTCGATAAGAGAAAATGTGGCCTAGAAGAAAGTGGAGATAGACGCATTTGAAGACTTAGCAGGAAGCAACTACAAGAAAGTCACTCAAGAATAGACCATTTTATATTAAAAAAAAATTATTTCGGCTTTAACGGTAGTTAATGTTGATCAGATTCTCAGTTTCTTCAGAAGTTTTTTAATATTTCTACATAATTAATGCATTGAAAGAAGACAAATTGCAATGAAAATTAATTCTAGTCAATAATTCTATTAAAAATCTTCCTAGTTTAGCTACAGCGAGCAAAATTGAGTAAGTTGTTAAATATTGGAATGTCCAAAGATTAATTAGGAACTAACGACAGCGTCTAGAATCACAATCATTTCTAATAGCGCTTCTCAGGAAGCTTTGGCTGGATTTTGTTAAACGATTTATAGAATGGACAAGAGAAGATATGTACAAAGGATAAAAGTATTAGAAATAACACCACGATCAAACTAGAAGTGTTATAAAACATTATTTTCTATAAGCACCAAATTCATATAAAACTTTTTTTTATTTATTTCTTATTACATGGATAACAAACCACAATAACGAGTTTATTCATTTTAACATAGTCTAAGAGTTATTTTATCGACGAAGAAACCTATTTCTGTGAGAAGCAATTGATTTTATATTTTAAACATAAATATACTAATAAATTATTTTATTCATATATGTATCTTCCAATATTACAGTTTTGATAATCAACTGATACCTAACTTGTTCATTAGAAGTATACACAATCTGGAAACCTAGTGTAAATATCAATGATTACATGCACCGATTTTTATCGCGAATAGCCTATATCTCCTATATTTATCTGCTCGCGTTGTACCGTTTTAAATCTATTGACGAAAATATCTTTTTTTGTATTGCTACATAGCTATTGTACTATGTCATAAACTTCTGTTAGGCATGGCGCTCTAGAACGGAAAGTATCTGTTCTTGCTATTACGGGTCATTGTAATTACAAGATGGGAATCATGGACAAACGCATGTGGATACTATCCTTAAAAGTTTGTCAATCTACAGAACTTTGTTCAAAATCTACCAAATGATGCCGCCAGCATAATTAGATGTAAAGAGCTCCTGAAACTTTAAAGTGTTCAGTAATAATTGAAGTTTGAAAATTTGTGTACCTCATTCAATATAATACTAATAATTTAATACAAATACTAAAATAACAGGCGTCGCACGTATTGAACAATTATGAAATTAATATAAGAGGAAAAGCTATATTTAAAAGAAATCCAGGTCCACATGTGTATACTATAACACTTTTATGAAGAACGTTGTATAAGCAGTGGTTGTGTTGAAAATGAAATGTTTTATTTATGCACCGTTAACAAGTTACGAGATCAAGAGAAGCTTTTCATTGTTCAGGGATATATTAACTTCAAAAAGAACTAATTTCATACAAACTCGAAGCAGTCGTCTTTCTTCGCCACGATAAGGTAATATTATGTATTGTAGTTCACGAAATTAAGATATACTTATATATGCATTTTATATTATATATACATATGTGTGTGTGTAAAATATGTTCTCTCTCTCTCTCTCTCTCTCTATATATATATATATACAGCCTTGGCCATATGTCTGAAGCACCCGCAAGTTTTGGATGTAAAATGAAATTAGGAGGTATAAAAATTAAACTACAAGTGTATATACATTTTGAATGCAAATTTAATAATATACATTAATATTTTGTAGCACCACCGCGACATTTGATAACGGCTTGTATCCGTTTAGGCATTGTAGCCACTAATTTGCTACATATCTCGGGTGAAATCTTTTCCCATTCTTCAAATATCCTCGCTTTTAATTCGTTTTTGTTTTTATGTCTATATTTTGCGACATTTCTCTTTAAAATACGCCACAAATTTTCTATGGGCGACAAATCCGGCGATTGTGCCGGCCATTCGAATATGGGCACGTTATTTGCGCTAAACCACTCGATTGTACGTTTAGATTTATGGCAGGGTGCATTGTCCTGCTGGAAAATGTAGGCCTCTTCATCGGAATCGAACAGCTTTACAATAGACGGTTCTAGTACTTCTCCTAACATATCGATGTACCTACTGCTGTTCATTCTGCCTTCACAGACGTACACTTCGCCGACACCCTTAGTGGTCATGCATCCCCATATCATCACGCTACCACCCCCATACTTTACTGTAGGCACAATACAATGTGGCTCAAACGCTTCCCCCGGTCTTCTACGAACAAACTGAGCCCCAGGTGTTGGCAAAATCTACGTAAGATATAGAAAAATTAATAGCTGTTCAAAAAATTCCAATTCACTATTCAGCACATTCAAAATATCATATTTATGTAACACAAAAGTAAAACTGCATTAATTTATCATACCTCTACATTGGATTCGTCGGACCATATGATTTTGGACCAATCCTCAACTGTCCAATTTTTGTGTTTTTTTGCCCACAACAACCGTTTTTTCTTCTGCTCCTCGCTCAATAAGGGTTTGCGGCGAGCTTTACGACCATGTATATTTACTTCTACCAGTCGTCTTCTCACTGTTCTCGCTGATACAGAAGTTCCTTGGCGCTCATTTATTTCTGCAGATAAATCTTTTGATGATTTCATACGATTTTTCAGAGAAAGTCGCGTTAAAAATCGATCATCTCTCTCCGTTGTAATACGTTTTCGTCCACTTTTCGGTCGATTTTCGTAAGAACCTGTCTCTTTAAAACGTTTTATTGCCGCTTGGATGGCATAGCGCGACCGCTTCATTATTTTCGCGATTTTTGATTGCGATAGTCCTTGAGTATGTAATAACACTGCTTTACTTCGCTCTATTACATCTAACTCCCGTTTTCTAGTGTGTCACAATGTACAACACTATACAAAAACACAATATTCAATACAACTGGTTAAATCAATTTTATAACACAATATCGTTTCTAATACACCTCACTTATTGAACAGTAAAGATCAACTAACAGCAATAAACCTTAAAACTACAGAATATTTGTATATATTTTCCTGGTAAACAGTCATTATATACACATTAGTTATGGCCCCTTTCATTACGTTCTTAGGGTTCAGGTAATATTGCACGTTTATGGGGGTGCTTCAGACATATGGCCAAGGCTGTATATATATATGTCTATATGTCTATTCACATTTGTGTCTAACAGTTAACTGTACTGGCTATGTCTATTGACGTGTTCAATGCCCTTTTTGTGAATAGCAAACAAAAAAAAATTTTTATTTTCGAAAATAGTTTTATTGCTTTTCGAAATATTCTCCTTGAAAATCAATGCACTCTTGCACTTGTCTAAACCAATCCGAAAAGCATTGCTGCTACTGTGAAGGCGGTATCTCCAAATTATTAGTTTTGAATGCCTCAATTGCCTCTTCTGGCGTAGAAAACCGTTGACCACGAAGTTTATTCCTCACGTGTGGGAACAAAAAGAAATCACAGGGTGCTAGATCAGGGCTGTACGGCGGATGACTCATCAATTCAATGTTTTGCCTGGTCAAATATTCAATTGTTTGAACCGAGCTGTGAGAGCTAGCATTGTCATGGTGGAGAATGATCTGTCGTTTTCGCTTTACTTTCCTTGCTTCTTCACAAAAACTTTTGGCAAGCAAATAGTTCTGTACCAGTCGGAATTGACCGTTTTACAACTCTCTAAAGGCACGGTTGCAACGTGATCGGCTTTTCTGAAAAAACAGGCGACCATTTGTTTTGATGTGTTTCGAGCGCGAACAACTTTTGTTGGTTTTGGTTCATCTTGGAATACCTACACATTCAACTACTGTTTACTATCGGGCTCATACGTATAGATCCTGCGACGACTTTGTAAATGTTCTTTGAAGCACCGCCATTGTATTTTTTGTGCATTTCTTGACACCAATCGACGCGAGTCCTTTTTTGAGCGGTTGTTAAAATATGTAGTACCCATAGCTTCTTAACGTGAACATAGCTTCTTAACGACTAAATGCTCATGCAGGATATTATGCGCGCTGGTGTTACTAATACCTAGAGATGTCTCGATCTCACGATATATCACATGACGGTCTTGCATTATCAATTCAGACACTGTATTAATGTTTTCCGACACAACAACATTTGTGGGACAACCTTCACGAAATTCATCGTCCAAAGAACACCGTCCAAGTTTGAATTCACTATATCAACGACATACTGTAGTTTTCGATGGTGCTTCATCACCATATAAAGAATTCAGCTCGCCGATGCATCCTTGTTGAGATAATCCACATCGAAAGTTATGAAAAATAATTGCACGAAAATGTTCGCGAGTTAATTCCATTTTTTCGCTGACATTTTCAAGTTACTGTCAACAATAGAAATAGCGACCGGATAATAAAACTGTCAAGGTAAATATATTATCAAAAATGACAAACTTCACGATGCTATCATCAGATCGGAGGCAACACTGACAGTGTTGCCAGTTCCCGAAATATAAACAGCTACCCTCGTATTCTTATTGACTGTTATCCGTATAGTAGATAAGAAAGGATGCGATGTGTGATAGCTGGGTTACTGCAATCACCTTATTTTGAACCGGTTTTCTGTTCAATGTGTTTATTAAAAAAATAAACAAAAGGAAATAGGCAGAGTTTAGTGTTGCTTTTATTTATTAATTAAAGACAAAATAACGAAAAGGTAAGTTTATTTCAGGAAACTCATCTCCATCCGTTGTTCATTTCTTTCTTCCTCAATCGTTTTTCGATGAATGTTTTTAGACAAGGTGTTTTAGTAGTTCAAGGAAATATTATTATAACTATAAAGATTCCGTTACTATTCACAGCTTGTTGAGTTGGTATTCTTAATTAAAATTTATTGAATGCTTTTGGCATTTTTATTAATACATTTAATTTTTACTTACCTTCTGTGTAAGTATCACGGCCACTTTCGTAATTCTTTTTTTGCTTTGATAGAAACTACAAAGAAAGTATTTAGGAAGAATGTTCATATTGCCCATTGTATTTACTATATATCTGAGGGTAAGGGCGATACCACTAAGATACTCGAGGGAAATTAATGAAACTCACTAGAACTTTTTCAGGTACTTTATTGCATTACCCGAAATGTCGATAATGCACAATGTACAATATTTTACAAGACAATAATATAATAATAAATTGGTAAACGATGGTAACCTCATCTCATATTTTGGTAGCGAAAATCTATATGTATTATTTCGATTTGTTTTGCTTGTAATATTTTAATCTTATTTACTTCGTTCTGCATTTTTGTTACAATTTTTTCGCGTTAACAAAATAAGGAAATAACTATATAATAAATATTCCTCCTAAATGATAAATGTACATGATTGTATTTTTCATAAAAATTTTTCTATATAATACAGCTACAATAAAAATTTGCTCGTTTTTAAAGAAACTCTATTGTTCATCTTTTCGATTCACTTTTTACGTTTTTTTTTTATTACTCTCATATACTAAATATTTGTTTTCATTAACAGTCGAGTTTCTTTAAAAATAACAGTTTGTATTTTTTATTAATATATTTTTTTAATCATATATGTACATTATGACAAATTTAATTTAGTATTTAAAATAATAGTAATATAGATACGTTTTATATACAATTTTTCTAATACATACAATGTTCATTTAAATTTTTCTTTCTTCTTAAGCACTTGGGTTTCTACAAATACGTATAAAATAAAGAAAAACAAGAAAAAAATATTAGGAATAACATACAGAAAAAAACAATGCAACAAAATGCTTCAATCATGTGCCAACATGCTAAAGAAAGAACAGAAACAAAATTATAACAAAAGAATATATTTATAGGAAAACATTTCTAAATTTAACGATAATTCTCTTATAAAAAATATCAAAAAAATATATACATTTTTTAACAGGAAAGATTAATTTTTATAGTTTTATTAAATTTTTGTAGGCATAATAAAAATTCAAAAAATCCTTATTATCAAAAATCTATTTACTCTTCTTGAAAAAATATACCTACAATTTATTGTTTCTTTTTCTGCTGGTTCTTTCCAAAATATTTTTTGATATGCCCTTGATTTTATTTTCTTTTTTCTTTTTTTTTTCTTTGGGAAAAACACATTGTATAAAAGTAGTGGTCACATTTTTTGGATAATTTTCCATCTTGGAGGAGGGGGCAGGGACTTTTATTTAAAACTATTAAATCCAAAGACACACAAGTTCCATTCCGTTACAAATTTAAAGACGTCCGAAAAAATCAAATTGTATAAGACAATATCTAATAAAGTGATCATTTTGTGTTGTATTTTGTTTAATCTTTGATTTGATCCTTTCGAAAGTTCTCTAGTAATGTATCTACAAGCATTACTGTTTCCTTAAAATTCGCCCAATGTAGTTTTATTGCGAACTACTTTGCTTATTAATTAATTTATTTAATTAATAATATATCATGTAAAACGTTAATATAGAAATTAATCTAGAAAACATATATAGATTACTTGTAGTATCACAGATTTTTAAGTGCTCTCTACGTTTACTCATATTATTTGTAGAAGAAATTTTGTCCAATCGATGTACAATATATGTAGGCTGGCCATGTAAAATTAAATATAAAATTAGTCTATATAAGAGATGCTATAATGGTTTTAGGTAGAAGGGCTAGCTTTAACGGATTGTTAGTAACGTCAGTCGTGAGAAATATTTTGTGATTTTTTGATTCGGTTGGTCCTCAAGTTTTCGAAGATATATTTCCGATATTTTTTGATTTTGTGCCAATTAATTAAATAATAGTTATAATAAATTACATACATCATGAAGTAGGTTATAATACAAATGTTCTCGGAACAATAACATAACGAAAACATAATATAAAATGAAGGGGTACATTTAATAAAATAAATATGTTTATGTGTTAATTTTACATGGCATCCTATCTGCATATTTTAATAACGATGTATAAATATATACAAAGTATTTTATTTAGCCAACACTCTTAGGGGTCATTGTCATAGAAATGTGTTGCCCTAAAACAATTGAGGTCTAATAATTATATTACAATTACATTAAGTTATGATGATGATAGTGAAAGGTGAAATTTTATACAAATATTTTTCGAGATTTAACAGTATTCTTCATACTATCAAGTACTTTTTAGAATCGTAAACTTCTAATGTAATCGAATATATTTAGCCAAGTTGACAGCGATTAAGTTACATGTATGAGCCCTTTTTTCTAAATTTTTTGAGAATTGTGCTGCCATAATTTTAGTTGACTTGAACGACTTAAATATTCTACTTTACATATTACGAGCTCTGAAACTGATGTTTATATGAGCTTTGAAAGCGTCTTGTATAGAATTGATTATTAAAAAATTAAAGACACCTCTAAAGTACATATCGACGTTTTGATTTTTTCGATTACAATTCAATTGTGAACAAGTTTTAAAACAAGTTCGTACTTGATTCGTTTCGGGTATTTAACAATTCGAATTTCTTCAAACCGCAAAATAAATAAATCAATTTAATATAGATCCTTTTCTATTTATTTCCACATATTTTTATTTATTTATTCCTTTCGGTAAAGTACAAAGATTGTCATCTAATCAGGATATTTCTTTATATGTTTATATCACCCTAATAATCAAAGAAAATACTTTTAACTGAGAGAGTAGAGAGCTGTATTATTATATTGTATAGCTATATTAGACATACATATGTATATACATAGGATGTTTATATAAAGGAAGAGTAGCTATGTATAAGTCTGACAAAAACATAGATTTTGTTCAGTGGCTTGTTGTGAATTACGAAGAGGAGTAGTCTTTTTAATATTACATTTTATAGAATAGCGGATGTTCTGACATATAGGATATTAAATATACAAGTTTTAATATCAAAATGTTTTAATTTAGATTTCGCAGTAATTTCTGCTCATAATATTTAAAGATTTTAAATGTAATCGTGTATGTCCAAGGTAATAATATAATTTGATTATAATCTACAGATGAAATTACTTCTTTTCGTTTTATTCGAGAAAATGATTAGATAAATATCCGTTGTAGATCTCGATAAACCAGTAAAGTTTATCAAAAAAGCCTTCAATAAACTATCATTTAACGCTTGCAGGTGTGTGCTAGCACGAGGCCTTTTCATGCTGTCGGTTCTTTTTGTAATTTAATAAAAGTAATGATAATATTGGAGTGCTTGACGTTTTTATTTCTTTGCTTATTAAATTAAAAAAAAAGTGTTAATAAAATTATTTATAACAGTATTTGTGGGATTTTGCAGCTGCCAATGTAAGAGTTTTAAATATTTGTTAACAATAGAGAGAAAATATTGCAGGAAAGATACTATTTGGAAATAATAAAAAATAATGCAATTATAAACATAGGTATTATACGATTTTAGATTGAAAGAGATAATTAACAATCAAATTAAATAATAAGTATCTCAAACTGTACCCCTAAGGTATATCACTCGATGCTAAAAATGAACAAGATAAAAAACCTCTACAGTAATTGTAGAAAACTTTTCACCAAGACACAATTAGAAGATGAATGATGAATATTGGGGAAAAGTTCCAAGATAATTTATTCATGAGGAGAGAATAATTTGTTGTTTGAAAACCTTTACTAATATTGATTAATTGATTGATTGTTGATGATTATTTAAAGACTTATTAATCACTTGGGTACTTTCAACTATGGCTAATTTTGCTAGCAAAGCAACAATTATTTAAATATTTGAATATAATTAAAAAGAATGCATATATTAGTTATTCTCAATTGTTCATATTACAACGGAAACCCTTTTTAAGGATAGGATAGATGTTGTTATTGTAAAGATATATAAAGTATGGCACAAGAAGATTTGGTCTAATATAAACTGAAGAATTTTTAAATTTGATCGCTCTCTTACTAAAATACCGTAAAGAACAAAAATAAAAAAGTATGTGTACTTACGTTGTAGCATTACGAAGTAAAGAATAATGCGGCCATTGACTTCATCTGCTAAATGTCGCCTATCTAATAATGTGAAGAAACTCTAAAGCTTGATTTTAAATTATTTTACTGATAAGAAAGAATTCTTAATATAAATTAACCGAAGACAAAAGAAATATTCTAGAGCATAACTTTAAGAAGACATGGAAGGGAAACGCAGAAATTTATAATTATATTTAGAAGGAATTAGAGTAGTAATGAATTAGTCCAGTCAAAGATCTTGAAGATGACTTAACTAACCGAAACGTAGGAAAATGAATACATTTCGTTTGGGTTCACCGTTTAATAGAATAACTTTCACTCAGTTGACCATATCTTCAATTTATCTTTATATATTCTCTATATAAAATGTGTACAAAATTATTGTCTCCACTGTGCTATGTTTTATCTGTTCCCTTTGTTTAAATATTTAACTTTTGTAATAATTTTCATTATTAACTTTGATATTATTTTATTTTGATTTAATATTATCTCACCACAAAGCTTGGGAAGCTTCCGGCAGGAATATTCTGTTTTAAACAAACGAATCTTGCTTGTCCAAAAGTGCCAACAGCAAGATTTCTTTTATGTATAACTTCAATTGAAAATATAGGAAGCAAGCTGTCATATTCTTCGAACGATATTAACTAAATAATAATCACTCGTGAAACAAAGATGTTTTATTTATTATAAATTATGGCAAATTTTAAAAAATGATTGAGTTTTGAACGTAAAGTTTAACACAATGAGGCATAATATATTATTAAAAGTAATTTTGGGCCCATTTTTGTTAGACTCTTTATAATAAAAGAAAATTCAAACGAATGGCGTCTCATTACCATTATATTTTGTTAATTATTGAACATATAAATTTCATTTATAATATTTTTATATTTAAGATGGATAATAGGAAATTATATTATCTAATTAATTTTAAGAGCGATCCAAAAAATAATATATGTATATTGATAATTAAACGATATAGTTGCAATAATTCTATGCATGTCTATACACGGTGCTGATCAAGTTTAATGCAACGACTATCATCTCTCACGTATTCAATTAAAGCTACCGAAATAATTATATTCTACAATAGTACGATACTGTTACTGTATAAAAAGATTAGTTTCGTCTTTCGTATACTAATTATTTACGCGCTCCTTGCAAGAACAGATAGCAGCTAATTCAGTAGCCATATGTATTTTGACTTATATTATGAAAATATATAAAGCAATTTTTGTTGTGATAAATAAAAATCTTACATTCTATAAGGCAATGAATCTTCTCAATAAAGTAAATTAATATTCAATAGAAATGTCTGTAGTTTTTACTTGTAAAATATTAGCTTAATGAATTAATTAGTTATAGTGACTTTAGAAGTAATTTCAGAAGTTTATTGTGATGAAAATTTTTTGAAAAATTTGAAAATGTCATTTCATAAGATTCATTAATAATGTGAATATAGATTTAGAAATCAAAAATATAAATAAAGATTTTTTATGCCTTTATGGCTTTTATGTTTTTTTATGTTATATTTTTTATATATTATCCTTCATTTTTTTTAAATTAGAATTTGTGACAGTATCTGCAACTTTCGCAAGGTGTATAGTAACGTTATAGAGTCCTAGAATACGTGGCAAATATGGTGATTCTATAAAATATTCAAAGAACTTACGAGCAAATACAGGTGAAAGTTTATAACGTTTTTTGAAAAAGTTCATTGTTTCTTCGAACATATTTTCTTGTTTCTGTATAATATACCAATCATTAGCTTATTTCTGTTTGAAATTTAAGATAAATTTGATGAAACCGGAATGTAGAAGTTTCTCTCTAATATTAAATGGATTCTTAAATTTTAGGAATATCATTATGTCATGAACATCTGCTATGAGCATTAGCGGAGCTCTCATCATCATAGAGACCTCCTTTTATTCTTTTCGAATAAAATGTATCTATTCAACTAGATAGCATACTTCAGGATAAAATAGTCTATTTTCAAAATTCTCTACTGTATCACAACAATTTTTTCATTACATGAAATAATAGACCTAACAAAATGACAAAAAAAAATTTAGTAAAAAGAAAACGTAACTAAAATTATTTCGTTAATTTTTCTCGAAAACAAATAACGAATAAAATTGATGAGAAACAAAAAAGAAAACACGTGGAACTATCACAAAAACGCATGGATGATCCTAACACTTAGTTAAATTAATTATTAGGTGAAGGTCGAATTTCCGGCCGATAGTGACTTATTTGTTCGCTACGTTTCTAATGAAGCGATCAGGCTGTGAAAGACTGTGTTCTGCATTTCACTGAACATGGAGGC
Organism: Dermolepida albohirtum; assembly: GCA_031893035.1. Lineage (NCBI taxonomy): Eukaryota > Metazoa > Arthropoda > Insecta > Coleoptera > Scarabaeidae > Dermolepida > Dermolepida albohirtum. The sequence goes on along the minus strand of JAVIWB010004695.1, from coordinate 26,935 downwards.
GTGTCCACAACTAAAAGGATTCCCTTCCGATTCAAGATTTTGCGTTGATGGCACGTATCGTAGTCTAGAGTCCGTATCTGGTAGATTATTGTTGATGTAAGTGTTCATTCTGTAGTCTACTTCTTTGTCAGACACTTTACTGTCACTGATACTGTCCAAACGCGCTGACGTCGACGATACTATATCACTAACGTGTTGCAACGCGTTCAATTGATGCTCCATTTGAGCGGTACACACTAAATTCAAGTCTGTGGATGCAGGTTGTATGGAACTTGTGCATGTTTTGGCGCGTTTAGGCACTGGTTCATCATCTACGACGTTCACATCTTCATCGTCGTCGATACATGTTAACATGCGAGGCGTTGGTGGCATATAAAATTGGGAAAGCACGTCTTGAACATCACAATCTTCCATTTCATCGTAAGAACGTTTTCGTGACACTTCTACAGTGTCCATACTCACTATATTATTGTTGGTAGCACTGTAACCGTTTGTTAGATTCTCCTCTAATCCACTCATCACCATACTTTTCACACTTTCATTTACACTACCCATATCATCGATTTTGCTATCAAAATCATTTTCTATTGCAAAATCAGCACTCAAACTGTCCACGATCTTTGCATCACTAGGCGTAAAATCTCTCGATTCCTCGAATGCAGAGTTCTTCATCTCGTTCTTTATGAATTCGCTTTTTAGGTTGAGAAAATTATCGTTGTCGTAACAACGCGGGTAATTAAGCTGCTGCTTTTGGATTTTCTCGTCCCGCGCCTCCTTCTGTAATCTCTTCATGGTGTTGTTAATGAGTACGGAGCGGCATAGGCTGGCCTCAGGATCTTCGATCTTCTTTAATTTGTTGATGCTGATCTTCAGGACCTTCCTACGTTCCTCCTTCTGTCGATACTTAGCCGAAATCATGGAAGGACGGTTCTTTGGTGGACAGTAGCCAGTAGCGTAAGTTCTTGGTGGTCCGAAGATGTCATCACAGTCATCCGCAACTGTTGCAGGTGATTTCATGTTGTTATGTTGAAGGTTTCACACTGAAACAAGAGAGAAAAAATTAAGAAACTTATTTCATCTCTCGTAAACAAAAAAGAAATAGCGTAAATCAATGGACTATTGTCATGATCACCTAACTTGTGCATTCGAGTAAAAATAATTATGTAACGGGTAAGTATTAACAACGTGAAGATTTTTTACATACAGATAAATATAGAACTAACTAGGAATATTACTTCTTAGGTTTATTTCTAATGTTGAACTCTGAATAGATAATATTATGAAATAGATAGCTTAAAACCTTCTATAAGCATTATACAGCACAATAAATTGGACAATTTTATAATTGACAAACGGGGTTTGGCTATGACATTGACACAAATATTTTTCGATTTATGGTTATGTTCTTCTAGCAATAATTTTAAAATTATTAGAATCATTGCTTAAAATCTAAATAATACCTACGTTATTACTTTTATGTATATACATATTTTCCATTTTATGTATTAAATAATATAATTACTGATTACTGTATCTTTTTAAGTACTATTTGTTCCGGTCTCCCACTACTAATAGTAAAGCCAATGAACTGCGGTGAAACACTGCGATTACACTCTGTCCTCAAAAAAATATATTTATCTGATCGCATGTTTTTCAATTATTCACATTCGTATTTCTTTTATTGAAACGTAGATATTTATTAGAAAAGAAGAAAGCGATATTCTCCTGTCACGAACAGATATAATAAAAAAATAGCATTTAGAATTTAAATTTTATTGTTCTTATCCTACGATCCTACGATCAATTATAAGTAATCGTTTAACTTATTATTATTACGTTATTTGTAAATAAACTTAAACTTTGCAAATATTGTGCATTTATATGCAGGTAATCGATACACGATAGTGCTATCTATTTGTCATCAGTATAGCGTTCCTTTTCTTTTAAAAGTCAGACTAGACAACGTATATGCAATTTGGAATCTTGACAAAACTCTAAGCGTATTGCTAAATTTATTGCAGTCTCTTTAGATTTCATATCTTCGAGAGCAATAAGGGATGTGTCTACAATTTAAAACAGCATTATATCATGTTCTCATGCTTCTTTTATATACATTCAGGCTCATAAAGTAGTAACGAGTACATTGTAATATAAAATGATTTTTATAGAGAAGGAAAATATTATGGAATAGGACATTGGGATATGGCATAATTTGTATCAGTAGATAATATATACTTAAGTAATTGTCAAGTATTAATTCAATTATAATTAGTGCAAATATTATCGTGAGTGTTTACTCAATATGTATATATTATATTTAATTTAAGAATTTTATTAATTTATAATAATTTTTATGAGTATTGCACGTATGCACAAGTTCAACTACAGCTACTTTAATTCCACGGTTTCTATTTATTTTGGATTTTATAATATTTTTGTTACTTAAATCTAGGCGGAGTAGTTATAGATTTCGTTAATATTAAATAAAAAAATAGAGAAAGAAATATTCTTCGTTGTCCAACAGGTAACATCCAAAAATAAGACAAACAAAAAATAATAATAAAGACAATTCCTAGACTTGTATTTCGCCAAAATCTAAATATTAAATGTAAGAAAAAAATGACATTAAAATCGCGATTAGGGATAATTGAGTAGAGTAGAAAGGGTTCGGAAAAAGGGTATTGTGTGCAGAAATCTGAAATCTGGTGATCTGTAAACAGTATGGTAAGCAAAGAATAGCTAAAATTTACATTTAAAAGTTGTTTAAAGTTTCAGTTCTTTTTTAGGCAACACTATGGATATTGTTATTAGAATTTCCTGGCCTTTTTAATTGTTAATTTCTTCTAGGTGGTATTAAATGTTTATATACAAATACTTAATATTTTTTTATACTTGTTTTTTTGGTGTATATTATCCTTCTTCATTTCTTTATAAATATTTAAAAAATATACTTTTTCATATTGGATTATAATACCTATATTTCACTTGTATAAGAGTAGTTATGGCACAGCACGAAAGATACATTCTGAAGCGACATTTATTAGCAAAATGTCGATAATACACATGAAATTTGTATTTAATAAAATAAAATTCATTTTAAAACAAAACACTACATTTCATAAAAGAATACGTATAAATTCTTCATTTTCAGGAAAATATAATTCCAAAAAAAGTTTTAGAAATCTTTCATTACTTTCCCAAGTAAGTAAATAAGAATTAGAAACTACTCTGTGGTTTTTTTTTTTGGAACAAAAATTTATTTTCAGGTTCTCTTGAGGAATTCTATATGAAACTCTGCATTTTATAGATTTAAAACTCGACCAACACTATTTTGCAGTACTACGAAATCAGACGCCTTTACTTCCATATATTCAACCCTTTTTTTTCTAGCAACAGATGTATTTTACTATGCACCTAAAGGAGATTAAATATTAAAATTACTTTATTTAAAAATGAAGAAAAATATCCTCAGAGTGGTGTATAGTGGAACGTGTCCCACTATAAACCATCTGCTTCTGTCCTAGAAAACACTATATGGCACGCTAGTATCACCAAAGTTACTTCAAGAGAAATAATCGCCTTACAAACAATTAGTTTTTTTGGCATATCTTGCATATAACGAGTTGAATGCAAACCAAATTTTATAACTGTTCAATGGAAAATTACAATATTCTGTTACGAAGCATGTGGCACTACTGAAACAAATTCGTACTTGAGAAAAATGTAAAATGACATGTCAAAATTTGGCTGGATAATAATACGGATATTATATATCGAAGTTATGTTTCCCTTTCTAATACTTCTAATCTGGATACGTTCAAATAGATGTCAAAAGATAGTCAAAAACATAGTTGTCCCACTATATAATATACTACGACTCAATATGCTTAGCTTTCCACTATAAAGAAGAATTCTAATTTTAACCGCTTTTTACATCGTATATACTAATGTAGAAATTTTCGAAAAAATTCCTGTTCTCCACGCAATGCTAGAACCCGCAATCTCATGCTAATCGGACATGCTATTTCACCCTTAGCCCATCGGAGAACGGTGAATACGAGTCTTTTAAGTTGCCATAAATTGGCCATTATAGAAACAGATATTAATTTATCAAATATCCACCATATACACAATTTCGTAAATAATTTTTGTAAACTGTGTAGATTAGGAGTTACTTCTCTTCAATTTTATGTTGCTACAGATTTTAAAATTGTAATATTTTAATATAATCACCTAAAGATAACATATTATCGCGGTAATTGATATTCCATTAAACTCTGTTTGAAAATCATTATAAATACAAAGATATCATTAATAATTATCAATTATGCACACATATTAATTCTCATTATTCTTATTTACGCAAAGATTGGTATTTATACAGCTATATTTACTAAAATCTATTACAGATATGAACCAGTTTATTATACTTCTTATGTTATTCTACTATGGAAAGTAGAACTTTCAAGAAAATAAATAACCAAGTCTAATACGCTTGTGCGTAGAACTTATGTGTGTACTAATAAACAAGCCTTAATTTAAATCGAAATTGTTTTAGACGTAATCATTATAACAAATTACGTAATGTTTTTGTCATTTAGATAAGAATATTGTAACGTGTTGGTCTTTTCAAGGTTATTGAAAAAATGTGATTTAATATTTTGGTGTATATCAGTAAAAATGGAATTAGTTTTTATTAGGGTTATATTATTGAATTTTCCACGCAATATCAAAAATATAATAACAATATTTATTTGCTGTCAAGATATTCAAAGTAATTATTGAAATAGAATGTATTATAATATTAAAATCAAGAATAAAATTAGTTCATATACAAAATTGATAAAATTAAGTACTTGGACCTTTCCATTTCTAATTTAAATGTGTTAATACATGACGTAATTAAACTAGTAAATTATTTAATGAAAATAATAATTATCTAAGGGCGAATAGTTATGCTACAGAGGCTCAAAGTTATAACAAATAATTTTTTTACGTTTTAAGTTAATTTTGAGAAAATTTAATGCTTAAATTATAAACAATTTTGTATATTTTATTAAATTAAATCAGGTAGAAAGTTATTTATTAAAAATAAATCAGCATTGCATCCAAATAGTTATACAGTTAATAAAAAAAAAATGACAATACTGAAAAAAAGATCTCAAAGTAATAATGGAACAACCTGTTATTTCACGTCCGAATTGTTCTTTAAATCTATTAAAACATTTGATGCTTTTTAAAAAGTCCTTTAAATTTTACAACCAAAAACATATTTTTATTATTAAAAATTCAAAATGGCGCTGCAGACTTCATCAGAGCTCACGGAGCTAATAAAAAAATTATCCAAGGAGGGCAAAACTGTTCGAGAAATCGCAGAAATCGTGAATCGTGCACCTACAACTGTTTTTAACATTATTAAAAGATATGAAAACAGCAACAACTTTGAAAATAAATTGAAGTCTAGTAAAAAATAAGATCTTCTCCCATAATGAAGAGCAGTGGCTAGTGCGCCAAATTAAGTGGAATCCTCATCTAAGTGCACCAAAGTTGGCAGTTAAAGCTCAAAAATACCTTGGGAAGAAAGCAAATGCAGATGCACAATTTTAATGGTCGAGTTGTTAGAAAAAAAAAAAAACCATATATAAGCGACATTAACCAAAAAAGCGTGTAGAATTCGCAAAAGAAATATCGAGATAAGGACTTGTCTTTCTGGAAACAAGTGATGTTTACTGATGAAGTAAATATAATGTTTTTAGGTCTGATGGACGCTCATACGTATGGAGACGAGCAAATGGGTTCAGTGATGGTATGGGGTGCTGTATCTGTCGGTGGACCAGGGAATTTACAGATAATTGATGGGATTATGAATCACACTATGTATTTAGATATACTAAGAAACAATTTAAACGAAAGTGTCGAAAAACTAGGCATTAAAGATGGATTTTATTTTTATTGATAATTATTTATTTATATATTTAGTTATATTGATAACGATCCCAAGCATAAAGCTTATAACGTCCAATCGTGGCTCCTGCATAATTGCCCCCACGTTTTGGAAACCCCACCATAATCACCGGACTTAAATATTATTGAGCATGGTTGGAGTTATCTTGAAGAAAAATTGAAAAATTATACAATTTCCACTCGCGAACAACTAAAGGCACCTATTATTACGAAATGGTCAAGGATCGAAACTTGGTATTGTGAAAAATAATATCAATGCCTAAGCGCTTAGGATGCGTATTAAAGTCAAAAGGCTTACCTACAAAATATTAGTAACCAAAAATTTATAAATTTTGTGATAAAAACCATATGTGCCATTATATGTTTGACATGAATTTTTAGTTACTTTCGGTTTTTGTTATTTTTTTAAGTGTATAATTTAAGAAATGAATTTGTTCTTATTGAGTTTTCAAATGTAGGTTACAACAAGTAAAATTAAAATAAAATCTTTTATTATTTAATGCTTATTAAGTTTTTTTTTGTTATAGTTCTCATAATTGCTTGCTATTCCATACTGATGAACAATTCATGAAATATTTAATTTACGCAATATGTTAGAGCGAGGCAGATAATCTTATTTTACGGGAGACATCCATTTAGTTCGCTTCCAACGCAGTTTTGCATTAAGTATCATTCCAAAGTACTTGATTTTGTTGCAATATGGTACTGCATTGTTGATATTAAATGTAGTTATATTAGTTAATTTTTTATTTGTACAGTTTACGTGAATCTATTTATCGAGTAATTGAGTTTAATTTTCCAGTGTGTGAACCATTTGTGTATTTCATCACTTCTTACTTCTTGTAGTTTATTACTTGATATTGTTACGCTTCGTCCTCGTGCAAGTAGGTCTATGTCATCAGCAAAGTTGTAATTATTACATTTTTAATTTTTGGAATATCTTTTATATATAATAAGTAAGGTGCGGGTCCCAAGACGAAGTACTAGGTAATTCTTGTTTAATTCTAAAGAGCATTAGCATTACGAACGTATGGTGGCAGCATTTTACTCAATTATATTAAATCTTATGTATGTCTCTTACCACTATTTCCAAACATCTTTCTACAATGTATTTTATATATATTTTTCAATGCACACTTAATTGCTCGCTACTAGAGTATAAATATAAATTTAAACTTCTGATTAACATAATATAGGGTACATGTTAATCAAAAGTTTCTTCACAGGAAGAGGATTACATTTCTGAATACTTTTTTGTAAAATATATTATATATATTTATTTCTACAGCATTTTGATGATATTAAATCAAATTAAATTAATTGAAAGAAATTCTTGCCAACACCTGTAATGCAATTATGATAAGTTTCGTTCAGATTATTTTGCCCAACTTTCTAAAAAGCCTCGTAAAAAGAATTGTCGTTAATTCAACGACGAAGTCGATTAATTTATACAACCGTTATGAGATATTAAAATGGCGAACTTATATGTTGCACAGTTTATTAATGTGAATTGTGAAAATGAAATTAGTAATTATTATTAAACTTTTCGCACGTTGGAAAAAGATAGCGATCACATAGCAGTATCTTAAACATAAACGGTTACTATATGATCATTCTCTTCCATTAATAATTCTAATGACTAATAAGGATAACTAGGCAGTTATTTTTGTTGTATATCGTTACTTGTGATTCTGAGGAGGAGTTTCCATTGCCCAATTTATTTATTAATGAAGCTATTACCGTAAAAATGCTCTTGATTAATCGCCATCACTTTGCACAAAATTGCTAACACGATGATCTAAAAAATGTCTATCAAAACTTTGTACTAATTTTAGTTATTGAATGTCAAAGTATTTCGTGCCATATTCGGTATTTAACAAATTTATTTAATGAAAAAAAAATTAACCAATTGCAAATCGGTTGTAAAAATTATTCTTAAAATAGATCATACAATAAAAAATATAAAAAGTTGCTAATTTTTAACATACTTTTTGGGCATACTATAAATTATATAATTATTATCTATATATACGGAGTGATAACAATTTAAAATATTCCATCCATTCAAATGAATTCCATATGATGCAAATTTAAGCGTTTAAGAGAATTTGTTCTAATGTTTCCGTGAAAACTGTATTTTACGAGAAGCGTGGGCGTCTTCGAAGCGGTTAGTGGAAACTCACAAATTCTCCGAAAGGAAGAACGAAAAATTAGGATCAACTGGCATAATAATTTATGTCGAAAAAACCCTCCGCGTTAGGCTAATTCGACACATAAATACCTTTTTCTGCGAATGTAAAAGACAAACGCCACATAAAAATCCTATAAGTTGATACGCGCGTGTTTATAGAACGAAAAAAAAAAACGTGAGGTGTTTGTGATTTAAGGTCACCTGTCCCATTTAATTAAAATTAATCGGCGTGTAGTACGAGAGAGTTCCGCCAGATGTCGGTCGTAGTCGCCTTTTCGAAATAACACCATTAACAAGCGACAGTAACCCAGTTTTTTTCTTCTTCCATTGTCCTAGTAATTTTACCTAGTTAAGTAATTATGACAATATTATTATTAAATATATATTCATTGTGGAGATAGTATAATGAATATTAAATACAGCATTTTATTTTTTGTCGAAATTTATTGCTTAATGTCCTAATTATTATTTATTTTTAGTTACGTAAGTAATTATTGGAAATTATTTTTATCAATTATACGATGGTGTTTCTAAATGTATAAAAGTAATGAAATAATGCTAAATCAATTTATTTATGTATTTTGTGTCAATTTGATCATGTAAACCAAACTTTAATAATTAAGCCCAGACTTTAGTAAAGAAAGACTTACAAATAGAAATAAAATAGTGAACATCAAATATGTATTTTTACTTTCTTTTTTTTTTAAATTAAATATTATTGTAAAATCAACGTTTTTATATTAATACGATGGATCGAATTAATAAACTTTCTTGTATAAATTGAAAGTTAATATGTTTAAAAATAAAATTTTACCGTTATTTTTATTCCTTCTCTAAATAGTTTATTTGACATTAGATTTAAAAAAGCATACTTAGCATTTCTCCTTTATTCTGCATCGAATAGAAATTTTCAATATGATAATCCATAAAAAAATAAGAAATAAAATTGGATATTATATAAAAAAACGTAATTTAAAGGTATTCTTGCAAAATTTTTATTGTATGTTGTATGTTTATTTTACTATGGAGACTTAGGTCAAAAGAATCAAAATAATTCTAGTAGAAAGAAAATTATTTGTTTTAAAATCAAACTAGAATTATGAGTTATATAACAAGTTATTAAAATACCTGTTTATCCAAATTTATTGTCTGATAATATTATCTTTATCAATTAACTGTATTCACTAACAAAATAAAAAAGTAAAGAAAGAAAAGCCATTGACTCCGATGCTTCTTAATTAAATAAAAGAAAAATTAGTCAAAAAAGTACAGCTGTTAACTAGAAATAATCTGTTTATGCTAATTTAAATAGGATACTAATTAAAAAAAACACCATATGATGGTGCTACCAAGAAACCGATGATGTACTATTCAATTCTTTAAGAATGTTTACGAATATTTAATATAATTTAAAATAATATTTATCAATCAATATGAACTACTAAAGAAGAGAAGAAAAAGGGAATTGTTAAGTGGTAGAAACTGTGTAAAAAATATTTCGTCAATGTGGACTAAATTAACGTTGAGCAAGGACAAAGTGAAGCAAAAAGTATTTCCAACATAACTGACTATGAAGACGGAATAGTAATGAGTGATTTTATTTTTCTGAATGTTCGCTTTCAAATTTATTACATTTAGTCCACCAATATTCAGCTATTTTCATTCTTAAGAGAGATAAATTTTATAGATCTATTCAAAGTATGCGTGTTTCGGTGATTACCACCTCAGTCGAGTCAATTCTTTTGTTACCGAGGTTTCAAGTTGGGAAACAGGAAAGTCCTGAGGTAGCAAATTTGACGAATAAGCTGGATGCAGATGAAGTTCGAAAAATCGTTCATGAATTTTTGCCATTGAAAGACTCCAAGTGTAAAAACATGCATTATCATGGAGAAAAAGTACTAGTTTCTTCTTTAAGTGGGGTGTTTTGCTTTGTATTGTATTACGCAATTGATTTAAAGTATTTTAAAAATAATAGATAAGAATAACCCCACTGTAATCCCAAAAGACACTAGACAAAACCTTCTCGATTAAGTGTACGGTCTTTATCTACTTTGGAGCAATTGTGCCAACCTCAGTCTATTGTTTCGACTGTTATTCATTTCATTTCGAGTATATTCAGGTTTAAACAACCGTTATTATTCGGCGAGAAAAAAATCTTCACTCTTGAAGTGTGTTCTTGTTCGCGTTTGTCGTACACAGTCAACAAACGCCGTCTCCATCTTGCACATAATTTTTTCATATTCAATAGTTCATTATACCAGATCGAAACCACTGATCTATATGAAATATGTAGAGCCTCAGTTACTTCGCGTAATCTTATTCGATAGTTTTTCAGCACTACATCGTGTACTTTTTTTATAATTTCTGGAGTACAAGCATTTTGGCGTCCACTGCGTTGTTCATCAAATATATTGGTCCAGCCGTGTTTAGTAATTGCCATCGATTCCCGTGAACAGACTCTAGTTCAGCTTTTGTTTCGTCTTTTATTTTGTAAAATAAAAACAATTCCTTAAGCTTCAGATGACCGACAATAGATGGTTAACTTTAAATGATTGCAGATTTGAAAAATAAATAAGATTTTTTATTAACGCTGTCCTTTTTTGCATCAGCGTATTGTACTGGAAAGGCCTGGAAGACGATCAAAAAAAGTTCTGGCATTGGGGGTTATGGTAGAATAAGTTTGGAATTCTATTGCAAAACTGTCAACTTTCATTTTCAATAGAATAAAAGAATAGTGAAACAAGAGAAATTTTAATAATAAGCAACAACTTATTAGTTAGATAAATGGTGCCCATGGTTACGTTTTTCAAGAGCAATGAATGAAAAATTTAAGACAATTTGCTTTGCTTTGAAATTCAAAAATTATTACGTTGAATAAAACACAAGAATATTTTTTATGACATAACCAGTAAATTATTATTAGTTTTTGTGAGACGAATTCTTAAGAGACTTGTTTTCTATATCTGTGATGTAGTTATTTAGTTATTCTTATGTGCTTCGTGTATTTTCCTTTAATTTTGAATTCCTAAAATGTTACGGTATTTTTTTAAATTTTGACAGTTCTGTTAGAGTAAATAATATAATGCTAAAGATGTCCTGCAATGTTATGACTAATAATATTATTGATTTTTTAAAAATGTAGCTGCCATTTTGTAATGTAACATTTAATACAGAATGGCATCTAGGATGTCATGTAATTATGAGAATAGTTTGGCCACTATTCAAATCTTCTCTTTATATTTTGTCCATTTTGATTGCCCAATAGTGAATTGTAATGAAACAATGTATTACAAAGAATTTTTTTCATAATAAAGTAGATTTTAGTTGCAAATTGCTAATTATATATGTACTTTTATACTGTTGGTCAGCTAAATATTTTTAAGATGAAATGTATCGTTGTTAAATAATATAAAAAATAATTAAATTAAATAAAATGCTATATAAGAATGTGTTCTTTTGCAGTCAATATTATAAATAAACATCAATTTGAATAATAACTAATGGAGTATTATAATATAAATTTAAAAGTTTACCTACAGAACGGCATTACTAACAGCAATAATAAATAAACGTTTAAAAAATATTATTTTTATATTCCGATTCTGTACATATTTACAGATCATGTGATATACATATTTGATTTACAAATGTTCTTAGACAAGCACATATAATTATAATTATTATTGTCAACATGTTTACAATTTTATTTAACATATGTATGATATATTCTGATATTAATTGTCGTAAAACTGCAAGGAAACATATTTGTTTCATAAGAAAAATTTCTTTTCCCAGTTTTGTTTGCGCTATTTCCACGTTTCATGTTTTTATTTATATTTCAATTAAATAAACTTTTGTTATTTTTGCACATAAACGCAATAAAAGTTGTTTTCAAATAGAAAAAAATGGCAAATATTATTACTTTTTCTTACGTATTTTTTTACATCATGTTTATTATATTTTTGTTTTTTTAAGGTGCTTTTTAAAAATATTATTTAGTGTTATTCAAAATTATTCACCATTTTTTTTACCGTTTTTAAAAGTGCAAATATAAATAAATTAGTTACTTTAATTTTGAACTGTGTTTATAACCTTGTACTCAATTCTAGAGACGAGGCAAGAGCCAGGACGATATGCTGACGATGATGCTCCGGGCATGACGTTATATTCGTGAACTTGGCAACTCTCGACAACCCGTAAACACGACAAAAATGATCCATTCCTATCGCGAAAATCTTAATGTTTGTAACGAACTTGTTAACAATAATTGTGAGGCCTTCTTTATTCCCTACGTGATTTTCTGCAAGTAAAAGGAAAGTGAATTAAGGTCGAATGTGTCGACGAATTGTAACGACAGATGGAGTCATTATCCACAAGTGTATACATTAATTACGTTTTTGTATCACGAAAATAATTTTATACATGGGAGGTGGCGTTAACATTAAACACGGCTCAACTAGAAAATAGATTTAGGATGTCTGTGTTTCATTAAGGTTCTTTTTTGTGAAAGTATAAATCTCATTATACATATTTTAAAAATAAAAATTATTTCGTAATTAAAAACATTTTTAAATTAATGTATTTAAGAGAAATAAAATTTACATATTTAAATTTATGTAAATATAATTTTGTAATAATTTCAAATTATCCATAGTGTCAAAATATTATCATAAAATCTAAAAAATATTAAATTACTTTATTAGATGAAGATTACACAAATTCATTCTTCCCCAACATTCGCTTAGGCAATTTTTCCAGAAAAAGAATACCCAAAGATTGGTAGTAAACTTCAATGAACCACTACCGTTGAACCTTTTTAATATATTGTTATACAAGGGTAGCCGTTTATATTTCGGGAATAGCAAACAAAAAACAATTTTTTATTATCCAAAATAGTTTTATTGCTTGTCAAAATGTATTCTACTTGAGAATCAATGCACTTTTGCATTCGTTTAAACCAATCCGGAAAGCATTGCTGCCACTGTGAAGGCGGTATCTCCAAAATATGAGTTTTCAATGCTTCAGCTGTCTCTTCTGACGTAGAAAATCGTTGACCATGAAGTTTATTCTTCACGTGTGGGAACAAAAAGAAATTACAGGGTGCTAGATCAGGGCTGTACGGCGGACGGCTTATCAATTCGATGTTTTGCCCGGTTTAATATTCAGTTGGTTGAATCGACCTGTGAGAGCTCGCATTGTCATGGTGGAGAATGATCTGTCGTTTTCGGTTTGTTTTCCTTATTTCTTCAAAAACTTTTGGCAATTAGTTATGTACCATCCGGAATTGACCGTTCTACAACTCTCTAAAGGCACGGTTGCAACGTGACCGGTTTTTCCGAAAGAACAGGCGATCATTTGTTTGATGTGCTTCGAGCGCGAACTTTTGTTGGTTTTGGCTCATCTTGGAATACCCACACAGTCGACTGCTGTTTACTATCGGGCTCATACGTATAGATCCAAGATTCATCACCTATGACTTTATAAAAGTTCTTTGAAGCACCATCACTGTATTGTTTGTTCATTTTTTGGCACCAATCGATGCGAGTCCTTTTTTGAGCGGTTGTCAAATTATGTGGCACCCAACGTGAACATAGCTTAACCGCTAAATGTTCATGCAGGATCCTATGCAGGCTGGTGTTACTAATACTTAGAGATGCTTCGATCTCACGGTATATCACATGACGGTCTTGCATTGCCAATTCAGCCACTGCATTAATGTTTTCCGACACTTCATTTCGTTCAATTCATTGCCCAAAGAACGCCGTCCAAGTTTGAATACACTATTCCAGCAATATACTGTAATTTTTGATGGTGCTTCATCACCATATAAAGAATTCAGCTCGTCGATGCATTCTTGTTGAGATAATCCACGACGAATGTTATGAAAAATAATTGCACGAAAATGTTCGCGAGTTAATTCCATTTTTTCCCTGACAAAGTTTTCAAGTTACTGTAAACAATAGAAATAGAGACCGGATAATAAAACTGTCAAGGTAAATATATTGTCAAAAATGATTTCATGATGCAATTATCAGATCAGAGGCAACACTAATAGTGTTGCCAGTTCCCGAAATATAAACGGCTACCCTAGTCGGACGTAAGAAGAGTGGGTGCTTTCTGGAAGAAACAACTGTTAAATACAGCCAAATTGTTGACAAAATAATATCAAGGAATATACAGCCTGCTTGTAAAAATTAATCAAATTATTTTTCATTTTTTAATATAGAAAAGATCGGTCAATTGTATATTGCTTTTTGTCTTAGACAGCTTTTTGCTATCTTACGGTGAGCTTTATAATTCCCAAAGTTTATAAAAGGAGCAGTTTTTATCGGCAAAAAACTTTAATTTTTAATTTGATGGTGCAAGGTTCAGCAAGTATGGTGGGCGTGACAGCATATCCTACCCAAGATATAATAATCTTTGAAGAGCGTCGAAACTTATGTGTGGTCTCGTATTGTTGTGATGGAATTCTACTCGTGACTAACGAGACGGGTTCGTTTAAATTCACACTCGGATTAATTGTTTAGTTCCTTGGTAGGAGCTTGACATGTCTTTGAAATCCCATCACACTAAGAGCATAACCTGCCTTTGATGAATGTCCACTTTTCATGACGTTAAAGGTGAATCCTCATGGTGAGACCAAGGCCGTTCTTACATCACATTGTTCTAAATAGTGAATTCCCATCACCGGCTGTCAGTCGAAATAGGATCGTTTTTCTCAGGTTTAGGGTGCATATCGCAAATGTTTATACGAGTCATCAAATGAACCTTTTGGAGTTCATGAGTAACACAAACACCGAGTTTGCTGACGCATTTGCTTGTGGTAATAAACGCTTGAATGACGGATGTTTCTGACATGAACGTTTTTGCAATAGTGCGTGTCGTATGCCGTGGATTTGACTCAATCAACGTCTTTATTTTGTCGTCATCTACTTCAGTGGATTCCCTAACCGACGACCGTTCGTCGAAAATAAAAGAGGCAAATATGACGAAAATGTATAATCGCACAATTTGTTTTCCAAAATAAACTTAGAATAGCATAGAGATGGATGCGATTGGCTCTAGCACACTTTGAAAACGAATCTGTTGCAAAAATGTGTTACAACGTTCTCCATAGCCGAATAGTAAATACATTTTGTGAATTGTTATTGTTAATTAGGAATAAATTATTCCGTTGTTAATCACAAGTTATTTTAAATTTTGTTTTAAGACAATTAAAAAAGAAATATTATATAATAACACTAACAAGTAATATTAATTGTACTCTATTTATTTAGGTCTACTACAGAAATGTGCCTGATGTAAACTTGCTTGCTAAATTCTTAAGAAGATGATATACAGTCGAAACATGTTTCATGAGCAAAGAATAATTAAGTAACTATCTAAATTAAATTTTAAATTTTTTCAATAGATTAAATCATATTTACTTTTTTGTCCAATTTTATAAATTTCATTTCCTGTATAATTTCGAATAAGTAATTGTCATAACTTCAATTTCAACATAGGATTTACATCTGATTACAGTTCAGGAACTACCTATTTTACTTTTAACAAGAACAAGAATCATGAAATAATACGTATTCCTTTCAAAACTTATCGGGATTTTTGAAAATATTTATAATAGTTATGCAATATGTTAAAATGATAATATCTTAAGAATTACATACTAAAAAAAATCTGTGTAATAGATAATTTATTTAGTTAAAATTGTAGCTACACATTTATTTATTCCAAAACAACGCTGAATTACTTCAATAGAATGTTTAGAGATAATTTTTTGACCTACTTCAATTGACTTAAATAACCGACGTGATATAAGTGAGTGATGAGTTAATTTCTTTACGTTATTGGTAATTCCCTAATATTAGTTCATTTTTATGTATGTGTCAGCGCTGTGTAGTTGTGATAACAGGATTTGTCAGTAAAATATAGAAAATAAAGAGTTTGT
Organism: Dermolepida albohirtum; assembly: GCA_031893035.1. Lineage (NCBI taxonomy): Eukaryota > Metazoa > Arthropoda > Insecta > Coleoptera > Scarabaeidae > Dermolepida > Dermolepida albohirtum. Next base: position 10,832 of record JAVIWB010004695.1, on the reverse strand, counting down.
AAACGTGGAAAAACCTGTTTACGAATATACACTAAATAATGTAGTTCCTTTTTTCATATGTATATTAGGTGTTAAGAGTACTTCCATGAGCATTTACATATGTATTTTTCTTTATTGTAAAGTCATAGAATAAGAAGTGGTGTTATTCTAAATGAATTTATTATGTTACATATATTGCCTCTCATACATACTTCAACGATATGTGTATTTTGTGTTTCTTTGCAGCATACGTTTTAGGTTAAAAAAGACCACGTAATCGATGTTTTGACAAGAACTTACGCGTCTTCATTTGGAGATAGATTATGGTGTAAATTATATATATATATACAGTATTGTACAAACTAATGAAATCATGACTATTCTTTTAGTTTTCTGCATGTGGCAACATTGTTAGGTCAGTTCTGACAGTAGTTTTATGTCAAAAAACAAAATCTATATCACTAGGAACACATTATACGGTTATTCAGTGCGTTTTAGAGAGTTTATTCACATATACTCTTTCAAAGTTCAAAATTTGATTTATATTGTGCTTTTACCGGTCGTTCGCGATATGAATATCACGCCCAGAAAACGTGAGAAGATTGTGACATTAAGTGAGCACACTTCAATGGCACAGAGAGATATTGCCCAGGAATGTGGTGTTAGTCAAGGAGCAGTAAGCAAAATCCTAAAGCAAAAAAAGAATACCTGAATAGTTGAAGTGAAACGAGCGCGAAAATGTGGGAGACAGGGGAAGATGACACTCCGGGATGTCACTTTTTTTGGTCAGAAATAGCAAGCTGAACCAAAGAAAAACTAGTTTTGAACTACGAAAAGACTCAGCCGACGCTGGAGTGAAAGTACATGACTCGACAGTTCCTAGGAGACTTTTAGAGTCTGGAAGAAAAGCCATTCGACTACAGAAAAACCAACTCCTCACTCAACGAATGATGAAGCAGAGGCTTATTTGGGCCAAGAAACATGCAGGATGGAACGAGGAAGACTGGAGAAAGGTGTTGTTCTCAGACGAGTCCTATTTTTTTGTGCAAGGTCGGCAATCAAAATTCGTGAGAAAAAGTGGAGATGGAAAACTCACTGCATCTCATATCGATCAGACTGTCAAACATCCTATAAAGAAGATGTTTTGGGGATGTTTTTCGTACATGGGGACTAGATCGCTGGTGTCTATAGAAGGCATGATGAACAGCCAGAAATATAAAGCGCTACTGGACAAGTATTTGGGAAAAGATCTAAAGAAATGTGATCCAAACGGAGGTGCAATTCTCCAACAGGACTCAGCTCCATGCCACAAATCGAAGGTTATGGTCAAATATTTCAAGGAAAAAGGAATAACTCTTCTCGACTGGCCTGGCAATTCTCCAGAATTAAACCCAATTGAAAATCTGTGGGCCATTTGTAAGTCTAGGTTACATAAAATGGACTGTACAACGAAGACACAATTGATAGAAGCAGTAATTCAGGTGTGGCTTCGGGACGAGATAATAAAGGAAAACTGTCAAAAATTAATAGTTTCCATGCGGAAAAGAGTTCAGGCTGTCATCGCAGCCAAAGGAGGGCATATCTCTTATTAAATTACTAGTAATTTATAATTTTATACCATCTCATCCTGATTATATGACAAATAAATGGTTTTCTTTGTTACATTGTGTTTGATTCCATTAATTTGCACAATACTGTATAATTTGAATTAATAGATTTTCATTGGAAAGTACAATAAGATATTTTTCTAATTTTATGAAGCAAAAAGTACGAAGATTGAATTCGAAATAATGGAGTGATTGTTATATCTTATCTACTATTATACTATTACTTATATATGAATTAATCGAATGGAGTTTTATTAATTATTTAATCATTAATCAAACAATTGCTTAAATCAGGTAGAATAGGTATGTATGCACGGGTGTGTGTTGATATCTTGAAATAATAATGTCAACGTATTTTATAAACTTTCACTTGTCAAGGTTAGAAATTTCTAAAGAAAATTCAAGCTGTTTCAGCTAAGCAGGAGTACGGTCTTATGTAACAGTTTTTATAAACTAAAGAGCACTATTTATTTTGAGAAGTAGAAATTTGGTATATACTTTTATCATAATAAATTTCTACTTAATATTAATAATTTATGAATTCTCTTTTAATAAGATGTTCATAGATTTATTTTTAAAAATTAAGTAAGCATTTTAGGAAAAAAGGGGAAATAATCGTATAAATTATATACACTAAAGTATTTATATTTATTTACCTTCAGCAATATAAATTGGTTTTGATTTTAACACAAATATCTTCCGTTGTATATAATTCAATTGGATTTTAAAATTAAATTTATTACTTTAGAATTTTTAGATTAGGTTCATATTTTGCTGAACCTTTTCGAGACGGATTTCACACTTGGACATACAGAATATCAAGTTGCAATATGTGAGTGTACAGAAGACAAACTATTAAAAAGCAAGTGATTTGCTAAAATTTTTATGTTGGATATGCAGTGGAAAGGGTGGAACCGGTAACTTATACCATCAGGTCTGTATAGTGGTGCATATAAATGGAAGGGTATGTCACATTCTCCTGGTTTGCTTTTTATTTTCAATGCAATGTTTCCACAACATCTTGGGTTTGCCTTCAATACGCAAATGTAATACATTTACCTACTGAATGCTTTTGCACGTCTTGGAAGTACGTTCCTTTTTTTTGTAAAACGTCGAACTATGGGCTTGTTAATTCTTTAATAATTAATTCTTCTGGTTGTTGCACGAAGTAAAAAGAAAGTCTTTTTCTGTTATATTTTATTCGAAATAATACAAGCATTTACAACAGCCATTATCATAAGATGACCAAAGATAGTCTAAATCGTGCAATCCAGTTATTTGATCAGTCAAGTCAACATTTTTCATAATGTCTCTGAAGAATGCTATCATTTCAGGTATCAAGTATAGTAGTAACATGACTGGTGTCAAAAATCGGTTAAAGCACAATATTACAACATTCTCAATAATCCTGGCGAAATTTTTCTGGCAACATGTTCTCTCAAGATCCTTTCTATTTCTCAACCAGTATAGATGTTAAAACTGTACTTATAGTAATGACTCATTATTTTAGAAAACTATTGTACACATGTACCATTACTAATACACAAATACCTCAACTCCGTGGCAATCTAAGCCCTATATTTGCATTTGAGAATTCGATTACATGTTTTTTGACGTCTGAATCTGATATGAAGTTTTAATAGACGTAGAACTTGCAAAAGGCACACAATTTGTGTTGTATATACGCTACAAAAAGTGTCTCATTATTAGGGAGGATGTACACATGTGTACCAATAGATTCGAAAGACCTAATGCAAAAAATTAGAACAATTAAATGAATAGAATGATAAATTTAAATTGATAGAATTGACTGGAAGTAAAAAAAAACTTTTAGGAAAAATTTCTACTTCATAGTAGATTTCGACCACTGTTCTACACTAGATTGCTTGCAAAATAATATATTAATAATTGATACAATTTGTTTGTTTAAAGAATGTAATAAAATGCAAAGAAAATAGTTGGCTGAATTTTAATTATTTACTTTGCGTCATTGTAAATTATCGTTGCCAAATTATTGTAAAATTATTCTTAATTTGCAATGAAAGGAGTAATTAAAAAAAGTAATAAAATGTTCCTATTTTTAGAAAATATATATACGAAGCAATTACTTTGGGATCGGAAGAAGCCGATAATTTGCGTTATGCTATTCGCATGCAATTTCTACTAATGGTAGTGCAAAAGTCTAAGCAGGAGTAACGTAAAGGAACTTATGATATTGATAATCAGTGGTTTAGATATCTAAATCACAGATTTCCTATATAAGTCTGTATTACTCTTTTTTATTATGATAATATCTTAAGGTGAAAATTGACTGCTTGTGTGCCGGTTCATGTTCTCGAAACAGAGTTGTTAACTTTTTCTCAATAGGTAAAGGTGACTGAAACAAGTACCAAATGCGGCGAACTAAGTTCTTGAAATTTAGTTAGCGAGGCGACTTATTATATGTTATTTCTTGTTTTACATATTTGATATTTTATTAAAGTACCATTTAACTCTTTTTGCATATTTCATTTATTGCAGTTAAACATACGTAAAAAAATAAAAACTAATTATTGTATTAATTTTAAAAGTCTAACGCGTCCACGAATTTTTCAATCCATCCTCGTAGTGTAGATATAAAATATACAATATCATTTAAGTCATTAATTTTCATTTCAAAAGCGTTAATTACCAGATGCGTTCCAATAAAGGCGATACGCTTGTATGTTAGTACATACATAATAATGTTATTTAGTGATTCGCTTATCGTTATCGCAAGATTTTCACGCGTACAATAATGTCATAATGTGAAACAATGATATTTAATATTGTAAATCTTAGGAACTCGAAACAATTTTAAAAATATAAATAAAAATATAACTACAACGTATTTTTAAATTGTGTCTTCTTTGTACAATATTTATTTTTAGAAATTAAGAAAATAGAAAAAATACATTTTTTATTTCTCGAAATTTTGAAATTAACAAAGACGTATAAAATGTATATTTGTAGTTTACACATACTATTTACGGAATTATTAACAAATATTACATCAGATGGAATATTTTTTAAGCTATTCTAATGTTTGCGTTTCGTATAAATAAACGACGGAATGTAACTAGAAGATACACGATACAATATTTATTGTGTGTTAAATAAAACTGATAAATACAAATAAAAACGAAAATAAATTAAAAAAAAGTGAATGATCTAATTAAAAATGTCTCCAGCAAATTAATATAATCAATGATAATTTAATAGATAATTGTTTTTTATATAAATTTGCATTGTTTAAATTATGATAATGCAATAAAATGTTCAAGTTGAAAAAGGAGGTTACCTGGCAACGGTCTTATTTTTACTCTGATATATGTATATTAGCACATTTGATGTTGGCAAATAATTTCTAAGCGCTTCTACTGCTTTCTTTATAGTTGCTGCAGTCGAACAAACTTAAAATTTCCCGTTAATTCCGATGAATTGTTCTCAGGATATTTATTTAAAACGATTCCGTCATAGTGTGGATATATAAAATTGTATTCATTATATTTTGGGGAATCCATTTTACGGAGAGGTAATAATAATTTAATTTTCACAATATAAACATGAATTTTGCAATTAAATATTTGAACATTTTAGTTTAACTAATTCTTTTGATATTTAATTGGGTAATTTTTTTATCAATATTATTTTTTATTAAGTTTCTTTTGTTATAGTCTTAGTAGAAAGAAAATCTAATGAAAAAATTGATGATAAGGTGACTTATGATTGGCGATAATAACGTGCAATTAGCGTGAAGTGCAGCAATATTTAATACCAAAGCAAGGGCATGAAATTATTTTTATCAATATACTGGACATTTTCTCATGGATAAACTTGGATATTACTAAAAATTACTTCCATTTTAGATGTATTTTCTTTTTGAATTTCAAAGCCCTACCGAAAAGTTTTCTAATAGTACCAATTAGCTATTTATCAGGTACTATAGTAGGTAATTATTTCGCAGTAAATTGGAGGAAATTTTGAGTTTACCCAGACAAGCAATAAAAAAGAAATAAAATTTTCTTAAGTGTTTATACACATTGCAAATAATACACAAGAACCAAGTAATAGATAAGAAAGAAATTTTGGAATTTTAAAATATTGGATTTCAGGGTTTCATAAAAAAATATTTGGCGCTTGAATTTCTAAATAGTGTTGATATTTTGATAATTATTGTATGTTATCAATAATATATATATATTTATATATATATTTGAAGGTAATTTTGATGGAGCCAGTGGTTGATTCACTTAATCACTGAAGGTTGATATATAACCCCTTGCCACATTAATTTTCGAAGTCTGTATACGTATTTCGACAACTAAGTTGTCATCATCAGCAGATAACCTTCAGTGATTAAATATATATATATATATTATATATATATATTTGATGGAGAGGGAAATAATATACTTCAGTATCACCTCAATGTTAAGGAAGATGGTTCTTATGACTACAATAATGGTAATAAACACATAATAAATAAAGGAAGAGTACTACTTTCACACGTTTTTAATTAAAAACTTAAAAAGCAATGGTATAACAGATGTGAAATTGTTGACGATGAAAATCAGCCGAAACGTCGGACTACCTAAATTCTTTAAACGACCGAAATTATTCAAATAGAAATGGTATACGTGTATATTTCCATTTTTGTATATTGAATAAAGCTTTTAAAGATTTTGAATTGGAGAAAAATTGAAATGATATTTTAGAACGTTTTATTTATATTTTAATTTTCATCACGCTAAAGCGATTTTTATTTTTTATTATAGATTCCTTTAAGACATATTCTTTTGTTTATATGAAACAATATTATATTAACATTTGATAATCGTTCAACCTCATATATACTGAATAAACTCTTCTTCTCTTCATCGTGTTAATATACATACATATGTATGATGCAATAATATTTTAAATTTTATGATGGAGAGGTTGGGCTGTAATTTAAACATTACTTTCCACAGTGGGAGGAATAATTTCAAATTAGATTATTCGATGGTTGTACGAAAATAAAATATTTTCTAATGGTTTGAATTTTTTGGTCATTTAAATATAAATTGTATATTGGAATTTTTAAATTTTTTATTTACTTTAGTATTTTGCTTAGTACTTCAGTACTACTAAATATTAAAATGGTACTCAATCATTTTAATTTTATAATAATTGAATTTTTTCGTCAAAATATATTAAATAAGTTATTTAAAAATTTTATTTAATCTAAGTTTTTGACGTTTTTATTGTGGTCGATTAAGTAATATATCGTGTATTTTCAGACATTTATTTATATTAATTGAAATCTAGAATATTTACTTTTCTGTTGTTAAAAGAATAACTAATTATATAGCGTTGAAAAAAATTATTCTTTTAACAACAGAAAAAAGGTAAATATTCTAGCTTTCAATTAATATTGTATTATTGTATTAAAATTAAATAAAATTTTTAAATAATTTATTTCGTCCTTTTCCAAATTAATATACCTTATTCACAGCAAGAACCTTTCTTTCACTAAAAATTTTTTCGCATTGAATTGTTTTGACATCGTCATACGCCTAATAAATACCAATTTGTTTACGAATTTATATTACATTCATCTTATTTGAAACGCAATAGGTATGTGCCTGTATCTGCAATACATACATGCTTTTGAAGTTGTTTATTAATGATGTGAGTTGTTATTTAAAATTAGAATCATTTAATTCGCAGAAATATTTTTGATGTAGGTTCCTGGTTCTTAAGATAAATCCAATGGCATCATTATATAATTCATCTTATTCAAAAATTGCCTTTCTACGTATATATTCATAAAATAGACTGAGAAAAAAGGAAACGATTACGCAACCGATGATATATTTATAAAATTTTATTTTATTTTGATTAGCATTATTAAGGATAATATTATTATTTAAACAGCGATAATTAACGCGATTAGACGCGTTCATTTGGGGGAGTTGCGCGCGCGATTATACTCTTCAAGTGATCAATCTCGATCAAGGATGTGTTGTATGTATATTCTTACAAAACGCTATGTACAAAAGTGGCAGGCGGAGTTTCCGCGTTGAGACCCTGAAATTTAGGCAATATAGAAACGCTCTTTAGCGTTTTATATAATAGTAAACGTATAATAGAAGTTTAAACTGAAAAAATGTTAGGAAGTTAGATAAATAACGCAGGTAAAAGTGAACGGATTTTATATCGAACTCAACATATGATTATGGCTAATAGATACTATTTATTTCATTGTGTGCATATATATTTAATCAGGGCTTATCTCAATTTTTAATTTGAAAAGCATCATCAGATAATGTGTAATATACCTACATATGTAATTTTGAGAACAGATGTTTAAAAATTATTAAACGAAATTGATTAAAATAAAATGTTAAAATACTCAAAATACCCCTTTTAAAATCTGGAGTGATTGGTGATCTATTTTCCTTTGTGAACTCAAATCACACACTGAACTTATTACGTTGTACACAATAAATTAAATAAACAACATTATAAATATTAAGCACAAAGAAAGTGTGGACACTTACACATGACAGGTTTAAAACTCACATATATAGTTTTAATTTTTTTTGTTTCATAAAAAAAATCCCAATCCAATTAGTGTTTAATTTTTTTTATAATCCGTTCAGAGAAACACTACGAGAATATATTTTTTTTATTGTATATTACACTTGGAACTGTGCACACATTCGCGTTTAAACACGGTCCAATGACAACTAAACTCGACGGCTATTCGTACTGAACTTGGTGCGCGCCTTACGTATACGTTATTCTCCAGTATCTACACCACACACACTACTACTTTAACTATCTTGACGTCACGTATTCGGCAAAGCAGTGGACGTCGCGTAAACAACACACATGTAGGAATTGTGCTGGTTGCCTGTCCAATACGTCACCAAAGCAGCACGTCAAGACACGGGACTTTTAAATGATTTTTTTCTAATAATCCTGATTAGTTCGAATCAACAATAAAGATTAGCGGAACGACAACGGTAGCATATTGAAGCGTCCCGTTACGTAATTTATCCGTTTTTACATCTTTTCACAATAATGAATCCGTCGCTCGAGTTTTTTTTTACATCTTAGCCTGGTGCACCTCCTGCGATCCCCGCTATATAAACTCCAACGCTTTTTCGTTGATATAAGGAGTTGCGTGCTTTACAGGCGGTCTCGCGCTATATACATATATATAGTGCGGTGTGCTGTAGATGCACGGGGTATTCACAGTAAGAATGCGCGCGCGTATAGACCCTTGTAATATTGCGGCGTTGTTACTCCTTCGACGACCAGCTGGAAACTGACTGCTGTTAGCGACCCACAGAGTACCGCCGCGCACATATACACGCTCAGATATACAGAGAACACACGGCAGTCGCTGTCAATGTTGTTGGAGGAGTACGTAGTGTAGAAGAAGAGGAATGAAAAAAAGGGACAGAGAACGACCGTACAACATAAAATTCACGAATAGATAAAACGAAAGTTGTTATTCAAGATATATATGACCTAAATAGACTTACGGCATCGGCACACACACATACATGTACGCAATACAAAAGTTTTTCAGTTTTATATTGACTTGTTACAATGCACAAAAACGGATATCTATGTGTACTTGATCATATGTGCTTGTGCCTGTATAGAGGCGCGTGTATGTACACACTTTGAAAAGTCTAGGGAGATTATAAATTTTTCATATAAAGCTTGAGCTAAGTCTATCTATCAGTGGCGGCTGGTCAGGTGAGGCAGGTGAGGCAGTGCCTCACCATCTAAATCTTGGAATTATAACAAGAATAATATGTATACTTTTAAAATTCTTTATAAATTAATTATCATCTTTTATTCAGAATTTATCTTATAAACAATAAGAAAATAGTTTTAAATAAACCGGCATTACAAGCAAAGTACAAATTTATCATTTCATTTTAATTCCGTGCGAATGTACGAGCGCGTATACTTGCCCCGACCAACTTCATGCTTGATCTATGTATATCCCTACTAAACACGAATATTTGAGGCCCGGCCACTCATTGCCTCTCATTGAAAATTTATAACGCACTACAGCAGTCAAAAAAATTCTCAATTTCTATGGAAATTACAGTAAAGTATTAGCTACATATTTAAGATAACAAAGAAGAAAAAATATTCAAAAAGTTAATAGATTTTTCTAACTTTATTGTGAGATTTTTGAATTTTTTAATAATATAGAAAGCATTATTAATAGGATAAATTAAGTATTTATTTAATGATATAAAGGTGTCTAAAGGTTTACATTCTTCTTGTACAATTTCTCAATATTTCCTCCACGCAAATAATATGTTTTAAGTTTTAACAGGAGTATTTTTATTGTTTCAAGTAGATATTATTTAGATTTCAATGTATGTATGTATGTATTATTTAGCCTGAAGCCAATTTAAACTGAGCCTCTCATCGAATCACAATCGCCGAACTACCGAATATACTCGAGGCTGACATTCTCGGCCCGAATCGCAAGCAGTTAAACTTGGGGGAATAACAAAGTTAGGTTAAATATTTTAATATTTGTTTAGTGATATTTTCAGTGATTTAAAAATTGTGAATATGGATTTAGAAAATGTAAGAAATACACAAGACATTGTAGATTTTTTAATAAGAAATACGTTCGTTGTTCTATCGGTAGAAGATCAATTATATGTCAAAAACCTTCCAAGACCAAACCCTGGTTTATCAAAATCTCTTACAATACACGGTAAGTCTAAGAAATTTCAATAATAATAATAATAATTACGTTTTTTGCTTGATAAGTTTAGAGAATTTCGGGAGTGTGATACATATTTCAGTACTGTATACGAAAATTCGATGTCTGACGAATCTGTTGCACATAAAAGGCGTAGAATTGATGACGTTCCAGATACTAAACAAAATTATAGAAAATTATTTTTCGAAATTCTAGATACGTTTATTAGTCATATTGAAATTAGATTTATTGATTTAGAAAAACTTGCTTTTTTTGATTTATTAACAGAAAGTAAATTTGAAGAATATTCGAAGGCATTTCCTCAGAGGCTCTTAAATAATTTGTTTGAACAATATAAATTTTTTGATCAAATTCAATTAAAAAATGAATTAGCTGTTATTTATAGTGACATGCAACTCCTTGGTAATTCTAAAACACCATGTGAAATGTTAAGATTTATGCACGAACAAAAGTTACCATTGATAAACTTTTTA